>OX419597.1:2382056-3081741 GCA_948473455.1 Teleiodes luculella
GGCTCATCTTACATTGGAGCACCGGAAATTAGGTTTTATTTCTATGAACTTGTCTTTCTTTTCTTTTCCGCCAGCTGTAATATTGTTCCTTGGGGTCGGCGTCTGACGCGTCACTGCGCCCGACTCGCCCGGCTTCCATATTTGCATAGAGTTTGGCATATGAAAGTGACAATCGATTAAATTAGAAAACATTGTACTGGCTGTGGTACTGGCAAGAAAGTTGCATAGAAAAAAAGTATCGAATTAGGTAAGATTTTATTCAAATTTACCGTGTTTTTTCATTGTCTACTTTCATGTGCCAAACTCTAGCACACCATGTGTAACTACTTGAATAATGGAATTAATAGAGATGATTACGCGTCGCTATGCTCTGCGTCTGTAAATGACATGTTTGTACACAGTTTTAAATTTTCCACCACTTTCATTAAACATCTTTAAATAAATATTTTGGTGGACTACAATCTAAGAGCATGACAAATAATATGACAATGTCGCATCAAGTGGGATATCTCACTGAGATGTTGTATCTTTGCACAAAAAAATCCTCTGTAGGCCACAATTTAGCTAGGCATGAAACTATCCAGCTCATATCGTGTCTGCATTACGCCATCATTGACGGCGCGACACGCGCGGGGCTGGCGCGGCCGGCGGGAGGGGGGGAAGGCGCGACGCGGCGCGGGGAGGGAGGGCAGCTGCGTCTACCGCGCGCCCGGCACTCCGTGAAAACTGCTTTTATCACGACCACCACACTCCAATACAAAAACCCACCTTATAACCACCAACACAACGTCCTTTTTCCGACGATTTCTTAACAACAAACTCTACTTTTATCACTGAGTACTATAAATATTGTTGTATAGTAAGAATCAACCGTACCTCTACTAGCTAAAGTTTATTTTCCAGCGAACCTCACTAGTTTGTTTTGAAGTAGAAATTGTACGTGGGAACGTAGACCTTATGTAGAGTCATTAGGAGTCGACATATATAGATACAATAGTTTGTATAAGTTGCGAATTAAAGTTAGCTAGTTCGCATGGTAACAAGTCAAGCGCGAATTTTAAAATAATAATATACAAGGTTTTAGATGTGTTTGTTCGGCCACTAACCTTGACACCTACAGTGGCTGTTTGCTAAACCGAAAGACTTTTTTAAGGTAGTTTTTGAAAAACCACATCATATTTTCATTATTTTTTTTTCAAAATATTATTCGCTAATATTCTTGGTGTATTAGATAGCTTTTTAAACAGTTAATGCTAAAAAAAAAACTATATTTTGAAGAATCAAAACATCGTTGTCTTTATTAGATAAGTAAATTAACTTAGTTCAAAGTCAATCAATTATAGTCATTCACGTTTATGCTTACATTTTGTAACACCGTTTTTTTTGTCATTTGATAGAAATAGTACCTTGTAGAAATTACCAGTTGTTTTTCCAAATTAATTGGCGTTGATAATTTTTTTTGACTCATTTTATTCTCGACTTCTTCCAAAAGAGGTAGTATCCAAAGCCATAAATCTAAAATATTTTTTTTTAAGCACAGGAGTCAAGTTTCGGAACGTTTCTAATAGTCGAAATGACAGTTAGTGTTTTCGTATAAATTTGTTCAATAATATTAGTCTTGGAAATACAGGTTATTTACCATTATCCAAATGGATTATTATTCCTTTTGTTTTTCCTTAATTCGTTTAAAATAAAATTAAAAATAATTTATTTCCTTAAAAAGAATTCTGACTTGATTGTTTTGGTGTTGCGTTTCGGAACGTGCGGTCTGTCAAAGTGATTCGAGGAATGACTCGGTCATTTTCTTCCTTGGTTTTGTCCTTATAGGACAATGTAAAATTTAATAAAGTAAATACCACTAGAAAATCCGGTAAGTGTAATTTATCCTAATGGATTCTCAATACCATGTTCGATGGTTGTTTTTAAAACATTTTTGGTTAATTAGATGTTCTTTTTCTTTGATAGGTATGTGATGGATTTTGATGGTCCCCTTCCTGGTGGAATCTTTTAAAGAAATTGATTGAAACCTCGGTGGTAAGTCTGTTGTGATATTTATTGAGATCTCAAATTCTCATTCTACTGTTTGATTTTGAACCTTTTGGGTAACACGCGTGATTTGTCCTCTAGATATGGCGCGGACACGGCGGACATCTTGAGGTGGTTGTCGTCCGGGCTCTGTCCCAACATGGCTTCCTAACGCTAAAAAAAAAAAACCCCGTAATGGGTAAGTGTTTGGAAATATTATGCTAATTCAAAACTAAAGATTTCCGTTATACGTTCATCACTGTAACAAGTTTTCTCTTTGTTGCAGGGTTCTCTGTTATGCAGGTTTTTTCCATGCAAGTTTTTATATGCAGCTAGTAGGCTGGGTTTTTATGTAGGGCTTTGGCTTTGCCCCACACACATTTAGGTTTCTGGTACTATGTATCTACCTATCTTTCTCTAAAAGGTTTTCTTTAAAACCACGTTTTTTTTATGCCTGGTTTCTAGTACTGTGCACCTTTTCATTTCAATACCATGTAGGTAATTGATAAATCTATATTACTTTTTATCCAACGGCTGGACATGTATCTTCATAACAGTGAAGCGTAATTAGTAATTTTAAGTATGTAAACTTGTATATTATTACTGTTACACGAATAGTTCTCTGTGAAGACAGCGGTGATATTTTATGTTTCTGTTCATTTCACCAGATATTCTCAAACCTTTTTAAATGGTTGTCATGTTAAATTAAATATGATTTAAAAGGTTCCCTGGTATTTATTTTATTGCACACAGTACTGTCTTGATCCATTTTATGATATAAACCACTGGCGCCCTGATTCTGACAGAATAATTTAGTTCTGATTCTGGCAGATTATAAAATCTACCTGAAGATATTTTTTTTACCTCAAGATATTTTTCTTTTAAATTATTTTCATTTGTGGTTTATATTATAAAAGGCAGGTCCAAGGCCACCATCCACTCCCTGAGTTAATTAACACAAAAATAAAAATACTGCTCTCTATAAAAGAAAAAGATTTTCCTTAGCTAGCCAATTTAAACCCTTTCAGTGTCGTTCCCAACGTGTGGCCCTGTAAGATTAGTGCTGTGTGGAATGAAAATTTAATTTAAATATGTTTTTTCTCTCAAAAAATAGTTATACATACTATATTATTTCTAGTACTTAAGTGCTTCTTGTAAGTATTAAGGTTTCTATATTGAACGTTTTGGTGCTGTATTTTACAGCTATATTGTAAGTAAAGAGTACTCACTATACTTTATATTGTTACAATGGATACTTTAAATTGTAATGTTAATTTTCTTTTAAAAGATGAGATAACTCATGAACTCCTAATTAGGAACATATCTTTTGACATTACTGCTTCTGTGGATAATTTGCGTAAATTATTACGTGAAACTTTAAAACTTTCTAGGAGGGGTAGTATAAAGCCATCTTCTAATAATTCTTCGATAACTATAGAAGAAGAAACTAAATTGATGATTGCCAAAGGCAATGAATTTCTTTCATCGTGTTATGCTGGGGAAGGTCCATCCTTCTTCACTGCAAATGTTCGTGCTCGTCTATGCGGACGTGCTAATTATCTTTTGGTTCGTTTGTCGCGAATTAGTAATCCTCACCAGGAACTGCTGGTGCTTCAAAACGCTTTGATTAAATTTTTGTCAGATCAGGCCAAGTCATCTGATTCTGAAACGGATGACGAAGACTCGGTTCCTTCTCCCGTTCATAAAACTATTATTTATCAACCGGCTACTTCTTGTAACTTGAATTCTTTGAATTTGAAATATCGTGGTGACTCGTGTGTTCGTGCTTTCATAGCTCGCTTGGAAGAATTACAGCTTGCTCGTAATATACCTAAAAAAACAATATATACTGGTTTTCCAGAAATCCTTGAAGGACCTGCTTTGTATTGGTATCGTGCTAATAAAGACGCATATCATGATTATGATTCACTCATTAACGCTTTACGCTCTGACTTTGACATTGCTGATTTTGACTTTCGGCTTTTACAAGAGATACATTCTCGAACACAAGCAAAGGATGAATCGATTGTGGTTTTCCTGTCTATCATTTTGGGAATGATGTCCCGACTTACTAAAAAATTATATGACGAAGAACAACTTGACATTATTTTACGAAACATAAGACCTGAATATAGTCGAGAACTCGCATTAATTGATGTCAAATCCATTTCTCATCTGCGAGAACTTTGTAAAAAACTTGAACTCAATAAGGCTCGTATCTCAAATTTTGTAGAACCTTCTACTTCCAAGGACACTACATGTGTTCCTGATTTTAATTATAAAAGTAAAACTTTTAAATCACATAATCCCAATGTTAATAATAAAAATGTTTCGTCTGTACATCAGTCGACTTCGGTTGAGGCTAATAAAAACTCTTCTGCTCATTGCTTTAGATGCGGTAAAAATAATCATTCTACTTCTCAATGTTATAAATCTAAAAATATTGTTTGCTTTAAATGCGGCAAACAAAATGTAAAAACTCCTGACTGCACAAAGTGTAATAAGTCAAAAAACTGAATAAGTCAGTCTCTCTGAGTGCTTCTACTTGCAGGGAGACATATTTTAAACCTCCTCTTTCTGATAAGAGACCCTATTTAACTGTGAAAGTATATGACATTTGTGTCAGTGGTTTATTAGATTGTGGTGCTGCTTGTTCGATATTAGGCGATAATGCTCATAAGGTTTTTCTTGATCTTGGTATTCCGATGCAAAATCTTAAACAACCATGTTATATACGTGTTGCTAACGGTGCCGAATATTATTGTCAATATTATATGGATGTTCCCATTTTATATAAAAAGATTGTTAAAATTATAAGATTTTACATTCAACCTCAAATCAAACTTCCTATTCACTTTGGTATAAATTTTTGGAAAGCATTCAATCTTGCTCCTGAAGTTCTGTCTTGCATAAAGTCTATTTCTTGTAATAACGTAGATAAAATTGATAATATTCCAGAAAATGGTTTAAGGAACATAGATAATTTAACTGAAAAACAAATTGAAGAACTGAATCACATGAAGTCTCTCTTCTCTCAAATAGATACTGAAAAAGTTGGACTGGGTCGTACCCATCTTGCCCAACATCATATTGATACAGGGGATTCTAAACCCATCAAACAAAGGTATTACAGATTAAGTCCAGAAAAATTAAAGTTGCTAGATGATGATCTTGATCGTATGTTGAAACTTAATATTGTTGAACCATCAAATTCACCTTGGAACTCTCCGGTTACTTTAGTACCGAAACCAGACGGCTCTGTCCGTACCTGTTTGGATAGCCGTATGATTAACGCTGTTTCTAAAACAGACGCATATCCTCTCCCTTATATTAGTTACATTCTTGACAACCTCAGGGATGCTAAATTTCTTACATCCTTGGATTTAAGTGCAGCTTATCATCAAATACCTCTTTCTCCTTCTTCAAAGGAAAAGACTGCTTTTACTGTACCAGGACGTGGTTTGTTCCACTATAATGTAATGTGTTTTGGTCTTGTTGGTGCTTCAGCCACCATGCAACGATTAATGGATAACCTTTTTGCTGCACAATTTGATAATAAAGTATTTTGTTACATAGATGACATTATAATTTGTACTAATTCATTTGAAGAACATATTAGAATTTTGGAATCAGTTTATGTAAAGTTAAAATCTGCTAACCTTACAATTAACATGAAAAAGTCTCTCTTTTGTCGTCCAGAACTAAGATATCTTGGTTATGTTGTTGATCGATATGGATTAAGAACTGACCCTTCCAAAGTGGAAGTTATAACGAACTTTCCTGTGCCTTCTAATGCTAAGGAAGTCAAACGTTTCCTTGGTATGGCAGGGTGGTACCGCCGTTTTATCCAAGATTTTTCTCGTAAAGCTAGACCTTTGACTCGTCTTACTAGTAAAAAAGTTCCTTTTGCTTGGACCAAAGAAACAGATGAAGCTTTCTCTGTACTTAAAAATGCTTTAATCTCTGCTCCTATTTTAAAATGTCCTGATTTTACTTTGCCTTTTTATATTCATACAGACGCGTCATCTTTTGCTATTGGCGGCGTTTTGACTCAAAAAGTAGATGGGGTGGATCACCCTATAGCTTATTGTAGTAGAACTTTAAATGCTCAAGAGATTAACTATACTGCAACAGAAAGAGAACTGCTCGCAGTCATTTATGCTTTAGAACAATATAGATCTTACGTTGAAGGCAAATTATGTTACATTGTTACTGATCATGCCTCCTTACAGTGGTTTTATAAACTAAAAAATCCCACTGGCCGTCTTAATAGGTGGGCATGTCGTCTAAGCCAATTTACCTTTGAAATCATTCACAGAAAAGGTAAAGAACATGTATTACCTGATACTCTTTCTAGAATTAAAATCGCCTCTATTGAAATTGATCCTCATACTATAACTGACCCATGGTATATTAAAATTTTTACGGGTTGTGCTGAAAATGCAAAGAAGTTTCCAAATTTTTCCATCTTAGAGGGAAAACTTTATAGACTTTCTAAAAATAAATATAATATCACTTCTCAACATGATTGGAAAATTGTTGTACCCTTAGAAAAGCGTCTTGAAATAATTGAAAAATATCATGATGATCCGTCAGCTAGTCATTTTGGTGTTGCTAAAACGCATAAAAAGATTTCTGCTATTTATTACTGGCCTTCTTTATTTGAAGATGTAAAATCATATGTTAGTAATTGTGAAACTTGCAATACATATAAACCTGTTAATACTGCTCGTGCAGGATTCATGGGCGAACCACGTCAAGTAACAAAGCCGTGGGAAGCTATTTCTTGTGATATTCTCGGTCCATTTCCTCCATCTTATTCTAGGAACCAATATTTGTTTGTAGTCTCAGACTATTTCAGTAAATACGTACTACTCTTTCCTTTGAGAAACGCAACTGCAAAAGCCATTTGCAAATGTATGTATAATGGTGTATTTCTTGTACATGGTGTTTGTCGTGTTCTTTATACCGACAATGGAGCTCAGTTTACTTCTAAAGAATTTCGGGATCTTCTTACTAATGCAGGCGTTCCTCATATATTTTATAATCCCCGTTATCATCCTCAAACTAATCAAACTGAACGAGTGAACCGAGATATTGTTCGTGCTATTGCCTCGTATGTGCGTTTTGATCACCGAAAATGGGATCAAAACATTCCGGAGATTCAATGTGCATTGAACACTTGTGTTCATGATGGAACTAAATTCACTCCTTTCTTCTTAAATCATGGTCGTGAAATGATTCTTGATGGTGCTACGCATATTTCTCAGACACCTTTTGATGGGTCTGCTTTAAATACTGATTCACAAGAGTTTGCGGAAAAAATTCCCAAACTTCAAGATGTTTATAAACAAGTAAAATGTCATTTACATAAGGCATATCAACAAAACTGTAAATATTATAATTTAAGAAAAAGACCTTTAGAGTTAAGCGAAGGTCAAATAATTTATAAAAGGTGTTTTCCTTTATCTTGTGCTCCAAAACACTTTTCAGCAAAGTTAGCTCCCAAGTTTGAAAAGTGTGTTGTGGATAAGAAATTAAGTAAGTTGGTCTACTCTCTCAAAAGTTTGGAGGGTAAGTCCCTTGGTACGTTCCATATCAAAGATTTGATCATCCGCGGTCATAACGAAGGTGGTTGAAACATAGTAGGTGTAAATAAGTGTGTTAAGTCAGATAAATATTCTCCTCGGATAGTATTTACAATATATATTTTAAGTTTTCCTATCTTAGCGTAATGGACTTTGACTTTTAATGTGACAAACCAAGACGATAAGTATGCATACAGACTAAAACAAGACTATGGACTATTTTAATTGTTAAGGACAAATTTTTGTCGTTTTATGTTAAGGTTGTTTTTCATTTTCTTTTGGTAGTAGTTTAAGTACATACTGTGTTTTTCTCAAACTTGAATTTGAAAACACTTTGTCTATTTTATATTTAAGTTAGTATATTTTGAGACATTTTGCACCCATAGTGGTGATGACTTCATGTATTCTCTTTTGAAAGTTCTTTAACTCTTGTGAGTTCAGAACCTGATATTTCTTTGACAGGAGTTACCTTCTGGTATATGCAGCTCGTAGTAGCCAGCTTTATATTTTAAGTCATTTAGCATCCATAGTGATGATGACTACAATATTTTCTCTTGAAAGTTCTTCAACTCTGGTGAGTTCAGAATCTGATATTTCTTGGACAGAAGTTTCCTTCTGGTATATTTAGCTCATAGTAGCAAATCTCCTTATAAGGAAGGGAAGTTCCTTAACTCTTTTGAGTTTGGAATGTGTTTTCTTTTTGACAGAAACTGTTTTTCTGGTCAATACTGCATACAGTTGTAGTTCTATTTTCAGGAAAATAACGTTCTTTTTTTCGTTTTCCTTTAAAAATTTGCTCGTTGGTAGTGAATTTCTTTTAGCTTTTGAATTCTGGTTTTTCAAAACCATGTTCGGTGGTTTTGTTTCCAGTTAGCTTTTCGTTACTACCTCATGTAGATCGGTAGCGAAAAATTTTATTTGAAAATTAAAATTTTCAAATAAAATTTTTCATTCCCAACTAAAGATGAACTGTAACACCGTTTTTTTTGTCATTTGATAGAAATAGTACCTTGTAGAAATTACCAGTTGTTTTTCCAAATTAATTGGCGTTGATAATTTTTTTTGACTCATTTTATTCTCGACTTCTTCCAAAAGAGGTAGTATCCAAAGCCATAAATCTAAAATATTTTTTTTTAAGCACAGGAGTCAAGTTTCGGAACGTTTCTAATAGTCGAAATGACAGTTAGTGTTTTCGTATAAATTTGTTCAATAATATTAGTCTTGGAAATACAGGTTATTTACCATTATCCAAATGGATTATTATTCCTTTTGTTTTTCCTTAATTCGTTTAAAATAAAATTAAAAATAATTTATTTCCTTAAAAAGAATTCTGACTTGATTGTTTTGGTGTTGCGTTTCGGAACGTGCGGTCTGTCAAAGTGATTCGAGGAATGACTCGGTCATTTTCTTCCTTGGCTTTGTCCTTATAGGACAATGTAAAATTTAATAAAGTAAATACCACTAGAAAATCCGGTAAGTGTAATTTATCCTAATGGATTCTCAATACCATGTTCGATGGTTGTTTTTAAAACATTTTTGGTTAATTAGATGTTCTTTTTCTTTGATAGGTATGTGATGGATTTTGATGGTCCCCTTCCTGGTGGAATCTTTTAAAGAAATTGATTGAAACCTCGGTGGTAAGTCTGTTGTGATATTTATTGAGATCTCAAATTCTCATTCTACTGTTTGATTTTGAACCTTTTGGGTAACACGCGTGATTTGTCCTCTAGATATGGCGCGGACACGGCGGACATCTTGAGGTGGTTGTCGTCCGGGCTCTGTCCCAACATGGCTTCCTAACGCTAAAAAAAAAAAACCCCGTAATGGGTAAGTGTTTGGAAATATTATGCTAATTCAAAACTAAAGATTTCCGTTATACGTTCATCACTGTAACAAGTTTTCTCTTTGTTGCAGGGTTCTCTGTTATGCAGGTTTTTTCCATGCAAGTTTTTATATGCAGCTAGTAGGCTGGGTTTTTATGTAGGGCTTTGGCTTTGCCCCACACACATTTAGGTTTCTGGTACTATGTATCTACCTATCTTTCTCTAAAAGGTTTTCTTTAAAACCACGTTTTTTTTATGCCTGGTTTCTAGTACTGTGCACCTTTTCATTTCAATACCATGTAGGTAATTGATAAATCTATATTACTTTTTATCCAACGGCTGGACATGTATCTTCATAACAGTGAAGCGTAATTAGTAATTTTAAGTATGTAAACTTGTATATTATTACTGTTACACGAATAGTTCTCTGTGAAGACAGCGGTGATATTTTATGTTTCTGTTCATTTCACCAGATATTCTCAAACCTTTTTAAATGGTTGTCATGTTAAATTAAATATGATTTAAAAGGTTCCCTGGTATTTATTTTATTGCACACAGTACTGTCTTGATCCATTTTATGATATAAACCACTGGCGCCCTGATTCTGACAGAATAATTTAGTTCTGATTCTGGCAGATTATAAAATCTACCTGAAGATATTTTTTTTACCTCAAGATATTTTTCTTTTAAATTATTTTCATTTGTGGTTTATATTATAAAAGGCAGGTCCAAGGCCACCATCCACTCCCTGAGTTAATTAACACAAAAATAAAAATACTGCTCTCTATAAAAGAAAAAGATTTTCCTTAGCTAGCCAATTTAAACCCTTTCAATTTAAACAGTCTCATTTTTGGTAATGTGCAGTTATTATCATTATGTATGTAGTAAATTATACAGAATTATTATAGAATATCACGAAATGCAAATTACTTAATATTTATTATCAATCATTTTTCTCTTTTTTTGGCTATACATTAAAAAAGAAACAAGTAACTAGGCCTTAGGCTCTTATAATCCTGTAGCTGATATATTATTTGAAATTAAATTAAATTACATACTAACTTACATTTCTACAAAAAATAATACTTATGGCACATTTTGAATATAACTATATAAAATATAGGATTCTTTTTAATTAAATACTTCCATATCACAATTATATTATATACGCCTATTATTACTATAATACTAATTTAAGCATATTTTGACTTTAATTTAAAACAAAAACAGGTTTAGTTGTTTTATAAGAGACTAGTTATGATTATGAATAAATTAATCAAAGTATCTATTACACGTACGTTGTAATTACTGGCTCAACTCAAGTTAACGTGCTCACGATTACCAAGTTTATTTTCAGCCAGGGCATTCCAAACAGTGCGAAAGCAAATTAGACAACCGAAGCGGCAAAAATACCTTTGTAATGCAAATTTGTTTTTGCTGCCGCTCTACGACCACAATGTATGATAAAAGGAGCTCCACAAGCGCAAATAAATTTGTAATTGTGCGCACGTAACTTGAGCCAGGTCATAGAGTTAATACGAAGTATTTTACGCGAATACCTAATTGAGATCAATAAAGAAACCGCCTGGTGGTTTTGGCTTCTGTCACATTAAAATAAAATAAAAACTAAATTGAAAGAAACCGTTGCTTACAAAATCGTGACACGTCGTATAAAATTGAAAAGAAAAATCGTAATTGACTCACAATAACAATCTTTATAATAAAACTGTAGAGGTCTAAAACCTGAACATAGAAAAAAAAATCTATAAAAACGAGTCAGAGGGCTGTAAGTGATATACTATAGAACATAACCAGATTTTTGTTTCTGTTTGTCTGTTTGTGTCTGTCTTTGAAACTGTTGGACCAATTTGAATAAAATTTAGCATGGTGGTACCTTATATTGCCGGTCAACATCTTAGATAGTTTTTACCGCGGGAACATTTCTCATTCCGAGGAAAAACTGCACAAAAAAGTAAAAACAAAAACGCGGGCGTAGCCGTTGGCGGACATATAGTATTGATTATAATTTGTGTCTGTCTAAGAAAAAAAGCGTTCGGGCGAAACGACAAATAATAACTTCTTTAACAGGCTGGGAAATGTTGATTACGTAAAATTTTAAGTTCCAATTAAAAAACAAAAGAAATAAGAAGCCTGCTCTGGGGGCGCCACGTGTATATTTTTTCGACTATGGCAACAATGTCCCCAAAATTAGTTCCATTGAAATTCCGCAATATGGCGAAGTTTCTTATTCCTTTGGTCGACCTTTACTACGCCAAAATACTAAAGATCTATTAAAAAAAAGGCACTGTTCTGTCACTTATCTCGCTACTGCTCGTAAGGTCCGTAGTTGCGTGACTCTACGAACTGGTACACGAAGAGTAGTGCTCGGAACTTGGCGTAGACGGCGAAATGCTCTGCCGTGTGCGCTAACCCTCGTAGGTTAGCCAGCATCTCACATGTGGGCTTGAAAGCCGAGTCAGTCCCTAAAACACATGCATGATGGATATCGTTTGCACAGAAGAAAATAATAGTACTAACCCGTACAGAAAGGGCACTCACGCCCCCGCGCTAAAATGAGTTCCCCGCCCGATTTCACAGAATAATATAATACGCCCCGCACCCCGCAGGCGCCGCTGGACTGTGACTGAGGTGTTCGGGGGTGTTTTAGATAGGGTGTCAGTGACTGACTTGTAGTTGATATTCAGTTGTTATTCAAAAAGAAGTAGGTTGTCAAAACGCGTTTGCTGTATGGAGTGTACGACCTGTCTGTTGTTTAAATCTATCTATACTGGAAAGATTTGATTGTTTGTTTGCATAGGCTCCGAAACTAAAGAACCGATTTAAATGAAATTTGGTAGGTACAAAGATAGAATAGATCTTGCGGAAGGACATAGGAAAAATCCTCATTCCCACGGAAAAACAGTTAACGCGGGCGAAATTTGGTGGAAAGCTAGTTCCTTTGTTTTTATTTGGTAACCTCTGTAACAATCTAAATACCGACGCATAAGCTCGACCGATTTAAATAAATTATTTAACATACAATGCATGTGTTTAAACTAACAAAACAAAATACCTTCGATTTTAACTAAATACGGTAAAAATCCAAAAATAAAAAATAAGCTTTGTACCTTGAGCGAGCATATCGCTGGTCTGCACCGTCCACCGCCTGTACTGTTTCTTCTGTGCTTCGGTGAGCACGTCTCGCGGTCGCTCGCCTCTGCAGGCGGCGCACAAACACACGCGCGCGAAGCGATACAGTTCGAGAATGCGCTCTTTGACCGAGTACTGAGTCGCGTGGAGGTTTTCGAACGCATGTTCACTAGAATAAATTAATAAAGCATTTATTTTTTTGTTTCTAATATTTAATTAATTAAAATAATGGACATCATACACACGGCCATCTGACCCTATAATAGGCAGAGCTTATACTTGGGCACAGAAGAAAATAATAGTACGGCGTACAGAATGGAAACTCACCCCCCCCGCGCCAAAATGAGTTCCCCGCCCGATATAGCGCCCCACGCCCCGCACCCCGCAGGCGCCGCGGGACTCTACCAGGGGTGTTCGGGGGTGTTTTACATAGCGCCTAGCGCCATTGACTTGTAGTTGATTTGATATTCAGTTGTTATTCAAAAAAAGTAGCTTATCAAAATGCGTTTTCTGTATAGAGTGACCGACCGCCCAGTGCTATGGGTGTCAGACAGCTGACGTAAATAAATATTATAAATTATACAACATACAGACAGGTTGGAATCTTAATTTGACCTTCTTCGATTAGGATGAAATTTTGTACACACTCTGAGTTCTGATGATAATACATGACTAGCTAAAAAATGTCATTACAAATCCAATATGGCGGCCTCCCTAAGATGGCGAACTGGCTGTTTGAAATCCACCCCCATGATATGGGTATCAAATGAAAGGGTTGCTGTCAGGAATACGAAAAAAAGTCACGTGACTTAAATTCAATATGGCGGACGTCCAAGATGGCCGACAGGAAGCGTGTTTTTTAGTTTTCTAAACTATGTATTATTTTATTAATGTTAAAACTGTTAAAATTATGATAATATTTTTGAAGTTAGGTACTTACATATAAGAAATTGTAATTTCAGTTCCTTTCTTAATGGGCTGGTGAGCCACCAAAGCCATTTGATTATTTAATGCAACGGCTAAAGTATTTGCAAAGCAATCGTGCCTCAGTTTGCTGGCAAAAGAGAAATACCCGTAATTCGGTACTACTGACTTAATCGTGCCAGCTAGTCTGTCATCAACAACATTATTCAGCTCGATCTTGTTGAAAAACTTTAATAACAAACACATGCTCATACGAGCAAGTGCACGGATGGCTTCGTTCCGCTCTTCAGGTTTATTTGGAAGGTAAAATGGTATGTTTATCAAGTATTGAAGAAACGTCGCGCACATAAATGCAAAGTTATATTTTGCTCCCATTTTCACCTCTCTTAACTCCTCAAAGTTGAGTATCGAAAATTTATGGTTGCTATCATAAATCTCTTCAATACGACTGTCTCTCATTCGCTCAGTTCCAATTTTGTAAGAGGCGTCAATAAATTCTGGCCAAGTATTACACAGTTGTTTGACTTTTACAACGGTTCTGAATGAAATTCTGGAGTACGGTCCACAGAAGCCATCTTGAAGGAGTTCCATGAGAGAACATTCCACGGTGTGACTTTCTTTCATACAAAGGTCCATACAATCTTTATTACAAAACATTGCATAGACACAGGTTGTGCATGGAATCAAATTAAGTGACATTTTGTGGCAGTAATAGCAGCAAAGGTAGTAATTCATAGGATTAAGTAACGTTGTAAAAGCAGTATCAATAGCCAAGACTGTGCCAACCTTAATATCTTTTGCGGCTGTGACTTTTGGGAGGTGCGTTTCAGGATCGATGACAATTTTAATATCATTTGTGGCACATGGTATCTGCGGATGACACTTCCCACTAACCTTGAAAAAGTTATTGGGGAACAGACCAAATCGGCATTTCTCTCTGCATACATTTTGTTGGCAGTCTTTTTGTCGTTTAGTTAGTTTCTCTAAAAGATCACTTTTACAGTTAAGTTTCAGACATGTTTCAATATCTTTCAAACTGGCGCTGTAATTTTTTGTTTTATGAAACAGTGCTGATCTATTACTGTAAGCTAGTAACATAGCATTAGATTTAATCGGAGCATGTAACAGCGCTTGATTGTAAAACATTAAAGCATATTGGTATTTTCCAAGTACATATAATTTATTTCCTTCTTCTCTAAATGAGGCAGATTGTGTTTCACTCTTCCATTTTCTTTCGAATGAAGGTATGCTTTTTGTTTCCTTAAGCACATCCAATGCAAGCATTGTAGGTTCAACCACATCATCCTGCTTCAAACAAGCGTAGATCTTCTCTGCTGCTTCATAATGGCCAAGTTTTAGGAAAAAGTCAGAAAAATAAGTCATAGTGTATGAACCTTTCCTGGAATAGAAATAGAGAAGTTGATTATACTTACATACATATTTATTATTATTATCAGAGTGAACAGGATTTTCTTCAGAACTAGGTACTTGATCACACTGGATAGTTCCTTTTTTGTTGCACATAATTGTCATTGTCAGGGTCAGGAACTTTACAGGAATCACCTCGAGAAGGAAAAGACGGACTATTTATTATACAATTCCGTCCCGAACTTGACTGTTTAGGAGAGACTAAAAAAGAAGGTAGGTACCTAAATTCCTAAGTAATACGCCTTCAAAGTTCCAAAGTAAGTTCTAAATAAGAAAAATTGACTCTCTGACCAAAGTCCTTTGCCAGATTGTATCGGTGCTAAGAATAAACCAAAACAACTATCACAATAAAGTTTTCTTGGTTTTCTTCGTGAGTGAAGTAGTGACGCAGGTTAAAATAAATAAGTTTTTGTTTTTTACTTGCCTGTCCACACATAGATGTCTAAATGGTTAAACGTGTGTAAATCTTCGAAACAAAATACCTATTACTGGGAAATAAACATTGAGTAATTCTCTCACGGAACACTATTACTTCCTAGCGGAATTCTCTACACAAGCAAAACAATTATACAATACAAACAAACAAATAAGCCGGCCCGCCAAACCGCCATGTTAAGAGAGCCAATAAAGTATCACCAAATAATTCATGTACCGATATATATCTTATCCATCCATCCATCACATTCACATCACATCACATTATTCACATCGTCGTCATATTATTGTGAATATTTGTGAATAGCACAGAATACTAAATAATAGCTCATAAAGAAGGATCACTCACTGCTAGAAATGCTAGAATTCAAATAAATAACAACTCTAGCCTCGTTAAACACTTGCTCAGTGGATTCAATGGGAGATTTAGACAGCTTAAATTTATAAAAAAAAGAAGTTCCGTAGCAGCATGTAACATAATATAAAAGGTCTTGTAGTTTCATTATCACTTTGATCGATGTTTTAATCATAGTAAAAGGTAAATTGCGGTTTACTTACAACTTATGACATGACGTATCAAAAAAAACTACTAACAAGATCTCATTCAAACCAATTTTCGGCGGAAGTTTGCATGGTAATAAAAATCACATATTTTTTATTTTATCATTCTCTTATTAAGAGAAACTAAATAAATATTGCCAGAGCTCAGTCAGAAATGTGTTTGCTTCTCCAGGGGCCTGTTTAATAAACGTGACAGGCGATAGGTGACAGGCGACAAGTGACAATCCGACATTTTGACAATTTCTTGTTTAATAAAGATTATCCCTGACAAATTTGTCACGGTGGAAAATCTACAAATATGTCGACTTGTCGCGACATTTTGACATATTTCTGTTTAATAAACAATTTCTCTTGACAGGCGACAGGTGACAATTTGTCCGGAAAAACTTGTCAAATTTGTTTTATTAAACACTAAATTGTCATGACAGGTGGACATATTTGTCAAATTGTCGGAGATTTTCGACAGGCAACCGCACCCAATGTCAAAGCAATTCGGCAGTTACATTAATACGAGTAATCACAAGTGAAAATTGTGTTAACGTCGTCAACGGATAGCAGTAATAGTAGCAGAAGAAGAATCAGATGAATATTCTCAATTTTCAAACGTCTCTATTTTCATAAATAAGACCTAAAATTGTTAATTTGACATCCATTACAAATAGCAAACATAAATAAAAGTTGAAGTTGATTACCAAAGTGAATTATAATATTTTTAAAATATTACCCTCATGTTCTCCCATTAGCATGCTCCGATATTATGTTGTGACAAATATGTCAGAAAAAGTGACAAATTTGTCAAAAACTATGACAATTAAGTCAGAGAATGTTTCCTCAGACTCGACAGGTAAAAATTGACAATTTTTGCCTTTATTAAACGGATCTTTATCCTGACAATTATGTCAATATTTACCTGTCGCATTTGGACATAATTGTCATGTTTATTAAACGGCACTTGCCGCGACAATTCGACTTATTTGTCAAAAAGTGACAAAATTGTCGGATTGTCACGTTTATTAAATAGGCCCCAGGTTTGCTTGCTTTGGTTTAGGTGTACGTTTAGCCGTGCATTATAGGAACTCCCTCTGTCTGTTCTGTGATGTGTGTGATGCTTAGAGCAACGCTGGTATTCCGACACACATACATACACATAAATGAAGCTAAAATACATTTTTATAACATTTTTTTAACTAAAAAACAAAACCTAGAACCTTGTTCAGAACATGCTCAGAACTGACTGACGAACAGACTGTGTATCCGAACACAATTTTTTTTAATCATCCCTTTAAGGAATAAGCAAAAGGATAAGCTTTGCAACCGTAGTTCTAAGGACTTATTTTCTCTTATTTGGATTGGTAAAAAATATGTAGGTATAACGTCTTAACGTATTCAAGATTGTACAGTACCTGGGTGGTACCTGGCCAGTACATGCGTGCGGCTGGACACGTTGTGGGTTGACTATAGTAGACTGCCGTACGAATTTGTTGGAAATAAATATATTGGTATTAGCTGGGGGCTGTAAGATTATAATTCTAAAATATTATCGTGCGGAAACTTGTAGTTTTTTAGACGGTATTTAAGCCACAAAAATAGGTTCCGAAGGCTAAGGCGGGAACGAAGCGAGCGCAGCGAGCGTAGAGCCCGCCTTAGCCTTCGGGGTGTTCGTTCTTTTTTTTTTTTGCCACCCAGAAAGACAAGTAGATCAAAATCAACTTTGGAGTAGTATGGTGGGGCCCCTAAAAAACTACAAGTTTCCGCACGATAATATTTTAGAATTATAATCTTACAGCCCCCAGCTAACTACCAATATATTTCTTTCCAACAAATTCGTACGGCAGTCTACTATAGAAAGAAACCCCCACGTTGTTCTTGAGAGCGCCCGTATTCTGTAGTGGTCCAAGTTGTAGTTGTGAATTTCGTAATGCGAGTATTCAACCGTATCAACCGCATGTGATGTGCTAGCTTTTGTAAGTTCAATAAGTTTGATTATCTTCAGAAGTTATAAGTATTTCTCTTCTTTAATAAGTTTTTATTACAACTCGTTCATCAATGGTAAAAGATCATCGGAATGTCTTGTTAGACGGTAGAAAAGATGGCAATAAAAGATGGATGAAGGAGGATGGTTTTCTACTATATCATATCATAATAAAATAACACAACAATACCCGAGAAAAATTAACCTACCCATTTCCTTTTGAAACTGAACCTACCCATTTCGTACATTTCTCAATTCCCGCGCAAAACCCGAATAATAAAATGAATGACGTTACATTTCGAGACAAATCTTGACAAATGACAGTTTGATTTGACATAATGACAGAGACAGAATAAAGTCGGATGGTTTTCGTTGTTTTTTACGCGTTATAAAATCAGTATTTCAATCTGGATTTCAACAATAAAATTACTTGAATCGCCCGCAGTAACATCATTCGGCTGCCCGCCTTCGAGTAAGTAGCATAATATTGCGTACGATAGGTTGCCTAAATAGCGAGCAAAGGGAACCAAAGGGAAGGGCGGACCTTGAAATATTTTGCGACTCAACTATGTGAAAAAACGTTCAGTGCCAAAATTTTCTTGTTTGCAGAGTTTGATGGATCCTTGGGGCAAAGAGGCTGTGGAAACTTCAGAGGTTGTTGTGAAATTTGAAGATAATTTCGAGCCCACTACTGACACTACTAAGTTAGCCGACTCCGCGGAGTACCTTGCCGTATTGGGTAGGTACTCACCTGCTTATTTTTTGACAACCTTTATTTTTTATGGAATACTAGTTTTCGGCCTTCGGGCTTTGTGCTTGATTTGAAAAAAATCTCACTTCATGCGGTAGGTACCTAATACCTATGCAGCAGCAATATCTTTTTTTCCTAATGCTGTGTTTAGATAACAGCAAAGAAGTTCACTCTCTGACCAACAACATAAACAAGATAGTATTGTGCAGTGTACAACAGAGCATACACTTTAAGTTGCTGTTTTTTCAGTCATTATTATCATATGAAAGTGTGACAAACACTATATGTTACTTTTGCATTATACTATTATAACTTTCAAGATTAGATCGTAACATTTCTTACAGAAGAAAAATAAGTCAGAAAAGTCATTATTTCTTTTTGTAAAAACATTGTTTTCTTAAATTTGTAAAAACTGAGAATTATGCAGAGTCTATAAACACTCGACATTGGCGAAATCATAAAGGAAGCGCCATACAATAAGAAATTAATTAATTAATTAATGGTTGAAACCAAACTATTCTTATTAATATATTCATGCAGGTTTGTAAATCAATTGCTAATTTCGGTTGTACATTTTACTAGCAGGTTTTTAGATTAATATGAAAAGAATTTTATGCATTAATTCTTTTCAGAACATATTATGCTACACCTCAAACAATATTATCTAAGAACCTGCTAGCAAAATGTACTACCTACCAAAATGATTTGCAAGTGTGAATATTGTGCCCAGTTTAATTATTTATAAACCTATTATCTATTCTATTATCTATATATACTATAAAATAGGTACCTATCTAATACCTACCTTCATTATTTAGATTACTGTTAATTTACTTTTTAATTAAAACAAGCCACAACTTTTGTGTTGTGAGCTGGTTTCCTATTACGCTGTGTAATGCAATATTGTGGCTTACCAAATGCGGTATTGATTACACCCTCCCTATTTCCGGCAGTAGGCTGCACTTTCTCATACTGTAAACACAGTTTGCATCAGTATTGGTTGGTAGAAAAATTTCCAAGTGCATTTTATAAAAAAAAAGTAAATTCCTAAGTAAAAAAAAGTTAATAAATATATATTTTTTAAAATATTTCAGAAAAGAAACTTAAAGCAGTCCGTAACAAGAACAAGGTTGTTGACAATCTTGCTGCCTACAGAGAGGATTGCCTGAATCGGTTGATGCGAGACGGCTGCGATTTAGATCCAGTCATCGGGGACACTGACAGTGAAAAGCTGATTCAAGAACAGGAATAAATAATACGTATTGTAAGTAACAATGGCTACAGCAACATCATCCACCATCGACTTGTCTGGAGTTTGCTATGTGGTTGTCACGGGTGCTTCTCAAGGTATCGGTAGAGCTATCGCAGTTGAAATCTCTAAACATCTTGGCCCAAACTCCCTTATGTTATTACTCGCCCGCAACAAGGAACAATTAGCTATATCTGCTAGTCTTTGCGAGTCTGATAATGTAAAGGCCGTTTGCCAATCAATTGACTTGTCTAAAGCTAGTCTGAATGACATGAACGATGTCATCAAATCATCTCTTAAGGGGAGGAATGTGGGAGAATTCTCTAAAACTGTTATTTTCCACAATGTTGGCTCTTTAGGCAACTTGACAATTGACACCAGTCGTATGGAAAATGTAGAGGAGTTGCGTGATTATTATGACTTGAATGTGTTCCAAGTAATTGCTTTGAACACTCAATTTCTTAAGATCTTTGAAGAGATTGAGGATAGAGTTGTCATTGTGAATATAACGTCTCTGTGTGCTATCAAACCTATGGGTGGTATGGCATATTACTGCAGCGGTAAAGCTGCCAGGGAAATGTACTTCAGAGTTCTCGCTGAAGAGAAAAAACATATCAGGGTGCTAAATTACTCCCCGGGCCCCGTTGAAACTGCTATGATTGATTACGTAATCGCTGAAGCGGTCAACCAAAACCTGAAAGATGTTTTCCTGTCATTTAGAACCCAGGGCACTTTGTTGAAACCTGCAGTGACCGCTAAGAAATGTCTGAAAGTCCTCTTAGCTGGAAAGTTTCCTCCAGGAGGGCATGTAGATTATTTTGATGAGGAATAAAAGATTTGTCTAAACACAATCGTAGCTTTCATACTAATCTCTTGCCAAATTACTGCTAGGATGTCTGGAACATATCTTATAGGCCTATCCGTATAATATACTTATCAATGTTAATTAGATACAACATACTATGAACTTTTTGTATGTAACGAGACATTGCCTTCGTATTTATTATCACTGTTGAAATAATTATTGTATCTAATTAAAAACTACAAGGTCAACATAACTAGTTCCTATTCAATAGTATTGTGCAATATGTAGAAATTACTTCTTAGGAATCTCAACTTCTGATTATTTTTATGACACGGCATTATGAAGAAAAGATAAGGTTGTTATTAAAGAAATATTATGGCTCATGCTCTCTATAAAAAAAACTGTACCTACACCACATTTCAAATTAAAAAATTGTAATTACCAACTCAATTTGCCAACACAATCGATGCCGTTCCAAACAGCGTCAAAGCAAGGCGGGCAATATTAGCCGCAAAAACATCGTGGTTTTTTTTTGCTACTCCACCACGCTTGCAATGTACAAAAAAATGTGTATTATGATCGTAAATTAATTTGGAATGTGGTGCAAACAATAAAGGGCTCTAATTAAATGTTCAAGTAAAGTTATTGTTGATAGATCCAGGTTGATTCTCCTTTACTATAATAACACTATGTTGTAGTAGATACTAAGAACTTAAACATACCTAAACATTCCATTGATGTATAACATAACCTAATATAAATGTACTTATCACTTTATGTATCAGATGTTTATGAATGCAATTCATATAACAATAAATGCTTTTACTTCAATCAAATGTCTTTTTAATGTTACCTTTAAACTTAAACCCTTTTGTTCTGAAGTATATGAGTTACATTCATATTGAAATCAACTTATCTCTCATGGATACAGTGTGTTTTCGTTTTATTGATAAAAAATCGATTAGTTTATTTAATGTTACGATATAATGAGATGAGTTGATCAATCTGTTTGTCCTCCATGCTTTACATTTTTTTATAGATAGAGATGGCAAAGTTTATATGAGTTTAAAGATGATGTTATCATTTGTTTGAGTAAACTTTGCCATCTCTATCTATCGCTCGTAAGTAAACAAAAGCGTAAGTAACGTAATTAAAGCCTGACCAATGAAATAAAAAACCTGCTCTGGGGGCGCCACGTGTATATTTTTACGACTATGGGAACAATTTCGCTTATAAAATTAGTTCCATTGAAATTCCGCAATATGGCGAGGTTTTTTATTTCTCTGGTCGGGTTTTACACATTTTTTAAGTAATAGAATTTTTAACTTATTTCCATGAAATATTTAACTACCTCCGTGAATACGGAGGTATCGGGTTCGAATCCCGCCAAATATCACTTTTGTGAGACTTTTCTTAGTTTGGTTTGGGCATTGTAGGCTGAATGAATCACCTTATTGTCTGGAAAGCAAGGTGATTCCGTGCTTCGGAAGGCACTTTAAGCCGACGGTTCTGATCTGACGGATGCAGTCGTTATACGTGTCAGGTCAAAAGGTCATAGGGCGGCAGCTGTATCATCACACTACACTAATTTTAAAGGCAAAACTTTGTGAGTGTGTATGTTTGTTACTTCTCCACGTCTAAACGGCTGCAGCGATTTTAATAAAATTGGGTATGGAGTTAGCTGACACCCTGGATTAACACATAGGCTACTTTTTACTGCGGGAAAATAACTCATTCCTACGGGAAAACCTGTTAACGCGGGCGGAGCTTAGTCAATAATTCTGACACCAGTAGGCCTACTATGTAAGTAGCGACAGGCTCGACAAGCTGTCAAACGCGACAGTGACAGAACTACTATGGCTCTAATGTCACTATGTCGCGTTTGACAGCTTCTCGAGCCTGTCGCTACTTACATAGTAGACCTACTCTACTGGGTTGATGAGGCAGGCTAACCCCGAAACTCACACGACAAAGCGATGAAATATAAACTTCACTACATAGTATAAAACAAAGTCGCTTTCTCTGTCCCTATGTCCCTCCCTTTGTACGCTTAAATCTTTAAAACAACGCGACGGATTTTGATGCGGTTTTTTTTAATAGATAGAGGGATTCAAGAGGAAGGTTTATATCTATAATACATGCATAATATACTCAAGAATAACCCACAATAACCATTTTCCCGTGCGGAGCCGGGGCGGGTCGCTAGTTAGATAATAAATTAATAAATAACAATAATTAATAATGCCGGCACTCGTTAGTTTGTCCGTGGTCGAGTGGTCTAAAGTTCTGAGGTTCCGGGTTCGAATCTCGGTGGGGAACTTGTCGAACATATCACTTTGTGAGACTTTCCCCAGTTTGGTTAGGACATTGCAGGCTGAATCACCTGATTGTCCGAAAAGATAGATGATTCCGTGCTTTGGAAGGCCCGTAAAGCCGTTGGTCCCGTCTATGATCTACGGATATAGTTACATGAGCCATGTCAGAAGCCTTAGGCGGCTCAATAATTCTGTGTGGTTCAAGCTATAATCCTCCCCTATGAAACCTTAATGAAATTCAATTTTGACTATGCCAAAAAATGGTATTGAAATAGTAGTAAATCGTATCATTGTAAGAAAAAATTTGTATAATTATGATTCTGAAGATATAGCTATAGTTTGGGGAGGATTATAGCTGGATGTTCAAGCTATAATCCTCCAAAACTATAGCTATATCTTCAGAATCATAATGATACCAATTTTTCTTACAATGATACTATTTACTACTATTTCAATACAATTTTTTGGCCATAGTCAAATTGAATTTCATTAAGGTTTCATAGGGGAGGATTATAGCTTGAACCACACATAATTCTGACACCAGTGTTTGTGAGGTAGGTTCACCTCGAAACCCACTCGCAAAAGCAAAGCAAGCAAGCGCGGTAATACCATGGAATACCGAAAGGTGCAATTTCACGGCACGTACTTCTGTTTGTTTGAGGCTTTCGCGCTTAGTACCTACACATTATTTTGTATATTTACGGGTCTTAATTAACGCGACAATTTTTGCCCTTGTTTCGGCGGGGTTGCACCTGCCGTGGTCGCGAGCTGACTGAAGTCTGCGATGTGGGTATTGCTGTAGATGTGCTATAAGTGAAGAGCGGGCGCATTCGTCTTCATCTACCCTCTCTTGATTTTGTGTACGAACAACACGGCACACAACACTCACGTGCTCACACTATCCGCGGGTCAAAAAAATTAGGTATCGTATCGTAAAACATACCTTTTTAAAATTATCGCGTTAAGACTAGTAATACCTATTTACTTTTATTTAAATTATGGGGACTGGCTTTGATCGAAATTCCATAATTTTATTGTGGTCCGGTTTTTACCTGGACTATGATTTCAACCCCGCAAGGACGCTCCCAGGACGTCCTCCAAACTAGGACAAATCCGGGGAACCTCGGACGTATGGTAGGTAACAACGCCCGTACCCGCCGGCGGGGGCGCGGCCATAACCAAAATCAGAATTGATAATCAGAGACGGAGGGGCTCCTGAGGGGTCAGGCGTCGTCTCCTTCACGATGTTTTTCAATATCAACGCGCTAGGCCGTGGTCCGAGGCTCCCTTGAGCCGCCCCTAGACGCTTTGGTATACGTATGGCAGCCCTAGTTAAGACCCGTAAATGTACAAAATAATACGTACTTCTGTGCTTGGTTGCAGGTAAGATGCAGTGATGACGGCTGGGCGCAAGAGTTTGTTCATGTTCCTGATGGGGCTGGCGTGGCGCTGTCGGTACAGCATGCCGCTGCTGCTGTCCGGCACCGTGGCGGCGCTGGGCCACGCCTGGATGTTCCAGATCAGAGTGCACACCGTACACCGGCTTAACGAAAATGAAGTGCGTATGAGTTGTATGAGTGGAGTCTTTGGCGGGTTCTTCCCCACAGCAGTGCACATATTGCGTGAACCTGCCAGTTCTGTTCGAATGAATCGCCTCTTTAATTTTTTTAAAAGCCTGACCAAAGAAATATGAAGCCTGCTCTGGGGGCGCCACGTGTATATTTTTACGACTATGGCAATAATTTCCCTTATAAAATTAGTTCCATTGAAATTCCGCAATATGGCGAGGCTTCTTATTTCTTTGGTCGGGCTTTAAATTAGTGCGAGACGAGAGCCAGCCTTGGTTTGAGCAAAACTTAATAACTTCATTAGAATTTGACGTCGAAAAGTGATTTGTAAAATCTTACTTCGAATAAAATTTTGACTTTGACTTTTGTATGACGCCACAGATACACTAAGGCTAAGCCTAAGAACAGCCTCCGTGGTCGAGTGTTCAAAAGCTCGTCTGACGTTACGGAGGTTCTGGGTTCCAATCCCGGTGGGGATTCGTCGAACAATAATCACTTTGTGAGACTTTTCCCAGTTTGGTTAGGTTAGGACATTGCAGGCTGAATCACCTGATTGTCCGAAAAAGATGATTCCCTGCTTCGGAAGGCACGTAAAGCCGTTTGTCCCGGTTACTACCTACGGATGTAGTCGTTCCATTGAACTATGTCAGAAGCCATAGGCGGCTCAATGATTCTGACACCAGGGTTTGTGAGGTACCTTAGTTAACCTCGAAACCCACACGCCGTCCACAACCGTCGAAATAGAGATCGGGCGTTTCGTACTCTCGAATGCCACACTAGCGCCACCTTGGTTTCATATTGGGCGGATATTGAGTGAACTAAATGAAATCAGACATTTGATCATTCAATTCAATTGAAATCAGACATCGACCGGCAGATTTTCAAGAGTAGCTTAATAAAATTGACTTTGGTATTGTATTGGTTTGAAATCGGGATTGATATTGATTTCAAGAGTAGAAACAAAAAAAAACTAGAACAAAATCGGCGCATCCGTTTACGAGCTACGATGCCACAGACAGACAGACACACACGTCAAAGTTATAACACCCCTCTTTTTCGTCGGGGGTTAAAAAAGACCGTATTTTTCTTTCCTCCAGCTGGGGTACTACGACGAAGAGGACCTGGACGATGACGATTCTGGAACTTGGGAGACGGAGTCCACCGACTCCTGGGAAACGATCGTCGAGGAGGTGGCTTACGGGTGACAAGACTAACAAAATGCCAACGACCTAAACATTGTGTTACATTTGCTTTAATACTATTTATAAAGTCAGCAATCTATACAATCTTGATATGAGTCTTGTTGTGAAACAGTTCTAAAATGTATTTTTGGTATGATTTCCGAGACACTCCTACCACCGCGCCGCCGCTATAGGTACGTAATTTGTGCTCCTACACAGCCGACAGCGCATCAACGTGTTCAATATTTGAATATTTTATATTTTTACTGTCTCAATTTTTTTCCTTCTCTTAACTTGGGATTTTCTGATAGCTCTTAAAAAAGCTTAGGGTACCCCACTGGCGTCTTTCGAGCGTGGTCGTCGTCCGTCGCGCATACAATAATAGGCAGCAAGGCGAGTGAAACGAAAGACGGACACCCTTCAGGTAACAACGCCCGCACCCGCCGGCGGGGGCGCGGCCAGAACCAAAATCAAAATTGAAAATCAGAGACGTAGCCCCTCAGGCGTCGTCGTACCTTTTCGACACAAGCATAGGTAAATTCAAAAAAAAGAAAGAAAAAAAAACGAAAGACGGACGCGGATGATTGTATGCGCAAGTTGCGCGACGCACGCACGACGCAGACGACGACGCTCGAAAAACGCCAGACTGGGTTTATGGAGCAGTAATATTAACGATAGTAAAATAAAAAAATAACCTTTATATAAAAAATACAAAAGTAGACAAATATAGTTTCTTTTCATTGTAGGACGCGTAGGTGACAAGGTAGGTAGGTAAAGCTTGACCAAAGAAATAAGAAACCTCGCCATATTGCGGAATTTCAATGGAACTAATTGTATAATGGAAATTGTTGCCATAAACATAAAAATATACACGTGGCGCCCTCAGAGCAGGTTTCTTATTTCTTTGGTCAGGCTTTAACTACAATACTTCCAAAATATATAAAAATTGCACCATTTACGGGGAGCAAAACATTAATACCACTTTTTTGTGAAAACTTGCCGATCCTCCTACTCTAGTTTCGCGGAATAGTTTATCTTCCATTTAATTAATTATTAAATTAGTAACATTTTAGAAATGTCTTTCACTAAGAAATGTATCAAGATTACTTTGTTTTACTAATGTAAATAAACTTAATTCATTAGAGTACCTTTATAGGGTGTTTGATTGTGGTTTATTATTATTTATTATACATATAATGCACATCAGGAATAACAAGAAATACCACGATAGTAAAAGCCACCGTTAAAAAATATTACTCGCTGAGTAAACAAAAATCTGACCGTGACTGTACCTGTGCCACAGAATAAATAATAGTACCTACGAGGTACCTGTGTGTAGGTATAATTTGAGTGCGGTGAAGCCTGTAAAAAATATGAGCTTTTGTGAAATATTAAATACGATGTAAGTATGGGAGTTAATATTTTAGAATATCTCATACTCTGTATGCATTTTCAAAACAACTTTTTTTTAAAATATAAAAGCACGTAATATAAAGCCTGACTAAAAAGTAAAAGACCAGCTCTGGGGGCGTCACTTGTAGGTATATTTATGTGTCTAGCAATAATTTGCATTATAAAATTACTTACTTTCATTGAATTTCGCAATATGGCGAATTTCACCTAATTATGAAAGTGACCGTAGGTATACCTAATTTAGACAGGGTTATCTTTTAATCAGAGCGCATATTTCAGGTAGATAGATTATGAAAAATAAAACTGTAAAGCCCGACAGAATATTTAATTTTCGTCTTAGGTTAACTAGTAACGACTCAACACAAAATATGTACACAGATTTTTTAATTTAGTAACCCTGTAATTCATTTTGTTAACCCTAGAGTGGGCGCGCTATGAGCATTTTGCCGCCCTTGCTAAAAAAACGTTAATAAATTTTAAAAGAATTGGCCCGTTAGGCTTGCGCTTTTTAGTAGCTGCCTCCATTTTCGTTCGCAATGCGTGCTGAAAGGCAGGACGCCATCAGTGCGCGGGGGACCGCTTGAGGAGAAGATTTTTACTACCAGGTGTCGCCAGGCGGCAAATTGCTAAGCACGCGCCTACTGCCGTAAGTAAAAATTTGTCTTGTTTTCTTTGCAAATTGAAATGTAGACTATATTTCATGGTGCATTTCTTGTGAAAACTTAAAACGCTTATAATTTCAGGATCAATTATGAATATTGCCGGTATAAACAGTTAAATTATTCACGAAACCAATACTGAACACTTGATACTCCGCCGACAGTATTTGATAGACATTGTCAAGCTCCTAGTCAAGCAATATAATGACCAAAAGGTCTTTTATTGACACATTAAATATTCCTTTAAATAACCAAATTGCTCGCTTTGTACCTACCTATAGCAAAATTCATCATCTTCCAAGAAGATGGGCGAATGCAGTATATTATGTCCAAGTAATAAAAAATAAGCGCATGAAAAAGGGTCTTGCAGACACACAAAGTTACTGTGCAGTGAACATTGCACACACCTCTGTGAAGACTGTTTGGATAAAGCATATCCTGTAGATTTAGAAGACATATAGTTTTGTTATTTTTTATTAATATTTTTAAGTGTATAGGGTATTATTTGCCTAAGGGAGGAAAATGTCTACTAAAATATTACTTTTTCTAAAATCTTTTGTAAACCAAAGTTCATGAAACATAATTTAGTAAATATGTTAATTTATCATTACTTATTTGTCTATTTCTTACATCCAGAGAAAATATATGAATACAATGCTGTATTCTTACATAACATGGCCAATTTAAAAGGGGCGACCAAATGCTCCCCACGCGCCCACTGACGTTTCGCGGAAACACGCGCCCACTCTAGGGTTAATATCATGAAGTCGTTTAAAAATAGCATTTCCCATAACTTTAAGGCAAATTGAAGTAATTTTTTTTAACAAAATAGCATTTCTCTTAACTGTTTAGGCAAATTAAAGTTACGGCCTGAGCACCATTATTATTATTTTAGGCATTACCTAGGCAGTATCTCTTGCAGGTTTAATTTTCATGGAAATCTTTATCGACGATGATGGTTTGGTTAATTTTGTTGGCTGTGTGTAAGATTTTAACATGCCTATCCCACGTTTTAAATAATCAAAAAAAGAAAAAAAAGCCAATACCAACTTTATTTGCTGACAAAATCAAAATACACGACCGTACAAACAATGTCAAATCAACGGGACAAAAAAACTTAAACCGGCAAAAACATGTTTTGCCGCTGTTTCGTATTCACAATGTATGTAAAGTAGTGTTGAATGTCCGCAAATTAAATTTGTAAGTTTTTTTTATTTGAAACGTAACCGTAAGAGGATGGATAATCCATCCGATGGATACTTATTTGTAACAATATATTATAATTTATGATATATCTATATACCTAAAAATGGGTAGGTATATAATCATCACTGAGACTATGGGTGTGGTTTAGTACTTAGAAGATAATAATAAAATCCATTTAATTTAAAAAATATTTTTTTCTTTATTACATATTTAGAGACCCACGAAAAAAGTACACATAAAATATTGGCACCGGTTAATCAATCTATTTAAATAAATCTGATTATACATTTACATTTTTAATATTACTTACTACCGTACTTGTTAACAATTTATTACAAACACAATAGTATGTTAGTTAAGCATCGCATTTTGAAGAAGTTAACAAATGATTCGTATTTACTACTTACACAAAATTTATATTGTTTAGGGCCGAAAAATCGCATACCTACCATGTGCCTATTTTGGTCGTACAAGTGGATTTTTTGGGACCAATATTTCGCACTAACCGAATCGTCTTAGACAATTTTTTTTTTTTTACAACACCTGCTAGAAAATTGAGTAGGTATATATGTTACAGTTAAAACCAGTTTTTAGATAGAACGCGTTTTTCCTAGTTAGAACTAGGTTTTACTTTATGGCTTTGTTAATACTAGAATTAACCAATGCTCAAAATTGAATATCAGTTAAAACTAGTGCTTACTAGACAAAACGCGTTTTGTCTAGTAAGAACTAGTTATTCTTTAATATCCATGTGTAACCTAACACGAAGGGTATGGCAAACGATCTGGGCTCGCTACGCTCGCCCACATCGGTTCTGCCATACCCTTCGAACCTATACTATCCGAAGTAGGGGTGCCCTGAACTCCCGTGCTCGCTGCGCTCGCACCCGCCTGGTAATGAGTTGAACGTACAACTAGTTTTAACTGATATTCAATTTTGAGCATTGGTTAATTCTAGTATTAACAAAGCCATAAAGTAAAACCTAGTTCTAACTAGGAAAAACGCGTTCTATCTAAAAACGGGTTTTAACTGTGACATATACATGATCTAAATGAATGTGAACTAGGGCGTTGCTCGCTATTCAAGAAACAAAAAAATTACATTTCCCAAGATGGCGGCGTTAGTTCCTTTTTTGGCCACCTTCATTTAGATTATTTAGTTGCTTGGTAGTTTTTTACAGTTGACAGGGCCAAAAGGATCCTTTTATTCCCCAGTGAGGGAATTCGAAAGTCCGTATTTCCCTGCTACGGTATAAAGTAGTGATGTAAGGCGGAGGTATTCTGCTACATATCAATTATGTTGAAATTTTAGTTGTAAAATGGCATTCATGTTTAACCAATTTTTAAAAATAACGAGTTAATTTAGCATTAACAAAATTAAATGCTTACCTAAATCATAATTTAGTGGTAAATCAATCTTGCTTTTGATTTTCAAACATTACTCGTAGTTTGCTTGCGTCTGTGTTTTACCTCTTTGATCCTAAAGCGACTAGAATGTTTAGAACACCAATTATTTGCCTACTTATAAATTAAAGCCACGCCACTGTTTTATGTTTCAGTGCGATAAAGAATGAAATAAGCGTGGACAAACAAAATCCAAAAAGGGGCCGTAATTGTATGAGATGAATACGGAACAAAGCCGCTATACAAGAGATTCAAAATTAACGTATCTTAAGACTTCGGCTAGTTCCTTTTCTGGCCACGATCATTGAGAACCTAGGTTAAATTATAGCATATTTTCTTGCAGGTGTTGTAAGAAGTAAGTAGATAGTTTAATTCCCTCGGCAGAAAAAGCAAATTTCCAGCTCGTGTGGCTTACTACCCAATCCTTTGACTCGGGACTTACAACACTCGTTAGCAATTTGCTGCTTTCAAGCCTCGTTGAAATAACTACTACTACAGTCTCTTTACAATAACAATTGGGTAGAATATTATTAACCCATAATTTTCCAATATAGGATAAAGAACTGCTCAAAAATAACAAAGGTTAGCACAGCATGGGGCCCCAGTTTCATGTAGGTCGGTAGGAAACCTGACCATAGTGTTTTGACTCCTTCGTTCTTCAATATATCCTTCAGGACCGAGATCTGACTGGCCTGGCCTCCTGGCGCGTTTTGTACTCTGAAGGAAAGAAAATGACGCCCGATATTTAAAAGAGTTCTAGCTTACTCTGCTAATTTGGTAGGTAACTTTTTTTTGGGGTAGAGTGCAATTGTGAGACAAATAACTGTACCTTGTTTTAATAATGTCGACAGGTAGCGACACTGCAGTAGCTATGAGACCCGCAACCATGGAGGCGGCGAAATGGGTCTGTATTCCATCACCTAGATGCTCTACGAAGATTTCTCGTGCCTGAAACATACGTCAATAACCCCTAGAGAACTAAGGAAGGATCTACAGCTGTGATGTGCCCTTCCCAGCAATATTACCTACCACCATTTCCGGGAAATTTCCGTTCCCAGGAATATTTCCAACTGCTGTTCAAGCTGGCTAAATGTGGTAGACCGAGTTGGTGTTTTCCGGTTAGGTGCCTAACGACGCGACCGACCCTACAGATCTCTCTGACTCCTATTGTGCTGACTCTTTCTAGTTAGTTGGCCAAGTAGCATTCTTAGTGTGGGAATATTCCCGGGAACGGCACATCACTGGATCTACTCATCTCTGGTAGTACCTACTCATAAAACTGAAAAACTTTCCCTAAGGAACATAGGTTTCATACAAACCTCAGTCACGTAACCGGCCACTTTGTATGACAAGTTGAATTTAAATTTTGAGCATTCATCCTATGTTCCTTAGGGAAAGTTGTTCGGTTTTATGAGTAGGTACGAGTACTACCACTTTGTTGCTGATAAACAACCAGTAGCCCACGCTTTCGAAAGAAGAAAATGCTTGTTTTTTTGTCGAAGTAGCTTGTCTTGTCGAAGTAGCTTGTTTTTTACAATGAAAAAATACCTACCCATTTAACTTATAATTAGTGTGACAAAACAATTAAAATGTAGTCAATTATGTTCAAAATGATCGTTAAGTGACATGTTACACCATATTGGTTCATTTCCCATCATTTAGAGCATGTTTTAAAAGTTTGAATCGCCGACCTTCTTAATAACTTATTCGGCTAACTACACACCGCTAAAACAATAACTCTTCACCCAAATGGATGAGAAAAAAAACCGCATGTGATTTAGATTCGTCACCTGAGTGTAGGATCCCAGTTCAGCAGCCGACACGATCATGGCCCTGGTAACGGTGGCCTCTACTCCCGTCCACAGAGTTTTGAGGCCCTCTTCCCGAATTATTCTGTAATGATTTTACACAAATACTCATCACACAAATACTCATCACACAAATGTTTGGCCTGGGCCGGATTCGTACTCGCGACTCGCGACCCTGTGCTTTGAAGGCAGACGAACCACCAACTAGGCTACGGGGCCGCCGGTTTGTAATTAGGTAGGTACCTATTTCTTTTACAAAACAATACAAATATTCTTATAATATAAAACGCCAAGAAATACAAAGCAAATTAAATAACACACAAACAAAGAAAACAATAGGTCTCAACAGGTGGCCTTATTGCTAACGTATCAATCTTCTCCAGGCAACCCATAGTTATAGCATTATTTCGGATAGATACCTACTCAAAGGTAATCTTTGTGCCATGGACTAATGCACTCGCAATTTAGATTGGTGGTCAGCCTTATCAAGAAATTGGAAAAAAGGTGGGTTCAGGGTAAAATGCAATTTAGTGGCGGCACAAGAACATTAAAATTCCTGTTTAAACCTTACCTAGCGATAGCGTTGAAGACGCTGGTGTATCCTTTCTTCTTCTCGGGAGACAAACTGCCCTCAGCTGTCATTCTGATGAGGGCAACTTCAGCTGGATTGCCTACCACAGCGCCGAACGCACCTGCAATCATACCCAGACCACCTTTTTGAGCTGCATTCGGCGGTCGTCCATAATGCCTGCAACAAGGTTAAAAAATCACTAAGAAACCGACCAACAGATTTTAGATTGTAGTGGCGTCACGGCCAGGGGCGTACCGGAATGGGGCCCTAACGGCCGGACCCAAAATTTTTTAGTTTTCGTAGCGGTTTCGTAGCACCTTCGTAGCATTTTCGTACCACTTTTTTCAAGTGTAGGTACTTATTTGTTATTTTATTTTATTGCGGCGGTTCATAATTATGATGTGTGGTAAAGGAATTCGGCAAAAGATCTACCTAAAGACCACTACAACCTGAAATGATCTACGAGTATACCTAGTAGTATTTGTTGTCAGTCTTGAATGGCTAGATAGCCTCTTCCAGACAGCTTTGAAGAAGACGGTCTTGGCGGGATTGCCAAGTGCATCCATCACGTTCACAAAGAATGTGAAATGGGGTTTCCTCTTCGTTTTCATTGGACCTACATTACGGTTCTCCGAAAATCCAATCCTGTTCATGTGATCATTCAGTTAACAATGAACCGTAAGGGCAGCAAGAACTTTAACGTGATAGGCATGCTAACTGGCTAAAGGTTCCCAATTGACATAGTTTTTGGATATGTTAGAGATATAATGATAAAAGTAGGTTTGTACGATTTAAATATAAAGAAATATTAAATAGTTTAAGTAAGATCGCGAACTGAAGTTAGGGATGCACTGGGCAAGTCAAGTGAGTCACTACAATAATCATGTATGAAAAACTGTAGCTGATGCATAGTCACAAACATCTAACTTATTGGACAAAAATATTATTGTCACGGGTATAATATCGAAAAACGACCAAACAGTTTTATAATAAGTATGTACCTACCTACTTAGGATAGGAGAAGTTGATACGTACTTAGAAAACGCTTCAAACAAATTGTAGAAAACGAAGAATCGCGTCATCCCATACGTGTACTGTCTGAATACGGAACAGCTAAGTCCGTGCCATAAACTGGTGAACCCGTCCTTCTTTATAATTGCCCTGGTCACTTCGAACACGTTTCCTTTCTTTCCTTGCGCCCCCAGCAGTTGCATTCTTGTTTTTATCATGTCCATGGGCTGCACGACACATATTCCTAGTGCCCTGTAATGCAGGAAATAAAATTACACCGATGACTTTATTACCAAGTCCGGTGGAGCTTGATTCGTCGTACTTTTTCGACTCAAGCATAGGTCGATTAAAAAAAAAGGACTTATTCTAGATAGACTTGTTACTGGAAAGAAAAATAGACTTATTACTTGCTGAAAATTAAATTAAAAAGCCCTCCTTCCTCAATGGGCACTCGTGTGTCCGTTCGTCCGTCTGTCATTATCATAGCCAATTTCCTCCGTAACTATTACCTAGCTACACATAATGTAAGTAATGTAAGTGCCTTGCGATGATGGGCGAACCTGGGATCTAAATACTTATATCTACGTACATTATGTACTTATGTATGTATGTAGGGGTAAGGTGAGCCGCACACTACACCCTGATCAAAAGGCGGACATGTAACATTAACCTTTTAACCGCCATGGTCTGAAATATGACTTACCAAATCGAGCTCACAACGCCGCCGTCTCATAAATAAGACTTAATGTTTTGACTGATTGATATACATTTTGTTTTTATGGCTGGCGGTGGGAGCAAGTTCTTAGAAAATATGCTTGGCGGTTAAAAGTTTAAAGAGAATTGAGAACTACTTGCCTATAGGGATGTACATGCAAATCTACAGAAACAAATTCTGTCTGAAAGGCGGAAATGTAACATTAAAGAGAATTGAAAACTAGGTAGTTTCTTAGGCAGCTTTCTATACAGAAACAAATTCTGGCAACTGATTGCTCCGAAGCGCATGCAGCTTTCTATTGGCATGCATGGTAAAGCCTGACCAAAGAAATAAGAAACCTGCTCTGGGGGCGCCACGTGTATATTTTTACGAGTATGGCCACAATTTCCCTTATAAAACTAGTTCCATTGAAATTCCGCAATATGGTGAGGTTTCTTATTTCTTTGGTCGGACTTTACCTATTGGTCGAAACTGACGGAAAACAAAGATATCTAGTGAGATATCTTTGTTCTGACCATATCACAGGTGTTGATAGGATCGGGTAGCCTTATAAATATAACGTCTCTATACCAATAAAAAAAAATTACTCTATTTGTAACATTAGAATCCACGTTTCCTGTCCACGCGAGTTTAACTAGCACTTATCCGGTTTTTCATCTATCTTTTCATCCATTACATTACAAAATACAATACTATACTTTATTAAAACCAAGAAGTAATTCAAAGGGTCGAAATTGACCAAGCAGCGTGGCCTATTCACCCTGGTTTCAGGGTGGGCTCGAGCCCCTTACAGAAAAATACGAATACAATACAAAAAGCCAACAGGTGACCTTATTGCTATAGTAGCAATTTGTTCTAGGCGACCTTAAGACATTAGTTAGTACCTACTATTCAAGTCCGGTGAAGCTTAATCCGTCGTACTTTTTCGACTCAAGCATAGGTCAATTAAAAAAAAAAAAAAAACCTACTTTCACGCGTGTCTCACTCCGCAGTTTAGATATTAGAATGTCGCTAAGTGAGCATTATGTAGGGGCTACTACTGCGCATTCTGTGCTTCTATCATAGGTATACGTATAATTAGTATAAAGGGAAGCAGACTAAACATTACATACCTACTTAGAACGCGTGGCAACTTTTCACTCGTAGCTTATTTTTGAGTTGCCAAATTAATATATTTATAAACAGTTATTGCGGGTGTTTGTACACTGAAGTACTCTTTCACATTCATGTAGTAGTTCCAATTATTACCAGCTTTCCGCCGCGGCTTCGCCCGCGTTAACAGGTTTTCCCGTGGGAATGAGGCATTTTCCCGTGGTAAAAGGTAGCCTATGTTACTCAGGGTGAAAGCAGCTATCTAACGGTGAAAGAATTTTTGAAATCGGTTCAGTAGTTTTTAGGTTTATTCATTACACACACACACACACAAAAATACAAATCTTTCCTCTTTATAATATTAGTATGATTAGTATGATATGACATGATTATGTTAATTATGTTAACGAAAAACAACAAAACTTATGTAGCTTAAGTGGAAATTCATGCCACGCGGCATTCTTTGTATTATACAATGTTTAGTTTGCTTCCCTTTATATGTCTGTGGCTTCTATATTTCATTCGTTTCATTCATTCGAAGACTTACCCGGCAGTGCCACCGAAGAGACCGTGCAGCGGGGGAGGTATGACCCGCGCAGGCGGCGCTTTTTGTTCCTTTTTACCCATTTTCCAGGCAAATCAATATTTTGATCTAGGCACACAGTGGTGCGCGCGCCAAGTTTCAGCAAAGATCTCGCATACCAAAACTTTTACACGGCGGATTTAGTCGGTAGGCTGCAACATCTGAATAACAACAATTTATTTAATTCATAAAAAAAATGGAATACAAACATAAATTTAATTAGCTTTGTTACTCTACCAAAATACTAGCAATTCCGTTCAGTCCAAAGATTTTTGGGCAGACAAATTTTTACCACAAATCTTAGGGCGTCCGTTAAAATTAAAACACGCACAAACGCACGAAGCGGACGCCCGCTCATACTATTTTTCAATACAGGCCCGTTTCGGAAGCCCGCGCCGTGCACCGCGATATGTTTTAGCGGACGCCCGGTGTTGATTTATTTTTGTTGTATCAATTTAAACTTGGGTTTTTTAAGGGTTGGCATTTGAATGGTTACGGTTATGGTTCTATTTGCTTGAAGTCAATGTTTGTACGGAAACTAAAAAGGGAAAACTTGTAGATTTTTTTGTTTGTTTTTGTTTTGAATTAACATTACATTGACACTGTTTTACAAACTCATTGAGCTGATTGTTCAATCACAATATTTGCAAGCTATTTTTAAACATTTACCTGTGTTGCGTAGGCGTTTGGGTCCGATGCCAACTGTCTTATGTGACTTCTGTTGTCTTGTGACGGGAAGAGTCAAGTTATTTCTTCCGCCATGTTTCTTCTTAGAAGCCATTTATAGAAGGAACCACAAAGGTCACAAAACTAGAAAGCGATAATACCATATTATGTATAATGTCGTCATTAAGCGGTGGCGGACTGTCGCGTTGCGTGCGCGGGCGCTGCATATGGACTACGGGACAGGACTGACTCCCGATCAAAGTCCGGTGAAGCTTGATTGGTCGTACCTTTTCGACACAACCATAGGTCAATTTAAAAAAAAAAAACTCCATATTAGCATGGCGTCATTGCTCTGCGCCCAAGTACTTAATTATTGTTTCAGTGACTCTCAAAGTATGGCAGCGGTTCTCAAGCAACCACCCCAAGACTTGATTCATGAGCTAGCCTCACGATCCAATTCGGTCTAGATATTCTACACTCCGACATATAGAATACAGAGCCAAGTGCGGCTTTCGGCCGACGTCCCTGATAGAATAGCATCTGTCTGAAAATATTGTCTTTTTTTAAAATTGACCTTTGCTTGTGTCGAAAAAGTACGACGAATCAAGATTCACCGGAATCGCGGGGGAGCGGAAGGCTCTACCCCAGAGTAGTCATGTACCAACGCGTCTAGGGGCGGTTCGAGGGAGCCTCGAACCTAGGCCTAGTGCGTTGATACGGAAAAACGTGAAGGATGCTCTGTGCCCGTGTACAGTCAATAATTAACTATGTATTATACTTTCTTATAATGGTATATGGGAAGTTAGGTGTTAATTTTTATAAGTTTCAAGATGGCAAGTACAAAACGTACGGGTTCCGCTTCCCCTTTTCGACACAAGCTTAGCTAAAAACAAGAGTGAGTTTCGAAGTTACCTACCCCACAAATCTTGGTTATTGTTGAGCCGCTTATAAAACGACTACATGCGTCAATAGTAGCTGGAACCAACGTGCCTTCTAAAGCACGGAATCATTGTTTTTTGTAAAAATAGTTATTAAGGTTTATCGTTTGTGTTTGACAAAATACATCTTTAATAAATATGAAAAATATTTTATTTTTATTGAGATGTCTGCTAAACGTGAAATCTGTAAAAATGGGAGTCTGTAAAGCTGGGTAACTGAAATACTGGGGATCTGTAAAACTTAACATCTGTAAAACTGAGAATCTGTAGAATTGGGAATCTGTAATGAAAATCTGTAGAATTGGGAATAATTCCATCTTCGTTTCCTTAAAGACAATCGGTGATTCGGCCTACAATATCGTAACTGTTAGGATATAGTAGGCCGCCGGTAGGTTAGGACCTAACATAGCCATACTGAGGAAAGTCTCACAAAGAGATATTTGCCATCGGGATTCGAACCCGGAACCTCCGTAATCAGTTCATTAAAATTGGGTCAGTAGTTTCGGATGCAAACAAACAAACAATCAAATCAAATAGTTCTTCTTTAAAAAAAACTGGTTGCCTGTAAAGTCGGTAAAGTCGGTATACGGGCGAAAGTTTTACGTGACAACGACTTTCTCACTCTCTCTCTCTCGCTCTGTCTCTCTCGCTCTTAGGCGGGCTAACTGTGCTCGAGTGGAAGGGACGCGTGCCTTTCACTTTTTATGTCTGTCTCTCTCGCTCTTAGGCGGGCTGCGTGCCTCTCACTCGCTCTCATTGTGAGCGCATAACGTGAGCGGAGCGTAACGCAGTTTCTTGAAGTGTCACCCGGCAAACCAATTTATAAGACGTTGTCACGTCAAAATATGAAGTAGTATAGATGTACAGTAGCCAGCACATGCACATACGGCTGGCGCCTTTATTTCGTAGTAGCAGAGGCAAAACTCGTAGTGCGAATGTCTATACGCATGAGCTTTTAGTTTTTTTTTCTATGTATAGATTTTTGACCTCTACGATTTTATTATATAGATTTATTTATGATAGTTTAGTCTGATTTCTTTCGATTCGACATCCAAAAACTACATCACAAAAACAGAATAAATAAAATAAAAACGTTTATTACAATTTCATCAAAACAAATACATCGTATACAAGCATAAAATTTATATAGTACAACATTTTATATTAAATATTAACATTCCGAGTAGTTACCCTGCAACCTACCCAAATTATATTTATTGGGTAGCTACCTTGGCACTAGGTTTCTATTTATTCACAAAATATGGCCTTAAAGTGCATTATTCTGTGAAAATTGTTAAAAAGTTTAACCTTAGTTAAACAATAAACTATAAATGTGAGAGGCGAAATGGGAATCCGACATTTTGAGGATACCTACTTAATTCTAACTGCGAACTCTAAAACATGGTAGGATGCACATGCGCGGTGCATGAGATGAATGTCAAACAGTGGACCCGATTCTAAGGTTCTAAGGTCTAATCTATCTCTGTACCGATGAAGATTGGTACAGAGATAGATTAGACCTTAGAGTAGAATATAGACTACCTCTTACCGCGGAAAAATACCATATTCCCACGGAAAAAAGGTAAGTCGCGCGGGAAGTTTTGGTGAAACTTGGTACAGAGATATAATAGATTTTAGGGAGGGATAAAGGCTACCTTATACTGTGAGAAAATACCTCATTCCCACGGGAAAATTGGTAGCGCGGACAAAGTTTTAATTAAATTTGCTAAAGAGATAGAAATGGTACAGGGAAAAGTAGAAAACCAACGCGAGCGTAGCCGCGGGTGGGCAGCTAGTAAACAATATAAATATCCGGCCGTAACCAATACAAAATTGTGATGATGATAAGTAATCAACGAGCAATAAATTAATTCACTGGTCCTGGCAATATTTTCATCACACAAGTATTTTTATTAGGTAATAACTATTCAGCCCCAATTTATATATTTCTTTTCCTATAATGTGATCAAGAGATCACTACCTACTGAAAATCATAAATCTCATAAAGTCACTTTTGCGAAATGTATAATTTCCTACATTTGTCGAGCATACCGACTCTACCCAATTATAGTTAGTTTGTAATGCTAATCTTACGGCTTAATTACAATAGTTAAAGTAGATTCGACGACAAAATGCTTTATTGACATTTCGAGATTTTCACGTAGCTGCAAAGTGCTTGCTGAAATAAACCATGTCGTTATCATCTTTAGTCATGAAGCCAGGTAATTATAGAGTTTGTGGAGCTGCTCAAGGGTTACGAAGGTGATCACAGTGTGGGGTCCAATTTTGAAAAATGCAGGGATAAATCCCCTCCACAGACCACAGTAGCCTTCGCAGATGATGACATGTTGCAGCATTCTCAGCTGACCGGCACGCTCGGGTAAATATTGCACTCTGCGGACAAGAAAAAGAACAAAAAAGTAAGTAAGTAAGTAAATTAATCAAGAGAGCTAATTTGAACTATGGTTTACTATTGAAAATCAAAGTAAAAATCGTACAAAAACGTTCAATGGAAAATATGACGTCATCAGTTTGTATTCCCTGTTTGACGTTTCATAAAAGACGCTCATGAACAACCCTATTGTATTCTTGGGGGCCGTTCAAGTACGTAAGCACTACAGGGGACGGGGGGGTTCTTTGCTTTGCTTATTTTGATGACATGGGGGGGGGGCTCTAAATGATTATTTACGTAAGCAGTAGGTAGTTATTTATTCTTAAGCCCCGACGAAAAAGATGGGTGTATAAATTTGAAGTGTGTGTCTGTCTGTCTGTGGCATTATAGTTCCTAAACGGATGCGCCGATTTTTATCTAGTTTGTTTTTGTTTGCAAGGTGTCACAATCAAGAGTGTTCTTAGCTATGATACGGATACTTAAAAAATAAACTGAATCGTGTAATTGGTATGTACCAATGTTTACGTAAGCATGGAAGAGGGGGGTAAGAGCCTTGCATACTTCTGCTGACAAGGAGGAATGGGGGGGGTTATATAATTGCAGTAAAACGCCCCCTTGGATGGTAGGTTGCATACCTTGTCTTTACTATATCAACTGGCATAGATACTGCCGTCGCCACCAGTCCAGAGATCAACGAAGCCGTGGTGTGCAATTTGAGATTATCCCCCATTTTGCCAATTAATCGCTCCTTGACCTGCGCATACGTCGCCAGCTGAGCGCCGCTTATTATGATGGCTCTTAATATAGTAGAGCTCGCACCGCGCCAGAGCGTGCAGAAACCCTCCTCGTGTGCTATCCTGTGTACCATAGAACCAGATATTAGAATTAAATAAAAAAAAATTAAAACAAATGAAATACTTACAACAACTAAAAAAGACAAGAAGGCTGAAGATATTTTCTTGGATCATAGCTAAGAAAAGCTTTGATTGTGACACCAAAAAAAACTAGATCTAAATCGGCGCATCCGTTTAGCGGCTACCGTAGCTCTTAACTACGAGCCACAGACCTATTAATTTTACATATCTTTTCATAACTATTAATTTTTCACATCTTTTATAATCATATACGTATCTTAAATTATTATGAGAGTTATTTTATGTACTTTCAGTCGTTTTATTTTGTCAACCATCCCTCCCTTTTTCCCTAATTTTCTTGAACCCTCCCCGAAACTAAACCTGGCTACGGACGACGTATCAATTAAAGTAGTAAACTATAAATAAGAGAATAGGTATACTGGTATATCCGGGATTTCATACTTCGGATTAGGTTTCGCACTCAATGCAGGTCAGGTGCCTTGCAAACTCATTTTCCATTTGTTTCTCGTTTAAATTCAATTCATCTTCTTCCATTTTTTTTTTCACTTTTCCCTTTGACTGCCGGCCTTGACGGCCGTATTTCTTTAAATGTGTGTAACTTTGTAAAGTATAACTATAAATATAATTTACTAGCGACCCGCCCCGGCTCCGCACGGGAAAATGGTTATTGTGGGTTATTCTTAAGTATATTATGCATGTATAAACCTTCCTCTTGAATCCCTCTATCTATTAAAAAAACCGCATCAAAATCCGTTGCGTAGTTTTAAAGATTTAAGCGTGCAAAGGGAGGGACATAGGGAGGGACATAGGGACAGAGAAAGCGACTTTGTTTTATACTATGTAGTGATAGTGATAGTGATAGTGAAGCCTCCAAGTTAGTACCCGTTTCGTTTTCCATGTAAATAAATGTTAATACTCGTAAATCAGTGTCAGTCAGTTCAGCGTTCTTATTTCACTACTCTATAGTGCGTGAACTTCAATTTTCAGCTGCTTATATGCAGAATGTAACAAATATTCCACGCGCTTACTATGGGACAGGCTGCATATAAACTCGGATGTAGCCATCTCTTTCACACGTCGGGCGGTTTTTACCTGCATAACGCATTGAAGACATTCCTGTAGTTGCGTCTCTCTCTCATTGGCAGACGTGCATCAGCCATCATCCTGACCAGACAGACCTCGGCGGGAGTGCTGAAGAATGCCCCAACACCGCCGGCTACGCAACCCATCGTGATCTTCCTTGGAAAGTCCGGTGGCACATTATTGTGGATTCTAAAACATTAAATTAATGTACAGAAGTCAGCACATGCGGTTGTTCACCCCTACCGCTACGGAATACGGGCGCTCTCAAGGTCAACATGTCCAACCGCACGTGCTGCCTACTGTATCTAAGCATAATGGATGGACCTGGCTGGTGAGGGTCTGATTTATAGAGATTTTTTGAAGGAGGCCTTTGTCCAGCGGTGGACGTCGACAGAATGAAATTATTTTGAAGCTTAATACATATTACAAAATCAATGTATCAAGCATTACCGCATTTAAAACATGCTTAATGAATATGTGCATATTGTTTATGATGCCTGCAGCAGCCTAGTTGGTAATACGCCTGTCTTCGAAGTACAGGGTTTCGTTTTCGATCGAACCCTGCTTAATATACTACTTTCAAAAATAGACATCTAATCACACACATTTTTGCCCTGAGGCTTTTTTTTGCTTCGAAGGCAAACGCAAACTATCAAATAAAAGCAAAGTATTGCAATAGATACTTACTGTTTGTGATAACTTTGAGCTGCATTAAAACCACCTAACCGCCCTGAGGTGTAGACGAACTGCCTCAGTATAGCCGCCGACATACCTCTATATAACCCACTATAACTTTCCTTCTTTATCAACTCTCCGCATATTTTGAAAAGTGTTACCCTTTGGCAAGTAAACTTGAAATTCCCAACCAATTGCATTCGTGTTTTGACCACATCAGCAGGTTGTAAAATGCATGTAGCCAACACTCTGTAAGAAAAAAGAGTATTAAGTTGTAAGAACCTTAGCAACGCACTAAATTAAAACGAATTTATTTCCATTTCTACTCATTTAAATAAAATAAAAAAGCATTGAGCTCAGGCTGCAGACAAAACCACAGAACTCGGAACATGCATGCTCTACCAATTGCTCCACCAAGTTTCCCCACGAGTCCAACGAAATTCTTTATCGCTTCTCTCTAAGTGCTTAAAGTGCACACCACCGCAGCGTAACCAGCTCCTTCTAAGTTTATTATCCGAACTTTTAATAGAAACACCAGTGTCTACACAGGAGTTTGTAAATTACTTTGAAAATTATAATATCAACAGCCATGGGAGTAAGGAATATTCGCGCGGTAAAAAGTAGCCTATCTATGTGTTATTCTCATCATCATCATCATCATCATTTCAGCCAGTAGACGTCCACAGCTGGACAAAGACCTCCCCCAAAGATCTCCGCAACGATCGGTCCCGCGCGGTATGTGTTATTCTAATAGGTATTTAATAATACAAATTATTATTATTGTATAATTTATTTCGGATTTACATCCATAAATGATACGAGTACGAGTAGTAATACAAGAATTGTTTAAAACTACTGTTAGTTAGGTTTATGTGCAGTCTGGTCCAGTGTTCAAGAAAAGGACCCTGGACCATGCCTGCGACAACATTAAGGAGACCGTTGCTGCTGCCCCGCACTCTGGTCATCAACGATGCCACTCTTTTCCGCATAATGAGCCTCAGCGAACATTCCTGATGCACTGCAGAAGCGCGGCAGCCCCAACAGTATCCTAAACACATCTAGCTATATTATTGCAAAGTTTCATTAAAATCCATTCTGTAGCTTTTGCGTGAAAGAGTAGCTCATCGATCGATCGATCCATCTATCCTAACAAACTTTCGCGTTTATAATTTAGTAAGATTCCTTTGGGGGTTTCTATAGTAGACTGCCGTACGAATTTGTTGGAAAGAAATATATTGGTAGTTAGCTGGTGGCTGTAAGATTATAATTCTAAAATATTATCGTGCGGAAACTTGTAGTTTTTTAGGGGCCCCACCATACTACTCCCCCCCTGAGGAAACTCCCCCCCTTTGAGATATTCATGATTCGCATCTGCCTTGATGTCGGGGTGCCCCAAAGTTGATTTTGATCTAACTTTTCTTTCAGGGTGGAAAAAAAAAAAGAACGAACACCCCGAAGGCTAAGGCGGGCTCTACGCTCGCTGCGCTCGCCTTAGCCTTCGGAACCTATTTTTGAGGCTTAAATACCGTCTAAAAAACTACAAGTTTCCGCACGATAATATTTTAGAATTATAATCTTACAGCCCCCAGCTAACTACCAATATATTTCTTTCCAACAAATTCGTACGGCAGTCTACTATAGTCAACCCTTCCTTTGATTCACACTCACCCACTGGTGCCAGCTATCAGAAAGTTAACCCAATAAGGGGTGACAGGTGCGGTTGGCTTTTTTGCCTGTCTTTGCGTGGCCTGTCTATTTCGAGGGTCCCCTTTAGCAGGGGGGGAAGAGGATCTTTGTCGAACATTCTGATTTTCTCTCTCTTGTTTCGCTTGAATAGAATTCCCCATTTCTCCTCGACACTCATATATCAAAACATTAGATTTACGCAATATCTATCTCCTGAAATACCTACCTACCTTGTTCACTGTAATAATTTTGTTGTGTAAAAGAAAAATATACCCAAAAATATCATCGTGATGAAAAAATTTTTATTTGCACATGCATCACAGATGATTTACAAATGATTGATACAAAGAGAATAATAATCAAATAGATTGATGGACGCGTGGCATGTGTTTTGCATGTGTTTCAGAGAGATGGGAGAAAGCGAAGCGGCTCTTCAAATCTCTTTGATGTGTTTGCTATTCAAAGACAAAATTAGTGTACCTCTTAGAGCAACGCGGGCCTTCCGTACGGACTATCGTGTCTTATTCAGGACTCCTATAAAAAATCTCTCGGTGGTCAAAAATAAAAATATTACCTCTACTACCCAGAGAGGTTCGAATGCCGCGCTTCGTATTCGTTATCTGATGTATGATTCTTCTTTGTCTTCTTATCGTGTCGGTTTCAGGGTAACCTACCTCACAAACCCTGGTGTCGGAATTATAGAACCGCCTTAGGCTTCCGACATGGCTCCTGTAACGACTACATCCATAGATAAGTAGCCGGGACTAACGGCTTTAAATGCCTTCCGAAGGACGGAATCATCTTTCTTTTCGGACAATCAGGTGATTTAGCCTGCAATGTTCTAACTAAACTGGGGAAATTCTCACAAAGTGATATTTGTTCGACGGATCCCCACCGGGATTCGAGTCAGACCAGCTTTTGACCATGACCACTCGATAACGGAGATTGCCTTGAGGTGGTGATTGATTAAGGTATGCTTATTGTGTAGGGATTTGAGGTCAACCCACCCAATCTACGTCATCAACCCTGGTGTCAGAATTATTGAGGCGCCTACAAGGATGTTAAAAGTACTACCGTTAGTACTTTAAAACACGCCTCTGACATCTATCTTCTATCTCTATATACATACATAGAAAAAATGCTAAAAACCGAGTCAGCGAATATAAGAAGTGATATAGGACATATTTATCCGGATTTTTTTCAAATTTTTTGTTTCTCTGTTTGTCTGTTTGGCTAATCTCCGAAACTGTTAAACCCATACGAATAAAATTTTGCATGGTGGTTCCCGGTCAACATCTTAAATAGTTTTTACCGCGGGAAAATATCTCATTCCTACAGGAAATTGGATTCAAAATACAACGCGGGCGTAGCCGCGGGCGGACAGCTAGTGATAAATAAATAAATGACTCGTATAACAACTACATCCATAAATAGTAGCCGGGACCAACGGCTTTACGTCTTGACTTGGCCAGCTGATCAATTTGTATGAAAAGTAAAACGCAGAAAACTTCCATAAAACAAGTTGTTCAGTTTCATGAGCCAAGTTATCACGCGAGAGGTTTTAATACTTTACTTACTTACTTAATTACCTAACTCTTTGTATAAGTCTCAAAGTGAAACTTTCGTATACTTATTATACTTACAGCAGATATCACAGAAGAAAAAGTGACCAATAATTGAATTAATTAATTAATTATTGTATACCATAAGATTAGACCCTAAATGGTACGGGTTTATTAGTGTAACTGTTGATAACCAACCTCTATGTATGTATCGACCTATTAAATTACTGTAACGTCACATTACGTGGCAATTAATCAAAGAGAAAACTAATGTACTTTGGCTTTTGTCGTTAGGCATTATGTAAAATTTAGTATTATGTAAATTTGATAGCTAACATTTTTTGTTGGGTTTTTTACTATTTTTTATTATAAATATAGAATTTTGATCCATGTTTTTTTTATTGTAAATAGTGGGAAGCCACAAAATGAGTAAGAAAGGAGGGAAGCCCGAAGATAAGCCCAAGGCGAAGCCTGCTATGCCATCATGGCTGAATTTCGCCATAGGAGGAGCCAGTGGGTGAGAAAATATATAATTACTATTTGTTATGGGCCGTGTACAAGTCGATGTAGAATGATTGTAATTAAATAGAATTAAGGCCCATCTGTTCGAGTTTTACTATAAAAGAAAACATCGTGAGGAAACTTGCACACCTGGCTGCTAATGAATTATCAAAAATCTGCGCTCGGCAGGCGGGCTGGATTAGTTTTTTTGGTTTCCCAGGTGTACGCTTCCGCACATTACGAGACTATTAAGTTTAAATAACCTTTTTGCTTCATACGTCAAGAGCAAGCCAAGCTGAACACTTTGGACTATAAAACGTTCTTATTTCCATTGAAAAAGAAACAGTATCGCGGTTCTTGTGTTCATCTTACCCTATTTACAGTTAACCGTGCGACATTCACTGAAGTGTAGTAAAGTGGGAAGCTGGAAACCAATTCTCCCTGTATGTAGTGTCTTTTCTCTCCTCTTGAGCTCTATTTGCTATTGATAAGAGGAGTCAGTTATTTTTGCAACGGTACAAAAAACTAAATTGAATCTAGTACCTGGTCCGGTCCATCATCATCATCATCGGCTGGATGCGGGCAGCACAGGACCGATCGTTGTGGAGATCTTTGAGTGAGGCCTTTGTCCAGCAGTGGACGTCTACAGGCTAAGATAGTGATGATGATTTAACCTGTCACTTCACAATGTTATCTTCGACGATAAATTGCACTTGTTTGTGTTGCAAGCTTTTAGTAAACGACCTTTTACAGATGTTTGGCTATTTGCGTGGTACAGCCGAACGATCTGGTCAAAACCAGAATGCAACTGATGGGGCCTAAAGGGAAGAACGAAACGCTGTTGAGCGTCGCCAAGATGGTGATCAAGAAGGAAGGTTTTGGAGGATTGTACAAAGGGCTGTCAGCGGCTATATTCCGCCAGTTGACTTACACCACTGCTCGACTTGGGGTTTTCAATTCCTTGATGGATTTTTACAAGGCGTTAGTTCTACGGAATCTTTACTTTAGTTGACAGGAAATTCACCAGAGCTAGATTTAGTAGACAAGAGAAGTTTGTGCCTGGGCTTTTATGCACTTTCCTTCTACTTATTAATTAGATCAATAAAGATAAAAATGTGTACTGAAAAAATCTACTAACTGCTCCGGAACACGCACGGTTTCACTCTTTATTACTCATCATCATTTACTTTCTTAGTATAAATCACTATCACTACATAGTATAAAATAAAGTCGCTTTCTCCGTCCCTATGTCCTTATGTCCCTATGTCCCTTTGTACGCTTAAATCTTTAAAACTACGCAACGGATTTTGATGCGGTTTTTTTTAATAGATAGATAGAGTGATTCAAGAGGAAGGTTTATATGTATAATACATGCATAATATACTGAAGGATAACCCACAATAACCATTTTTCCGTGCGGAGCCGGGGCGGGTCGCTAGTAAATTATATATTACTTAGGTACTTATTCCCCGTTGTATTCTTCTTAAATTAAAGATCTGTGCTTGCTCACGTTGGTGTAATAATTGCCAACTCCTCTCTGATCTCTGCTGATGGCTTGAAATCCTGATACGACATGACACCACATTAAGTACCCTTTTGTCGGCCTTCCCCGTTTTCTCCCTTTGAATTTTCATAAACTCAGTAAATTTCTTTACAGGCAATATAGTAAAGCACCAGAAATGTTGGGCAAAATAGCCATAGGGTGTACAGCTGGAGGAATAGGCGCCTTCTTCGGCACCCCAGCTGAAGTGTGCCTCATCAGAATGACGGCTGACGGTCGTTTGCCTCCGGAAAAAAGAAGAAACTATACAAATGTTATAAATGCGCTATCAAGGTGGGCAGTTTTTGCTTTACTTTATTTATTCAAAACTAATCGTGTCTGGAAAATCAGATTACGAAAAGTTAGACACTCCCATCCTCGACAAATAAACTGGCGACGAGTATTTTATTCTGGACATCTCTATAGAAGTAACCGTACTGATTTTGAAAATGAAGAATATTAGATTTATAATTGAATTTTGCACTAATTGTCAATCACCCAAAAGACCGTTGTCTTTTAGATAGTTGGTTTATAAAGACTGATGCGAGACAAGGGAGTTTTTATGGCTGAAATGTGACTGAACCGATGATAAAATCAAACTACTGCAGCCTGCCGTGATGGTATTCCTATCTCGTATTGTTGTGTTCTCTCTTATCATCAGCCAGTGCCACGAATCTTGTTTCATCGTACGACCAATCGCAATTATTATTGTCCCATAGAATCATTAAAGAAGAAGGCGTATTCACACTCTGGCGTGGAGCGGGTGCCACTGTGACCAGAGCCATGGTTGTAAACGGAGCTCAGCTGGGAACGTACGCGCAGGCCAGGGAGGTACTCCTGGGAGTGATGGGGGAGGGGTTGCCGCTGCACTTCACAGCCTCCATGATATCGGGATTTGTGACGTCTGCTGCTTCATTACCAGTCGATATTGTCAAGACGAGGTATGTGAACTTTAAGAAATCTCGTATTTGAGAGTTAATAGAGATGCCGTATTAGAGGTTAGGCTAATTGTTTTCCTGTGGCTGTGCGAGGAGACTAAATGTCTAGAAACCAGGAATTGGGCAGCAAATTTGGGTACCTGTATAACGAACGATTCCAATCTACATGCCACGAGCACACCAACCTTACGAGAGTTTGTTCAGAAATCCACTGTCAATCTTCCACTTAACGTTCTAGTTAGTTTTACGTGACTTAGTAGAAGATCTTATCTTTGACCTTTTTTCCACAGAGTCCAGAACGCGGCCAAAGGTACCGGCCAGCTCACAGTGCTCAAGAACATAATTGCGAAAGAAGGAGTGCTCGCGTTGTGGAGTGGATTCCTGCCCACGTACCTGAAGATAGGCCCCCACACCGTCCTCACCTTTATCATAATGGAACAGCTCAACCAGCTGTATTACAGTATGGCAGCATAACCACTTTGACTTGCAGTTCGAAGTAGTTTGATCTGGATTGTCAAATTTGGTGAGTAGCGAAGTAATTTGATTGAATCTGGATTGTGAAATCTGGTAAGGGTCGCGGAAGGTAACTGCGTGGGACCCAACGACTGGGCGTTGTGGAGGTCCTTAAAAGCAGCATATTATCCCGCTTCATCCAGCAGTGGACGTTTGGAAATGTTGGAATAATGGTGCAAAATGTAGGTATACGTCGTGGCTAATCGCATCAAAATATATTTCTGAATGATGCTAATAGATTAATTTAATAAACTGATCGACACGTAAACGAGAAATTCTTGTTCAGTGCGTTTCGTTTAAATTTTATACTAAAACGCGTTTTTAGTTAACCGAATAACGAAGCAGCTGAATTATAAATGTTATTTGCCGCGACTAAGTATTATTTGCACATTATAAAAGTTATGAAGACACTGTCATTAATACATTTAAGAGATATAGCGTCTTGTCGTTCCTGTAATGTGATAAATGTGATGTGTGTGTGAGAGATACGTTGTCTCTTTAATTTCATTCATGACAGTGACTACTTCTATAGCAATCCACTGCTGGACTAGGGCCCTTCCGATAGTGATTACGAAAGTTTATTAATATTATTATGATCTTAATGTTATTCATAAATGATGTTTGGTTTTGTACGGAAATAAATTCCATACAATTGTCTTATTTTTTTATACTTTTGAGTCCAATGTTGATCTCGAAATGGGTATTTTGTTTGTATTATAAGTGATCCTACTAGGATTTTCTTAATTTTTGTATCGTTTTCATCAATTGGCGATGTGAGACGGCGGAAGGCCCGCGTTGCTCGTATATATTAAAACTATATTGAAACGTTTTATATTGTCAGTACAATTTCAGTAAATTCTTACTCGAATTACTTACTTATATTGTGGCTTGTATTTTATTTTAGTAATATTTTTTTACGCGTCTTTTTGTTATAAAAAGTTTACTTTAATAAAAAATTTTATTGTTATTTCGTTTGTATTTTTATTTTTTGATACACCTGATTGTCCAAAAATAAAGAATTATTTTTTGAAGTAATTCCGGAATGGACGTAAAGCGTTCTGACGAAAGAATCTGGGAACTTAGGTCACTTATCATGACAAATCTTTCACAGCCAGAAGCAAAAAGCCTCCGCAGCCGAATTTTATATATTAAAGAATCGAATAAGGTTCTTTAAAGATATTACAATCTAGCCTATAAATATTTTTATGTTAACTTAATTTGCTAAATAGACATTATGCAAGAACGTGTCCATTCACTTTTCTTATTGTCTCTGAAGACTTATTTCGTGTGACTGTGTAGGTAAAGTAAGCACTGATTGCACTAAATTATTTTCTTAGCGTTCACTAAACTAACTAAAAGGGTTTTAATTGTCCTTTTCAGTCTTCTCACTATATCCGTGTTATCGAGGAATGAAAACACTTGATCTCATTAAAAAAATAACATAGTTCGCCTAAAGGAAAGTTCAGGTTTCGAACTGGGCACGGAAGGGTTCCTAGATTGTAGTCGGGGAAAAAAGACTACTCAGTGTTTCGAAATGCACGACGTGTTCATTCTTCATTCGCCCGCGAATCAATGTCAGTCTCTACAATACAACTCACCCGATAGAACATAGTTTTTACTGACGTATAGAGATTGTAAGGTTATGTATAGAAGCCAGCACATGCGTTTGGACATTCGCACTATGAAATTCACCCCTACCGCTAAGGGATACGGGCGCTCTCAAGGTCAACATGTCCAGCCGCTTGTGCTGGCTACTGTACATTTATCTCAATTGAATAGACAGGCAGGCACTACAGCGGCAAATATAATATAATAACGTTTAATATTAAATAAAAAAAAAAAACGTTTATTTCAGGTAAAACCCACATAAAGTTACAATACAATAATTGTAAATGTCAATACAAAACAAAAATGACAAAAATATAATACATACAATATAATACATAAAAATATACATACAATTCAATTTCAACAACAATAACACTTGGGTAGGCCACACGTATATCATTTACCTATGTCACAAACAAAACGGTCGGAAGGATCATCATCATGTCGCAAACAATACCTACGTAAGAAATCATTCAAATCATCTACTTAATTACAAAGTGTTCGTCGTTCATATATACATCTTTAAACCACAATAATAATTTGGTTATCACTAGAATACCTATAACCTTTTATGGAACGAAGTTTTTATACCTCTCAGCAAATCGGTTTAACATATAATAATATGTTTTTCACTAACATGTCAGTCGCGCTACACTTCCAGGGTAAACCGAGCATCACTCTCAGAGCATTGTTATATTGCACACGCAAGGTGTTAAAGGCGCCACTCGTGTACCGGCTCCAGAGTTAGCTGGTGTAAAACATATATAGTGTGTACGTATTAATACAATGAATTTGAAAACACTTCGGTACGTATTTATGTAGCTAGGTACGAACCCACCGCGCATAGATGGCACCTAGAAAAACCTGAAAAAATACTTTAAAGCCTTTTTCTATAAATCTCTTTTTCTTTTCTAAGGCAATAAATTGATTCTCTTTATGAGTCTATTTATGACAGTCACAATAATAATAGTATTTACAAAACTTTCACTTCTGTTAAGCGAATTTTTAATAAGATATTCTACCTACATAATGATCTGCTCGTTATTTGTTTAGTAGATATATATCCGTGTTACTGTTCGCTTATTGGGAAGTATAAAATGGCTAAATCAGGCGAAACATCAAGTAGTAAACCAATACCGAGTTGGGCCAATTTCCTCATAGGCGGAATAAGTGGGTAAGTTATATCAAATCTAAGCTATTACTTTAGTTATTAGTAATTATTTAGACCATTGAAATTCCGCATTATGGCGAGGATTTTTCATTTTTCTGGATAAGTTTTATAATGTGTAAAAAATAAATGTATAGCTCTACATCTATCTTCTTCTATCTTCTATAGGTATGTACGTGTCTGTACCTACATTGATTTGATTTTCAAAAAGCTAATTGTAGAGAGTGTCATCATCATCATCATCTCAGCCGAAAGACGTCCACTGCTGGACAAAGGCCTCCCCCAAGGATCTCCACAACGATCGGTCCTGCGCTGCCCGCATCCGACGGCAGTGCAAGTGAAAGGGAGTGTAGCTGAACACAAATATACAAGTTTTGAAAAAAAAATTTCCATCTGTCTGTCTGTTTGTACACGCTAATCTCTAAAATCGTTGGACTGATTTAAATGAAATTTTGCATGGTGGTACCTTATATCTCCAGTCAACATCTTAAATACTTTTTACCAAGGGAAGCTATGCAAGTCATAAAATCTGGAATTGACTTTACAGCCCAAAGTGACTAACACTGAAAGTGACGTACTCAGAAAATGACCTACAAAGAAAGTGACATCCATAGAATGTGACCTAAGTCGCCTGAACGAAGCTTGTGAGACAATAATATTATTTTTAACAGTATGATGGCTACCAGTATAGTCCAGCCGAATGACTTGGTCAAGACTCGAATGCAGTTATCAGGGCTTCAAGGAAGGGGCCAGACTTTCTTCGGCACAGCCAGGATGGTTGTGGAGAAGGAAGGGGTTCCGGGCTTGTACAAAGGAATGTCCGCTGCGCTATTTCGACAAGTTACTTACACCACTGGCAGACTCGGCGTTTTCAATACTTTAATTGATAATTACAAAGAGTTAGTACCTATCTGTTTGCTATACAATTTGGAATATTCTTATTTCTGGATCTTATTTCACTTCATCATCATCATTTCAGCTGAAAGACGTCCACTGCTGGACAAAGGCCTCCCCCAAAGATCTCCACGACGATCGGTCCGCATCCAGCGGCTTCCCGCTACCCTCACCAGATCGTCGGTCCACCTTGCAGGGAGCCTGCCCACGCTACGTCTTCCGGCTTATTCTTATTTCACTTAGATTCACGAAAAGATGTCCATTAATTATTTATATATGAAAGTAACATTCAACACAGTCGTGTCACAAAAAGGAAGACTAAAATTTTTCTACAGCAAAAATAATACGTGAAGCTTTGAAGTTCAGACTGACATATGGTTTAGATACTTCTTTAAAAAATATATATTTTGTTGTTGAGTTGGTGAAAGCTGCTGCCCACTACCCGTCCCAAACATATCCTTTCCGAACGTGACGACGAAATCACTGATGCAGTTAAAGCAGTCAAAGAATTTAGATTACACCTTACAGAATGCCCTTCTGGTAGTGAATACCCCTCAGGTAACAATTACCCTTCAGGTAACAACGCCCGCACCCGCCAGCGGGGGCGCGGCCAGTACCAAAATCAAAATTGAAAATCAGAGACGGAGCCCCTCAGGCGTCGTCTCCTTCACGATATTTTTCAATATCAACGCGCTAGGCCGTGGTCCGAGGCTCCCTCGAGCCGCCCCTAGACGCGTTGGTATATGACTTTTTTTTGGGGTAGAGTCTTCCACTCCCCCGCCAGTCCGGTGAAGCTTGATTTGTCGTACCTTTTCGACACAAGCATAGGTCAATTAAAAAAAAAAAAAAAAAAAAAAAAAAAAAGCTGCCCACTACCTAGAACGCAGGACGTGGTTAAACCCTTTCGAGGCTATTATTGCCACCTTAATTTTAACCTTGTAACCGTAACCGTAACATAAGTCGAAAACGAATGCATTTTTTTAAGTTGTTGGTAATTGGTTGCCAGCCTAAGTTTATTTTTTTCCAGAAAATACTTGAAGCCTCCTAATTTGGCTAATAAGGTAGTGATGGGGTGTACAGCTGGTGCGATCGGAGCGTTCATAGGGACTCCGGCTGAAGTGTGTCTCATCCGAATGACGGCTGACGGCCGCTTGCCGCCGACAGAGAGACGCAACTACAAGAATGTCTTCAATGCTCTGTACAGGTAGATGAAGTTTGTTTTCAGACATATTATATTATCACAGATATAAATTACCTTATTTCCAGGGGAAAATGGTAGGTCAGGCGGAATATTTTGGTGAAACTTGGTACAGAGATATTATAATATACCTTAGGGAGCGATAAAGGTTACATAGGTAAAATACCTCATTCCCACGGAATAAATAGTAGCGCGGGCTGAAAATTTTGATGAAACTTGGTAGGTAAAGGGATGTCAAAATTTTTGGGTATGGATAAGGGCTTCAAAATTCTGGCTGAAAAACATCACATTCCCATGGGAAAATTCGAAAACGTAGGGCGTAGCCGCGGGCGGGTAACTAGTTAATTATAAGACAACTAAGACAAGAAAGTACGTACATTTTTTATTATAATTATTATTATTGTAGAATAACCAAGGAGGAAGGTATATCGACGCTTTGGCGAGGTACTGGGGCGACGGTCACTCGCGCTATGGTGGTTAATGGCGCCCAGTTAGCGTCGTACGCGCAGGTTAGAAAACATTTATTTTGAAATAAAAAAAAAATTGTCTTCCTCGTAGCCTAGTTGGTAGTACGTCTGTCTACGAAGCACAAGGTCGCGGGTTCGAATCCCGCCCTGGGCAAACATTCGTGTAATGAGCACTTGTGTTTGCCTTGTGTCTAGATGTTGTATATACAGGGCGTCCCACGGCTATGCCACATGGAGGGAAAGTACCTTAAATATTGTAGGTAGAACATTTTACTGAAAGAAGACTTTATTTTATTTCCAAAAACTATTAAAACTGCATTCATATTTTTTTAAATAATTACATGGTTGAACCGGGAATCGAACCCGCTACACGAGAAAAAAAATACCCTGTAGTTTTACCCTATTACTATCGCTCTCATGGTCAACATGTCCAGCCGCATGTGCTGGCTACTGTATCTATGATCTGATTTCCAGGCAAGGGAAGCTCTGCTGCCGTACATCACCGAAGGAATGCCTCTACATTTTACAGCATCCATGGTATCTGGGCTCATCACCACTGCTGCTTCTCTGCCAGCCGATATCGTTAAGACGAGGTATCACTACATAGTATTTAAAACAAAGTCGCTTTCTCTGTCCCTATGTCTCTATGTCCCTATGTATGCTTAAATCTTTAAAACTATGCAACGGATTTTGATGCGGTTTTTTTTAATAGATAGAGTGATTCAAGAGGAAGGTTTATATGTATAATACATGCATAATATACTTAAGGATAACCCACAATAACCATTTTCCCGTGCGGAGCCGGGGCGGGTCGCTAGTGTATTATAACACTGTTACATGAGATTCTTCTCACTAACCCGGTAAGCGTAACATCTTCATGCTAGTCATGGTCTAAGAAAACAAGGTCTTCTATTCCGACCACTTGACTTGACACAAGCCTACGTCATCATGCTGTTCATCTTTGTCGAATGCATGTTAATCGACCTTGTTTTTTTAGACCACGATTCTAGTTCTACCTACCACACACCTTCTTATTAAAAAAACGGTATTTCACTATTTATTACCTCACTATCCACTAGTGCCATCTGTTGTGCCGTTTTGTAAGGAGTTTTTTTTCTTAATTTGCTGTGCTGATTGCAGAGTGCAAAGCGCGGCCATTGGCACCAGCCAACTGGCGGTCCTCAGAAACGTGGTCGCTGTGGAAGGGGTCCGGGCCTTATGGAGTGGCTTCCTGCCCACATACCTCAAGATAGGGCCCCACACCGTATTGACGTTCATATTCATGGAACAGTTGAATATTCTTTACAACAAACAATTCGGTTGATGTATTGTTCATGGTCCAAGAAAACAAGGTCTAACAAGAAGACTACGTGACTGACACAAGTCTACGTCATTTCTACGTTATTTTGCCTATTCATCCTTGTCAAATGCGTGTAATACACAAGGATGAACAGCGCAAAATGACGTAGGCTTGTGTCAGTCACGTGGTCTTCTTGTTAGACCTTGTTTTCTTGGACCATGGTATTGTTCAAGTCACCAATTAGGAAAGTACTTACATAGGTTAGCACTTGATTTTGATGCGTATTTTTGGGCATAAGAATCTTTATATTTTGAAATGAAAACTGTATAATATTGATGCTGTATGTAAGGATCGTAATATATTTTCTTTCACATTCATTTTCCAGCTAGAAACTTCTAGCGCTAAGAACTAAAGATAAGTCCTTAGAAATCATCGTGATTCTCGTAAAGTAATACGACCTATTAGAAAATAATAAATACTAAAATATTGTAAACCAATCTGAAGTTTTTATTGTGTAACAAAATATTAATCATTTACTTAAATCACCATTGCCATTCTTCCGTATAATCTTGATCCAATGGGAAATGCCTTCTGAAAGAAAATGAATAAAATTAAATAAAAGTCAGTTTCAGGCAAGTTTTTACATTAATATGAAAACCAAATTGTAACAAAAATAGATTGAAAAAAAAAGCGAAAGTAGTGGTTGTAAATTGTAATCCTTGGCCAATGTTAATATTTTCAAAGCAATCGCGTTCTTTATACCTATGTACCTATAAGCTATTGTCTTCATAGCTCGTATCTTTAAAATGTGCAAGTACTTAGCCTGAAATGTGCGATCATGGCCGATGAACCAAAGCAGTTACCGAGTGACCAAGGGGAGCCAGCCCGATGGATCAACGATATTGTCAAATCGATTGAATCTTGATGTGGATGGCATCCGTGATCAGTGGCAACGAAGGAGAGGTCTATACCTTGCAGTGGAGGGGAAGACTGAGAAAGAAGAAGCGCTTCTGTGTTCCTTCACGATGTTTTTCAATATCAACGGGCTAGGCCGTGGTCCGAGGCTCCCTCGAGCCGCCCCTAGACGCGTTGGTATATGACTTTTTTGGGGTAGAGTCTTCCGTTCCCCCGCAAGTCCGGTTAAGCTTGATCCGTCGTACTTTTTCGGCTCAAGCATAGGGCAAATAAAAAAAACAAAAAAAAGCGCTTCTGTGTTCGAGTGATCATATCTCTCTGTTTGAATTCTTCTAATCCCGGTACACGTCGAACAGTTTTAATTTTGTGAGGCTTTCCCCAGTTTGGTTATGACATTGCATGCAGAATCACATGATTGTCCGAAAATAAATATGATTCCGTGCTTCGGGCTTTACATTGCACAGGTTGGTCCCGGTTACTATCTACGGATGTAGTCGTTACATGAGCTATGTCAATATCCATAGGCGGCTCAATAAACCCACAAGCTAAGCAAGCAAGCAGCAAGAAGAAGCGCAAAAGTTGAATCTTAAACATACTTGTCAATAGTACCTGCGCGCAGGTGGGGTGGCAGGTGAGCGGTGAGGGGGGGTGTGGGAGCGAGAGGAGCAAGGCTGCCGACGAGCCACCTCCCCCAGGAGAGACAGGCAAGAGCGGGACAGACGCTGGCTGAAGTTCTGAAAAAAAAAACCGTTAACGTTGATTCGTTGATCACGCTAGTAGGTACTTATACGAGTAATAGATATCCTTGGCGTTGATACTACATCAAGGTTTTTGCTCTGTGGAGACTAATAATTCTTCATGACAAATTAGAATCGTTAGATAAATCTTAACTATAAGAAACAATGCTTTATGATTCACACCCTACGGTACCTAACAGGGTAGCACTATGTCTGATCAATATATTATGTTTCAGGTAAATCGAAGCAAAAATTAAAAAAAAAGCTTGCAAAACTTTACTCCAAAATAAATATCTGTAGAATAATTTGAATGTAAGATAAAATTAAGGTAAATTAGACTAAGTGAGATAAATAAGCAACTATTGAGCCTGCTCTGTGACCAGCACATGTTTTTAATTGTTTCTAACAACAATCACTACTATGAAATTAGTTCCATTGAATTTCTGCAATATTTTAATTTTCTTGTCGAGCTTTACAAACCGGTAAACATGAACCCTTCATCTCGCGGAGGTCGATTTTCCGGAATAACTCGCAAAGGAGCAGTTCGTGCAGAGTTGGAGTTCTAGGGCCAAAAATCATCTCTATTATCTCCACGACCTGAAAGATGATAAAAAACAAACAAAATTACACACACACACACAACAATATACACATATATTGCAACATATTTCGATATTTTCAATTAAATTACCGATATCGCTAACTCAAGAAATTCAGAGAAACTTTTAGTAACTCCATGGTAACTCTTATTGATAGAAAAGAAGCTTTTCTTTTAAAGAAGTAGCTTTTGTCATTCTCTTATTTCAATAGTATAACTATCTAAGTCCATATTTACAATTTCTCACAGAATCATGGACATCTCAAACAAGGAGTGCCAAAAGTTAACATTTCAGATTAGTACTGATATCACGAAAACCTAATTTCTCCAAACCATTTCTCTCTCTCTCTCTCTCTCTCTTTGAAATATGAGTTTTACGTATTCAAAATTTACTTATTCAGACTTCATTCTTCAGGCTACCAACATTAGTTACAAGCTTTCCGTGATGTTAAGTCCGACTAAAATAAATGTTTCATATGTTTGATATGATAATTATTCACCTGGGAATACTCTGGTAGCAAGTCAGATAGAAGAGTCAGATCTAATTCAGTCCCAGCACACATCTCGTACAACACATAGCCGAGACTTAGGGCCTCCACGTTATCCAGGGGGGCGGTTAAGGCGATAGGACAGCGGGGTAGTGCACCAATTAGAGTGTTTTCTAAACCGCATATCCTGGTGATAAAGAAATGCATAAATAAATAAATAAATAAATAAAAGGTTATGAAAACAACTGTTTAACACCATAAGTATAGTAATTCTTGTTATAGATTATTTTATTACCTACCATTATTTTGTTACATTTCAAAATTATGCTTGCTTGCTTATGAATCAAATACAAATCTTTCTCTTCGATTATTTAGAAACATGGGTTAAAGGTACCTATACCTACGTGAAGGGTCCCTACTTTAATTTAAATAGTTAATAATATTTTAACAAGAAACAGACCTTCAAAACCTTTAAACCATTATTCTGAACTTACGTCGCCAATCAACATTAATTTGGCGCCCAAAAAGGGACTTACCGTGCTACGCCATTTTGTACTACCACGTTGCCAGAGTGTAAATGGCGGAACGGTGGGAAGCCCTTGTCTTTAAGAAACAGTAAGCCCTCCAGCATCTGTCGGCCGAACCTGGCTACTTGCCACGCTGGGAGACCCGTTCCAGCCGAGCCATATTTCCGACTATATTCCTCATTCCAAGTGCTCTGTGAATTTGAAATATAAGTCATAACCAAGGAGACACTAGATAAATCTAGTAATTTGTGTTATTTCGGTCTATAGTAGATAAATGGTTTTGTGAGGGATAAAAATAAATTTGCATTAAGCGAAGTTGTGTGCATTTTTACCTTATAAATTAAATCCTTAAGGCTACCCCGGGCGTTAAAAGGAAGAACTGCAAGGGCGTGGCCATTTGTTAGCTCTAAATCCAGTACTGGATAAATGTATGGGTGATGGAGAGCCCTAAAGAGCTCTAGGATTAGACCCCGAGACCGATCACATTGGTCGATGGGGCATTTGCTTGTCAATGGCATCTGCAATAAATTTAAAATACCATTGGTCTGTGATAAGTTCAACTAACTCAAGTTCACATTTCGCTTTTACTAGCTTGTCGCCCTGCGGCTCCGCCCGTGTTAACAGTTTTTTCCGTGGGAATAAGCTATTTTCCCGCGGTTACCCTATGTGTTATACTGATATATTTTTTTAGTTATTCTGAACTAAATTATTGTAAAATTTCATTAAAATCCATTGAGTAGTTTTTGTGTGAATGAGTAACAACTAGGTATGTATCCATTCATCCGTACATCCATCCTAACAAACTTTCGCGTTTATATCTAATGATATTATCAGTAGAATTTAAGTATGCCTGGGTGTCGAATTTTGCAAATGATAAGTTTACGTCATTTGCAAATAAATTATTTGTAGACCCTCTATAGGCTTTTGAATCTGGTCTATTTATTTCGTTGTATTATTTAAATTGAAGCCATAATAAAGTACCTATACGTTCTTCCACAAAAATCAAACCTACAACATTCAATGATTCTATCAAGGTACCTATCTACCGAAATTCATTTAGCAACATGAAAGAAAAAAATAATGTGAAGCGCTCCTTTGTATTTTTATTTTATACAGATTGCAATAATAATTAATAGAAGGGTTATAGATTTAATCAAGGAAAAGGTTTACTTTTTACCACATAACATTAACAATGCGACCAGCAAATCGTATCTAGTTAATAACGTTAAGCCTATAGAAATGATTTATATTCTTACCAATGTGAGAAGTCTATCAGTTTTGATGGAATTATCGTGAATAGCAAACCAGTGTTTGTTGGGACGAGCTCCGATGGCGCACAGTTGTGATAATAACTCGTATCTGAAATAGTGAGAAATATTTAACTTAACGGAATTTTATTTATCAAACAATGATGGTGATGATCGTAATCTTACCTTGGAGTTTGTAGCAAGTAATCTGTGCATATCTGCAAGGCAGCGGAACTCTCCATGGTGCGCTCAATTCTGTAATTAAAATTATGGTCATAAATTATAAACACAAACGAATCCTTTTAGTGTAGATAAATAAGATCCTACACCTATTAATATTGGATGATAGATGGATGGGTATATGGATGGACGTTACTCTATCACGCAAAAAGTACTGAATGCATTTTAATAAAACTTTTCAAAATTCCTCATTCCTACGGGAATGATAGTCTAAATACTTTAAACACGAAAGTTTGTGAGGATGAATGGATGGATTTATGGATGGATGTTGGCTAACTATATAAAACTTTGCAAAATAATATAGCCTGTACATCAGAATAACCCGAGGTGTGAAACGCGATATAGTGTCATAGAGTTATAGTAGTTTAATTATATCGCGTTTGACACTTTCTCAAGGCTGGCAGCTTCCTAGCGCAAAAGACTACATCTGTAGATGGACCAACGGCTTTACCAATTAACGGACCAATGGAGCACGGAATAATCTTTCTTTTCGGACAATCAGGTGATTCTGCGATGTCCTAACCAAACTGGGGAAAGTCTAGCAAAGTGATATTTGTGAGACGAGTCCCCACCGGGACTCGAAACCTTTGTAAAGTGGTGAGAGGGAGTATTTGACCACTCGACCACAGAGGTTTCTAATCAATATAGTGAGGTAGCAAATTGACAATCGCCTTACTTGGGCGAGGCGGGTGCTTCGGAAGGCGAGGACTTGCCAGATCCAGTACCAATGATCGACTTATTAAACAGCAGCTTCGCCAAAGAGTCTATCTTCTGGGCCACTAGAGGGGCTCGCTCTGAGTTCTCTTCTGGAATACCAACAACAGACTAATCGTTAGAAGCAAGGTCGTTAACATTTCATCATATATGAAATGTTAACGACCTTGCTTAGTGGTGAGGTCATCCTCACCGAGGGGCTCGAGCCTACCCTGGAATAAGGGTTATGAGGCGATGGTCCAGTGCGGGTTGGTTGACTTCACACACAACCTTTGAATTTCTTCACAGGTGCAGGTTTCATCGCATAAGCACAGAATAAGAGCGTTGGATAAACGCGCATATGAATTCGAAAATCGAAAACACATTAGTTCGTGCCGAGACTCGAACCTGCGCCTCTCCAATTGAAGGTAACGGCCCTAGCCAAGAGGCCACCGACTACGCGTAACTTAAATTTTAAAACCGTATGTCCCTTTCACGTTCTTAAGATTTTTTTTTTTTTTTGAATTGACCTATGCTTGTGTCGAAAAGGTACGACCAATCAAGCTTCACCGGACTTGCGGGGGAGTGGAAGACTCTACCCCAAAACGTTCTTAAGAGCGAAAAGGGACAGGTGGTTGTCAACTTAAATTTAGAAACGTCAAACATCGATTTTACGCGTAGTTCGCACTGGTGCAGGCATGCGAAAACATCCCTCTTAAATTAAGCTGAATTTGACAGCTGCACTGCTTATTTTAAATATCATTTATTCAAAATTAAATTCATTCATCTCCCATCCTTTTCTATTCCCATATGAATGAAAGAGACCAACAACTTAGCGGCCACGCTGGAACTGAGCCGAAAATTATAGTAATGCTTTTGAAAGCGCCGCCGCTCCCGTGTCGCAATCGTCGCCGCCCCGCCTCCGCCAAGGTCTCAGAGAATACAGCCTTACAGCTTAATGGGCTCTACCATGCTAAGTGGCGCCGCCACACTTTAAAAAACAATAATTCGGAAAATAATCAAATTTTCAAAAATCTGGACGACAAGATTTGAGACGGGGTTCTGTAGGATATATAGAAGTCATTTACTTTATTTATTATACCTCGCTGTAGTTAGAGATAGGAAAATTGCGAAAAACGGCCACTTTTCGCGATTTTTCTATCTATGACTACATTGAACTATAATAAACATTCACTTCTATAATCCTACAACACCCCTACTCCAATTATGTCGTCTGGATTTTTGAAAAATTGATTGTTTCCCCAGTTATTATTTTTTTAAGGATGGCGGCGCCACTTAGCATAGTGGAGCCCCTTAATGGTAAATCTAGCCAATACTAAGGTAAGAAGAAGAAGTACTTGAGCTACAAGCGAAGGAGGCAGTGTCGGAATCCTCCTGTTTGGTAGAGTCTTCGGTAAGCAAGAAACAGAATAACATAGGACAAAAATAACAAGATAAAGAAGGTTTTCTTAGAGTCCCACGCACTAGCGTCTTTTGAGCGTTTTTTGAACGTCGACGTCGTGCGTCGCGCATTCAATCCCCTAAGTGATGCTAAGTGACGAAGAGACGCTAGTGTGGGGGCTGTCTTAGCTAATATTGTCAGATCCATCTAGAAGGTGGTTAGTTAGGTAGTTAGAAAACTAGCAGATTTGTTGTCAATTTATAATTTTGAATCAAATTCAATTCCTAGTTCAACATTTTCAGTAAAAAAAAAACTTTAAAACTGAACAAATGATGAATAATTCAATTACCTTCACTTTCTTCTCTATCGGTCGACACGGACCGAATTCGGAAAGCATTTCTCTTATTCGCAGCCGCAATTGATTCAGGATTCAATTCTGCAGCCGACTGCGCTCGCCTGCACGCCCCGCGGCGTTTCTTCTTCCTGTAGCTGGTCCTTGGTCTCTCCTGGTAGAACCTGTCAGGGTATTGACTAACTGTATACCGGAACAGACGAAATTAGTACTAAATGTCAAGCGTCTTAATGTCTACAATCACACGATCGTAACGTCAACACCATGACTCTGAGCTCAATGCAATTTGCTCTTGTAGTTGAAGAGCAAACTGTATACTTATACAGACACTGTTAAAAATACTAGTATGAAAATTACATATTTCTGGTAAACCATGTTCCCTAATTCCTATTACCTATTGTCCAATGGTTCCAGAGATTAGCGTGTACAAACAGACAGACAGACGGACATTTTTTTTTTCCAAATTTGTATTTTTGTGTTCAGCTACACTCCCTTTATCACCTACGTACAATCAGTATTTTTTAAAACAAATCAATGTACAGACACACCGATTCTTCAGTTTTATTATAGTACTAGCTGTCCGCCCGCGGCTATGCCTCCGTTGATTTTGACTTTTCCATGCACAGTTTCCCATAGGAATAAGATACTTTCTTGTGGTAAATAGTATCTAAGATGTTGACTGGGGATATAAGGTGGAACCATGCAAAATTTCATTTAAATCGGTCTAGTAGTTTCGGATATTAGCCCGTACAAACAGACAAACAGAGCAACAAAAAAATTGAAAACGATCTAGATATGTTCTATATCGCTTATTACATCCCCCTGACTCGGTTTTTATCATTTTTTTCTATGTACAGATTTCCGACCTCTACAGTTTTATTATAGTATAAGATGGTTAAACAGTTTGGCAATACGCAACCTGTCATGGCCTGTTGTCTCCGGCTCCTTCTGCTCCTTCCCTTCACTATTGTTCTTCATGTGCTGGTACAAATTGAACATTTTCGCAGCGCTTTCTAGCACACGGTTTTTCAAACGCTTCAAGGTAATTCTCATTAATTTGCGCTGGTCACCAATACGATATAAAAATTATGGCTTCTTATACACTACGCGCAACGCATTTACATTGAATTAATATGGTAAACGGATTAAAAAAAAACACTGCAAGTATTTAAATTGAAAAATAAATTGCTTTACGTTTACGTTGATGACGTAATAATTGAAACTGCTTTTTTAGAAGAATTATTATTAACTTTTTTAAACAAATACATGAAGTGTTGAAATATAAAATATCTTATACGAGTGCAGTATACAGTGGTTCTTCGAACTATGTCAATACTTTACTGACTAATTGAAAGCCTACAAGTGTGGCTTTAGTCGCCTATGAACACACATATGTAATAAGTAACTAAGCATTCGTTTTGCGATGACAACCGCGTTTCTGACTGGATTATGAATTAATGCGAAGTAAAATAAAACTTATTGGCTTGATATAAAGTTTATAAAGAACGCGGTGTCTAGGCGGTAGATACATAATATAATGATTTAGATATATTTATTTGTATTCAGGATCGAGTTAATCCTATTCAGAGCCACTGATCCAGTAGTTACAAGCATAATGTATCTATACAGGTCAAGCTAATCACTCGCGAGTCTGGCCCTTATTTAGAGCATATAAGAACTTCTTTGAAACTAGAAAACTGTACATTGGGCTCGATGTACATATTACGCTCTAACTTAAACTTTAAAACCATATTATTGTCCCTTTTACGTTCTTAAGAACGAAAAAGGACAGGCAATAGTCAACTTAAATTTAGAGACGAAACCTCGATTTTACGCATAGTTCGCACTATGCAGGCATGCGAAAACATCCCACCTAAATTAAGCTGAATTTGACAGCTGCGCTGCTTATGTTAGATTAAATTCATTCATCTCCTTTTTTTTGTGTAGGTACTTAAAAAGGTTTTCAATTCCTATAGAATAAGTCTTTAAGGAGTTAGCTAATATAATCTTTTTTTTTTTTTTTCTTTATGGCACTAGATATTTTGTTAATATAATCTTTGATTGTTATGGAAGAGCAGGACCCCCTGCCACAGAGGCTTTCTAGGTAGTTCACAGCCTTGATATATTAATATAATATACCTATATTACTTAACCAATAAAAAAAATTCTGTCTTACTTTACCTAGGTAGGTACATTACCGAACTAAGCAAAATAAAACGATGAATAATATTAAAAAATCAGATTTATTAAGCAAGTTTCACACAAAATATACTTAATCTAAAATGAAACATCTAAAATAAATACCTTACAAAATACACGTATTGCATACAATATTCAAGAAAATATCACAATTTAATTGATGTTTCTTCACACAAACATTACCTTATTTAATTGTTTTACAATATTAACGTGTTATATTATGACCTTTTTGTGTGAAATAAGTTCATGTAATTATTTTGATATAATAATTTTGATTAAATAGTGTGACCGTGAACATTTTAAATAATTATGTCTTCTAGTGGTTTTATTCCTAAATAAGGTCCTGTTGGGTTACGTGAAGTTAAGTTTATATGCATAAAATACTATTTTTATTATTAGGATAAACTAAATTTGTGCTGAATGGCCAAACACAATGAATATCTACTTTATTGACCCTCAGAAAAACATTTCTGGCTACTTCTTATTACAAAATTATTATTTATGAGTGCCAATATCGGTAATTCTTGCTTTATATCCAAATCAAATAATATCATAAACACAATAACTTTAAACGTATGCAATAAAAAAGAAAGAATTTAGCTTTGAATTTTGCTCTATGATGGCAAAAGCTACGCTGCTACGCGTCGTAGCCCGTAGCCGCTCCATTGTGCTACGTCGTAGCGATTGCTACGGTGCGCGGTGGTTCATTTAGTTAGAGGATTTTAATATAAATATTAATTGCTTTATAATATTAACCTGATATCTGTTTACAAAGGTATTTTTTGAGGCTTATAATATTTTTTATGTTAGAAATATATATTCTCATAAACTCAAACATTGACTTTGAATAAAAAATAGTTTTTTGAGGTTAAATATAAAAATATCGTAAAACATCGTAGTAATTGTAGGTTTAATTTAAAATCTATCAAAAATACTAAAACCAACTTAGAAAAGCTGCGATTCTGACTCTACCTAAAATTAAAGTCACTCTGTGCTTTCCACCTACTTCAAAAATGAAAGGGAACGAATGACAATTTGAATGAACGATTAAATTAACGACACATCTGTCAATTTTAGAATTTTCCAAGCATGAACCATAAATTCTAGTTTAGTCTTTATTAACAAGTCCCTATGGTCTAAATTCAATATTGGACAGCATTATAATCAAAATCTGTTGTTTATCATTGTTCCTGTTTTCTTCATTAAGAGACGAAAAGGACAGAATAGACCTAATTTTAGATTTCAACTTATGGATTAGTTAAATAACTAACTATTACATTGTTTAACTGTATCTTGCAATCGAAACTCAACCATCAGTAAAGGCGTTTAGAGTCAGAATCCCATTCAAAGAACAGCAGCGCAGTCAACCTGATGATCGGTTGAAATTTGAATCGTATCTACTCGTAAATAAAGTTTAACTTTCTATGATCGCTATTAGTATTTTCGGCGCCGCGCTGCCGTTCTTTTTTTTACGTTCAATAGTACAAATTAATTTAAACTCTATCGCTAGTAGTTAAGATCCAAAATGATGTTGGTCGATCATCAGGCCAACTGCAATTTGAATTTATCTACCCCAAAAAAGCCATACGACAATTTCCCCATACGATACCATTTAGCCATACGACAGTCTAACTAAAGAAAAAAGTCGGACGCCCATTCTGCCTTTGACAATAAACACTTAATTTAAATCTATAATCTTTATGTCAGTATAAAATAATGTTGGTTGACTGTATACAAAATTTAAAAAATGCTGTTAGTAATTTTGCCTGAAAGAAATTGCTCATTGAACATTAAGACCGCATATACGTACACTTTGTATTCGTTCGTTGTGCTTTTTTAACCCCCGACGAAAAAGAGGGGTGTTATAAGTTTGACGTGTGTGTCTGTCTGTCTGTGGCATCGTAACTCCTAAACGGATGCGCCGATTTTAGTCTAGTTTTTTTTTTGTTTGCAAGGTGTTACAATCGAGAGTGTTCTTAGCTATGATCCAAGAAAATATCTTCAGCCATTTGAAGATTATCAGCTCTTTTCTAGTTGTTGAAAGGATCAAGTAACGGTTTTGTGGCGGGTGTTTTAAATGTTTAAGTTAATGTTATTGTGTGCAATAAAGTATATTCTATTCTATTCTAAACAATAAACTCGTGTATGTAAAAATCGTCTAAAAACCTAGAATATTTTTAAGTATGACAACACAAATTTTGTTTGCTTTAATTTCCCAAGTAAATATATTCTGAAATTTTATAAAAAGATATCAATGGAACAGCCAGCCAACATAATAACTACACATTATTGCATAACATCGACCTGTTTATTACATACACTAGATAGTTCAATACAAAACCTGTGACAGATAATAAGGTACTCTATAAGCATTTCTATAAGATTAAATTTTAACTATAATCACACTAAAAGAGGAAAGGAAAGAAATTAATTTCACTTCGTTGTTTCCTTGTCTCACCAGAGACAAAATTAAAAAGTTGGTGTAAATTTTTTTTTATTTTTTTTTCTAAATACTCAAAAAAGTGACGCGCAGAGTATCGGAGTTTCTTCTTTGTTCACGGTAATAATCCGAGTAAGCTCACTACCACTATACTATATAAAGTTTATAGTGACATTCTAGTCTTTGAAACCAACTAGACACTAGACATTGTCAGCCGGAAGGATATAAATATTCTTTGTTGTGAAATTACGTACAAATACTAGAGGAAGACACCTCGAATATTCTATGCGCCAACATGGCGGCAGCGGGGAGGAGAAAAACAAAACACAAACGACATAAAGGAGGAGGTCGCAACCTGCAATTCATATTACTGAGTGCTGTCGCGGATTTCGTTTCTATGAACGCTAGTACAATAGTAATCCAATACTTTGTACGCAATAACTCATATTTTGTTCTTTTGTTTTTCCCATTCTCTCTCCTCCTCGCCGTACATATTCTCTATGCCCTCTATGACAAAGAAAGATGTGAATGTGTGTAAAGTGACCCGAAAGTAATACGGTATCAGAGGCCTCTTCCAGAAGTAGGTCGGTCCCCTCAGCTTGATAATGTTTCTGAATATTTGCGCCTGCGTTATCCCGCGGCGCCTCATTTGATACCTCGTGTGGAAAAGAGACAGAAGATAAAAATAAAAAACAAAAGAAGTTCTGCGACCAAGGAGACGTGAGGGGAGAAATGGGTGCAAGGGCTAGGTGCGCCCGCGTCGACCTCAGCAAGATTGTGAATGTAACGCACGTGCTCTATTTATATATTTTACAAAGCTGTAAAAGTTAGCAATAATTTTCAAATTATCATTTCGACTTCATTATTACAAATCTTGTTCCCTAAATCATGTACACTGTAGAATCTATCTATCTAATATAAATGCAACAAAGAACATAAAATGCAATAAAAAATTGAGTACTGAGTATTAAATAGTAACCAAAAAAAAGATCTTAACAAACGTGCGTTAGTTTACTTATCGTCACAAATTACTTTTATACATTACCTCTAAAAAATACTTAGCAAAAATTGCTACGTTTTTCTATGTTCAATGGATCTGATTTAATATCCGAAAAAAAAAAACTTCTCCACTTATATTTTATTCTCATACATCTGATCAAGTACCTAAAGTTTCCTTGGAAAAGTTTCTCAAATTGGTAGACAAGGGAAATTCACCTCCCCGCACCAAAACGCGACCTTCTTGCCTACCGCGACGCTCTATTAAATTATAGGTAATGGACCCAATTCCACGCGTCCACCGTCTAAATAACTTAAAATTAAAATGTCTAAAATTTAACTAGTTTAAGTTGGTTATATCCACAAGTGCTATTCTAAGGTGCCAAGCCAACAAAATTTAACGGGGTTTAAGTGACTTGCTAAATTGTCTAAGTTGAGTTCAAGTTGTTGTTTTTCCATGTTATTTTGATGATGAGAAAGACCAATTATAGCCTTGCCATACAACCTAATCATAATATTTATTTTAATCGCCGCTAAGATTAGTCAGTTAAGCGATTTTTCGCGTAAAAATGGCATACATAGAATTGCGTTTGGCCAGATAAAGTTAAGTTGAATTGATTGGCTATGGATTGTCTCAAATAAGGAACGTCAGATTAAAATTAGCGATGTCAGTTGAATTTGACAGTTCCCGTAGAATTGCATAGTGGTTTATCGACACCTAATTAAAATTAGACATTTTAACGGCCACTCTGGAATTGAGCCCATTATCATGTTAGTATAGTTCTCACCTAGTTTTGACAACATCAACAGGTATGGAAGTGACGACAAACAAGAAACTAGAGCACATAGACGACAACACATGCAGGAAGTACCCTTCGCTCACAGCGTACTTCTTGAAGAAGTCACGAAACTGCAAACAACAGAAATTAATGTAAATATGTGGGGAAATCTCACACACGGCCATCTGACCCCGAAAACTAGGCAGAGCCTGTTCTAGTTCTATATAAGTGTCAGACAGCAGCTGATATACATACATATATACGTGTATGTAAATATACATCCTCCAGACGCAAGGCTAACTTTTTTTTAATCGACCTGTGCTTGTGTCGAAAAAGTACTTACGTACGACCAATCATGGTCCAAGAAATCAAGGTCTTACAATTAGACCACGTGACTGACACGAGCCTACGTCATTTCTACGTCATTCCGCCAGATGATGTTGTTTCATAACGGTTGGCAGTTGTCTTATAAAAAAATCAAACTGCGTTGGTCCTTTGGAGTGTCCCGTCTTTGCTATCGATTTACTAATGAACATACTTTGATTTACAAGGCTTGCTTGCTTGTCGTATGGGTTCACATGGGTTTCTAGGAACTATAAGCCGCCTAACCCCCTGGCCACAACTCACAAGTCACGCCGACGCGAATTGCGCATCGAGCGAATCGCGACGGGGTGGAAAGGGTGGGAGAGGCGCGCGGCGGTGGCAGTAAGAGCATTCGGAATCGCACGATACAATACAATTCGCGTCGCAAATCGCATTGCAATTCGCGCCCTGCGTCGCCAAAAGCTGTGGTCGAGCCCTAAGACATCTGACATGGCTCATATAACGGCTACATTAGTACATTAGTGACATCAAGTTAACGTGCCTTCCGAAGCACGGAATTATCGTTCATTTCGGTTGGAAAATAGCTTTAATATAACGTACCACTGCATACGCGCCCATCTGGGAACTTGTGTTCAGCATAGATCTGATTATATTCAGGGAAAGGCCTCGATACAATGCACGAAAGCCTTCTTCCTTAATTATCCTGCGACAAAGATGTAGTGTTATTTTTTGACGTAATACATGACCATGTCTTTCATCTAACTGAGGTATAAGGCTCACCGCTAAACCGCTTCTAGATATTTCTTTCATATACCTTTACATTAATGAGATAATTGAACAGCAAAGTGACCAGTCAGTTTGAGTTGGCTTGTAGGTCATTTTTGTATAACATTTTAGAATTTTAGGTACGGGCGCCAAAGATGGCCCACTTAAATTTTTAGATATTTTGTTTCCCAAATAAATATATTATAATTTCCATTATGTTTTTTCTTTACTTTACTTAACTGCAAGATTTTACAAGGATTTGTCCTTGTATATTTATTTGGGAAACAAAATATCTAAAAATTTAAGTGGGCCATCTTTGGCGCCCGTACCTTAGACATAATAATAATTTAATTTAATGACGTCAGTATTTAAAAAGCTTTGCTCAAACCACAGAATATTAAAATAGATTTTAAGGTTGCAGAGAGGCCGCATTGCAGACCTTTTAAGCAGGCAGAGGAACTGTGTTACTGAACTTAGTACTGCTTCACACTGCTTGAGTTGGCCTGTAAATTTCACATCAATGTGTGCGTGCGAGATATATGTATGGAGTGAGCCATGCCATTTTAATTTGTGCTCAAAGCGAGGCGGGCTCCCGTATCACTGTACTGTACTAACCTACGAATGGCATCAGGGAAGTCCAGATACCGGTTCTTGATGAGCCCCTGTAGGTCTGGGCACTTGTTGTAGGCCCGTGGGGCGCTCGAAGCCATCATCCTCACCAATACCACCTCAGTGGGGTTGCCAGCCAGGGCTCCTGTCACCCCCGCTACCATACCAATCTTCACCTTCTCAAATTGCGTCGGCCTCCGCTTGTGCTTTCTTTGGACGTAAAAAACTTAAAATTAGCTCTTTTTAAATCCTTGGTCACAGAGGCAGGAGACGCCAAAGTCAAAGTTGTTAAAAATTGGTTTGGTAGTATGCATACAACTTTACAGGGCAACACTGCTATAGAACTGTCTGTATAGTTTTTGACGTTTCCTTCTGTCACTTGCACTTCTTTCTCCAAAACCTGTAGACGATCTCATTTAACACATTTATTTTAATCTCAATTTATCTATGTAATCTGACGATATTTTTGTGTGATTTATTAGTGAATTCAATAAAGAAATACTTATCACAAAGGTGCTGTGCTTTCCTTTCTCTCGCCTAAACTACTTTGCCCTACGACGTTAGCTGCTGCGCACAAGGTGGTCAGCCCACGCGGCCTCTCCAAGAAAAGTCAAGTCAAAAGAATTTTATTTGAAGCAAGATTTTACAAATTACTTTTCGAGTTTGAACCGAACTAGCAGGTTTGCGCAAAGTGTGCGCTGCTACGCGAGATAGCGATCCGATATCCGAGTTTATAGCAGCCTGCCCTATAGAAGGCAAGGCAGACGCAATTTGTCTTGGCCGAAGCAAAGAAAACATGTTCAGATGGGGACTATCTAATGATCCAAACTTGGAGTGTATGTGCGGAGCAGCAGTTCAGTCCATGCCCACTTGGCGTCCTGTCCTGCCTGTCCTGTCACCTGTTCTCAGCAGGACCTTATGGACGCCACGGACGGTGCAGTAGAGATGGCTAGATTCTGGGCCGCAAACATATTATAGTTCGATTTGTCATCGATTCGCAAAGAAGAAGAATTTGTGTATAGGCTGCATATTAAACTCGCGAATATTGTCCCGCAGCCGTTTTAGATGTGAGTATCTTTAAGGTACAAGGTGGGTACAAGTACGTTGCGTAACCGCAGATGCAACGAAAAGGTTGGGAATGGTCGACAGAGTTTATACGCAGCATTGTCACATAGAAAGCGAGCGCAATCTGTATTGTAGGATACATATAAACTCGAATATCGGGTAACAATCACGCGTTTCTTAAGAGATTGATTTGATCAGTGTGGTCCAGACGCGCGCGAAATCATTCATTACTATTTATTACACATAGTCCTCTTCTTTGTGTAGGTTTTAAGGCCATCGACCAACCTCATTAACTCTGGTTTCAGTATTATTAAGCCGCCTAAGGCACCTTAAGGCTTCTAACGTGATTGTGTAATGACTACATCCGTAACTAGGACCAATGACTGTACGTGTCTTCCGAAGCATCATTTTCCTTTCAGGCAATCAGGTGATTCAACCTGCAATGTCCTAACAAAAAAAGGTATGAGGCGTCTAGTTTCAAAACCCGCTAAAACGTTCCTACATAGAATTTCTGTTTATATCTCAAAATGACGCTATAGCATTTTTCTTATCAGACTGTTCAATCATTTCCCATCAAAAATCCCTAAAATACTACTAAACTGACTCTTAAAATCCGATGTGTGTTACAAACACCGCCAAAAAGCCTTCAGTTTCTTTCAAAACCCGCTAAAATGAATTGACCAATGATAGCACGGTATTCTGACCACGTGACTGCCAAAACAGTATGGAGATTTTTCATAACGGACGAAAGGTTGTCGCTGTTTTTCATTGTTTTTCATTAAAAATAATGGAAGATTTATCACAGTTTGTGCAAAAATGTAACACTAAGGAGGCAAGAAAGAAACCTCAGTGAAGCAGAATGAAAACGCACGATTGAGCGCCAAAAACGGTAAGGGAAACTTGTCATCAAACTTTTATTAAGCAGCAAATTGATAAAAACTCATTAATTTATTAATTATTATGTACGCACTAATGAGCTTACGGCTATGCGAATGCAGATGTATACATGTATGCGCTAAATCTTTAAAGCCAAACCAGCTTTGTTGTAGAACGCCATCCACTCCCTGGAATTAGTTCTTATCAAATCACTCTAAAATACAACATGTTCGTTTCAAATTCCTTTAAAGCAGAATGTCCGTAACAAAATACGCTATAATGAAAATACTTTTAGTTATACCTCAAAATAACGTTTAGATTAAGATAAATAAAAAGCGCTTTTAGTATTGCCAGATTACAATAATGAATCGTACCATATATTTTTTTGCCTAACGCCAAAACTATTCTGACTGACGGTTTTTTTCAAATAGTCGAATTTTTTTCAAAAACGTTTTAGCGGGTTTTGAAACTAGACGCCTCGTATATGTATAGGATAAGAAATTGACGCTGTGCACTTTACTGTCGCATTGATGATTTTGCAGAGCGAATATCATCTTTATGCTAATCATACTATTATTATAAAGAGGAAAGATTTGAATTTTTGTGTGTGCGTGTATGTTTGTAATGAATAAACTCAAAAACTACTGAACCGATTTCAAAAATTATTTCACCATTAGAAAGCTACATTCACGCTGAGTAACATAGGCTACCTTTTACCGCAGGAAAATGCCTCATTCCCACGGGAAAAACTGTAAACGCGGGCGGAGCCGCGGCGGAAAGCTAGTTTCTACTAAGTATTATATTATTCTGTGTTTATACTCACACTTTAAATTCGTCGTAAAAGTAGTTATAGCACGAGAGACGGACACTTGTGGTGACAAACTGTCGGTATAACGCGGCGCCAAACCCGTTGTAAAACGCACCAAATCCTTCAAATATAAGGATACGACGAGCCATCTGACTCGTACTGAACGGAAATGGGGTAATCTAGAAAATAATATGAATATATAAATTTTAGAATTGACATTGTATTCAAATTATAACTAGAAAATAATGTAATGACATGACAATACTTAGTTGAATTATTATACCTATTTTTTCCTTATGGACATTAGTCGCCTAAATCGTAAATTTGTTGACATATTTATGATAGCTTCTATTGACCCTTTTTGTAATCTGTATTTAGGATAGGTGAGATATGACGATCTTTGTTTTAGTTTAACACCTTTACTGTAACCATGTTTCTTACAAATAAATATACCATTACTATTACAATGAAATTAAATTAAATATGTTTTATTCGAAGTAAGATGTTACAAATCACTTTTCGACGTCGAGGCGAGTTCACAATTTGGCTGTCTTCTGTGGAGAAGAACTCGCCGGAAGAAACTCCACAGGCGTTGCATCTTTTCAAAATATTTTACTAAATTATTATTTTATACAATTTGATTAATATAATAACAAAGAGTGCAAACGAAAATATGCAATTAGAGGAAGGCAACCAGTCAAAGTAGAAAAACTAAACTATATAACCAATAAAACAACCGGCAATCAAGTAGAGCAGACCAGTCCCCCCAAGCAGCACCACGTTCACGGGTTTGACGTATGGGTCAGCCATCGCCGGGCTTAGAGGGAACCCAACGACCCGGCCCATACGCCACCGACTACCTACTACCAACCTATTAATAGGTTAAGAATGAGCTAAATACCTACCACTACTATTTAAGATTAATAACTTCCTTTTATATCTAACTAGCGACCCGCCCCGGCTCCGCACGGGAAAATGGTTATTGTGGGTTATCCTTCAGTATATTATGCATGTATTTATGCATGTATTATACATATAAACCTTCCTCTTGAATCACTCTATCTATTAAAAAAACCCGCATCAAAATCCGTTGCGTAGTTTTAAAGATTTAAGCGTACAAAGGGACATAGGGACATAGGGACATAGGGACGGAGAAAGCGACTTTGTTTTATACTATGTAGTGATAGTGATAGTGACTAATAATGTACAGTAGCCAGCACATGCGGCTGGACACGTTGACCTTGAGAGCGCCCGTATTCTGTAGCTGTAGGGGTGAATTTTGTAGTCGCATGTGCTGGTACTGTTCTGTACATTTTTCGATGCGTTGAAGGAAACCTGCACACAACGTGATGTAATTCAAAGTTTGCGTGTGAAGTTGACTCCCGCACTGGGCCAGCGTGGTCGACTAAGACCTATTCACCCTAACTTCAGGATAGGCTTGAGCCCCTCGCTGGAAGGACTCATAAGAATCGTCAACTTCCCAAAATGAAAATTATTGACTCTTGGACTACTTCCCAAAAAGACAACCTCCTAAAATGTAGAGACTTTAGTCACTGGGCGGTCACTCCATACAGAAAACGCTTTTTGACAAGCTACTTCTTTTTGAATATCAACTCTAGGCGCTATGCAAAACACCCCCGAACATCACCGGCGGAGTCCCACAGTGCCTGCGGGGTGCGGGGCGTGGGGCGCTATATCGGGCGGGGAACTCATTTTGGCGCGGGAGGGTGAGTGTCTTTCCTGTACGGGTTATAGTACTATTATTTTCTTCTGTGCTTTAGTCTCAAAATTTCTCGAGATTTTTTTGTGTAAACTCAATTATCCCACCTGCAGTCTAGTCTTGATGAGGTCGAATGGGTGTACGAAAGCCGTGGCGACCATCCCGGCGAAGGTGCCGTACAGGACCCGGTGCGCGGGGGGAATGAAGGGCGCGGGGTCGTGGATCAGGGACGGCCTGTACAACTGCTCCAAGATATCTCTGAACCGCATTTTGATTGGGTATAATTAGCTGAGAATTTAAAAGACATTTTTATACACGTACTTTTAAGGTAGGTACTATTCCGAATCGAGCTTCTAACTAAATACAAATGCCACAATACCGACAGGTTTGTATACCTACGTATGTATTTATATGAAAACCTGCACACACATGAGAAGGGTTGTGCGTGAAGTTGACCAACCAAGTGCCAGCGTGGTCGAATAAAGCTTATTCACACTGATTTCAGGGTAGGTTCGAGCCCCTCATACTTTCGAGCTGTTAATGATGATGCTTATAAATAACAAACAAACAGACAGACAGTTACCCACTTTCGCATTTAAAGGGATGATGGCTGTGTGTGCGGCTGCCGCGGTGCTTGAAAGTCATTAATATCTAAACACGTACAAACCATTAGTGCAGCCGACTTTATGCAGTCGTTGCACGTGCGGTCGACAGTTGCAGTTGGCAGCTCGGTTCGGAATAATAAGTATACGTTTATACTTACCTCAGTTAAGTCACCGACATAGCTCCAAGAATTGCTAAACTTAAGTGGCAGATGGCAGTGCGCAGTGGGCAGGGCACATTGCGCGTAGAACCAACCGGCGGCCGTTGAGGCAGAAAGGTTTTTGAATGGAAGGCAACATAATGGAAGACGTAGCGTGAGCAGGCCCCCCCCCACAAGGTGGGCCGAAGATTTTGTTAGGATTTGGATGCGGGCAGCGCAGGACTGATCGTCGTGGAGATGTTTTTTGGGGAACGCCTTTGTCCAGCAGTGGATATCTTTCGGGTGAAATGATGATGAATGAGTATTTTATTTAGGTCTACTACCTATACTTACCTCAAATTAGCCTCAAAGACTGGCCGTGCCCGAAATACGTTAGTATTAACATTAAGTTTAACATCATAACATTCATTTGAATTTTCGCACAGTAATTCATTGTTTCATATGTTTGTTCGACCACTCTGTTTATTTAGAAGATTGGAACAAAATTCTGGAAAAATATTAATTTCTACACATTTCAATTTTGACAGGTGTTTATGCCGATAACTTACATGTGAAGAGTAAAAACCAAAGTAAAAACAAATCTACACACAGATTTTTTTTTCAACAGTAAACCTATGTTACTAAGTCCATGGAGTAAACAGTGATTGACAACATACAAGAAGTAGCACATACGAGTAAAAATAGGTATATACTTAAAAGATCCTTGATGGCAGCTAAAAATATGTTTCTCTCATCTCTTAAATACTATAGTCCGGTCGCTTGTATGGAAAGGTATAAATTTTGGGGTTAAGCAATGCCCTTTGGTTCGAATGTTATACACATCCACCTGAGCTGAAATCGCCCGGTAGGGGGGCGTCCATAAATTACGTGAGATGTTTATGGGGGGGAGGGGGTCGAGTCAAATCTCATCTAATCTTACGTTGGAGAGAGGGGGGGTCTTGGCAAATATCACGCAATTTTTTTTAATAATTGAAACAAAAAATTATACTATTTTGGTCCATTTAATCCAGATTGTACATGCTTAAGATTTAATCTAGTTACGATTTAAGTATTCTGTTGTTAAATTTTTATTACACTTATAATTAAACTCTCAGCAATATTGATTACTAGTCGTAAATAAAAGCTCGAAACATTTTTTTTTTCTTTTTACAATAACAATCCAACGCGTTTACGTAAAAAACTCACATTTTGAAAAATCTCACGTGAGATTGGGGGATGGGGGAGGGGGTTGAATAAAATCTCACGACATCTCACCAGGGGGGGAGGGGGGTCAAAATTTTTAAAAAAACACCTCACGTAATTTATGGACGCCCCCTAGCCAGTCATAACCCCGCGACAGGTGGGGGGGAGGGGGGGTCAAAGAACAGAGTTCCCAGCGCTTAGAAAAAAAATTCTGGCCGATTTCTTTGGAGCTTTGAGTCAAGTTTGGTGTCGTTATCAGGTAACTAGATGATGCCCAATTCATTCCCCATACCAGTTTTTTAGGGTTCCGTAGCAAAATATGTCGTAATACTTAAAATTGTAAACTTTTAGCAGTAACGAAATCCAAACAAACCTTAAAATTTTAATTTTTTTTGTAGTAAACATGGTTTATAAAAAACACTGTCCGAAAGCCCATTTAATTCCCATTCTAAAAACATTAACAGTAAATATAAATTTGACTATTTTTATCGTACAATTAATTATTTAAAGTTCAGCAACGTTCGTCAGCGCAGCGTAGGGGACTACAAAAAATTCGCAAAACAAGCTCTACTAACAAAAAAACAACCGGCCAAGTGCGAGTCGGACTCGCCGATAGAGGGTTTTGTACAAACCTGTAGAAATATAAGTACTCGTAAAACAGCTACTCGCAAGAAAAACAAAATCCTTCTTCTGTCGTGTCGATGATGGCTAGTTTCAATTTTTGTTGCCTAATACCTACCCTGCCACGCTGATTGCTCTTTCTGTGTCCTCTATGAGCTCCTCCGGTGTGTAAGACTCAGGGCATGCAGAACACGATAAACCATGCCCCACCTATCCATGGTTTGCGGCGACAGGCCGCACTCGTACTGGAGCTCCGTCCCGTCAGAAAGACCCCACCTTAACCGATTTTGTTTGATTCGACCAACCTGGTCAACCGGTTTTGTTTGGTTGATATCCAAAGGGACCTTGGAAGTATTTAGGTAGTAGGGGGAAGACTTTCCGAGAGTGGGACAAAGGAGGAAGGTGGCGAGCTCCGCGCCCGCCAGGGGTCACTTTTAAATTGAGATTTCTTTCGAACGATCGGAGCTATGAACTTGTAGAAGCTCCTACAGCTCTTCAGCCTTTTTGGACGGGGAATAATCGTACATTAGGTGCCATAGGTCCATTTCAAACTTAGCTCTCTCCATAGCACTCGCTGCGCTTCTACGACATCTGGCGAAGCTTTGCCAGCAAGCCAATGCAGCATTTGAACCAGAAACGGCTTAACAGCCAGTGATAATCCGGCACGTCTCGTGTAAGGCTACATCCACCTGCTTAGCATGTGCTGAGTGGCACCACATGTTCTCGAAAATGGAGAAAATTTAAGTACGCGCGATAATTAAATACCTGTGTGTGTATGAAACATTTCAGTACGGAGAAGATAGATCATGATTTGCAGGCTTGCAGGATACATTAGGTGTTAATGCTTCTCCATATTCTACAGTGGCACGTTGGTGTGCTTAGTTTAATCAAGGACCCAAGGAACCAACGACGACCCACGCTCGGGACATTCTGCGACAGCAGTAACAGAACAAATGGTTAAAACAGTTGAAAAAATATTTTATCCGATCGTCGTGTAACGTTCGTTTTATTGCTGATAAAGGAAGTGTCCATAATATTATACACGACTATTTAGGCATGAAAAGTGTCAGCGCACTGGGTGCCTACTACGCCTAGAATGCTTACGGACGCGCAGAAACAAACCCCCTCTAACATGCGCGGTCCACGCGTGACAGACATAATTTTGTCGTGCATATTCTCTTATCCTATTGGAGGATATTTCAATATGGCGGGTTTCTTGAGCGACAAGCTTTTATCATAGCACTGCATGTTACGAGTGCAGACTAAGAATTTCACAAAACTGTTTAGATCTGTTACAAGATCCTGACCACTTTTTGGCTCGATTAGTAACTATGGATGAAACGTGGCTTCACCATTACGATCCTGAAACGAAACAACAGTCTATGACCTGGAAGAGACCGTTTTCTCCAAATCCTAAGAAATTTAAGGTAATTCAATCCGCCGGCAAAATTATGGGCTCTCTTTTCTGGGATAGCCAAAGGGTAGTAATGATCAAATACGTCAGTCATGAAGCCAAACCACTATTACGGGGTCTTATATAAATTCTTGATGAAATACGCAAGGAACGGCATGAAAAACTCGCAGAAGATGTTTTTATTTTCATCAAGATAAAGCTTCCGCGCACAAGTCCCAAGTTGCCATGGCTGCCATTGAAGATGCTGGCTTTGAAAGGATGGAGCACCCACCCTATTCACCGGACCTCGCTCCTAGTGGGTTTCATCTCTTTCTACGGCTATAGGAGAACCTGGGAGGTCAGAAATTTGATGATAATGACATACCAAGTGTATACTTCTAAAAGGTTTGAAAAATAAAATAGCCTTTAATAAAAATACAACTGTTGCGGAGATGGAATGCACATGACTGCTTTTTTGAGGGGTTTTGTTTAAGAGCATTCAATATTTCGAATGCTCCGTTGAGGTTTTTAAAAAAAACATAACTTTTACTAATATTCCTACCGGTTTTTTTTTTGTAGTGCATATTTTTCGAGTTTTTTTGCCGTCCATTACGTTGCGCTGACGAACATTGCTGAACTTTAAATAATTAATTGTACATTAAAAATAGTCAAATTTATATTTAATGTTAATGTTTTTAGAATGGGAATTAAATGTGCTTTCGGACAGTATTTTTTATAAACCATGTTTACTACAAAAAAAAAATTATGAAGGTTTGTTTGGATTTCGTTACTACTAAAAGTTTACAATTTTAAGTATTACGACATATTTTGCTACGGAACCCTAAAAAACTGGTATGGGGAATGAATTGGGCATCATCTAGTTACCTGATAACGACACCAAACTTGACTCAAAGCTCCAAACAAATCGGCCAGAATTTTTTTTCTGAGCGCTGGGAACTCTGTTCTTTGACCCCCCCTCCCCCCCACCTGCCGCGGGGTTATGACTGGCTACCGGGCGATTTCAGCTCAGGTGGATGTGTTTAACATTCGGACCAAAGGGCATTGCTTAACCCCAAAATTTATACCTTTTCCCATAAGAGACCGGACTACTACTTTTGAATGACGTTGTATACCCGACCTACCATTATACATAAATATAAAACAAATTTATATAATCGTGGGTGATGGTGGGTGGTAAGGTTTAGGTACAGATGATGTATCCAAACATAATATACTTACGTTCGATCTGACTGACCTCAAGGTTAAAGTAGGTACTTACTTACGCAAACTATACCTACTGCTGTGTAAAATAGTCTAAGTTTTTCTGTTACAACAAACTTGTTTGTTTGTTTGCTCTCTTTCAGTTGAAGGCTCTTAAATTCAATTATGATGATGTTCGATAGGCTTGGTTTTGGTCTCAGCCGCACATAACAGACGAGATTGAGGCCGTTCTTTTTCTTTTTTTAATTTAATTGACCTATGCTAAAAAAAAAGTACTACCAATCAAGCTTCACCGGACTTGAAGAGATGAGGGTGAAGCGAGCTCGCCCAAACAATGGGCTCAATTTGGCCGCTAAAATCTCTTCGTTGTTGGTCTCTTTCATTCATATGGGAATCGAAAGTTATATTTCTATATCTACGTTTTTTCTATTAAGGGGCCTACAGGAGGTAAGTGTCGCCGCCACCCTTTAAAAAATAATAACTCGAAAAATTATCAATATTTCAAAAATCTAGAATGGCGAGGAACGAGACGATGTTCTGTGGGCTTACTATGTAAGAAGCGACAAGCTCGAGAAGCTATCAAACGCGACGTAGTGACATTACTTTATTTATTATTTATTTATTACTTTATTTATTATATCTCGCTAGTGGTCATAGATGGAAAAAATGCAGAAAAAATATACAAAATATAATGAAATATTGGTTATTTTTCGAGTTAGTATTTTTTAAGGGTGGCGGCGCCACTTAGCGCCTGTAGGCCCCTTAAGCGGCAGATTTATGTGTTGTAACAACAATTCGTCTCCTACTCCATAACCTTCAATTGTAATAACTTTCTTATTTAACATTGATGATGAAGTAGAAAGATAAAAAAAACAAATTTTAATTAAAACAATTTCGTTTATTCACTACTTAAGTAACAAGTCGTACAAAACTCGCACATTCTATGTTAGTCACAAATAATAAATCACTATAAAAATATATAATTATGTATGTAAATATGTATACAGATGTATATCACAATACCTCGTTTTAAACGTTGAGGTAAACAAGGAACGACATCGAAGCTTCTAGATACACATAGAACTATAATAAAATATAACGGAATATACTAAAATAAGTTACAACCACACTTGTGTTTTCTGATGGCTGATAAAAAAGTTCACAAGATTCTTTTACTCGTTTTTTGCCAATGTGGTCGTAGCTTAATTATTATTAATCACAAAAAAATACAGCGTATTTACGAATCAGTGTTATCAATAAACTATTTTATATGCATTTGAAACACTGCTTTACTTATAAGAAAAAAATAGAAAATATTATAAAAATAAAGATATAAATAATATTGTATCATAGAAAAAATATTTAAAAATATAATTTTCAGATTCATTTCAAAATGCACACTTTCGGAACAGAATCTCACAGCAATTAAAATTTACTAGAGGCAGTTTTGTGCTTGAAGCATTAAAATAACAGATTTATTTGAAAACAACTAAGCATAAAATATTCACGAGGAATCTCAAAATATAATTAAGGGGCCTACAGGAGCTAAGTGGCGCCCCCACCCTTTAAAAATAATAACTCGAAAAATATTCAATATTTCAAAAATATAAAACGGCGAGGAACTAGACGGTGTTCTGTAGGATATATAGAAGCCATTAACTTTATTCATTATATCTCGCTAATAGTTAAAGATGGAAAATTGCGGAAAACGACAATTTTATTTTTATTCGCAATTTCAAGATTTTTGAAATATTGATTATTTTTCGAGTTATTATTTTTTAAAGGGTGGGGGCGCCACTTGGCACCTTTAGGCCCCTTAAGTAGGGTATATAACAGACCATGTACAATACAACAATCAATGTATTTAAGTTACATGAAAATAAATAAAAACCACAAGCAACTAACATTATAGCATCATTTGAGTTTTTCTTTTTTTGAGGAATACACAAAGAAAAAAATAATTTCGTATAAATAAGAGGAATCACTAACAAGAATTTGTACCTAAGTTAATATCTAGAAATGAGAATGGCACCAATTTCTAGACTTATCATTCCATCGATTTTTGGCACCTCATTAAAATTCATAATTTGTCATAGAAACATTATAACTCACTTTTCACAGTCGTCTTCTTTTTAATAAGAAAATATCAAATTACATGGTTTGTGTACAATATAGGATTTTAATGAAAAACAGGGCGAAAACCGAAAAAAAAAAATCAAATATCGTTAAAAATACAAAAAAAAATATGAAGATTCGAACTTAATCCCTGTTTCAAATAAGGATACGCACGATTACAAATTTATTTGCGCTTGTTGTACTTTTTTATAATACATTGTGGTCGTACAGCGGCAGCAAAAACAACTTTGCATTGCAAAACAAAGGTATTTTTGCCGCTTCGATTGTCTAATTTGCTTTCGCACTGTTTGGAATGGATGCGTTCTTGACTGCAAATTTGGTAATCATTCACATCCTTACTTGACACGCGGATTACATCTTTAAGGAAATCTCTTAAATATCGAAGACGATAATAAACATTTCAAAAATAGAAAATTAGATACGCATTAACAATGATCGTATTTACAATACTCTGAACTCTCCTTAAAAAGAAACTTTGACAAAAATAATTGTTGGTTCACTTAAATTAAAATAAATTTTAACAAAAACATTCGTGTAACCATCATAACAAAACATTTAAAAATATTACTCTCACCAATAATGTCACGAATAACGAATTATTGAAGGTACTAGCGACCTGCCCCGGCTCCGCACGGGAAAATGGTTATTGTGGGTTATCCTTAAGGATATTATGCATGTATTATACATATTATAAACCTTCCTCTTGAATCACTCTATCTATTAAAAGAAACCGCATCAAAATCCGTTGCGTAGTTTTAAAGATTTAAGCGTACAAAGGGACATAGGGACAGAGAAAGCAACTTTGTTTTATACTATGTAGTGATATGACAAATAACATGAACGATTGCAAGGTATTCGCCGTGTTTAACTGGTTGTTTATAGTTTTATACGCAACATAGTGGTAGTACTCATGAAACTGAACAATTTTCCCAAAGGAACAAAGGTTAAAATCTCAAGTATAATATTCAAACTTTTCATATAAACTTCAGTCACGTGACCGGCCACTTTGTATTACAAGCAGGGCTTGTAAACCTGGTTAAAATTTGAAACCAGGTATTTAGCATCTCCATACATTGCGCAAGAGAGCGTTATTGTTTCGGTTTCGCTCTACCGGAACCCATATTTTTTCTTGTTTTGCTCAAAGAGCGAAATTATTTCGGTATCTGTTCAATTAACCGGTTAAAGAACGAAAAATTTCGCTCGTTCCTCCGAATAGCTTTTGTCTGAATGAGACAGCATGAATGCGAGCGGCGCACTCATCTCGCTTACTCTACCTCGCAATGTACGCAATGGAATTAACCTGGGGGGTTACTATGAGCTCTTATAGCAGGCCTTAAACAGTCCTGCTCTATTTTATCGTACCATGAGCTCCCATTAGCAGGCCTGCGAAAGTCCTGTTTACCATGACGTCATAAAACCGTTCACCTTTTTTTATGTATGGACAATGCGTACCATGAACCCTAGTTTGACAACTCCAAAACGATTTATCACCGTCTGTTATGTCAAATAAAGCGTAGTTGAAAAAGTACCTCTGGAGTAACTTTATCAACATTGTTTTGTTAATTGCGGTGTGATTGCGGTGATTTTTTGTCAATCTGTAACTTTTTTGTGAACTTTTATAGAACTTAAATCGCTCGTTATGCCCTGTGAAGTGCTTCAGAGAAGTGTACGACTTTCGAGAACTTCTATTTATCGTCGGCGTTGTTGATTTGATATTGATTTGTAGAGAATTCTAAAGTTGATCGTGCAAGGCAGTAAAAGCATAAAAATATGGCAAAGAATTTTTTCAGTAAGTAAATAGTTTTTGGATAATAGCTTGTTGAACCTATTATTAGTAGTAGGTATTCGGTCAGAGAGTCAACTTCAGATCTGGAAGGTCTGGTAATTTAATTTGGTTTTTATTGTTACAGATTTTACCAACATCTAATATAATGGGGCCCATCAATAACCTACATACTTATCTACGGGAAAAGAAAAGACTAATGTTGTCACTTGTATTTGCAGAGGTTAGGTACCTACATCGACTCTTTACATACAGAAATGCAATAATACCAAAGATAATACCTATATTTTGTACAATCCTGTAAACCTTTGATACAAATTTCAGTTTATTAAATAATTGCTGTAACCATGGCTGTAACCCATTGAGTAGCACCTTAAACACTGTTGTTGTAACTGTTTAATAAATAGGTAACTAAAAAAAGATTGTTAATGAATGGGTACCTACATTAAATAAACATTTATGTCTAGCTATTTGTATTGATGTGCCGTTTCATTTTGCCCCATTTCTTGATATAATAACCACCGTATCACCAAGGCCAAGGAACTCAACTCAACTGCTCGTAGCTGTAGGTACATTAAAGTTGGTGAAATAATCGTCATCATAAACCTTTCTGCTTGCTTCAATTATTATCAATAAATATTTGTTTTAATGTTTGCAGCTATAAGTAAGTGTTAACAGTTTTTCCCGTGGGATTGAGGAAATTTATCGCGGTTAATGGTAGTCTATCTTACTCCATAGAGTTTATTCCACATACCAATTTTCATTAAAATCAATTCAGTAGTTTCGGAGCATAATAATATCACCACACAAGCATATTTCATGCAAACAAACAAACAAATCTTTCCTCTCCCTCATTATAATTATATAAAAAAAATATTTGTTATTTTTTCCCGCTTGCGTTCATAAGTTCATAATCAACCTTAAGTTATGAATTAAAAATGAATTTGAACTCAAAAATAATAACTTTGTATACTTTATACACAACTTGATTATAATGTGTCCCCTTATTTTACATTTGCCTTACTATTATTTCTTATTTATACATAATATTTTATTTTTATGTTATAAAATTAAAAACCGGTAATTACCGATACAACAGAAAATTGCTCGGTCAAAGGTTTTTGAACGCTATTGTTAAGAAAGAGACAAACTTATGTGAATACGTATAGCGCTATTTCACTTTTAAAAATGACATTTTGGCAGGCCATAGACAAGAGCAACTGTTCATCTGCCTTGTAAGCAGGGCAAAAGTCGTTCATCTTTAAGGGGCTCATAGTACGAATTTAAACCGCGCAAAAGCAGCCCTGCTTTAAAACTGCACTGTCTTTGGATGGTTTCCTAAAAGCTTATGGTAAGCCTCCTGGTCTTTTCTGGTTCCGATATCTGTTCAGAACGAAATTTCGCTCCGATCTAAAGAGCGTAATGCATATACCAGGTTAAAACCCTTATTTAGCGGTCTTAAGAATACCGGTTTCAAGCCCTAATTACAAGTATCATACACCGTGAAATTAAAATCTCAAAATTAAAATTCAACTTTTAACACAAAGAGGCCAGTCACGTGACTGAAGTTTATATGAAAAGTTAGATATTCACTAATATGATATGCAAATTGTTAGCTATTCCACTTAGCCCTACCAGACTGGCTTACCCCCAGAAATATTTGGTGGTACAAAGTGGAATACAAAAAGAGGACCAGGTTTCGCTCGTAAAGTGAGCAAATTTTGTATCTTTAAAAGTTCATAAGAGAAGTAATTCGGTAAAGAGTCAATAGACCTAACCTCACACAATAACATAATTATACGCGGCGAAAGGTCTTATAAATTGTCACCATAATGCTCCTAGATAAGTATTCGCCTGTTAATTTGGCCTTTAAAACGGCTGGTCTCTTAGTAATATAACAGATTATATTTATTACTCTTTACTCATTTGATTCAAATTCAACTCACGGAATCTTTTTTTTTCATAGGAACCAGCAATCTAACAAACTTCTATTTGCCGTTGAAATAGGCGCCCGACCAAACAATGCGAAGGCAAATACCACAACGGAACTGCAAAAACAAGTTTGTGATACAAATAAATATAACTTATTACAACCTTATTCTTTCTCATTACGGTCGCATTTTCATTGTGGTAATTTAGGGCGGGAATTATAAAGCAATATGTGGTTTTTAATTATTATAACCTTATTCTTTCTTATTAAGGTCATAATTTGATTGCTTGACTAATACGTTTGCGTCCCATTTTTGAGGCGTTCACGTTTTACCACTACGTAACGCACGAGAAGCTGTCAAATACGAAATAATGACAAAGCCAAATTTACGCCGAAGCAACGGCATGCGACAATATCAGCTACCATAAAATTGATAAACAAATATAGTAACATGTTTTTAAAATTGCTGCAAATATTTTCTATCATCAGTCACAGTAGCTCTGTCATGTTTACCAAATTTTCAAGCTTATCTTCATTACTTGAAACCGCCTACTGTTATAATCACAGAACATTTAAAAGAGGTTAAAATGGCGATAATGCGCCGTTCGTATGAAATCCGGTGTCGCCGATTCCACCCCACCTTTCACCTCCACTACATCTGTACTTAAATAAAGATAAGTTTACGCACATATTTGCAATTTCAAATCTAGCCAATCATAGCGCCGCTAAATCACGCGGTTTCAAATGGAACGAATGTACATTGTACATTTTTATAGCTATGTGTGAGTTAAACAGCGCGATCGCGTCTTTGCGTAGAGATATGAGCGTTCTCTCATATCCTTGGCGCGCCTGCCCCACCCACAGCGCCGCCCTAACCTCTTTTAAATGTTCTGTGGTTATAATCAACGCCACCCTAAGTATATCTATCTCGCTCGGTTACATCACCTCGGTCGTTTGTTTCTGTCTCGCTCTGGCGCGTTACGCGGTGTGTTTGAGGTAGGCTGCGTTCATTTGTTCGAGGAATATGAAGGTGAGGACGGTGTGCGGGCCGAGGCGCGCGTAGTAAGGCAGGAAGCCCTTCCACAGAGACAAAACACCCTCGTTCTTGAGGAGGCTCGTCACTACTGCTACTTGGCTTTGACCTTTGGCTGCGTTCTGGATCCTACGAAGAAATAAGTAAAAAAATCAATATTTTTTTTAACAAATCAAATCAAAATTTGAAATTTTAATCATTACTAGCTTTTCTCAACAGTTTTTTTAACCTCGGTTCAGTAGTTTTTGAGTTTATTCATTACAAATATACACACACACACACTCAGGGGAGTAACATAGGCTACCTTTTACCGCGGGAAAATGCCTCAATCCCACGGGAAAATTGTTAACGCGGACAGGGCCGCGGCGGAAAGCTAGTACATTATATTAGGAGCTTGCCGCTCCGCCCGCGTTAACAGGTTTTTCCGTGGGAAGGAAATATTTTCCCGCGGTAAAAAGTAGTTATACGAATTAAAGTTATGGCAAGTCTGTTATGGATTTTAATAATAGGGTTATTTATGTTATGCAATTTAAGGGGCACCCGTTATTCTGATGTTTACAATAATATGTCTAAGCTATATTATTGTTCAGTTTCATTTAAATCAATTCAGTAGTTTTTGCGTGAAAGAGTAACAAACATAATAGACCCATCCATACCCACAAACTGGGCAAACATCACACGAAATCATCACGAAGTACAAACAAATAAACAGACAAAAAAAACTGTTTACGTCCCCCTCACTCGGTTTGTTTTTTCTAGGTACAAATTTTCAACCTCTACAGTTTTATTAGGTATATAAATGTCCCTTAATAAAGGACCTGATCTGATCTGACCTTATTAAGCCGTTGGTATCTACGGATGTAGTCGTTACATGAGCCATGTCAGAAGCCATAAGCGGCTCAATGATTCTGACACCAGGGTTTGTGAGGTAGGTTAACCTCAAAACCCACACGCTAAGGCAGGTATTTGGCGACAGAAGACACAAGACGAAAGGGACGCAGTTATGCGCAAGAGTGAGCGCGGTGTATTTGTATCTCATTCTAACGCATAACTGCGTCCCTTTCGTCTTTTGTCTTCTGTGGCCAGTGAAATACCTGCCTAAAGGTAGCCGTTCGAACCGAGCGTCAGTGACACTGACGCTGCGACACGACAAATAATAATGGACTTACGGTGATGGATTTAAGAATGAATTTACTCAAAAGTGAGTTGGCGCGACGACACAGACACAGGTAACGCCGCGTCACTGTCGCATGCCTCAAAAGTCCACCTTAAATACATCACTTTAGAGTCCATTATCCTTTTTCGTGTCGCAGCGTCAGTGTCGCTGACGCTCGATTCGAACGGCTACCGTAAGTGAATTAAGTGAAAGTGTATTACCTTGTTTTGATAATGTCGACAGGCATAGAGGCGATGGTGGTGATGAGACCGGACACCATAGACGCACAGAAATGCAATAGGATGCCCTCCTGTACGTAAGCTAGGAACATCTCACGGGCCTGAAACAATGTACGAGTTATCTATTTATTTTTGGATCACCAGAAGAAATTACAATGATACTTACAAATGGTAAACAAAATATAACCAGGCCAGGCACACTCCGCGCCTGAGCTCTAGAATATACCTACGCCGGCCGGCCTCATATATGAGGCTAGTTAGTAGGGAACACGCGCGCGCGAGTGACGACACTATTATTTATTCTGTGGTAATACGGACTCTCGCGGCGCGGTCTTAAGGTGCATTTTGTTTTAATACGACCGCAGCGACAAACGGTAGGCTATTATAGCCAGGCTCACGTTCGACGCGTTCAATGTAATTTGAACGTTAGTGGCGTGGTAGCGAATTAAATTCGCACGTTTGCTATCAGACAGTGCGCTTTCTGTACCTAGTACTATTATTTATTCTTTGGTTAAGTCCGTTACATATTATTTTCTGGCGAGTTCAAAAGTTTGGCTGTGTATCTGGCAGGGTCGCTCTCACCTGTGAGTAAGTGCTGAGTTGCGCTGCGTTGACGACCATGGCGCGGCCCACGGTTGGCGTAGCGCCCCTCCACAACTTCAAAACACCTTCTTCTTTTACTATCCTGCAGATCAGTGGTACACAAACTTATTTAACAAACAAACAAACAAACTTAATTAAGTGACAATCTTTAAGAATACATAGGCCGAAGTATCGCTAAACCATACATGCAAATCTTAAAGAATCAAATTCTGTCAACTATCTGAGGTCAACAGCCTCCGTGGTCGAGTGGTCAAAAGCTCGCCTGACGTTACGGAGGTTCCGGGTTCGAATACCGGTGGGGACTTGTCGAGCAAATATCACCTTGTGACACTTTCTTCAGTTTGGTTAGGACATTGCAGGCTGAATCGCCTGATTGTCCGAAAAGAATGATGGTTCCGTGCTTCGGAAGGTACGTAATGCCGTTGGTCCCAGCTACTATCTAATCTACGGATGATGTCGTTATAGGAGCCATGTCGGAAGCCTAAGGCGGTTCTATAATTCCGACACAAGGGTTTGTGAGGTAGGTTAACCTCGAAACCCACACGAACTCGAAGCCAATGCCAATGGAAGCCGGCTTTAGAAACTCTTTGCCCCTACCTCATGAGCGCGTCAGCAACGTTCTTGTAGTTCCGCCTTTGCTCCTTGGGCAAGCGGCCGTCAGCCGTCATCCGGATGAGGGCCACTTCGGCCGGAGTCCCAACGAAGGCCCCTATAGAACCCGCAGACACTCCCAGAAGGATCTTCACTCCAAACCCTGGTACCGCGCTCGCGTTTCGTCTGGAAACAAATGTAAACACTAATTTTAGAAGAACGCCGCATGTCGCACGGTGGTTTCGCGTTCTAAATGTAGCCGGTCGAACCGAGCGTCAGTGACACTGACGCTGCGACACGACAAATAATAATGGACTTACGGTGATGGATTTAAGAATGAATTTACTCAAAAGTGAGTTGGCGCGACGACACAGACACCGGTAACGCCGCGTCACTTGCGTCACTGTCGCATGCCTCAAAAGTCCACCTTAAATACATCACTTTAGAGTCCATTATCCTTTTTCGTGTCGCAGCATCAGTGTCGCTGACGCTCGGTTCGACCGTCTACCTGAAGCGGTCATTATACGTAAACGCAAAGAATACAACCTCCGTGGTCGAGTGGGCAAAAGCTCGTCTCGGAGGTTCGAATCCCGGTGGGGATCCGTCGAACAAATATCAGTTTATGAGACTTTCCCGGCTACTATCTACGGATGTGTCGTTATATGAGCCATGTCGGAAGCCTAAGGCGGCTCAACAATTCCGACACCAGGGTTTGTGGAAACCTACTCGATAAGCAAGCAAGCATAAGTTTGACGTGTGTGTCTGTCTATCTGTCTGTCTGTGGCATCGTAGCTCCTAAACGGATGTCACAATAGAGAGTGCTCTTAGCTATGAACCAAGAAAATATCTTCAGCCATTTCAAGATTATCAGCTCGTTTCTAGTTGTTAAAAGGATTCAAGTAACGGTTTTGTGGCGGGGGCATTTAATTTTTTTAATTTAATGTTATTTGTTTTTCTTACATATTATATTCTATTGTAATGTTATGTTTACAAATAGAATCATACCCCCAAGGCTTTTTAATTAGCTATAAGTATTTAACGGATAAGATTGGTGCAAAGTGCATTATGATCGAATTTTGACTACGCAATTATTCATACGATTGTCTCGACAAAACACAAGTTTAACTTGACAAGATATCATATCGAACAATGCCCTATTATGCAGAGATCACAATGTCAGCCGTCGACACCAAAGCAACCGGAGTCACACATTACAATGTGATCGCAACTGCATACTAAGTGCAAACATGCTATCGTGTTGCTGTGCGTGCGCAGTATGCGTTTTGTATATTTATAAAACTAGCGACCCGCCCCGGCTCCGCACGGGAAATGGTTATTGTGGGTTATTCTTGAGTTTATTATGCATGTATTATAGATATAAACCTTCCTCTTGAATCCCTCTATCTATTAAAAAAAACCGCATCAAAATCCGTTGCGTAGTTTTAAAGATTTAAGCGTACAAAGGGAGGGACATAGGGACAGAGAAAGCGACTTTGTTTTATACTATGTATGTAGTGATTGACACTGTACGTATAGTCAACTGCAGAGATTGGTTTCCAAATATTACTATAATCTAATTAAATCCTTAAATTGTTATATTTATTAATCCTCAAATATCGATTTTATTTTATGTTTGTAACCCAATTCGCACTGTAATAATGTTTCTCAAGTGGTAAAACATTTAGATAGGAATTCTTTTGAAATATATTATATATCCTTGGTATGTATCTCTTATGATACAATCAAACTCTAGTTTAACGAAAAATAATTCCTATCTAAATGTTTTACCACTTAAGTAACATTATTACCTACAATGCGAATTGGGTTACAAAGATAATTATAAAATCGATTTTCGGACTCTCGGTCTTAGTTCAATGAATTCATTCAAGGTTGAATAGCACACTAGCATGGCATGATAACAACCTATAATCCATCCAGATTTATCAATGACTCACGAACTTTTTACGTAGATATTATGTAGATGCACAACGATCTATTTTTAAAAAGTATTGCTATAAATATTTCCGTCTTCTAACACCCGTAAGTGCCATATCTTTTCCAAGCCAGGCCGGCAGGGGCGCGGCCTAAACCAAAATTAAAATTGTTAATCAGAGACGGAGCCCCTCTGTCGTCTCCTTCACGATGTTTTTCAGTATCAACGCGCTTGGCCGAGGTCCGAGGCTCCCTCGAGCCGCCGCCCCTAGACGCGTTGGTACATGAAATTTTTTTGGGTAGAGTCTTCCGCTCCCCCGCAAGTCCGGTGAAGCTTGATCCGTCGTACTTTTTCGACTCAAGCATAGCTGAACTAAAAAAAAAACCAAGCGAGCTGTGTGGCGGGAAAATGCTCCTTTCCCACGGGGGGACTGTTAACGGGCGGACCTGTGGGGCGGGAAGCTAGTGCTTTAATAGGAGTTCTGGTCTTCAAAAATTGAGTCGCCGAATCGACACGAAAGAAGAATGAAAGTCTACTTCACTTATTAGGACAATAAGTTAACTTACTCTTTATAAGCGTCAAACAGGTAGTTGTACACTCCAAGCCTCGTGGTTGTATACGTAGCTTGTCTCAGCAAGCCTGCCGACAGACCAGCATACAGCTTGAGGAAGCCTTCTCGGGCTACGATCTCTCCAGCCACGGCGAAGGAGCTCTTACCACCGCCACCAAGCTGCATACGGGTTTTTATTAAGTCCAGAGGTTGGACCACACAAGTTGCCGCCATGCTGTGAAATTGTGAAGGTTTTATTTATCAAGTAGTTTTAAATGTTATGTTTTGTTTTGTACGGCTCTTAAATTCGGTAGTGACAATGGGCCTGATTCTACATATTACGCTCTATCTAACTTAAAGGAGAATGGGTAAGAGCGTACCCAGACACAAGGTTAATTGTAGCATTATGAAATATATCGGTCTTTACTGCCCGTATGGAGTACTTTAATATCATTGTTCTTAACTACAATCCTTATTTCTAAAACACACCCTGATTTAAATCAATGCGCATTAAGAATTCATGGAAAAATAAATAAATAACAATGAAAATTCAGATTTTCTAATGAACATATCTTTTTTCTCCAATTGAATTCAGACATTCTGTCTTGGGTTAATCAAACTACTCCATTAGGGCTACAAAACCCGAAATATCTCATAATGCTACAGTAATAATTTTTTTTGGGTACGGGGCCCATACAAAATTACCCATTATCCTTTAAAAACCATATGTCCCTTTCACTTTCTTTACAACGAAAAAGGATAATATGTTTCAAAATAGAAGTGAATTATGTATTATACTATCGTTTTTTTTTAAATATCTATTTAAATATTCGTCATAAACTGCCGTTATGATTCAGCTTAAACAGAGCTTGCTTATCGTGTGTGTTTCGAGGTTAACCTACCTCACAAACCCTGGTGTCGGAATTATACAACCGCCTTAGGCTTCCGACATGCTCCCATAACGACTACATCCGTAGATAGTAGCCGGGACCAACAACAGCGTTACGTGCCTACCGAAGCACGGAATCATCTTTCTTTTCGGATAATCACGTGATTCAGCCTGCAATGTCCTAAGCAAACTGGGGAAAGTCTTACAAAGTGATATTTGTTTGATGAGTCCCCACTGGGATTCAAACCCGGAACCTGCGTAACGTCAGGCGATCTTTTGACCACTCGACCACGGAGACTATCAATTTGGGGTGAACAGGTTCTAATTGCCCACACTAGCCCAATCCCACTGTGGGTCAAAATACAACCTGGTTAACTTCACAATTCATTTTTAGTTCTATATCTCAATAGGTACTTATTTTAAATGGAATATAATTTTCTGTTAACCAAAAAATCGAATCTTACAACAAATATTATTATTCGTGCACTAAAAATACTAATCTTGCACCAAATATCCAAGGGCGTGAACCGAAGCGGGGGGACGGGGGGTCTCGGGGGGCGCAGCCCCCCACAAAAAAAAAATCTGCCCAGAATCAAATCGGTTGGTTAGGTTAGGTTAGACTGATGTCAATAACAGAGCGGAGGGAGCCGAGCGAGCGGAGCGAGCGTGCAGTGGCAGCGGCCGGCGACCGCCGTAGTTTTGAATTTTTCAAAGTTGATAACTCAAGGAGTCTCAAGTTTGCATGTTTTGGTGCACAATTAGTATTTTAGGTGGAACAAGAGAATAATTTGAGGTATGGTTAAATACTATCCATTTTAAATTACTTCATTATTTCAAGAAAAAATAATTCTAAATACATATAATTCTATTTCCTTCATTCTATTTTTCTAGTAAAAAAATATGTAAATACCAGATAACTAGAAACTTATAATTAAAAAATGTAATAAAGTAATTAAGTAATTCTACAAAATAAAATAAATAAAACTACCTTTTAAGTTCCCTCTATTACTACAAGATCAAGATATTTTACCAGTCTAGATAACGAAACAAAATGTACCCTAAGTAAAGCCTAAATAAACATTACGAAAGAAAAAATATCTTAAAAAATAAAATAAACTGGGAACACCTTCGAAAACAGTACCTCCATGATCATTTTAATATTACATTTTCATTCCAATGTGAACCAACAACCTCAAAACTGAAAATTAAAATCAAAGGACCCATTAAATAAAACACTAGCGTTGTCATTAGGAAACAAAGCCTATGGACGGAAGCAATAATACATACATTTGAAATGATTGAATCGAATAAACAAATTACTGCTTTAGTATACATAGATGCTTTGTTTTGTTTATAATATGACCGTTTCAATGTTAAAAAATAAAATTATCTATATTGTTTGTAAAAAATTAATGACCAATGACCTTACTAACTAGAGTGGGTCAATGATTGATTAAAAGCCTTGGGGGAACAAATTCGTTGTGCCTCAGAAATCTGTGCAAAATGCATAATGTGCTTTTATAATATTACTAGCCACCCGTCCCGGCTCCTCATGGGAAAATGGTTATTGTGGGTGATCCTTAAGTATATTATGCATGTATTATACATATAAACCTTCCTCTTGAATCACTCTATCTATTAAAAAAACCGCATTAAAATCCGTTGCGTTGTTTTAATGATTTAAGCATACATATGGATATAGGGACATAGGGACAGAGAAAACGACATTGTTTTATACTATGCAGTGATATAGGTGTTAAGTTTCATTCAAGCAGCTCATGTTGTTGCATTCTATACCTACATTTTGGTCCCATAGCTATTTAATTTGTACAGAAAAGTTGACTATTCTTTTGCTATTTCAGAGTTGATTGTGTAGTAAAAGTTTATATTCATAAGTAGGATCATTCTCTGAAGGTTCTTCATGTTAAACTTCAAGTTAAACATGGTGAAGTATTGTTATATGTATTTAAAATTTCAAAATAATAATAAAATCAAATCATAGAAGAATTATTAATTTAGTAGTATATGTACAGGCTTTAATTATTGCGGACTCAATATGTAATTAAATGCGAAATAAACTATAGGAAATTGTGTAATTTCAGATTACTACGAGAATTTTAACCAAATAGTACACCGTAGCTAGCCAGTTACATAACTAAGTCACTGTTGCGAGATGTATTTTAATAAATAATCATAAGTAAGTAACATTATATAGGCATAGTAATATTTGAACCAGCCATTAGCGTCGTATTATTAAGTGGCAAGGTCCATATCATCAGACCATTTAGCTAGAAACATGAAAATGTTCAGAAAAAAATGGACGGAAATTTACCAAGCTTTATTGCCTATGAAATTAATTGAATTCGGCCAGTTTCACGTAAAACACATGTGTTATGAGATGTGAATGATAATGACATTGATACGGCTAAAGGACAAGGTGTAATCTTAAAATATAACAATCTAACATACCCAGCAAGGCCGCCGAACGCGAACTTTAATGCATTTGGTATATACCGCTCTTTCGGAGGAGCTGCGGATGTCTGAGCCATTTTATAGTTCTTTCACGTATTCCTCAAGATGTGTACAGCCTAAGTTAAGGAAAATTATCACAGAAATAGTTAAAAACTTAGCCCAAAACTTGAGCTAGCTAGAGCGAACCACACGAACGAGCGAGCGAACAGGAACAAACAGCTGGAGGATTCATCTTTAGCTGTCTTATTTTGTAAACAAACATGGCGATAGGCGGCCATCTTGAGGCCATGGATACAAAATAGTGCTGCCAAATAATAAATTTCATTGAATTAATTGAATGTAATTGAATTTGTGATTGATTGTAATTGGTAATTACAAGCATTTCGGAATATCCTATAAATTGGTAATAAAAAGTGTACGATTATATTATATAACATGTCTTTTCATCTGGCAGCTCTGATCTGATATAAGAAGTCGCGCAAATAAAGGAATCGATGTCATTCATTCATTATGATATATTAATTTCAATTCTGAAAAATTCAATTACCTTGCGTTCCGAAACGCGCTGAAATCGATTTGAGCGCACTCAAAGCGCGAACCGAATTACAACAGTGTTATCAATTACAACAGTGGTCAAACGCCTTTGATGTCGTCCGATACTGCCGTCGAGAGCGGCATGACAGAAATATGCTAGGGTGGTCACAAAATGAGGAATACAGCAATTGAGATTTATTATTGTCATCATTATTTACAAATGAAATGTAATATTACGTAATAATACTTAGTGTTCATTATATTTGCAAATGTTGTACTGCCAAATATTTCCGCGATACTTTATTTCCACTAGATTTGAGCTGACGGCGCTGACAGTTTGATTCGAAAGTAATTTAAGCGCATATCGGAACGCAGCTCCGATAAAATAATTGAATTGTGTACGTGTGCATGATTATACCTCATCCCTAAAATCCACAGACAGTCTAAAAATTACCGATTGAAATATAGTTTGAAGTTAGAGCGATTTGTTAATAATTTTGCGAAATACTTAGGTTTTTGATGATTAATTCCAACAGAATCGTGAGTGAATGCTTGATAAGTGTTTGCGTGAGGTGTATGTGTATTTTCAGCTAGTTCTATAGTGTGATTAGCACATAAACTTGTGATTTTGTCGAGGTGAGTGGTTTGTTTACAAAATAAGACAGCTAAAGATGAATCCTCTTTTTACGTACATGACATGTGTGACAGACCGACACTTGACAGTTTTTTTTTTTTTTTTAGTTTCTTTCTCCCTTGTGGGAAAGGCAAAGGGATCTAAGCCCATACAGCCTAGTCATTAGTAGTTTCTTGCATTATCCAAGTTTAATGTCTTTAATCATTATTTCTTCAGTTTCATTTCGTCGTCAGTCATTTCTTGGTAGTTTCATTTCTTGTTACGGGATCATTGAAATGCAAGGGTGGTTCTTACATTCCAATGATACTGAAGTTTAACGCGGGGTATCAAACCAGAAACAGCTAACCACTCATTATTTCTCAGTTTCATTGAATAGTTCTTCGTTAAATGTATATTATCGCACTAATACCACCATATTAACACAACAATTACCATGAAAAACTAATTAATAGCTAAGTAATAATGTCATTTGACACATCTTCTAAATTTTAGATAGAGTGCATTTTGCCAACATCGAATCGACACCACCTGTTTTGAAATTTTAACCAGATAAACAAGCCCTTTAAAACCTCAATTAAATTTTTTTAAATAGGTTGTCAAGCAATTCAGGCACCCATCATGATCATACATAATACAATAGACACGTTAATATAATTTCGAATATTGTTATTTTGAGTTCAAGTGATTCAAATTCAAACCATTATGGTTGAATAATAACGACATCTTTTACTTTTTAAATAATAGACTGATCAGAAACACAGTTAAATATAGTATATAAATGTACCTACGGTATATACGGTGTCAGAAACTTCAGAAAGTGCTTCATTCACTCACTCATTCATTTGCGCGCGCGCACGTACATCACACGCCCGCCCCGCACACACACACACACCTTCCGTTGTTGATCAATACCATAGGTCTAACCACTAGACCACGTGACTGACACAAACCTACGTCATCTTGCGCTGTTCGTCCTTGTCGAATGCGTGTTAATAGACAAGGATGAACAGCGAAAAATGACGTAGACTCGTGTCAGTCACGTGGTCTAACGGTTAGACCTTGTTTTCTTGGACCATGATCAATACCACGTTATGACATCCACAATACACACAATCACATCACAACGAACGAAACGGTCGAATTTTGGTTTTGTTGTTGTCTGTCTGTAGTATTAGCACGTATTAGTAAGCTAAATAAGTAATTATAGTGTTAGTTCCGGCCGGTTTTTAAGGTTTGGTGAGTACCTGAGTACCTATACATTTTCTAATATTGCGTAGGTACTTAAACGTATAAATATAAAAGTATATATAGTAGTTAGGTATTCTGAGCCACAAAATAATAATAGTATGTATTCTGTACTACAGTCATACTATAGGTATTGCCGACATAATACCTATCTAGGTTATAATTATATATAACTTGCTGGAAAAAAAAACCGGAGACCACACGAGACGAGACGAGACGAGCGAGACGAAGAATAAGCGACGACGACGTCCATCCCTAAGATTTTTGGCGGCTTAGTTGCCGCTCTTTTAGCAGAAGTATAGGGTTATGGTAAGGAAAACCATAACCCAATATTGCGGATAATTATAATTATTATACAGCAGTAATAATTACATAAAATTACGGAGAGAGAAAAATATCGTATACCTAGGTGGGAATCGTTCGGTCAGCAGGCAGGGATTCGTCTTGTCAAATTCCTGGATGCGTTCCGATTCTGCGAAGCGCGTTTCTTTGTTTGTGACTTATATAGGCACAGAAGAAAATAATAGTAGGTACCTACTACCCGAGACGTAGGTACGATAAGACTATTTATTTAAATTTCTCTAACGGTACTTGCCTATGGAATTGATCCGTGTCTAACACAAACCCAAATATTCCAATCTCCTAAGACCTAAAAGTTTCTGTAGGTACAGTAGGCAGCACATGCGGCTGGACATGTTGACCTTGAGAGCGCCATTATTCCGTAGCAGTAGATGCGAGTTTCGTAGTGCGAGTGTCCAGCCGCATGTGCTGCTTAATGTACCTACCTAATCTCCGTCGCATTGATCTAGGATTGGGGATTCCTATTTCTCTTCATATAAAATATACCTACCTAATCATTCACACAATAGATGTAACCATATTATTCCTTATCATGTTGATTTGTATCATTCGGGAGTAGCAGGTTCAACCGTACAAGTCAGCAGCACCTACCAATGTGTTTTATTTAAATAATATAATTAGGTCCAAGGTCTATTTTATCTCTGTATTAATCTCCATCAAAACTTTCTACCTGTTCTACTATTTTTCCCGTGGGAAAAAGTATTTTCCCGCGGGTATGGGATATTTTACCGCGGTATGAGGTAGTCTTAATCCATCCCGAAGATCTATTCTATCTCTATACCAAGTTCCATCAAAACTTTCCACCCGCGCTGCTATTTTTCCCGTGGGAATGAGGAGTTTTCCCGTGGGAATGCGGTATTTTCCCACGATATAAGGTAGCCTTTATCCCTCCCTAATGTATATTACCTATATCTCTGTACCAAGTTTCACCAAAATTTTCCGCCTGACCTACCATTTCCCGTGGGAATAAGATATTTTCCCGCGGTAAGAGGTAGTCTATATCCTACTCCAAGGTCTATTCTATCTCTTTACCAATCTTCATCAAAACTTTCCACCTGTACTACTATTTTTACCGTGGAAAAATAGTATTTCCCGTGGGAATGAGGTATTTTCCCACGGTATAAGGTAGCCTTTATCTCTCCCTAAAATCGATTATATCTCTGTACCAAGTTTCATAAAAATATTTCGCCCAACCTACCATTTTCCCTTGGAAATAAGGTATTTTCCCGCGGTAACAGGTAGTCTATATCCTACTCCAAGGTCTATTTTATCTCTGTATTAATCTCCATCAAAACTTTCTACCTGTTCTACTATTTTTCCCGTGGGAAAAAGTATTTTCCCGCGGGTATGGGATATTTTACCGCGGTATGAGGTAGTCTTAATCCATCCCGAAGATCTATTCTATCTCTATACCAAGTTCCATCAAAACTTTCCACCCGCGCTGCTATTTTTCCCGTGGGAATGAGGAGTTTTCCCGCGGGAATAAAGTATTTTATTGCGAAATGAGGTACTTATTGCGAAATAAGGTACTTTCCGCACACGCTGTCATTTTTCCCTTGGGAATGAGGAGGTAAAATGTAGCCTATATCTATTTCCTAGGTATATTCTATCATACCCTAAGGTAAGATTGGTATAGATACCAAACATCAACTTTTAGCTCCGCCCGCGCTTACAGTCTCCCGTGGGAATGAGGTATTTTACCGCGGTAAAAAGTAGTCTCTGTCTGTCCCCAAGGTCTATTTTATCTCCGTACCAAGTTTCATCAAAATCGGTTCAGTTTCATCAAGACAGACAGACAGACAGACAGACAGACAGTAAGACAGACAGACAGTAAGACAGACAGACAGTAAGACAGACAGACAGAGTTACTTTCGCATTTATAATATTAAGTAGGGATTATCGCAAAATACATAATTTGTACCGTGATTTGTACCGTAGTAGAAGGCGGAGCGAGCGTGTGACCTTGCCAGACATTTTGGCGTTACATTATGAAAAATGGCGTTACATCATTCCAAGAATTGAGCAGCCAGCCCTTTGTAATCCAACCCGCCTGCTAAGCGCGGTCATTATGGCAACAGCAACACCTCTCTAGAGCGGTCTTGAAACGGGCAGCCAGCCCTTTGTAATCCAACCCGCCTGCTAAGTGCGGTCATTATGACTTTCTAGGGAGGTCTTATTTAGCTGCTTAGTTGTTTTAGTTCAAGTATTAAGTAGATGTGTAATCTTTTTTCAGGTATAAAACTTCGAATTAATCATGTTATTCGACAATATCGAGGATTGGCCATCGGATGCTCATCCGTATCAAAAGTTTATATCAGGAAGTCGTTATGGTGACCAACTTTATGAAGCACTCGGTAAAGAAGATCCTTCAGAAGTGGTTATTGCTGCTATGAATGTCTTAAAGAGTACATCGAAATTAGATTTTAAAACGGAAATAAAATCTGATGAAATATCAAAACTATGCAGGAATGAAGGTAACAGATATTACATTGCTCAGAGATTTCGGCTAGCTTTAGAATTCTATAACCGAGCACTTATGTACGCCCCAGATAATTCTGAAGCCATGAAACTGGCATACAGCAACAGATCGGCTCTTCTATTCACCATTAAAGCGTATAATGCTTGCATTCATGACATAGACACATTCTTCTCCATGGGATGTATAGACCCCAAGATGACACAGCGCTTAAGACTGAGAAAAAATGAGTGTTTACAATTCGCATGGTTGGACAACGTAAAGTTATTTGAAAACGATTTTGGCGGTAGATATTTTAAATTCAATGTGAAACGTAATTCACAGATTCCTTGCGCTACCACAGACATTAATGTAATTACTGAATCAGGTTTGCCAAAGGTTGTAGCAGCGAGAGATATTCCTATTGGAAAGTTAGTAGCTATTGAGACCCCTTTTGTAAGCGAACTTGATGGAGACAACTACTACATTTCATGCCATTACTGCCACAAGCTTTCTTTCAATCTTATTCCTTGTGATGGATGCTGCATGGCACTATTTTGCGATGATCACTGTAAAAGCAATTGCAAGAAAGAATACCACAACATCGAATGCAAGATAATGGTGGCCCACCGCATTTCTGATAATAAGAGCGCTAGCACATTAAAACTTAGAGCTGCATTGAAAATCAAGCAAATGTTTAAATCGTGGAAAGATTTCATTGCCGCATCTTTTAATATCGGTGAAGAACGGATGAAGTCTAGCTCTGTCAGCGACATTTACGACGTAAAAAGCAAATTTTCGCTCCTGAGTCACAACAATCCGAGTTCTTTTGTCATTGGTAAGAGATACAACCAAAGCATGATTTGTGCCATGGACGTGCTTGCTTTGACCACCCTCGATAACTTTTTCCCAAAAGAAGCAGGTGAAAGAGATGAAGCTATACGCGCTTTTGCAAGAGTTATGATGCAACTGTTCACGTCGTACAGAAAACTAGAAATCTACAATGGAGCTAAAGATCCGTTAAGTGGCGATTTCACATCAAATACTGAAAGAAATTTTGGATGGTTTTCTTTCACGGGAAAATTGAAGCACAACTGCGATCCGAATCTTATAACTTTGGGAATAAAGAACCAAATCGCTTTGATTGCGATGAAGCCTATAAAGAAAGGAGATGAATTGACTATCTCATTCTTGTAAGTTGAAATAAAAGCAACACCTATAAATATCTATTAGCTCAATGTTCATATCGCACTCGGGGAATTCCCAGTACGAACTGACCGACTTACACATGATAAAGTGTCATTTTATTTAGGTATAACACGCATGACGTGGAGTTTGCACTCTGTTTTCCGTAACATATGAATTCGAAAACGTTATTATGCGTGGTGAGGCAGGAACGAAGCGCCTCCAGGATGGAAAGGAACTGCCCTTGCCAACCGACAACTCTATCTGCAACAACAGCTTACTCGTAAACTTTTCTTTATTTAGTCTAAACCCTAGTCTATAAGTTCCCACTGACAAAACCCTTCCAACTGAAATAATCAGTTTTTTCTTTTACTCGTCAACCGTTTGTAAATTGTTCTCCTACATTTCTTAATAATTTCATACTATATTCTAGGGGCCACTTCTGTGAAAGCGTACCAGCGAACCGACAGCGAAATTTATATTGCTTCACCCAGCAAACCTGCAGTTGCCAAGTCTGCGTTGACAAGTGGAGCTTAACTAATTTGAAAAAACTGAAATTAACCGCAAGCCAACGTAAGGCGTACAGCGACTGGTCAGCCATTACTCAGAACAGAATGGTCGTCGTCAAAGATCGTGACGAACACGTGTTTAAGACCACTTGTGAGGCGATGTTAGCATTCAGGGGCTCTGAACAAAGCACAGAGTACTATGAAATGTTTAGAGAGTTTCAAAAAGTGTTGACTTTCTGCCAATGCGTTCACACTAACAATCAATTCGTACAGAAAGATGATGAAGAGGTGGTAGAATTTTCAATGCCAAGAAGTTTTTGAATGTTTACATTTAAACATATATTTTTAAGTAATACGGCCTTTCTATTACTGCTGTATCTTTTGTTTACTTTTTTAGGACATGTGCTTGTTTAACTTTTTTGGTGTTTACAGATACCTACTTAGATATTTTTGTTTAACTTTTCTACTGCAAGTTTTTTTGCTAACTGTACAAAATAAAAAAATGGCGTAAGTGCTATGTCTAGCTCTGTCTGTATTATTTGTTTTGAAAATTAAAAATATGAAAGTTCTATAATACTTTTTTTTATTGAATTACTTATTAGGTCATCATAATAATATCCATTATCATATAAAATACCATAAAAATCCAATTCAGTCAAAGTGATACTTACTATTTTCACATTTTACATAACAAGTGCAACAAGGAAAATTACCCAGATATTTTCTGACTACAAAAAAAACAGTTCAATAATAATAATATTACGACATAATGGCCTTAGTCTAGGTCGCGTTGGTAATTGCAAGATACCTAATGTCGTAGCCCGATTGTTACAGCCGTCTGATAATCATTTGTCTAAACAATTGTATGCCGACTCATAGTTAAACTATGTGGCGGTCGCAGTTAGGTCACATGATGACTAAATTCGCAGTCCATAAAATAGTAGTCTACCTGACGGATAGTGGCGTCGTCGATGTTACCAGGCCTGAACGAATGCCATCTATCGAAACATTATCTTTACTATTTTTTTAAATTCCTGCTGTCAGAAAATCTTCATTAATTTAGATTAAAAAGAAAGCATTTTATAGTAAGATCTAATAAGCAGACAAATATACCGTATAAAACACAGTGAATAAAAAAAATACTAGTAGGTACACAGTCTAAACTATCATAAAATCATAACAATTTAAGTTAACAAACTTACTGCACTAACTAACAGTCATTTTTACAGATAACAGAAAGTATTAATACTTACCAAAACATCTACATAAAAAATATAAGTACTTTCTATATGCTTTGCCTCTTAAAAATAATTTGGCACTTTCAAATACAATAAAAGTTGTCTTCAATAAAAAAATCAAAAAGTTGAAAGTCTTTTAATAAGTACGTAACTAGTATGTCAATTAATCAAATAATAATGCTAGACCATGGTCTAAGAAAACAAGGTCTAACACTCCGACCACGTGACTTCACACAAGCTACGTCATCCATCATGCTGTTCATCCTTGTCGAATGCGTGTTAATAGACAAGGATAAACAGCATGATGACGTAGACTTGTGTCAAGTCACGTGGCCAGTGTTAGACCTTGTTTTCTTAGACCATGTGCTAGAGTATGTAAAACTTAATTGTAACCTAACATAACGTTATCTGTACATACCGACTGCAGATACAACAAACATCTTCTGAAGAATTTGTACACCTCCTCATACTCGTGTGAATAAGGCACGTTATTGAGAAATGCCAGCGCTTTACAGGTCTTTACAAACAATTCTTGCATATGAGAAGGACCGAATGACTCCCTCATTAGTTCTAAATTTAATTTCTTATAGTATTTCCGTTGCATGTCTGTTAGTTTGCTATTGTACGTCTTGAATTCCCCAGTACACACTATGCAGTTGCAGGCAACACCGTACAACATGAACATGTTACGTAAGCGGATGTCTTTTTCATACACGGTGTCTAGCCAATGTCCACTGAAAATAAAAATATAACATGCAGTTTTATGAGTGTTATACTGAAAATTTTAACTATCTTATTTATTAATGGTGTGGCAATAAAGAAAATTATTTGTATTGATGTATTTTTGCTGTATTATTCCCAGTAGGCTTACTACTACGTAATAGACTACAGGCCCGTGTTAAAAAAATGATGGGTCATTTGAACCACCAGATGACCTATGTAGAACGATATTAGAGCATAAAATAATAAGATTCAGCATTATGCCGTCACTTGTAAGCTGTCCAACTGAGTGCAGGTGAGAATTCAAAAGTACAGGTAGAGTGAGTACATTTTGGTCATATATTTTTGTACGGCATTCTTACCATCGATAGATCCATGAAAAATAATAAGAAAACGCGTAGTGCCGTAAAAAAATGGTGCGCCAAAAAGTCGTTTTTTTTTATTAATTTTCCGACAATTTCCAGGGTGAATTTGGTCATTTGATTTTGTACGGCATCAGTTTCATACTATTTCAATACTGCTTCTAATCCATTATTCCGCAACGCCGTACAAAAATCATGCGACAAGGGGAAAAAACCGAGGGTTGCAACCCCCTCTCTTTCCGTGGTCCAGGGGGTGATTTGAAAAAGTACGGCTTCGGTTTCAAAACATTATCTAGCACTTAAAAGTACTATTAAAAATAATGCCGCCAAAAAATGATTGTTCATTTGAATGTATATCAATAATTATCTTAATTTAATCGTATTCTTGATTTATAAAGCTGTAAAATCATTTGATCCTGTACGGGAACTTTTTTTTTAACATGCTATTGTAAAATACAATTGTTATATAGTATTGCCGTTCAAAAGAAACTGTTCTGAAAAAAATTATAGAGAAATACAAAAACTGAAATTTTGCAAATTATTGCAGAAATTTAAATATCATAGATTAATGAAATATAGCAGTTTTCTACATTGTATCCCATGTTTTAAATAGTATTAACATAAATAAATTAGGAAAAAATGATGCCGTACATTTTAATGCAGACCATATCTTTTAGGCTGATGAAAATGACGCTACCATTTTAAGGGTACTTTATGGCCATCTGATACAGTACGGCTTTAACATATTTTTGAAGAGAACAATTGATAATATGATAAAATCACTATGACGTCTAACTGAAGTGAAACGATGTGTATATTATATCCAAAAATTGAAACTGTCAATCACAGTATCAACAGTTTTGTATACTTTTTGGTTTACTATATACTTCGAACATTATTGATACATGTATATAATTGATTTGTTTCATTGTAATGATGTGAATAAATAAAACAATAAATTTTTAGGAAAAATCGATATATTTAGGCCCAGCGCACACCAGGAGAGGCGCGGCGAAGATACTGAGAACGTATCATTTAAAACTAAACCTTAAATATTATGACATACGGCGGTCTCGCGCCGGCTCTCGTGGCAGCTTCGACGCGCCGCGTGCTACTCGATTTTGGCATGCCGTTTTCAACCGTATGCCAAAATATTTAAGGTTTAGTTTTAATTGATACGTTCTCAGTATCTTCGCCGCGCCTCTCCTGGTGTGCGCTGGGCCTTTATGATGATGATAATAAAAAATATGGTTTTTCTTTAAATTATTTAGTATCGGAATCAGCCGCTGAGTTGTTATCAGATTCAACGTCTTCATCGACATCCGAATTATCTTCTCTATCACCTTACTACTTATTTCACCTTACTTTTCGTTATTATGGATTTTTTCTTTTTGATTTTTTCTTTTTCATTTTTTTTTCCCTTTTGAACCAACGAAAATGTACGGCATATGAAAAAATATTATCTATGCATAAAATACTTTCGAAATAAATTAATTTGATGTTGTGTCAAATCACCCCCTGGACCACGGAAAGAGAGGGGGTTGCAACCCTCGGTTTTTTCCCCTTGTCGCATGATTTTTGTACGGCGTTGCGGAATAATGGATTAGAAGCAGTATTGAAATAGTATGAAACTGATGCCGTACAAAATCAAATGACCAAATTCACCCTGGAAATTGTCGGAAAATTAATAAAAAAAACCGACTTTTTGGCGCACCATTTTTTTACGGCACTACGCGTTTTCTTATTATTTTTCATGGATCTATCGATGGTAAGAATGCCGTACAAAAATATATGACCAAAATGTACTCACTCTACCTGTACTTTTCAATTCTCACCTGCACTCAGTTGGACAGCTTACAAGTGACGGCATAGTGCTGAATCTTATTATTTTATGCTCTTATATCGTTCTACATAGGTCATCTGGTGGTTCAAATGACCCATCATTTTTTTAACACGGGCCTGTAGTCTATAAGAAGCGACAAGCACGAGAAGCTGACAAACGCGACATAGTGACATTAGAGCCATAGTAGTTCTGTCAATATGTCGCGTTTGACAGCTTCTCGAGCCTGTCGCTTCTTACGTAGTAAGCCTACTGGTTGGTTAAACCTAACCATTTATTCGCTTAGGCTCATAATATTTGTAAATGTATCAATTTTAGAATAAATTATGATTGCACATAATAATTTTCTACTTAAGCTTGGTGAGGTGAGTGATACTAAAAGAGTAACAATGTAAAGTAAACCTAATAAAAAACTATGCCATACATAGTAGTTCAAGCTAAACATGCTCTTATAATTGTGTCAGCTCATTCATGAATCATGCATGACTATACCTACTTATTTTATGATTACTTGTGACTTAGCTAAAAATACTTACACAAAATCCACTGTTAGCTCAGTTCCTTTTTTTATTGGTGTTACCGCCATCAACCCAAGTTTTTTATTCAAACCTATGAGCAACAAGTTGGGATGGCATGAATTCTTCAGTTTTCCAATGAAAGAAAACCATCCAAAATTTGGTATGTTATGTATTTCAGTCTTGTCTATTTCCGATACGGAGACGGAAGGAATCATTCTTATGTGTGTGGGATATAGACTAAAAAACATTAAAAGTCTAGACATAGTTCTAATTGCTGCACCTTTAGTTCCCAAATTAGTTTGAGGGAAAAATCCTTCAATAGTATCTAAATAATGCAATATTGTTGCACATATAAAACTTGCATTATACATTGGTCCATTCAAAAAATGTCTCTTATCTTCAACACTTAAAAGAGAGAACTTGGATTTTGAGTCATAAATCTCATTAATAGAACTAGACTTCAATCTGTCTACACCCATGGAAAATGTAGCAGAATGCAATTCTTTCCAAGAGTTACTCATATTTTTAATTTTCAGTGCGGCTTTAAGAACTAATCTTGTCATTGTACCAGAGGAAAGAGATTCAAGTATTTCTATAATTTTGCATTCTGTTTCATGATACATTTTTAAACAAGTCTCTCTACACTCTTCACTACAGAAGAGAACCAGGCAGCATTCATCACAAGGCTTCAAATTAAGGTCCAATTTGTGACAATAGTAGCAGGAGAACTTCATGTGTGTCGGGTCACTTTGACTGACAAAAGCTGTTTCCACTGCCAAAACGGTACCCAATTTTATGTCACTAGTTGCTACGATCTTTGGAATCTCGTTTTCTACTATTACACCAACGTCGGTACTGGCACAAGGTATTTGGGGATTACGAGTAATGTTTAACTGAAAATATTCTCTAGAAAAGTCTGTGACCATGGCACTTTGATGCAGTTTTTCCATCCAAGCAAACTTTTTGGCTTCTTCTTTTCTTATCCTGAGCTTCTCAACTATATCTAGAGGGCATCCCATAGAAAAACATGTATCAATATCATTGATACAAGCAGAGAATGATTTCACCTTGAGCAGTAACGCAGATCTGTTACTGTAAGCCAATTTCATTGCACGTGAATCTTTAGGGGCATAAAGTAATGCCAAATTGTAATTAAAAAGGGCAGACTGATACTTCTTGTCACGGAATGCCTGGTTTCCTTCATTGCGGTATTCCGTAGACTTCGTTTCAGATTTGCGTTCTTTTATCAAAGGCGGTAATCCCTTTGTTTTCTCCAGAATCCTCAGAGCTGTGGTTACCGGATCAGATAGATCGGAACTGTTAATTGCATCGTAAACATCCTGTATTAGACCATGGTGAGTGAGAAAGTCGTGAAATATAACCGGCTTGGTGAACATGGTGAAAACGTATTAACCTTTATACTAACATGTAAATTATTTACCTGAAATCGGAAAAATATAAAGGTAGGTTAAAACTCTGAGGGTAAAACCAACAAAGTATAATAAATGGGAGGTCAGAATTTAGCGTAGGGTTAGCTTATGTCCATTTTCATGTAATGATATTTACTCACTATAGTTAAATTTTAGAACACATTTTTTATTCAGCGAATTATAATATTCGCCCACAAACAAAGTTACAAACTACAACAAATGTGACAGACAACAAACAACCAACCCAACAAATCTCTTTTTTGCTTTTTTTTTTTTTTTAGTTTCTTTCTCCCTTATGGGAAAGGCAAAGGGATCTAAGCCCATACAGCCTAGTCTTTAGTAGTTTCTTGCATTATCCAAGTTTAATGTCTTCATCTTCAATTTATTATTTCGTCACTTTCATTTCGTCGTCTTTAGTCATTTCTTGCATTCATATTAAACGTCTTTAGTAATTTCATTTCATGTTACGGGATCATTAAAATTCAAGGGTGGTTCTTACATTCCAATGATACTGAAGTTTAACGCGGGTTATCAAACCAGAAACAGCTAACCACTCATTATATCTCACTTTCAGTGAATAGTTCTTCTTTAACGGCACATTATCGCACTAATTCCACCATATTAACACCACAATTACCATGAAAAACTTATTTTGAAAAGGACGAAACAATAAACCCGCCATTTCCTCTCGATTCCCGCGTAAAACTCCCTCTTTTTGCCTTTTATCAACTTATGGGAAAGGCAAAGGGTTCAAAGCCCATACAGCCTAGTGAGAATGATGTGTTGTTTGTGTTTGTTATTGCTTTTTCATTTTTTTCCCAAAGGTAAAGGCAATGGTGCTAAGCGATACAGCCTAATCATATATAAAATTATTTTATATATTGGCACGCCCGAGTTGGAGATCGCATCGCGTTCTTAATTAGGTACACAGATGAAAGCTAATGCCCATTCCCTGGATGTCCCTTTATGGCGACCGCTGGATAGTATACGCCGCGTATACTCGTATGCTGCGTACTACATCGCCGGTTACACTACCGATTGTTTTATAGCCTTTCATTTGTAATCATCACTGGATAGCTACACGCGCAATCACGGTGCCTGGTCCAGCGCCACGACGCAGCGAACGCCTGTAGTCGCCTCTTATGATACCTACGTGAAGAGGTAGGTTAGGTTGGTACAGTAGCCAGCACATGCGGCTGGACAAACGCACTACGAGTGTCGCCCCTACTACTACGGGATAAAGGCGCTCTAAAGGTCATTATGTCCAGTCACAAGTACTGGCTACAGTACAATTCTAAGCGAAAACCTAGCGCTCACAACATGGAGAAAAACAGGTGAAAAAGAAACTCAGCAAAACTACATGTAATCCTATATTAATCATCAACCAATCAATCGTCGCTTCATAGTTACACACATCTTAGCTAATAACTTTCAAATCTTATAATAAATCACAGTTATTTGAAGTTTTAACGTGAATGTAAATCCTGACCAAAGTAATAAACCTCGCCATATTGCGGAATTTCAATGGAACTAATTTTATAATGAAAATTGTTGCCATAAACATAAAAATACACGTGGCGCCCCCAGAGCAGGTTATTTATCTCTTTGGTCAGGATTTATCAACAAAATTAACAATCATAAAGAAAATAATAAAATTATGTCTCTACTGTCCTTGTAGCTTCTTTATACTGCTCACACCAATGTTCTGGAGTCTTCCCGAAAGCCTGTAAATTTTTACATTAAATTAGTACCTATCTAAAGCTTTATTTATTTATTTTATTGCAGTTATCACAATCAATATGGTACATATAATAACAAGTAATTAAAGGTCTTAAATAATTGATCGTGAAGCCCCGCTGGGGCATAGCAACACATGAGGACTTTACATCGCTAGTTAAATTACAAAACATATTATACAAAAAATTACACATATTAATTACAAAAAAATATTCGTAAGATTTAATCATTACTTCCCTCCCATTAATATTTATTTATTTTATTATGTCTGCTTAGCAGAGATAATAATATTATTGCATGGCACATTGATATTAAAATTATTATTTATCATTTAACATTTTCGTTGAAAAACTCTTTCAGATTGTAATAGCACTTATTGACTACATATTCTTTTAATGTTTTCACAAAAGATTTATTTTCCTTGATGTTTTTAATATGATTCGGAATGTGGTTATATGTCTTGATTACCATTGAGTGTGGGCCTGATGTATCAAAGCTGATTCTATCTATCATACTATTTCAGCCCAAGTGTCATAAGTAGGGTATTTTCTTTATTAAAACGACTAAAATGATAGCTGCCATGTTTTTTTATTTTGAAACGCTAGTCATTTATCTCAATTTGAATTATTAGTAAACTAGGTTTATCAGTTTTCCCGTGGGAATGAAGATTTATCAAAGTCGATTTAGTAGATAATAGATATGAAGCCTACTCAGTTACTAGGCATATTTTAGGTATTTTTTTAACCTTGGGTGGGTAAGGTTGTAATTGGAGTTTTAGTAAGGATCCTTTTTTTTAAATAGTGTGTATAAGCCTATGTTACCCGGGAATAGGAATAGTGTGGCCTCCCAACAGTGAAAGAATTTTTGAAATTGATTCAGTAGTTTTGGAGCTTTTACAATGCAGATAAACAAACAAAATATTTCCTTTTCTATAAAATTTGATAATTAAAATATGAAGAGATATAAAAATAATTAAAAGATGTTATCGGCGGCGGCGGTGGGCCTATTCGCTTGGTCACTCACGAACACTTATACATAATTTAAAATAATAAGTATGAAAAAACTTGCAGTTGGGATATATTTTTTTAATTATTTGATAGTCATACTTCATACCATGGTCCAAGAAAACAAGGTCTTACAAGAAGACCACGTGACTGTCACAAGCCTACGTCATTTTGCCTATTCATCCTTGTCGAATGCTTGTAATAGACAAGGATGAACAGCGCAAAATGACGTAGGCTTGTGTCAGTCACGTGGTCTTCTCGTAAGACCTTGTTTTTTTAGACCATGCTTCATACTATGTAACATTATAAAGAGGAAAAATTTGTATTTTTGTGTCTGAGTGTGTGTGTATGTTTTTAATGAATAAACTCAAAAACTACTGAGCCGATTTAAAAAATTCTTTCACCATTAGAAAGCTACATTCACCCTGAGTAACATAGGCTACCTTTTACCGTGGGCAAAAGCCTCGTTCCCACGGGAAAAACTGTTAACGCGGGCGGAGCCGCCGCGGAAAGCTAGTTATTTATATATTACTTACTTCTGCAACTTTTTTGAGTAGGAATATCTTTGGTACTTCTTCTGTTGCACGTTGGCCCCATTCAAACACGAATCGTGCTAAGTCACCTTCTCCTTCCTGAAATTCAATTAAATAATCGAGCTATAACTATAAGTGGTTGATTTGTTGATACAGAAAAGGCAAGGAAATCTTCAATGAATCATCATCAATCAATCAGTAATACGAGTTATCACTACATAGTATAAAATAAAGTCGCTTTCTCTGTCCCTATGTCCCTTTGTACGCTTAAATCTTTGAAACTACGCAACGGATTTTGATGCGGTTTTTTTTAATAGATAGAGTGATTCAAGAGGAAGGTTTATATGTATAATACATGCATAATATACTTAAGGATAACCCACAATAACCATTTTCCCGTGCGGAGCCGGGGCGGGTCGCTAGTTTATTGATAATTTGACCCGACAGAATATAGTGGTATAGTACTCATGAAACTGAACAACTTTTCCTAAGGAACATAGTACCCTTCGTAACAACGCCCGCACCCGCCGGCGGGGTGCGGCCAGAACCAAAATCAAAATTTATAATCAGAGACGGAGCCTCTCAGGCGTCATCTCCTTCACGATGTTTTTCAATATCAACGCGCTAGGCCGTGGTCCGAGGCTCCCTTGAGCCGCCCCTAGACGCGTTGGTATTTGACTTTTTTTGGGGTAGAGTATTCCGCTCCCCCGCAAGTCCGGTGAAGCTTGATCCGTCGTACCTTTTCGACTCAAGCATAGGTCAATTCAAAAAAGGAACATAGTTGAAATCTTAATTTTATTTCTTTCCGCCAATAATCGCCATTATAAAATTAGTTTCATAAATAGTGTGGTATAGGCGGCACCTTGAAAATTTTTGTGTTTTTTGATTCGACGATCCTTGTAATTTGTACAAGTAGGTATTATAGGTAGTATGATTTACAGATATACATAACTCAATCATACACGCCTCTACCAGTACCATTTTTCAAAATCTGGATGTTACAGATGAAATTCATAGTTGGTTTATGATATCATACTAATATTATAAAGAGGAAAGATTTGTATTTTTGCGCGCGTGTGTGTCTGTTTGTAATGAATAAACTCAAAAACTACTGTGCCGATTTCAAAAATTCTTTCACAATTAGAAAGCTACATTCACCTTGAGTAACATAGGTTACCTTTTACCGCGGGAAAATGCCTCATTCCCACGGGAAAAACTGTTAACGCGGGAGGAGCGGTTCATGAGCTTGACCGAGGCGAGGCGATTCCGAATAGCGTGCATGATACAGTACAATCACTTTCAGAGTTGATATGTGTGCTACAATATTACAGATGATTGATTTGAAACTTGCCTTATAATACAGCAAATACATTTGCTTTGTAAATGTACTAGTGAGGAGCTTTCTTCCAGAATGGTTAGTTTCTTCCAGCAATCCAGCCTCATCCAGAAACTTCCACATGTCATCTGAAAAATTTGAAGATGTTTCAATTTACAATATTTTGTCTAAAGATATTTTTATATTTCGAATATCTACATCATTCGTAAAATTCTTATTCATGTTTCACTTTCATCACTACATAGTATAAAACAAAGTCGCTTTTTCTGTCCCTATGTCCCTTTGTACGCTTAAATCTTTAAAACTACGCAACGGATTTTGATGCGGTTTTTTTTAATAGATAGAGTGATTCAAGAGGAAGGTTTATATGTATAATACATGCATAATATGGTTAAGGATAACCCACAATAACCATTTTCCCGTGCGGAGCCGGGGCGGGTCGCTAGTTGAGTTATAAATTTCAATTTCAGTGTAATTTCCCTAATTAGCTTATCTGCTCTTAAAGTCAACATGTCCAGCCGCATGTGCTGACTACTGTAAGTACCATAAAGTTTAATTCTTTTCTATTCTTCATTTAGTTTTTACTTCAGAAAATAATATTTTGCTATAAACATTATATCTTCCAATCAGGGGTACCATATGAATTATGTATCAGAATGATTGGCAAACACCATAGCCAACCTATCTCTAGATTTTACCTTAGAGTATAAGTAAAAAAATGTGGAGGAATAGAGCACGCCTTATCAAGTATGCACCATAAGCATGGGTATGCACAGTCCGAATATCTTCAGCGCATTCCTTTAGTATGAAATGGTTATTGGAGCTGATTGTTTTTTCCGGTGAAAATAAGTATTTTAATAGTGTTTCGAAATGTGCAGTGATAATAAATAAGTTGCAAACATGACTTGAGGAACAAATCCAAAAAGAAAAATGTTATTGATTTCATCACTCATAGAACATCTGCTTACGAGTACACTTGACATAAAGTCAGCAGAGCGGTGCGCATACTCGGTTTATTTATACCACAGAAGAAAATAATAGTACTAACCCGTACAGAAAGGACACTCTCCCTCCGCGCTAAAGTGAGTTTCCCGCCTGATTTAGCGCTCCATACCCCGCACCCCGCAGGCACCGCGGGACTGCGCTGGTAGTGTTCAGGGGTGTTTTTTTTTATAATTCAAATTTTTTATTGAGCCTTCTGACGCTCTTGGCGACAATGCCAGCCTCATAGTTTTGGACGATGGTTCTTAACCGACATATTATAAAACAAATACAACAACCTTGCATCTTTCGACGATGAAGAACTTAATAGCACATTTACCTGCCCACCATGCAGACCCTGAGGGAACATCCTGTTTTTAAGGTCACGATTCCGATCACACTCCACCAACAAGTGGAAGATATATTCTATAACATTACAATTAGCACACAAAGGTGACTCTCTCCTCTTGATCATGTGATAAAACTTGTTGAGTGGATCCTGACATAGCGCCTAGCGCCATTGACTTGTAGTTGATATTCAGCTGTTATTCAAAAAGTAGGTTGTCAAAACACGTTTTCTGTATAGAGTGACCGCGCAGTGTTTATTTATACTCTAAGGTTTTTACCTTCTTTGACAGGCCCTCCAGTCATGAAGATGTGTGTCAATGCAGCTATAAGAATCCTCCTTTGGTTAACATCAGACACACTGGGCGGCAAGGATTCACACTCTTTATCAAGTACTAATATCATCTGGAAACCGGTCTTTGTCGATACTTGTACTAGCTTATAACCATAAACCTGGAATTATTTAATGAAGCTTATTGCAAATATTAAGTTTTATTTACTTGAGTGAATAGATAAGTTAAATCTGCAACTAATTATTGATAAGAGAATAAGGTCGGGGTGTCGCAAAGGGGGTCCCATATAAGGTTTTTTTTAGGGGGGGGGGTACGGGGGGGTAGGGGAAGGGTTCATATGAGTCCTCAGAGGTCATTGACCCCATTTTAGGTTTTTGGGACTGAAAAATTTCGAGACAATATTTATTGTTCAGTTTAAGGCATGCTTTTTATATTTTTATACGACAGATTAACGTAAAATAAAACGTTTTCACTCTTGTCAATTTTTCTCTAAAGTTAATACTTTTTGAGTAAATGACAGTTATAGACACTCGATGACCTATTTAAGGTAAGATACTCCGGCGGTCGCCGGCCGCTGCCGCGGCACGCTCGCTCCGCTCGCTCGGCTCCCTCCGCTCTGTTATTGACATCAGTCTAACCTAACCTAACCAACCGATTTGGTTCTGGGTAGATTTATATATTTTATTGCGGGGGGCTGCGCCCCCCGAGCCCCCCCTGTCGGGGGCTGCGCCCCCCGTCCCCCGCTTCGGTTAACGCCCTAACTTGTATTTTCATAGCCAGTGACTTTTGAGGTCAGTGTCGATTTTGAGGTCAATGACCTTCGAGGTCAATGTCATTTTTGAGGTCAGTGTCGATTTTGAGGTCAATGACCTTTTTTGAGGTCAATGACCTTTTAGGTCAATGTCATTTTTGAGGTCAGTGTCGATTTTGAGGTCGATGACCTTTTGAGGTCAATGATCTTTGAGGTCAATGTCATTTTTGAGGTCAGTGTCGATTTTGAGGTCGATGACCTTTTGAGGTCAATGACCTTTTTGAGGTCTATTTTAAATATCATTCATTCAAAATTAAATTCATTCATCTCCCCATCCTTTTCGATTCACATAATATGAATGAAAGAGACCAACAACTTAAATTTAGAGATTTTAGCGGCCACGGCAGAATTGAGTCTATTATTATAACAGTGAAATCACAATTTTGGGGATAGAACTAAACTAAAATACTACTGTGGAACAAAGGGGATGTAACTCACTACGTTTTTTGCTGTCGAATACCAAATAGTGGAAGTCCGACCGAAGTAGAAAAACTAACCTCTTTCAGAATCTTATTTGCATTGGAAATTATCCTGTTCACATCACTAAGATTCGTTTGGCACGTAGTGTGCAAGTGCTTGCCTATTTCGGCGCGTTTGAAAGGCAGTTTGCTGCCTTGTCTGCAAAACACGAAGCGAACGCATTCGTTGACGGCCGCGTCTAGACTTTCATCATCTCCCTCGCTTACAGTAGATCTGTTCACTCTTCTTTGACTCATAGTTCAGCAGAAAATAATAGCAGGCACAAAATACAAAGATAGAGAAACTACTGATTCGCACGCACAAGTCGCACAACACACAAAACCCAGTGTTTGGCACAAGTCAAATCAAATCAAACAACAAACAAACATGGAGCCAACCAAAGAGAATGTAATAAAACTAGCGTTTTGAGCCAACAACAAACCTTAACAAAACAACAAAATTCGAACTGATTTTTTTTTTAGTTTCTTTCTCCCTTATGGGAAAGGCAAAGGGATCTAAGCCCATACAGCCTAGTCTTTAGTAGTTTCTTGCATTATCCGAGTAATGTCTTCAGTCATTATTCCTTCAGTTTCATTTCGTCGTCTTTAGTCATTTCTTGCATCCATGTTAAATGTCTTCAGTAGTTTCATTTCTTGTTGCGAGATCTTTGAAATGCAAGGGTGGTTCTTACATTCCAATGATACTGGAGTTTAACGCGGGGTATCAAACCAGAAACAACTAACCACACATTATTTCTCACTTTCATTGAATAGTTCTTCTTTAACGGCACATTGGGGCTAATTCGGTATTGCACCCGCCATAACTTATCTAATTTTAGTTCATTTTTGACAGGACTTAACAAATCTTGACACGATTAACGTTCGGATACACATTATCTTGCTCTGTGTAGGTACGCTCCTGACTCCTGCAATATTTTTTTTTTCAACAGAAAGGCAAAGGTATAAAGTCATGCAACCTTAATCCGCAATAAAGTGAACGTTCGTGAATCGAACGCACGCGCAACGAAACGCAACTAAGTATGTGTTACGTTCCGTTTTAGTTTCGGAAATTAGAAATTTATATTTATTCTGCGTAAAACAAAAACGAAATTGCAAAAGAGAACTTATGGTCGATTTGTTGTACAGTAAGCAGCACATGCGGCTGGACATTATAACCTTGAGAGCGCCTGTATTCCGTAGCGGTAGGGGTGAATTTCGTAGTGCAAGTGTCCAACCGCATGTGCTGGCTTCTGCAAGTGTCAAACTGCATGTGCTGGCTTCTGTGAAGGTTAAGCTGGGCCAACGCGATTGCGATTCTGTTCCTTATTCGATGGACATAAGAAAGGTGCAAAATCCAAAGTAATCTACTTAGCATGCTCTTGCTTGTACGATTGATGGAGTTTTTAGCTGGGGCGCGTTCAGTCGCTTCGTTCGAGTGCACTCGAGCGCGCTCTGGCGCGCGCTCTAACCGTTCCGTGGCTCGGTGAAATTTTACCCTGACAGCTGTCAGAGCGTAGTTTCACCCGTTCCGTGGCTCAGAGCGAAACAACCAAACAACCGTCTAATGAGATGGTTAATTTTTACTCTGACAGCTATTTGACGTTTTAAAGCTTGCAATTTATGTCAAAGTCAAAAGACTCAAAAAGCCCGCCATTTTGTTTCGTAGTTACTTTAGAATAATTTTGTTAAATTTGTATATCACAGACGTCTAATACGTCTGTAATGTATATAGAAAAAAAAATAGAAAAAAATTGAGACAGGAGAAGAATTTTCTCTCGTTAAATATTTGAGGTTATAAAAACAACTCGATCGTTCAGTGGCTCGGTTGCAACTCAAACGGGTTAAAATTTAACCAAACAACTACGCTCGAAGCGACGGAACGTACTCCTGAAAGACTCGACCGACCTGAGGATGAGTGATTCAGTAAATATCCAGGATTAACGAAAGTAGATTGGTTGAAGAAACTCATCACTATTTTATTTTTACCTGATTTCCTAGTTTGTTAACCTCAAAACTTACAAAATATAATAAGTCTACACCTAAAAATACTGAACTAAATTAAGACCATTTTAAGTTCAAAACACCTAAAAATGACAGATAACGAACTAAAAATGACAGATGAATGGTCCTTCCCGAATAGATAAATGGCGTTAGTTCAACTTATTTTTAGTCCTGTCAGATTCCATACAAAATTATGGCTGGTTTACACGTATTAAGTGACGAAGTAATTAACTAAATTTTAACTTGATTTTAACTTAATTCTTGCGTGTAAACAACCACTTAAGAGCTCTTTAGTCACAAGTGGTAAGTAAACGATTTAGTGGTTAAGTGAACAAGTGAAATAGAATCTAGTCTATTTTTGATTAAGTAGCCGCGCCTCCCGCACCGCTTGCATTCCCCGGTAGGCGTGGCTTTCTACTAAACTGTCATTTAGTTACGTGTGAACTCAACAATTTAGTGAAGTACTTAAGTAGTACAGTGAACTAAAGAGTGCATAAGTTAGACAAGCGTGTAAACGATCGGTTACTTAAAATTAAGTTAATTTTAACTAAAAATTTAGTTAACTACTTAACAACTTAATACGTGTAAACCAGCCATTAAGTTAAGTCGTGCGTTCCGAATAGCTAAATATGTCATCTGACACATCTTAACTAAATTTTAGTTAAATTTTAGTTAAGATTAGTGCATTGGCCAACATCGAATCGACACCACTAATTCCACCATATTAACACAATAATTACCATGAAAAACTATTTTTAAAAAGGACGAAACAATGAACCCGCCATTTCTTCTCGATTCCCGCGTAAAACCTCGAAAAACTCGAACAATTTTTTTTTTAGATTCTTTCTCCCTTATGGGAAAGGCAAAGGGATCTAAGCCCATACAGCCTAGTCTTTAGTAGTTTCTTGCATTATCCAAGTTTAATGTCTTCATCTTCAGTTTCATTTCGTCGTCCGTCTTTAGTCATTTCTTGCATCCATGTTAAACATCTTCAGTAGTTTTATTTCTTGTTGGGGGATCATTGAAATGCAAGGGTGGTTCTTACATTCCAATGATACTGGAGTTAAACGCGGGGTATCAAACCAGAAAAAGCTAACCACACATTATTTCTCACTTTCATTGAATAGTTCTTGTTTAACGGCAGATTATCGCACTAATTCCACCATATTAACACAACAATTACCATGAAAAACTAATTTTAAAAAGGACTAGAAAGAATTCGAACAAACTGACTGACTGTCAAACAATTTTTTTTTATTTCTCTCTTTATTTTTTTACATAGGTATTTATTTAAGTTATACAATGAAAAATGACATAGCAGAGTTATTTGACACGTGCCTCACGTGTCAAACTGTGTGTTAACTTTTTGTGGCGGGGTCTTGAACTTTTGGTTTCTTCTTCATTGGTTACCGAAATTCGACCGAACTTTTTCATTTAACTTAGGTATGTATTTAGGTCATAGATATAGTATACTAGTCATATACTAGTTATAGATTCGCCACCGTGCGACCGGGCTTTTTTTTTTTTTTTTTTTTTTTTTTTTTTGAATGAGGGATTTTCAAGATGGCATTTAAGAAAAAAAAAAGGTTCTATTGACTCAAATAGATGGCGTGCATGTCGGATAAAATGTCAAAAACGAGCTTGTCAAACCAATGAGGGCAGCTAAAAAACTGGCAACACTGTTGTTGTCACGTCAATCGTCACGCATTTTATTGTGTTTTAATTTCGTTTCGTGTTTTTGCGTGCTTATTTGCGTTTAAATTTTAGATTCGTTTTACCAGTGACCTTTTTGCGACTAAATTTTGTGACTTCTTTTTCTACCTTCAAGCACGTCTATTTTATTTGACGTAAGAGTTAGTGCAGCGCCATCTCTTATTTCCATAATGAAACCTTTTTTTGTTTTTAGAACTGTCAAAATGAAAATCCCTCATTGACCTATGCTTGTGTCGAAAAGGTACGACAAATCAAGCTTCACCGGACTGGAACTTCACCGGACTGGGTGCGACCGGGCGTAAGAGAAAGACATAACATTGAGTCTACTATCGCGGCACGAATCTCTAGCGCTGACCGTTATTGCGCAGAAGTCTAAAATAAGGGTCGCGGGGGAGTTACAGGGTCGCGGGGAGTATGGGGAAACATGCGCGGGAATAACGGTCAGCGCTAGAGATTCGTGCCGCGACTTGTATGAAGTGTGCCTATAACCCGACAATGAAAAAATGCTCGGTCGGTGATAAAGACAAAACATGATGCATCTTTTCTATTTCCTCTTTTAGGAATCGCAGTAAGACTATCTTTTTCTGTCAAAGTGTGTCAGGCCCTTGATTTGGGTCGAACCAAATTCAGCCAATCCCAAATTACTACGGAATACATTCAGTTGAAGTGGTACTACTGGTTAGCCTTAGCACGGAGGAAGTCAAGGCACTTGCATATTTCTTTAGTGGGACTGTGGGATCGTTGCTCGTCTCGTCTGAAATATCATCTTTTAAATTATCGCAGATTTATTTATTTATTTAGGAAGATTACACATCCCATCATCTATTAAGTCCTCGAAGGGCTCGGCGCCGCTTTGGCTGATGCAAACGTTACCTTCACAGCACTGGCCAGCAGCCGAACACTGAAAATAATGTAAAATTTGTCAATAATAATATTAACGAAAACAACCACTCACAACAGTTACATTCAACATAGTATTTGTTTTTATTATAAACTAGCTTTTCGCCGCAGCTCCGCCCGCTTTAACAGTTTTTTCCCGTGAGAATGAGGCATTTTCCCGCGGTAAAAGGTAGCCTATGTTACTCAGGGTGAATGTTACTTTGTAACGGTGAAAGAATGTTTGAAATCGGTTCAGTAGTTTTTGAGTTTATTCATTACAAACATACACGTACACACTCACACACATACATAAAAATACAAATCTTTCCTCTTTATATTATAATATTAGTAGGTATGATATGATAGAAAAAAGTGAGATCTAGTAACACCAAGTATTATTTGATTAGTAAGTATATGTATACCTAACTAAGTGTATTCATGAACACCTATTCAATAATTAAGATATTTCGTGTCCTTTACTTTTATTACACTTCTAGCTGATATTCTATGCTGTAGTGTTTAGTGTTGTTTTTTTTACTTTCCCGTGAACAGTTTCCCGTAAAAATGAGATATTGTCCCGTGGTAAAAACTATCTAAGGTCGTTTCCCATATAGTAAAAAAAGATAATGAAGGTGTTACTACTAGCGCGATTTTCCACCGATAAAATTTTCAGAAAAAAATAATATAATAAAATTTTCCAATCATATGATTATTTACATTATAAATTATGATCGAGTTATGTACCTATATCTAAAAATCATAATAAGATATATTCGGGTAAGTTCGGACGGTTTTTTGGCAAGTAAAAAGGACTTTGGAAAACTTAATATTTCTCATGATGTATGAAAGCTATCTCGACGAAATAAACAGTAAACTGAGCGCAGAAGACCATTCTATAATCCAGAGTTCAATCCGATTTCTAGGCCTAGCAGCTTGGATTTTACAGCCATTTAAAAATCAGGTATGTTGTAAAAAGTGGTAGGAAAAGATCGGACCTTAGAGTGGTAAGTTCGGACTACTATCTAATTTCAATTCTATTGATAGTTGGATAAGGTGCTTACTAGGTCTGTGTCCGGCATTTCATCTAGTTTTCGTCAATAGTGCTTTTTTTTGAAAAGCTCTTTGTATGTGGCGGGACCATGGACTTAGTAACATAGTTACACTATAACAAGGACTGCGCTGACAGGACGAAAAAGCGAGCAGAGCAAGATGGTGTATCCAGGGTCATTTCATCACTTTCTAATAGGGTGACCACAAGATATTTAAAGCAGAATCGATACTATTAGATATTTAAAACCGCACTGTGCATTTGTAAGAATAAATATTTTTCGCTTAAGCGAAAGCTATTAATAGCTTGGTTGTCCTATGACTCTTACTAGACAATCCCTACGAAATCAATATATAAGAAAAGCAAATTGAAGATACGTTCCTCGTCGTGAAGATTGTTAATTGAACATACCTACATAAAATAAATAACTACCCATTAATTTTATGTCCATCATTTATTTTACAACAAATAGAAAAATGTTCATAATGATACTTAATGTTTTACAAAACTAGCACTGCATAGGTAATTCGCAAATATACATCTGAGGATTCATTGTTCGTTTTTGAGGTACGGAACCCTGAAAAGGGGAAACGCACCTTATGGTTTCCTATGCTAACTAATAAAATGAAAGAGCGTCCTTTCTTAAAGTTTCCTTATTATGGTAGGTAACTCACTATATTTACAATTAAAATATATTATAGCGTCATATTTGAAGTTTCCTTATTATGGTAACTCACTCCAGTTAATAAAATGAATGAGCGTCCTTTTTAACTTTTGTGACAATACTTTGACTTGTCGCTAAAACGAATATTCTGATAGAGTACTGCATTTAATTTCAGCCTGTATTGCTACTTCTTTTACACTTAAGCAAGACTTTTTGACTGAAGGTGTGTAGGCGTCGAACTCGCCAGAGTCGTGTGAGGCACTAGGTGCACAATGTTCGACGGGTTGTGATTGTGGCTGGATTACAATATTGCTTAGTACAGTTATCTTATCTGTTTTTCTTTCTTCTGCAATAATAAGCAAATACAATATTAAACTTAGAATTACATTAAAAACACATATTTAGTTTCTAAAAAATACGGGTCTTCAATAAAGTTACATCACAATAATATTTAAATATGTAAAAAGTATGATTGTTCATCATCATAATCATCATACTAATATAAATAAATATAAAGAGGAAAGATTTGTATTTTTGTGTGGGGTGTGTGTGTGTGTGTTTGTAATAAAAAACTGTTAACGCGGGCGGAGCTGCAGCTAAAAGCTAGTCTTTTATAAACTACTAATACAATAACATGTACAGTATTGTAAAGTAGCCAGCACATGCGGCTGGTCATGTTGACCTTGAGAGTGCCCGTATTCCGTAGCAGTAGGGGTGAATTTCGTAGCGCGAATGTCCAACCGCATGTGCTGGCTTCTGTACATTCTGATGAACGGGTATCATTCATTATGTATGGACCAAAAAAGTAAAAGTGCCGGCCAGCAAAAAAAGTACAACTTTCGGGTAGAACACACAATTCCTGTATGTATTCTTTTACTATGACACTAATCCTGTGCACCCCATCTATCTATCTATCTATGTGGGGGACGTCTGCGAGTGGCGCAGACGGGTGATCAGCTCCCGGTATGGGAACTATTTCACCCCTAATCCCAGCCTGATGATGCCACTCATCCGTGTGTAGTGAGCTTCCCCTCCTATCCGCGCGTCTCGCCTTCAAGAATGTGTCGCGCAGCCCGCTTCCCTAGGCCCCCAGCTACAAGAGCGGTAACCGGGACTGCGCGGACGGGCAAGCTGCGGGCGGATGGCCACGGTGTCGGCATGGTGTCTCTACCGGGCCCCCACCCCGCAAGCCCTACGCACCGCCCCAGAACCGTCCGCAACCGAGGGGTTCGAGAGCTTGCCGCACAGTTTTTCCACCTCTCTCAGGTTCGCAAGGACTAGTGGTTCTGCTACTACTCAGCATCATGGCACCATCAAGGGGCTCTGGTTTTACTGCTGCCCCTGCGTCATCCCCTCGAACCTACCAGTAGCCCTACAGAATCTTAAAATGTTTCCTAAGGTGATTTCAGCTAGTCCGTGTTTTTCTATCCTGTCTGTGCCTAATATCTCCCATCTGGGCATCGAGAACATTGGACACTCAGCAAGGAAATGAAGACTGGTTTCATCTTCGCCACATTCAGGGCATCCTGGATCCGTGATCCTCTTCATAGTGAACAGATGTTTGTTTAGTGCGCAGTGTCCGGTCACTATTCCTGTGATGGTTCTTATGTCTCGCTTGCTGTGTTGTAGCAATAGCCTTGTGGTCTTTTTGTCTATTGCTTTTATGAAAAGTTTGGATTGTCTCATGCCAGTGGACGAGTTCCATCTGGCATTTGTTTCCTCCCTTATCTTTATATCAATGACGCCTTTGGTAATTCTGTTTGGTATTGGAAGGTACGGTTCTGGGCCTATAAAGGTTGTATCCGCACCTTCTCTAGCTAGTTCATCCGCCTTCTCATTGCCACTTGTGCCCTGATGTCCCGGAACCCATGCAATAGCGACATTTGCCTTTGCCGCCAGTAGGTTCAGTTCCCTTTTGCATTCCTTGACCATTGCTGATACAGTTTCTTGTTTGTCAAGCGCTCTGAGGGCTGCTTGACTGTCGCTGTATATCAGCACTGTATCTATGTTCTTGTCAATAATGTTCTCTATTGTGCGGGCGCATTCCATGATGGCGTATATCTCCGCTTGGAATATGCTCGCGAATCTGCCCAGAGCTATAGTTCTCTTGAGAATCGGGTTGGGTTTCATAACATATATGCCAGCCCCTGAAAGCCCCGATGATTCTTTTCTTGATCCATCAGTGTAGCATTCCATCGTGTTACCATGATGTTCCAGCTCCCATGATGATCTGGGTCCTATGTGTACTCTATATTTCTTGTCAAATATTCTTTGTTTCTTGATCAGGTCATTTCTGACCAGGACCATCGACATCTTCTCCCCGAACTCTTTCTCAATGTTCATGTGTCCTGTATATTTGGTGTTATTGACCCAGAGTCCACATGTCTTTATTCTATGATATTGTTCTAAGGCCTTCTTCTTTGCCGCCAGGTCCAGTGGATAGAATCCTAGAATCATATCCATTGCCGCGGTTGGAGTTGACTTCATGGCTCCCGTGGTCATTAGACCAGCTAGCCTTTGGACTTGTGTCAGTTCTTTGTGGTTGCTGCCTATCTTTGCTCTGTGCCACCATACGATGGCTCCATAGAGCAGTCTAGGGAGGATGATCGCTTCGTATATCCAGTGACATATCCGCGGTTTTAGACCCCAGGTTCTTCCAATAGCTCGGGTGCATTGCATCAGGCTTATCTTTGCCCTTGCACACTGTATCTTTATGTGAGAGTTAAAGGACATTTTGCTGTCCAGTGTAACTCCCAGGTATTTCAGTTCTTTCACTACTTCTATTTCAGTGCCATCTATTTTGATGGGTCTTATTCCTATATTTTTCCTTTTATTAGTAAATATTACCAGTTTTGTCTTTCCTGGATTTAGGTTTAGACCTTTATCTCTGCACCATTTTAGTGTTGTACTTAGGGCCATATTTACGATGTTCCTCATCATATTTAGATCTTTGCCCTTAACTAGTATTACTCCATCGTCTGAGTATGCCTGCATGTATATTCGCATGCGAGCAATTGTTCTTATCAGGTCATCTAATAGCAGGCACCACATCAACGGGGAGAGGCAGCCTCCCTGGGGGAAGCCTCTCATCGCCCTGATTGTGTGGCTTTCACCACCTACCTCCGCTGTGATCGATCTATGCTGTAGCATATTCATTATCCAGCGTTTGATTTCATGTTCTATGTCTGTTCTTGTAAGTGACTTCTCAATTGCTGTGGTTGTTGCCTTGTCAAAGGCGCCTTCGATGTCGAAGAAGCAACCAATCGCTGCTTCTTTATTTTCTAAGCTTTCTTCTATTCTTGCAACTATGTTATGGAGAGCTGTTTCCGTGGATTTGCTCTCCATATAAGCATGTTGATTGGCATGTAGTGGTCTGTTTCCTTGCTCTATTTTGTCCCTGATGTGTCTGTCAATCAGTTTCTCCTGACTTTTCAGTGGGAAGACAGAGAGACTCACACATCTGAAGGATTTTGGGTTCTGGTAGGTCTCCTTCCCTGGTTTGGGAATAAATACTGCTCTGACTCTCCTCCAGCTTTCCGGTATGTAACCCGAGGATAGCGTCCCTTTGAATATGGCTATTAAATCGTCTTTTATATATTGAAAAGCTTTTTGAAGCATCATCGGGAATATCCCATCCGGACCCGCTGATTTGAATGGTGCGAATGAGAATATGCTCCATCTGACCTTCTCCTCTGTGATTATGTTTTCTATATCGGTGGTGATGGGCTGAACTTCCATCTCCGCTTCTTTTGTAATGTTCTGACATCCTGGGAAGTGTGTTTCCATCATGACTTCCAGGATTTCCTTTGGCTCAGATATGATATTGCCATCTATTTTCATACTACCTAATCTACACGCCTTATCGTTTGCAATGGCTCTGACCAGCCTGGCCGTCTCCGGGTAGCTGGTTATGCCCTCGCAATAAGCCCTCCAACTGTGTTTGCTTTCCTTACGGCATTTGTTCCGTAGGCTGTTCCTCTGTAATCTGTATTCATCCCAGCTCTCTTGGTCCCCTTTTTTCAAGGCAGTCCTTAGAGCTCTGCGCGCTTTTTTCCTTTCTTTGAGTAGAATTTTGTTCCACCATGCCTGTCCCTTACCACTGTTTAGCTCCTTTTCCGGGCACGCTTGGTGCAGAGCTTCAGTTAAGGATTTCTCCAAATTATTTGCTCTTTCTTCTATTTCTGCTTTAGTTCTTGGTACATCACAGTTGACCGGTTGGTATTTACTTATGATAGTGTCAAAGAGTGCCCAGTTGGTCTTTCTGATGTTCCTAAACTTCTGGTTATCTAGTTTACAATCTATTTGGAAAGTGATTCTGCGGTGATCAGAGAAAGGATCAGCTGTATCTACCTGCCATTTACTGATGTATTTACCTATTATGCCTGATGCTAGTGTTATATCAAGAACTTCCCTGCGATTCCTAGTGACAAACGTAGGTGTGTTCCCGACATTTATTATCTCAAGGTTGTTACTCATAATGTATTCTAGAAGCGATTCCCCCTTGGTATTACAGTTTGTGCTGCCCCACGCCACATGATGTGAGTTGGCGTCACACCCAATAATAAAAGGAATGTTCTTACCCTTGTATTTGGCCGTAACCTCTTCCATCTCTTTAGTTGGTGGTACAAAATCAGCTTCACTCGGGATGTATGCCGACATGAATATCACTCTCCTTCTCGTCCCGTCCTCTAGCGGAAGCATGGCTTGTGCAACTGTGAGATCTCTGTAACATTCGCACTCTATTAGTCCTAAAGATCTGGCCCTTTTGCTGATGAAAATACAAGTCCTGGGATCATCCTTACCATGATGGTAAAAGACATCTCCTCCCAGGCTTCCTAGCCCGACAACACGTTTATTGTAAACGTAGGGTTCTTGCATAAGGGCCAGATCTATCTTCCTGTCAGCAACAATTTTGCAGAATTCGGTCGTTGCCAATTTGCAATGTTGCATGTTTTGCTGAAGTATCTTTAGTTTTTGTGTGTTTGTGTTGGTGTTGTGTGTTTGTGTTTGTGTGTCCATAATGAGTGTTTGTGTGTGTGTGTGTGTATGTACTGTGTAAATGCTCCTGTCGGTCAAGGGTCCGGTCAGGGCACCGCTCAGGTGTCACGGTCCGCCCGGTTTCCCGAGCTCGCCGCGGCTCCCTGGACGCCGCCCAGATCAGTACCCTCTTCCGTCCGTGTCATAGTCCGTGATGTAGAGGGAGTGTGGAGCTCCGGCACCTCCATCAACTCAGGGGGCGGCTGCGATGCAGACTTATCCGTCTCGCATTGCCCCCCGGGAACGATATCGGGGCCCTCATTGCCCTCCTCCCCCGTGTCGTGCTTCATTGTTGGCTTTTGCTTAATGAGGCGAATCTGGACCTTCGTGGTTTCGTGGTGAATCCAGATGAATTCTTTCGCCTCATTAAGTATGCCCTGTGGTATACCTACAACTACCCTTTCTCCCAATGGAAGTTCTTGTCTGGACAGAAGGACCCATTCCTGCGTTCTGAGTTCCTCACGATGAGCATTCTGGCATCGTATACTTTCCATGATGTCCTCAAAATGATCTTCCTGTTTACCCGGGATCCAGATCGAGGCCCTATCTCTGTCCATTGGTCTTATGCCTAGTTTGCTACCTTCAAACGTGCCGTAGTCTTGAGCAAGCGCCCACTCCCTCGCCTGTGTCGTGTCTGGTGTCAGAAGGAAGAATCCCTCTGCCACCAGCCCCGACGTAGCAAAGCAGAGGCACCTACTGTCGACCTTGGCCTTGAAACTTTTTTGAAATATTTCTTTAAACTTTTTCCTAATGGCACCAGCGCAAGCGTTCGTTACTAGTTTGCCATCCTCCCTGAAGATCATCAGGGCCAAGTCGCTCTGCTCTTTTGCAGAACTTCTCGGCCCCTCAGACCCCAGGAAGGGGCGTTTGGGCGGTTTTTGCTGGGTACTCTCTTCCGGGTCTGTATTCTGTCTTTTCGTCTTGCCTCGGCGAGCTTCCGTATCCCTAGTCGGGTCAGACTCCCCCGCCTCAGCAATCTGGTCAAGAAGAAACTTTCTTTCCTTTAATCTCTCTCTCCTTCTCTTTGATTTCGTCATGACGAACCTGAAATCGTCCCCGGCGCCTAACCTTGGTTGGGTCAGCGACGGTTCCAGGCTCGCCACGCTCTCTGCTTCACTCATCTCGCTAGCACCGCTGCCCGAGGGCTGCGGCTGGGGCGAGTTCAGCAGATCCTCCATTTTCTTTAATATGTTATTTAGTTCCGGCGTTCGCGCTCTCTGGCCCCCCCCAGAATACGAATGGGGACCGCCCGAAGATGCGACACCGGCGGGTTGCGTCGATGTCGCATCTTCGAGGAGGGATTCCCCAACGGCGGCGTTGGGACCCTCCTGGGTAGTTTTATTGAAGGGCGCACTCTCCATACTGCATCATTCTCCACTACTACGTCCGAGGGGGGGTCACACACCGATCCTTAGCATACCGTTTGTTTGCTGCGTCTTTTTAGGATCGGTGTGCGCCCCTGGTGCCCTCCTCTTTTATCCGGGCTTGGGACCGGCAACTTAGCTCTCCAAGCATACTGCTGTAAAGAGCCAAGCAGGCAGAGTTCATGTGCACCCCATGGTTGTAAGTATTATTTTGACGCATGTAGTCATATTGTATTGAATAATATATTAAATTTATTTATTTTATGTAGTTTAACTATTTTTTTTATTCTTATAATAATCTTGGATTAAGTATGTATTTGTTTAATATAATTAAAAATATATTATGGAAGTATTATTATGATGCATAATATATATGATCATTCATCAACTCTTTTTGTTTATTATTTAGAAAAAAAAGTTAAAAAAGTAAAAAAATATAGAAACTACGACCTGTTCTCTCCGAAAATTAAATTTTTTTCCTTGGCCGGCATTTTCACTTTTTTGGTCCAACATTGTATGAAACGTCTAAGGCCTATTCACCCTGGTTTCAGGGTAGGCTCGAGCCCCTCGGTGGGGACATGTATGAGCTGTTAATGATGATGATTGTATGAAACGTGAATGATGTAAAAAAATATTACCTTTATTTCCTAAAGAGAGGTAAAGTAACTATTTAATTCTTTGGCAGTATAACAGGCAAGCAAATTATAAGCAGAATTTACGCTTGTATTAATCTCTCCCTCGTCTCGTCTCGGCGGCATTTTTTTTCCAACTCTAGCGTCATCGACAGGACGGGTGGTGTACGTACGCCACTAATTAGTGCAACACTATAGCAAGTTCTGGAATTTTATGGATTTAAATGCGAGGTCAATATCATGTGGTCATGGTCACCCTAATTAACAAACATACAACCGTTATTCAATACATTATTTTTTTGTCTTACCCGTGGAATGATATTCCGCAGCCACCGTATGATTCTTCTTTGCAATTTGTAATACAACAGCTTTTTATCGCTTTGAAATAAATATTATAAATAGAAAATTTTAAATAAACCAAAACTATAAAACTGCATTGGTAAAAAGCCGACATGTCATGAATTCATGATGACACATTTCACATTCAATTTGTTGTCAGTAACATAACCAAAAAGAAGTTTCCAAGAAGTTTGAAAATATTTTCTTACTACTGATGATGATTCAGTATTTTTTTTAGGTGGTTTCTTTATATATTCTTTGGTATTAGAAAGGGACACGACACTCACTAGTGCCTCTCACTTTGCTCGCCCTGCCTCTGACAAGGATGGTAACCTAAATTGAATCTTAATTAGATGACATAGGGTAGGCTTTAACATTTTTAAATTTAGGTAGTCCGCAGTCCTGTTTATAGTGTAATTCGTCCAAGGGCGGGACCGACGACGTTTTGATTATATTTTCGACTTTTGATGTCCGATCTTTTCCTGCATGATAAAATTTTAGAAAATTATGGTTCTCAAACTTTAGCACAAGACGTGCTTTTGCGAGCCTATACATTTTTAAGAAGAAAGTACAAGTTGAAAAAGGGACAGAATTTAAAAATAAAGTCACTAGATGGGCTAGTAATGTGTAACTTAAACGAAATTATTTAGGTAAAACATAATATAGGTACCTACTCGAGTTAAGTAAATTTTAGGAAAATATTTGTTCATTTTTAGTACTTATTGGGTGTCATTAAATTGGAAAAAAGGCTTTAAGGAAGTGTCTAAAATTAAAGCCTGACCAAAGAAATATGACACCTGCTCTGGGGGCGCCACGTGTATATTTTTACGACTATGGCAACAATTTCCCTTATAAAATGAGTTCCTCTGAAATTCCGCAATATGGCGAGGTGTCATATTTCTTTGGTCGGGCTTTAAAATTTATTTTATGTATTACTATTTCACTATACCAGCTTTCATTTTGTGCGTGAAAATATATTTTTACCTTTCAGTTTGTGAACCACTGGAATTTTTTTCGACGTAAAACACCGGACTGTTTATAGTCCGATCTTAAACTAACGGGCAAAAGATCGGATCTTTGCGAATAATAGCTCTAGATTAATTTTAATTACTTTAATTCATAGCTTATTTGCAAATTCTGACTATACCTACAGTTGAAATATTTATGAAAACATGTAGGTAATTTGATACCCGAATTTACTAAAAAACAAACCAGGGAAAGGTCCGGATCAGTGCCTAAAACGTGAAAAATGCCATTTTTTGTTTAACTCATCGCTACACATAAACCACCTAATAGTTTATGCACTATTTGGTATTCTGTGGATGTACTATGAAGATGCGTCGCCGCAAAGTAGCTAGCTATGCGAGGAAGATGCGTAGATTGAACTTTGCGATGTAAGTACCTATCCAAATCAAACGCATCCACAGCAACGTAGCACAGGGCGTCTCTGGTGGAAAAGACCCCTAAAACTAAAGGAAACAACGATTATAATTAAATAAAATTAATTCACCTCATATTCATTCATATTCACAGCCATATTCTACATACATACAGTGGGAAAGTCCCAGGGTTGTCCCTCGATAATGAAACCACCAGGAACTCTTCCAAACTCTTTATTTTCACTTCTTCAAATCCAGATCTGGTCTTTTCACGACCATTCAAGTAATTATTATGACAAATCATCTTTTTTTAAAATGCGAGACAATTCCTAAATCAAAATAATATCATTTTTCTAGAATAGCGGCATAAGCGCCAGTTACATACAAAAGGAGTTCGCAAACGCACATGCAAACTCCACATCCCCCGCGGTCACAAGAATTGTCTCGCTTAACACAGTTGACAACCCTAAACTCATGACCTAAAAGTGGACAGGGCAAAATAAACACTTAACATAACAACCTGTCAACAAAGTCTGTTGCTAACAGCTTCCTGGTGCAATGCAAGCAAACAAACCAGACCATTACACAAGAAACGAATGCCAAAACCTGTCCCAAAAGACAGTCGCATCATAGATCAGGTTGGACTACCAAACATCGTGGCTATAAGCCAATAGACTCTAATCCTAACAGCGTCACAAAATGAGTAACAGTCAACCTGTCAAATCAGAAGTTGAAACCAGCGTCCAAGAATTAATTTAATATTATGCTTTAAAAATATTAATAATAATCAATAATCCAAACCAGGACACGCGAGCTACAACACCCAACAACGACAAACGAACAATCAAACGCAGGGCGCACGCATCCTAACTAACACTTAAATATTTCAACCTAAGTTAAGTTAACATAAATCAGGGAACGCGCGAATCTTAGATCTCCATATACAATTAAGGTAAAACTCGACGAATTGACGCGTACACCGCATCAAAGTACAGCATCCCGGAACGTCAGCAACATACTAATCGTTTTTTAAAAGAAAAACCCTAAGCTATTTGTTGTTAAGACATCATTGAAAGAAAACAACAAGGTGTCAACAACCCTACACTAAGCTCTATCCCCCCCAAATAAAATTAATAAAACAACCCCATTGATTTATTAATCGTATAAAATTTTTAAATTCTTCGACGCTGTCATCATGGATGGTATTAAAATTATTTATTTAAATTATTTAATTTTATTTATATCTGAAAACAAACAAATCTGCATAAAAAGTATCAATCAAGGTAAGATAAATAGCCAGTAAATGTCTAAGTCTTTATGCCCACACTAACTCGTATCAAACATGAAAAACTAATCATCACAACAGTGTAACACAACGAATGTTACCTCACCGGATACATATGTCCATAAGTGAGTACATGCCAAAAAACTACCCATACAAACTTGGAGATAAATGTGAACATATAAAACCAAACATATGACCATAACTCACCCAAATAGAACAAAACTTCTATCAATAGCAGTTTGTAAAAATAATTAAATGTCAAACCGTTAACTCATGACATAATAACAATTGCATAATAATAGGGGAAAAATTAAAATGTTTAACACACAATAAGACAAAAACGTGAAATGACAAAAATGCAAAATGTCATAAATGCAAAATGTCATTAATTAAAAGTTAGGAAAAATTAAACCTAATATGTATATATTACAATCTTAGCTTAAAAGGTTTTAAAGTATTATGGTGAATCAAAATATCATGTCTTGAACCACCATTTAGTTTACGTAAAAGATAATTATTACTATGTAATCTACGAAGGTCACGATAAGGACCTTTATAGGGCCTCGACAACTTCAAACCGAGATTCCCAACATGGTTCATTTTCCGCGTTGCCCGTGACTTGTGAATATTCCTTAACGCACATGAGAACAGTCCAACGATCATATCCTCACGCCCAATGACGTCCATCTCGAGACGAGAAAGCATCGACAGAGACATATCTCCAATATAAATCACTTATTCTTTTTAAATATAACGACCACTTAGCTTTGTGGAACAGGGCTTTGCCCGCTCCACATAAAATCCAGTAAAAATCCTTTCAATCCTTTAAACTTCCTCAACTGACAGGCGGATCAGCTCGATCAGCTTGTACAGTTGTTTTATCACTCTTTTGATTAGTCCTATGATTCAGATCACTTGTATTTGAACGTCGATTCTGAAACTTTCGTAATATTACTATTTGCACATATATATTACGTGGCCAAATGTCTGCACTCCTTCTGCATCTATATGTACACAAAATACACAAAAACGATGACGAAGATTCGCCAACACACTTCTTCTTCTTCTTCTTCAGTGAAAGGCTTTCACAAGCTGCAGTGGGGATCACTCGCTGCACGGACGTAGCTATAGCTTTGACAAGGGGGGGGTCCCCTTAGTAAAAAAAGCGGCCAAGTGCGAGTCGAAATCGCCCTTGAAAAGTTCTTGTAGTTCGTTACTTTTATCGATGTTTTAATAATAGTAAAAAGTAAATAACGGTTTACGACTTGTGACGTATTAAAAAAAAACTACTTCCTAGATCTCTTTCAAACCAATTTTCGGTGGAAGTTTGCATGGTAGGTAATGCACATCATATATAGTTTTTAGTTTTATCATTCTCTTATTTTAGAAGTTACAGGGATGGGGGACACACACACATTTTACCACTTTGGAAGTGTCTCTCGCGCAAACTATTCACTTTAGAAAAAAATTATATTAGAAATCTCAATATCGTTTTTGAAGACCTATCCATAGATACCCCACACGTTTTTGATGAAACATTTTTTTTTTTAGTTTCAGTTCCCAGTATGGGGAACCCCTAATATTTATTGTTTTTTTTTTCTATTTTTGTGTGAAAATCTTAATGTGGTTTACAGTATACATCTAGTTACCAAGTTTCAACAGTATAGGTCTTATAGTTTCGGAAAAAAATGGCTGTGACATACGGACGGACAGACAGACAGACATGACGGAATCTATAAGGGTTCCTTTTTTTGCCATTTGGCTACGGAACCCTAAAAAACTGATTTGACCTTTATCCAAGCAAAGCCAATAAAATCAAGAAATTATAGTTGCGCGTAATTTGTAATAATAAACTCGGGTTAGGAATGTACTCTAAAAAAATTAAAAATAGGTTCTTTCAAATAAGTATGTTTAAACATTAGGACCACTCAAATGGTTAATAATTTGATGTCCGTCTGTCTGTCTGTCAAGACCCTTTTTCTCAGGGTAGAGCTGCAGTTACTAAATACCTAGAGTATAAATAGAAAAAAATCTGGGAGTGATAGAAGTACGCCTAATCGAGTATGAACCGTAAGCACGGAAATGAACAGTCCGAATATCTTCAGCGCGTTCGTTTAGTATTAAATGGTTATCGGAGCTGATTGTTTTTCCCAGTGAAAATAATAATTTAATAGGAGAACATTTTGAAATGTGCAGTGATAAGTTGCAAACATGACTCGAGGAACAAATCCAAAAAGAAAAATGTTATTGATTTCGCCGTCCATACAAAATCTGCTTACGCTTGACATAAAGGCGAGCGATGCGCGTGCTCTATGTATATTTATTCTCTAAGCTAAATACCAAATACTATAGAGCTGTGAAAAAAATCAAACTTCTAAGTCAACGCAATCAAAAGATACAGCCGTTTATGCCGCAATTTCGACTTTCGCAAGAGAATCAAAACCAACAGGGTACTTTCCTTGAACTCAGAATCTTGAAATTTGATACAAAGCAACGTCTTATAGTAGAGATAATGGAAAAATTGCGAAAAGCACACATTTTTTGTTGTTTTTGTTAACAACTCATATATGTCTCCGTCAAGGGGGCTCAAACGTACCCTGAATTTTAGTTAAATCATAATATATTAAAAAATATTTTTAATAATTTCAAACTTACTACCTCTTTCCTTATGAACACGTAGTGGTATTAAATTTATATCAAATACTCAGGTCTATATAATACCTTTAAGCTGTAACAAAATCCGGAACCCTCGGTGCGCGAGACTCTTATTTGGCCGGTTTTTTTATTTAAATATACTAAATCTGAGTTTTTTTCAATAAATCTTATATCAAAGTTAGCTAAAACTATGATAATTGTGTCTGGGAAAGTGCGGTGCTGTAAAAATTACGAGCATTCTTGAAGAATGGGGGGTGTCCGGACCCCCAAAACACCCCCCTTATATACGTCCGTGACTCGCTGTATTCTCGCGAAAAAGAAAAGCCTATTTTAAAAGATTTCGTGAAGACTTATCTTTTCAGCGGACCGGTGAACAATCCTCTTGCTCCACCAAGTGGGAAAGTCCCAGGGTTGTCCCTCGATAATGAAACCACCAGGAACTCTTCCAAACTCTTTATTTTCACTTCTTCAAATCCAGATCTGGTCTTTTCACGACCATCCAAGTCATTGTTATGACAAATCATCTTTTTTTAAAATGCGAGACAATTCCTAAATCAAAATAATATCATTTTTCTAGAATAGCGGCATAAGCGCCAGTTACATACAAAAGGAGTTCGCAAACGCACTAATGCAAACTCCACAATACATACATACCTACATACATACATACCGGCCAAAATTATAACTCTCCTTTCCGCTGCGCCGTAGTCGGGTAATAAAATAATATCATTCTTTCGACCCTGTGAATTGAATTCTTAGTTCTTATTCTTGTCGTGTCGATGGCAAGTCAGATCCTACTATATTTTGTTGGGCCAATATTCCGCCACCCTGATCGCACTGTAAGAGGCGTCCTTCAACTTCAGTGCGGAACAAGTGTCAGGGCATGCAGAACACTATGTGTGCTGTGGTCTGTGGAGACACCACTCACACCGCAGGATCAATTCCCATCCGACCCATCCGAGAATCCCCACCGGAGGAGGTTGTCCTTGCTTCGGCCGGAGTTCGGAGTCTAAGTTCAAAGTTCAAAATGTGTTTATTCGAAGTAAGATTTTACAAATCACTTTTCGACGTCGAGGAGAGTTCACGATTTGGCTGTCTTCTGTGGAGAAGAACTCTCCGGAAGAAACTCCACATTTTGCATCGTTGCATCTTTTCAAAATATTTTTACATAATTATTATTTTATACAATTTGATTAATACTTATAACAAAGAGTGCAAACGAAATATGAAATTAGAGGAAGGCAACCAGTCAAAGTAGAAAAACTAAACTAAACTATATAAAAGGCAATCGACTAGAGCAGACCAGTCCCCCCAAGCAGCACCACGTTCACGGGTTTGACGTAGGTATGGGACAGCCATCGCCGGGCTCAACCATATTAGAGGGAACCCAACGACCCGGCCCACACGCCACCGCAAGTCAGGACACTTTAGTGAGCATGAATACTCAGTCAGCCAGATGTTATCACGACAATCGAATTAATGGCTTCCCAATTGCATAGTCTTTTTTTTTTTTAATTGACCTATGCTTGTGTCGAAAAGGTACGACCAATCAAGCTTCACCGGACTTGCGGGGGAGTGGAAGACTCTACCCCAAATTGCATAGTCGACCCGCACTACAATGTTGCACCATATACGTAGGTTTTTACAAACAAATTTTAGTCATAATATTACCTTAGATTAAGCACAGCGTTTCTCGTGTCGAGCTGAAGTCTCTACACACCAAGCTTTCTTATCATTCAAATATTCATCCAATCCATAGTACGCATTCTTACATAGATGCCGTTTCACATGGCATTTAAACCTTTTTCTGGAAGATTTACAATATCATCAGGTATTTTATTATAGTAGCGGACACAGAGCCCCACAAAAGAAGTACTGACTTTAGGCAATCTATAGTTATCACGAGCTAGTTTATTTCCATTTCTAGTATTACGTTTGTGAATATCAGTTTTTTTTTTAATTCGTGGATATTTTTCCTAACGTACATAATATTTGTATAAATAAAACTGTCAAGATGTCTATTTCTTTAAACAATTCTCCAAGTGATTCCCGATAGCGAAGTTGGTATATTGCCCTAATGGCTCTTTTCTGCAAAATAAAAACTGTGTTAATATCGGATGCCCTGCCCCACATCAAGATACCATAAGACATTATAATAAGAAAGTAACTGAAATAAACTAACCTAGCTGTTGCTATGTCTGTTAACTGTCTTATTTTTCTCACTGCATACGCAGCCGAGCTAAGCCTCCCCGACAGAGAAGATATATGAGGACTCCATTGCAGTTTGGCGTCAATAGTTATACCCAAGAAGACTGTACTGTCTACCAGATCAAGCCGCTCACTATTTAACACAATGTCACCCCTACAGCTATTTACATTTGGTAAGGTAAATTTAATGCATTTAGTCTTCTTTGCGTTTAATACCAGGTTGTTAGCAGTAAACCAGTTCATGAACCTGTTGAAGAGTGCTATTTAACTCATTATACTCAAGTGATCTTCAGTTTAGTTTAAAAATAAGAGAAGTGTCATCCGCTAATAAAACAATGTTTGACAGATTATGTACAACACATGGCAAATCATTAATATAAACTAAGAATAAGAAAGGTCCTAATATAGAACCTTGCGGCACACCCATTGTAACTAAAGACCCCTTTTATTTTATTTCATTTATTTGTACCTTTTGAATCCTGCCTTCTAAATAGGACTGAACTAGTTTAAGTGCATTGTTTTTGACCCCAATAATGTTTTAATTTAATCAATAGGGTTTCATGTTGAACACAATCAAATGTTTTTGAAAGGTCACAGAAGACACCTTTGCAATCGCAAGAATCCTCCCATGCGTCAAAGATATGCTTTATGAGCGCAACACCTGCGTCGGTGGTAGAACGTCCTTTTGTAAATCCAAATTGCTGTTTACGAAGTAGGCAATGTTTATTAAAATGAGACAGCAATTGGTTGAGTACCTATAATCTTTTAAAAAACTTTACTTAGGACTGGTAAAATAGCTACAGGTCTAAAATTACTAGGATCACTTTTATCACCAGATTTGAACAAGGGTATTACTTTGCTATATTTTATTTTTATTTTTAGAACACTTTATTTGTAGGACATCACAACACAGAAAACAATAAGCAACAAACAACAAACAATAAGACATTATGACAAGAAAAAAAAAATAACTACATAATTTAACACTATAGGTACAGGTACATAACATGAAACACGAATGATACAACTAAACATCCCTCTGTGCTGCGACACCCACACAAAAAGGGCCCCACTCAGCGAAATGCCGCCGCCCAGCTGGGCCACGGCGCTGATCTTCCGTGGGTCCTACTATTTCATTAAGTCTGGGAAGACCCCTTCATCTACACATGTATTAAAGATGGCGGCAAGATATGGAGCCAGTGTGTCAATTACTTTACTACAAGCCTTAACAGACAGTCTATTCAAAGACTTACATATGGTTCTCGGAAGATCACACCCGGAGGAAAGCTTTCAGAGGGCGGAACGAACGGGTCAGGTCAACAGGAACGCACCTAGCAGCAGAGGCCCCACGCCCGATCGGAGCAACACACTTGTAAAAGCTCTTTCGGCTTTTCAGCCTCAATACTCAATACTCAATACTCAATATGTTTATTGCATTCCATAGGTTTACAAGATATTTATAATACAATAACTAAATAATAATAGTTTTAGTTACTATGTTCTACTATGGACCTAGTCTTAGGCACAGCAATATTAGAGAGGGTGATTTTACAATTTAGTTTTTGATATAATAATTATTATCTTTAAATTATCGTGCTATTCATAAATTCATCCACATTATAGTAACATTTTTTTTTATTAAATATTGCTTTAAATTACTTAAAAACTTTTTGTTATTTTGTTCGGCCTTTATATTTCAGGTAGTTTGTTGTATTATATAGCTTTATGGTCATTGCTAATGGACCTGACGAGTGTAGTTTTAAACGGGATTCGGGTAGGACTAGTTGTTTTTTCGATTAGGTCTAAGTGAATATTTCATTGGCAAATCTTCGTGTTTTTCGTAGAATCCAGGATAATTTCGGACGAATTTGCACGCTTCTAAAATGTATATTGAAGGCAGTGTGAGGATTTCATGCTTTGTGGCACATATGAACATAAACACAAACCGGTAAATTGAATTATATAGACACTAGCTGCAGAAGCGTAGCGTGCCTTGGCGGGGCCCCGTATAATTTCTTTTTGGGGGCCCATATAGGAAGGGTAAAGATTTCTCACAAAAGTAAAAAAAATGGTTCACGTTTCCCTGGCCACCACATAAGAGATACATGCATGTTTGATATACCAGATTTTCTAGCATGATTTCAGTTATCATAGTGCCAAATTTCAGAATTAGAGAAACTCGAACTTCGCTATGGTCTAAAAACAGTGTGCTAGCTGGAGCATTATCTAGCCGACGCAAGCGAGATATTCGAAACTAGTTCGAATATTCACAAGTAATAAAGCTGTAGATTTAGAGACAATTGCATTTTTCTCTCACATCGTTTATGCTACTAGCTCCTCTATTCCTTTCTCTCTGTACGATTTTGTCATAGAAAACAAAGAAAAGAAAGGAATACTTTGATACTGGCTCCATCAGAGAGGTGGGAGTCGCTTCTGTAGGCCGTGGTATAGAAATGTAGCTTGTGTTGGAGAATGTTGTAACATTTTGATAGTTTCGCATTTTGCTAGGTACAATGCCTCAAAGTAAGAATGGGATTTATTATTATTTTTATATTAGTGTGGCCAAGTCGTTGATTTTCCTACATTTCGTGTAATTTCTGACCCTCTTACGTCTAACACAACGACGATGAAGTGTAATGACCTCCTAAGTACAATTTTGGCAATATCGAGATACTTATGTAGATAGATTTAAAATACAAATTCGCATGTACGGGCAAGACCATCAAACTACATTTCGTAATTTACGATGAGTTATTGAAAAATGAAAATAGCTCCTATGTTCATTTGCGTTAATTTTGCTGCCAATATCTCCTATCTACATCTTACCCGTGTGTACTCTAAGTTGATTAATGTTCATCTCAGACAAAAGACGTCCACTGCTGGACAAAAGCCTTCCCCAAAGATCTCCACAATGATCGGTACTGCGCTGCCCGCATCCAGCGGCTTCCCGCGACACTCACAAGATCGTCAGCCCACCTTGCTGGGGCCCTCCATCGCACAGACGAAATTCAAGAACCTTTCTGCCCCAACGGCCGTCGCGTCGGTTCTACGCGCAATGTGATCTGCCCACTGCCACTAATGTCTAGCGATTCTTCGGGATATGTCCGTGACTTTAGTTTGCCTGCGGATCTCATAATTCCTGATACGATCGTCTAGGGAAACTCCAAGCATAGGCGTTTGCATTGCTCTTTGGGTGACTTTTTTCTTTCGAAGATAGATCTACCTAAGGGGACTGATTGCTCCAGGTAGACGTCTACAACTTCGAGAGCTGAATCCCTAACTTTTATAGGAGACATGAAGTTTGTCTTCTCCATGTTGAAGGTGAGTGATGTACTCCCCATTGATATTGATGCCATGGACTTCCCGGTCCAGAGGCTAAAAGCCACCATCCAGTGCAGCGGTGAACATTTTCGGAGAAATAACGTCTCCCTGTCTCACACCCCGCTGCAGCTGCATAGGTCTTAGAGTTCTGATCCCAGGATCAGGACTCCAGAGACTCCAGAGTCTGACATGGTGGCGTTCAAACACTTTAGCACCTCAATGTATCGGTAGTCAATTTTGCACCTCTGAAGAGATCGCAGCACTGCCCTAGACTCAATCAAATCGAAGGCCTTCGCATAGTCTACGAACACTAAGCATAGTCGCTGGTTATATTCTTCGTTCTTCTGTACAACCTGCCGCAACGTGTGCATGACGTCTATAGTAGTAGTTAGTTTAGATATAGCCTTTTCGATAACCGACTTGTTCGGGAGGCTGGAACTCTTAAAAACTGCGCGTGGGACGATTCGTGATGGCACTCGAAAACTATTCGTAGGGATGGGTCTGTAATTCTTCAAAATGGTTTTATCGCTCTTTTTAAAGAAGAGGACTATAACGCCTCCAGCCACGCCTGCGGCGTTGTTTCTTCGAAGGTGACGGAATTAAACAGTTTCTGAAGGGCTTCCAAGACCGGTATTCCACCTGCTTTCAGAAGCTCAGCAGTTATTCCGTTATCTCCCGGCACCTTCTGGTTTTTTAACTGTTTGAGAGCCATCCTAATCTCGTAAAGGCTGACGTTCGAGATGTCTTTTCGAGGGCCAGTTGCAGCTTGGCTGACAGCTGTCCGTGTTGTCGTGTACTGCTGTCTGTCTATAGAACCCCTCGATTTCCTACATTAGCTCAGGCTTAGATGTCACAGTTCTACTGTCCGTAGTCTTCAACTTCGCCAATTGGCTTTGCCCCATCGACAGATCCCTTGCAAACACTTTGGAGCCTTTGTTAATTTTAATGGCCTCTTAAATATGATCCGTATTAAATTGGTGAAGGTCGTGAGTCGAAGATTTTGATATTTGTTTATTGAGTCAAACAAAGAAAGAAGTGGAAACAAATAAAAATGTCTGATGATAACCATTTTCTTCTTGGATTTCGGATTGTTTTAATTTGCAATACCTCCTTACTTACCGAAACTAACCATAATTTCAAAACAACATCTTCTAACTACCTAAATACATTAAAAACACATGATTTCATTATATACAAGAATGTCATAAATTGAAGATTCTGATGATTATAAAATAACAATAAAAATTTTTTTCATTAATAGTGGTTTAAAATAATTAAACGTTTTTTTCGTTTCCTCGAAAAACTACTTTTTTTAGATAGGAGGTCATTACACTTCATCGTCGACAAAATATTTTGGTTAAAATTAACATTATTTATTAATACTATTCTTACTTTGAGTCATTTTTTTCAATTCAATTAAATTTTTCGTATATCTCTTTCCACAATGCATTTCAGAAGTAGATTTTTTGGAGATGGATGGCTGCAATTTGTCTCTAAATCTAGAGCTTTAATACTTGTGAATATTCGAAGTAGTTTCACAGATCTCGCTTGTGTCGGCTGGCGGGATGTGCTCCAGCTAACACACTGTTTTTAGACCATAGCGCCGTTCGAGTTTTGTCTCTAATTCTGGAATTTGACTATGATTGCTGAAATTATGCTCGAAAATCTGGTATATCAAACATGCATGTATCCCTTATGTGGTGGCCAGGGAAACGTGCACGAAAAATGCATAAAATTAAAAGAATTATTTATTCATCATAATTATCTGTCTATGTGACGAAATTGCTGTATTTTTACTTTTGTCATTTGTGAAATAGAATAAAAATTGGGAAGTTTTTATGAATTTTTACTTATGCACGTTGGGGGCCCCGTGGCCCGGGGGCCCCGTATGATTGATACGGCTGATACGGCGGTAGTTACGCCCCTTAGCTGCCCGCCCGCGGCCGGCCACGGCCTCGTTAGTTTCCGTGGGAATGAGATGTTTTCCAGCCTGGAAAAATAGCCTATGTCATTGTCTGCCTCTGGCCTTCAATAAGCTTAACAAACACAGACAGCGTTACTTTCGAATTTAACTTTACTCTGCACACACACTCAGTTTTTTCCGTGGGAATGAGGTATTTTCCCGCGGTAAAAGATAGCCTATGTCCTTCTCCAAGGTTCATTTTATCTCTGTAGGTACTTACCATTTTTTATCACAACTTTCCGCCTCACGGCTCCACCCGCGCGCGCTTAGTCTTTCCTGTGGGAATGAGATATTTTCCCGCGGTATAAAAGCAGCCTACAACAGCTTAAAAAAAAAAATTGGGGGTTTCACATATTATTTAGAACTGAAACTCAAAAATTTTTTTCATCAAACCCATACGTTTGGGGTATCTATGGATAGGTCTTCAAAAATGATATTGAGATTTCTAATATCATTTTTTCTAAACTAAATAGTTTGCGCGAGAGACACTTCCAAAGTGGAAAAATGTGTGTCCCCCCCCTGTAACTTCTAAAATAAGAGAATTATAAATTCTACTGTGAATTACGAGCCTAAACCACAGAATACCAAATAGTAGTCCCTACTAAACTACATATCGACGGTAAAAAGGAAGTAGGGCATAAGCGAAGTCTTGGTCAAAAATGAGTTATAAATGCCATCCAATGTCCAGAGCCCATAATACCCATTCCCTCAGGTCAACTACGCAAAATGCTGAGGGATCGCACGAGGGAACAGCATGGCACCTACTGGGCTGAACATCGAGACTGTAGGCAAGCAAAGGAGGCTCTGCCGGTAATAGACCACCGGCTAACCCGGACCCTGCTCAGTCTGAGGAAAGCCCAACTACGGACCGTAACCAGCGTCATAACAGGTCATGGTTCTTTTAACAAACATCTGTTTACTTTAGGTGTCACGGACAGTCCACTGTGCAGAGGATGCATGGAGATGGAAGAGACGGCGGCCCACGTGCTTTTGGAGTGCCGGGAAACAGCCACATACCGGGCTAAACACCTCGGTACACCTCGGTCGATCCCCGAGGCCCTCAGGGAGGTCAAAGGCCTGCTGAGGTTCTTCGAGGAGATAGGGTGGCTCGATTAGCAATCCCACCCATACGCAAAAAAGGCGCATTAGACGTCGAGTTGCGGAAATCAGCCCGTTCTTACCATTACCATTACCATTACCCCTACAAAAATGACTTATTTTGTGTTTGCTTGTCGGTAATGCCTTTTAAGCTTTTCCCTCAAAATTTACAAACGTTGTTTATAGCCTACTTCTATTTCCTAATTTAACATAGCTATGGCGCTTGTACCTTTTATACAAAATTCATTTTCATATTACTCTGTCGGTTATACTTTTAACTGTCTTGTCTCTTATACCCTAATACGTATAGACTATAGAGTATACTATACACGTATTTTAACTGTCTTGTCTCTTATACCCATTACCTTGCGATGCGATAAATTTCTATGTCGCTTATACTTCTTATCCCTTAATATTTTATTTTGTCATTAGTATCTTATGCCATATTTCCTTATTGGGAAATTAAAAGCTATTGTTATAAGCGACAAAAATCACTTTAAATAACGTAAAAGTATTAAAACTAAAAATACCAGTAACTGCTCCATTTTTTTCTGATTTTATTACTGTTTTAGTTTTCAAGATATCTCAATAAATTACAAAAATACGTCAGTTTTTCTAAAATTCAAAACTTTGAACGGCTCTCCTGAACATTTCACTTTTTGTCGCTTATTCCCAACTTCCTTTTAACCGTCGATATTTAGGTTCATTGATGTTTTCAAATGCCGTACAATTAGACATTTAAAAAATAAACAGCGATGGATTACTATCAACGCCCCGTACCACAGATTAGATAATATTGTAGTGGTCGTACGTTTTTGAAGTATGGAACCGGTATGCTGGCTGCTTGTTATCGTTCAGTCAATAACACGATTGAAACGTCCATTATAAAAAGACCTTGCGGTACATATATTTGTAATGGTGTCGAATGCCTTTTTACCTTAGACACGTATTGCTCTGGTGCCTGTACTGTATGAATTAACTGGTTGGGGGTCTACACAGACGAGCAGCAATGAAAATTCCTCTGGATTTTAATGCAGTTAGAGAGAAGTAGCCGTGTGGTTCCCGGTTTAGAATGAAAAGTTTCCCAATAGCAAATAAAAAAAGAGTACCTAAACAAAATAGTTCAATAGATAAATGGAGGTGATAGAAAACAAATGTCAGTGAAATCCGCATAATAATATCTAATTACCATCTAACAAGAAAAAGGAATTAAATTTGTAAAGGCCGACCAGAAAAATTAAAAACCTCGCCATATTGTGGAATTTCAATGGAACTAAATTTTATGATGCAAATTGTTGTCATAAACATAAAAATATACATGTGACCCCCCCAGAACAGGTTTTTTTATTTTTCTGGTCGGATTTTAAATACTCTAAGATTTTATAGTCATAACTTTGAGTTTTCTTTTTTCGAGCTTATACGCAGCTTCTCCCATAGAGAGCGGGCGCAATCTGTTTCAGGCTGCATAAAAATCGCAAACACCGCAAACACCGCAATCCCGCAGACAGCGCTATCAAGTGTGTCTGTTCTGTTAACAGCTCATATTATGTCCCCACTGGGGCTCGAGCCTACCCTGAAATCAGGGTGAATAGGCCTTAGCTGGCCCAGTGCGGGTTGGTCAACTTCACACTTAACCTTTGAAATTTTTTCGCAGGTGTGTGCAGGTTTCCTCACGATGTTTTCCTTCACCGTAAGAGCGTCGAATAAACCTACATATGAGTTCGAAAATCGAAAACACATTGGTACGTGCCGAGGCTTGAACCTGCGAACTTCCGAATGGAAGTCAACAGCCCTGGCCACTTGGCCACCGACGCTAGTGTACCTAGTATTATATCATCTGTGGCGCTATTAAGTAGGTAGGTAGGTACATCCTGCGTCGATGGATTCGGTTCGCTCCTTTACCGCAATTTATTTTTTTATGGAAACTGCGGCAGAAAATAATTAGTAATTTGCAGTTGAAATGCAGCTCGTTTGTAGAGGACCGTTTGGTATGTTCAATTTACAAGGCCGACGCGTGAGAGCGTTTTTGTTGCCAGTCTGTCCATTGCCTGTTTGCCGAACGCTGCAAGTGCATTCGTATTGTGTTAAAAAGTGTATAAAACGTGTTTAGTAAGTGATTTTTTGTATTTTTCTTTGTTTACATTACTTAAATCTAGCTAGAATTGGAACAACGCTGCTCTACATATCTTATTGGTGTCGTAAGTAGCGTAAACATTAACAAACGTTAGACAGGTCAGAGGTTCGATTAGATTGTAGCACGATTTTTTTATCTATGTATGGCAATGGCCTATGGTCTATTCAAACAACGTTACAATAAAAAAACCCGCAAAGCGTGAAGTCACGTGAAAAGGGTTCCGTATGTACCAGTAGCTCTTCATCTTTATTCTATACTAGCTTTACGCCCCGCGACTCCACCCGCGTTAACTGTTTTTCCCGTGGGAATGAGGTGTTTTCCCGCAGTAAAAAGTAACCTATGTTTTATTCTGATGTACCTATAATAAATTCCATTCAGTAGTTTTTGCGTGAAATAGTAACAAACATACATTCATCCATACTTTCGCGTGTATAATATTAGTACTTAGGATTTATCATCCATGGGTCATCAAAAGTGGCCTCTGCGTTTATAATTCATTTCCTATAACGTTCATCTTGTACGTTCCAAGAGCGCCCGTATTCCGTAGCAGTAAAAGTCAAAAAGTTTTTATTCGAAGTAAGATTTTACAAACCACTTTTCGTCTTCGAGGTGAGTTCACAATTTGGCTGTCTTCTGTGGAGGGAGAAGAACTCGCCGGAAGAAACTCCACAGGTGTTGCATCTTTTCAAAATAGTTTTACAAAACTATAAATTATTATTTTATACAATTTTATTAATATAACAAAGAGTGCAAACGAAATATACATTTAGAGGAAGGCAACCAGTCAAAGTAGAAAAACTAAACTATATAACCAATAAATCTATAACAAGCACATCAACTGGCAATCAACTAGATAGAGCAGACTAGTGCCCCCAAGCAGCACCACCACCAGTAGAATTTCGTACTGCGAGTGTGTAGCCACATGTGCTGGCTTCTGTACAACTTAATTGGTCCATTCGTAAGAATTTTTGATGTGACAGACGAGTGATTTTATTAGGGTTCCGTTTTTGTTTTTGTTTTGGCTTGTGGGGCGATTCGGCCGCTGAGTTTCGGACGCGGCAGCCGAATCGCAAAGTTCATTATTTTTGGCATTTTTGAAGCCTTTTGTGGCTTTGTAGATCTATACGGAACCAGAAGTCAAAGTCAAAGTCAAAAAGTTTTATTCGAAGTAAGATTTTACGAATCACTTTTCGACGTCAAAATTTAATGAAGTTATTAAGCTTTGCTCAAACTAAGGCTGGCTCTCGTCTCGCACTTATTTATTAATTACAATTACTATTCTAGCGCGTGCCATTTTTGATGAAAACGATTGTAAGTCAAAGCAAATATTCAAAAATAAGTTAAAGAACCTGTTACTTAGTAAACTTAAATAAATAAGTGGTGTTGATTACTGCCAATGGGGCGGCCTTATTGCAAAGGTTTCAATTTCTGTGCCTATGTTCTAACATTAAATATCAATGGAACTTAATTTAGAAGTAAGCAGCTATTAGATACTTGTAAGAGTGCATTGTTTCGCCAATAAACTGTTAACCAATTTGGCAAATAGTATTATGTATTAGCTATGTATCTAATATGAAAATAAATAAAAATAAAAATTAAGAAAAGCAAATTTTCTTGTTAATGTTTTCAGCGCCATGCCGAAGACGGTTCTCACTTACTTCAACCTGAAGGGTCTTGGTGAAGGCATCAGGTTGCTACTCGCTTATGGAGGAGAAGACTTCGAAGATCGAAGGATCGAAAGGGCTGACTGGGACCAACACAAATCCAGTGAGTATATTTTTTTTAAGACAGGTAAAGGTAAAAGGTAAAAGAAAAAAAACTGTTATTGTACTAACACAAAATGCTTACAATATTTAAGAAGCCTAGCCTGTGCTAGCTACATAATAACTGTGTTACAGGCTATAGTGTCTTCCCCATTAAACTAGTCATGGGTAATAGTTAGGTAATATAATTATTCGGTAGGTAGAGTGATCATCTCAGCCGAAAGACGTCCACTGCTGGACAAAGGCCTCCCCCAAGGATCTCCACAATGATCGGTCCTGCGCTGCCCGCATCCAGCGGCTTCCCGCGACCCTCACCAGATCGTCGGTCCACCTCGTGGGGGGCCTGCCCACACTCCGTCTTCCGGCGCGCGGTCGCCATTCAAGAACCTTTCTGCCCCAACGGCCGTCGGTTCTACGTGCAATGTGCCCAGCCCATTGCCACTTAAGTTTAGCGTTTCTTCGGGCTATGTCGGTGACTCTGGTTCGCCTGCGGATCTCATCATTCCTGATTCGATCACGCAAGGAAACTCCAAGCATAGCCCTCTCCATCGCTCTTTGGGTGACTGAGCTTTCTTATGAGGCCCATCGTAAGCGACCACGTCTCAGATCCGTAAGTCATCACTGGCAAGGTAGGTAGAGTAATATTTCAATAATAAGTGTAGGTAGTAAATATTTGACATTTTACATTCGTATTACTTACTAGCTTTCCGCCGCGGCTCCGCCCGCGTTAACAGTTTTTCCCGTGGGAATGAGGCATTTTGAGTAGATCGGTTCAGTAGGCTTATAACTTTCAAGAAAAGAATGAGGTCAATGAACTTTTGTCCGGATTTATATGAAACAGACCATAGCTGTCTGCCTGCGGCTACGCCCGCGTTGTTTTTCGACTTTTCCGTAACAATTTAACAAACCAACTTTTATTTTTTCCTGGACTTAAGTATCTAAGATTTTTACCGGAGATATATAAATAAAGTACCACCATGCAAAATTTCATTCAAATGGTCCTGTCCAGTTTCAGTCCAACAGTTCCGGAGATTAGCTCGTACAAGATAAACAGACAAACAAAAAAATTGAAAAAAATCTGGTTAATTATTATTATATCACATTTTACATCCCCCTGTCGGTTTTTCGAATTTTTTTGCCATGTGCAGATTTTTGACCTCTACAGCAGATTTATTCTACAGTTTTATTATATTATATAAGTACCTACCTTGATTATGTGCTACTGTAAGCCTAGCAAGAAGCACTACTGTGACGAAATTTTATCTCACATTTATTTGTCATAAAGCTGCGAGAAATCCGCCATATTGAAATATCCAATACGATAAAAGTATGGACGCAAGATAAAAATAAAAGTATACCTGACCCAAGTAATTTTTTTTTAATTGGACTGTGCTTGTGTCGAAAAAGTACGACCAATCAAGCTTCACCGGACTTGCGGGGGAGCGGAAGGCTCTACCCCAAATAGTCATGTACCATGTGTGTCTAGGGGCAGCTCGAGGGAGCCTCGGACCTAGGCCTAGATCGTGAAGGAGGAAACATCGTGAAGGACACGTGATTCAAAGATTCAAAGATATTTATTGTAAGATCATGGTTACAAAGAGATGTTACATTTATTTTCACATGTTCCACACAATCCACCCTGTACGGGCATACAATAATAAAGTCATCAATAACATTATATTTTTTCAAAACTTTACGCATTACATGCAATTAATATAAATACAAAAGGTCAAGTTAAATACAGTAAATTCATAGCATTGTCAAATAAAGTAAAAATAAGATAAGCAATAACATCGATTAATCAAGAGTCAAATAATAACCATTATGTACGTGTACTAACCTGGCTGTATTGCATACATCAGGTGAATAGCGTTACCGAACTGGGGAAAGTCTCGCTTTGTCATATTTGTCGAAGAGTGCCCCACCGCATCCGTATTGTGAGGCGAGCGTTACCTTTTACCGCGGAAATATACCACTTAATTCCCAAGGGAAAAACTGTTGAAAAAGTCGAAGGAGCCGTAAGGCGAAAGGTAGTAAACCATAATTATTATTTACGGAAGTTTTAAATTTTACATTAGAACATTTTTACTTTATTGAGTGCTACAGAAACAGAAACAATATTTTCTGATTATAAGGTATAAGTAGGTACGTTTTTATAACAAGTGTTTATGTAAAATAATATATTATTGTGATAATGATAAAAATGGTTATTTATGATAACACGGCAATATGGCTTGAATTTACAAGTGTTTACCTACATCATTTTGTTTTGATACCTACGTGATTTAAATATTTGTATCTTTTGTTATATATAATTACTAGCGACCCGCCCCGGCTTCTGACGGGAAAATGGTTATTGTGGGTTCAAAGTTCAAAAGTATAATATACTTAAAAGCATAATATTATTATGCATGTATTATACATTATTAACCTTCCTCTTGAATCACTCTATCTATAAAAAAAAACCGCAACAAAATCCATTGCGTAGTTTTAAAGATTTTAGCATACATAGGGATGTAGGGACATAGGGACAGAGAAAGCCACTTCGTTTTATACTATGTAGTGATAGTGATACCCAGGTTAGGGACTACTATTTGGTATTCTGTGCCCAGGTCTTTATAAATATCACTTTTAGAAAATAATTAAATAAGTTAAGCACACAGTACTAGTTTAGTCACAGAATAAATAATGGTTTAGTACAGAAGTCAGTACATGCGGTTTGATTGTATCACCTATACCTACAACTGTGTCCGATTTTAATAGTATAGAATTGATAAGGATTATTATCAGAATACCTAAAGGTGCATAATACTAGCCAGCCTAAATAAGAGCCGCCGCGATACGCAATTTAAGCTAACAACCTGTTCCCTCTTGTGTGTTATTCAGTAAATATAAATTGCAAGTCATTGAAGACATTATGTTTCTGTCTGCTTACATCATCTGTACAAACATTGTTTTTGTTATCAATACTTCAGCATCAGCCCAAGGTTATCATGTTTACGTCGCTGAACCAAGAAACATAGCTCTTTGTGTTTAATTGGAGCATTTTAAATTGATATCTAGATATCGGCAAAAAACTTGAGCAGGCGACGAGCGGGGGTGAAGAATGAACGCAGAGGGATTTTTTTTAATGCTACGAATATTATTTGTGCGCGCGAAGTTGTATGCACGTGATCTAAAATAAGCTATTAAGACGTACTATTAATGAATTAAGACCTTGTGACCACGTTTTGAGGGTGCTCAAAAACTACTCAGTCGCCAAACTCCTAGCCAGTAGCCACTACCGTAGACGCTGCTCGCTAAAATATATCGAAATAATAAATATTTCATCATTTACAGAGTTTCCCTTCCGCCAGTTACCAGTTCTGGAAATCGACGGCAAAGAGTACGCCCAAAGCATGGCCATCTGCCGCTACTTGGGTAACAAGCACGGGGTGGCCGGAGCCACTCTCGAAGAGAACTTGGAGATCGACCAGAGCATCGACTTCCTCAATGACATCCGCATAAGTACGCATACATTTTTTTCTGCTACAGTTTTATCTCACGAATGCAGGCGAGCCTTAAGGGCTTCACACACATTATACCATAAAAATCGCCAGGAGACAACACACAACAGCCATAATGTAACGAAGAGTGTAATGTACATTAATATACTGTATACATTATAGCTGCTGTGTGTGAAACCTTACACATTTAGTTGCGTGTTTCTTTGTGTGCGTAGCGCTCAGTTTATTTACGTAGCGCACACTTCAGTTTACTACGCACACAAGAGCGCATGTCTATACGCACTACACTCAAAGTAGGTAAGGCGGGAGTCACTCGTGAGGGCGTGTTCCTCTTCAGATAACAATTACCCTTCAGGTAACAATGCCCGTACCCGCCGGCGGGGGCGCGGCCAAGACCAAATCATACCTAATAATCAGAGACGGAGCCCCTTAGGCGTCGTCTGCCGCCCCTACCGCGTTGGTACATGACTACTTTGGGGTAGAGCCATCGGGTTTACCATCCGCTCCCCCGCAAGTCCGGTGAAGCTTGATTTGTCATACTTACTTTTTGGACACAAGCGTAGATACAATACAATACAATACAATATTCTTTATTGACACCAAAAATAAACATTACAAAAAAAACATTTTAAACAAATACAAGAGTCAAAAGGCGGCCTTATTGCTAAGGTAGCAATCTCTACCAGGCAACCTTTAAGTTGGAGATCGCGCCCAGAAAAGATTGAGCGGGTTGAGGCTATTCAATAATAAAATAATAAAACGGGCGTGTTCAGACAGAGGGTTTCACTGCCAAGTTTAGGTATGCAATTTGAGATCTATTGATGGATAAAAATCAAATAATATAATATAAAAAAAAGTTTGGAGAAGTAAATTTTTATTAATTTGTGGAATAAGTTTCTTTGGATAATTTAATCCATTGACTGAGCAGTTGACTGATCATCGTGTTCTTTCAGATTTTGCTGATTTAATGAATTTCTTAGAAAACTTTGAGAAAGTTGCTCAATTACTGTTTCTTATTCAATTGAAATAAGAACGGTGCAAATTCAAAGTTCAGTGTGGTTTCATTATTGTACTAATATTTAATTTTGTTTTAACTCTTTTCAGAGGCCGCTTCAGCTGCGTTTGAACCTGACCAAGAGTTAAAGAAGAAGAAGTTAGAAGAGAACAAGACCAACAATGGATGGATGCTGGACAAACTCGATGAAATAATCAAGAAGAATAATGGACACCTTGCATGCGGCAAGGTATGTTCCACAAAATTTGCTTCTCTCTCTTTTTTTATTGGCCGCCATATTGGATTTATTTTTCAAACTGATAATAGCAATTTTCGGATTCAGCGGCGACGTCCAAGAATTCCCGAAAAGCACTATTATTATAGCAACTTGTTAGTTGTTACAGATTTGCCTTTCACCTCGAAAACTAGAGCGATATTTTAATTTCTTTCTTTGTAGTTCCATTAGTTCTTTATTCGCCAATTTTGCCATACCCATTGCACGCCCCATCATTTGAAATTCGAACTTTGACAGCTCAAAATTTAAATTAGGTACGTATTTATATACTTATTCTTTTTTTCAGATGAAAAGTCTTTAGAACTTTCAAGGTTGAAAACATACTTTTATGATTAGTAAAGCCCGACCAAAGAAATAAGAAACCTCGCCATATTGCGGAATTTCAATGGAACTAATTTTATAAGGGAAATTGTTGCCATATTCGTAAAAATATACACGTGGCGCCCTTAGAGCAGGTTTCTCATTTCTTTGGTCAGGCTTTACCCACTAGTACTGTTTCTCGGAAGTTTTTTATTTTTTTTATTAGGAAACAGTCACGTAGGTTTATAAAGTGGTTCAAAGAAAATATTATTACAGAACTATAGTTCCCTTGAAAACGTATATATTAAATGATTAAACAAGGAGTTCTAGATGTTGCTTGTAAAGCCTGACCAGAAAAATAAAAAACTTCGCCATATTGCGGAATTTCAATGGAACTAATTTTATAATGGAATTTGTTGCCATAAACATAAAAATATACACGTGGCGCCCCCAGAGCAGGTTTTGTATTGGTCTGGTTTTTTAAACGTTTTTTTTTTCAGCTGACCTGGGCAGACTTTGCCTTCGCCGGCGTGTATGATGCTCTGAAGTTCCTAATGGACTATCCAGACTTGGACTCCAAGTATCCAAGCTTCAAGAAACTGCAGGAAAGCATCCGTGGACTGCCGCGAGTAAAGGAGTTCATCGCCAAATGCCCCGCCACTGATTTCTAAACCCAATGTATTTTTATTCTTCATCTGTTAAGATTTATTTTTATAACTATAACTGTAAAGTACACACTTGATACACAATCATGTATTGCAATTATTTGCAATAAAAGTTATAACTAATGAGTGATTTTTTAAATTCAATTTTTCTCGTTATTCATTCATTCATTCAAAATTTAAGAGCAGGGCTCTTGTCCGTGGAGTAATCGCCACCTCTCTCTGTCCATAGCCAGCTCCTTGACTTCCTGGTACGACACGACTTCAACTTATTCCTTCACTTGGTCTAAAAATGTACGTCTTGGTCTTCCACGTCCTCTCCTGCCCTCTATCTTTCCTTCCATTATTGTTCTGAAGAAGTTGTCATGTCGTATCAGATGTCCCAACATTTTACCCCTTCTATTTTCCATACAAATAGGTATATTGATTTTCAGACTGGTATACATTATTTGATATATAATTTGAAAACACGTTTGCTGAAAATGTTATCGAATGAAAATTAAACCAAAGTAAACTCGATTTTAAGAATTGTGTTTAACTTTTTCCAGTGTTGTTAAGGGGCATCAGTTTTATTATTCTATCTAAAAAATATGTCTAGTCCGTTTTTTTGCTTAGAGTTTAGTTGTCACTGTATTAGTAGTTTTCTTGGTTGTCATCTTGTCTCTCTTTTCTTTGGCTGCAGCGTTGACTTGTTCTATGGTGTCCATAAGAGGTGCGTCTTTAGTTTCTGGTGTCAGTGTCAGGAGAACGCTGGAGATGAGTGCCGTAACACAGAAACAAATCGAGGGTAGCGCGGGAGATAACGGCAACTGGAATCAAGTAAATTATTAAAAGGCGTAGCCAACCCTGAACGTTTGAACAATTTTGATGTCTTTTTTAATCTAACAAATTCTGATAGCTAAATTTGAGAACAAATATATCAATTTAATATGATAGTCCCATAATTTAGGCCAACAGTATTTATGTGGAACCAACAAAATCGAGAATCTCTAACCCTACAACCAAACGCAGGGATAATCTATCAGTACAGATCTTCCATTTTAAAGAAAAGACAGGTATTAAGAAACAGTTTTTTTAAATAAGTATTGAACTACTTTGACCCCCTGTCTTAATATTTTATAATAGTTTGCTTCTTTTGGTTTCGTCGTAGTCAGGTAAAAGTGAAAAGATATTATAAGAGAAAACTCAATATTGGCTCTAATAATCTTCATTTATTCAAGTTTCAGAAAAACACACGACATTTTACAATCAGATTTTTGGGCAGAGTGTCAGGCTTCTTTCACAGGCTTCTTTCAAGTGTTGCCAGTATAAATGTAGTATATCCAACACGCCTCCTTACATTTATACTGCAACCAACATTCTCTACAAACTTGGAAAATATTACTTAACTTATTACAACATTTCTCTTATCCTTTAACATGTCTTATTTCAGATTATTTATCTTAACTTAATTTATTATCTTAGTAACTTATTTTATTTCACATTTAACATTTCTCTGAATTTAATAAACTTTACATTACCCAATGACTTTGTAAATATATCCGCCACATTATTCTCTGTATCTATTTTTATAATTTCTATTTTATTCTGTTTAACATTTTCATGAATATAATGATAGTGTACTTCAATATGTTTTGAATTTTTTGTGAAATTTCCATATTTTGCAATAGCTACAACACCTGAATTATCCTCATAAATTTTAATTGGATCATCAAACTTAATAAAAACATCATTTACAAGGCAAGTTAAAAAATTTAGTTCAGTTACAGCTTCTGACAATGCAATATACTCAGCAAATGTAGAAGACTTAGTTACACAGTTTTGCTTCTTAGATTTCCACAGAATTACATTTCCAAACATTCGAATTACTAGTCCAGTGGTAGATTTTCTGTCAATAATGTCTCCTGCCCAGTCGGCGTCTACAAAACTATCTAAGATATCAGCATTCTTATTTTTATAATATTTCAAGATAAGATCTTTTGTCAAATACAAATATTTTAATACTCTTAAAGCATACTTAAAATGTGTCTCATTATAACAATTTTGAAATCGACTTAAATAATTTACACTGAATGAAATATCTGGTCTGGTACCTGAACTGATATACAGTAGTGCACCTATCAAATTTCTATACTTTACATCTTCATTTATTTCACATTGTTCTAGTTTCAAATTAATTTCCATGGGAGTCTTGTATAGTTTTGAATTTTCAATATTATAACGTTTAGCTAAAGATTCAATATATGACTTCTGACTTAGAGTCAATACATTATTTTGCTCATAATTGTATTTTATTTCTATACCAATGTAATTTTTTACAATTCCCATATCTTTCATTTTAAATTTATCAGACAATTCTTTTTTAATATTTTTAATTACTTGTTCATCTTTACAGCAGATTAACAGATCGTCAACAAAAAGCAGAATATATACAGTCATATCCTTTTGTCTCCTAACATACAAACAGTAGTCATATTTACTTCTTTGAAAATCAAGAGTTGTCAGAAATTCGTTAAAACATTCATACCATGCACGAGGACTCTCCTTTAAACCATATAACGCTTTATTTAACCTGTAAACTCTATCAGTACCATCTTTATAACCATCAGGCTGTTTTACATAAACTTCTGACAAAACTCTACCATTTAAAAAAGCTGTTTCTACATCCATTTGGTGAATAGCTAAGGAATTTTGACAACAAAAAGACAACAATAATTTCAAAGTTGGCATTTTAGCAACAGGTGAATAAGTATCATCAATACAATCAGTTTGCTGAAAACCTCTAACCACTAACCTTGCTTTAAATTCTTTTTCATTTTTCTTTTTATAAATCCACTTCACATCAATAACCTTTTTGTCCTCTGCAGGTTTGTCCATCAGTGTCCAAGTATTATTTTTCTCCAGACTATCCATTTCACGGTTCATTGCTGCTTTCCAATCATCCGACTCATCACACGTCACTGCCTCTTGAAAGTTAACTGGAGACATAGCATTACAAAAGTTTACATATACAACATGGTCATCATATTTGGATGGTAGTTTCCTTGTCCTTTGAGGTCTTTTTTCTTTATTCTCTTCCTGACATTCTTCTTCATGTGTCATATTCCTTTTATATATTTCTCCATCATCTTGTTCTTCTCTTTCTCTTCCTGTCTCAATTTTATCATCTTCTGTGTCTCTATTTTCAACTACTTCTTCATTACTTTCTTCATCTTCTTCAATTTCTTCATCTTCATACTCTTTCAACTTAATGCACTTTGCTGTCTTCTCAATAAATCTCACATGACGACTAATGATCACTTTATTATTCACTAAAACTCTGTATCCCATATCTGTATAGCCTACTAAGATTCCTCTTGCAGCTTTTGGGTTCAACTTTGATGTCCTTTTTTCTTCTGGTATCCTCACAAATGCTGTACTCCCATATAATCTCAAATTTGTCACATCCGGTTTTATTCCAAAGAATATCTCATATGGTGTCTTCTTGATAAAAGTGTTTGTAAGCAGTCTGTTTCCTAGGTATGCAGCAGTTTTCACGCATTCAGGCCAGTAACATTTGTCAATCTCTGCTTCAGCTAGTAAGCACCTAGCTCTGTCCATTATTGTTCTGTTATATCTTTCAGCAATCCCATTTAACTCGTGTGTGTGTCGCAAAGTGGACTTTATTTGTAATTGAGGCGCTGAACTATAGAAACTATGCTAGAAATAAGAAGATTTTGTAGAATAGAACTGCTGTATTATAATGGAGAGATGAAAGGTGACAAAAAGTATTGCAATAGTAAAAAAACATTTAAAATCAAAAAGTCAATGTTGCCATCGCAACATGCTGCGGGCCACAAAGGGAAACATTACAAATCAATGAAACTTATTAAAACTATACAGCTTCAAAAACACTTAGGAAACACAAATAAAACTTAATTAGACTTCTAATCAAAAAACCATCTTCGATCTATGAATAAAATACCTAATTATCCTCGATAGGTAAAACACAGACCTTATTTATAGATCGAAGATGAGTTCTTTGATTAGAAGTCTTTACTTCCACGGCTCGGACCCTGCCGTCATGTCCTCCAATTAATTTAATAATTCTGGCCATAGGCCAGCACATTGAAGGAGTGTTATCTTCTTTAAGAATAACTAAACTACCCAGTTTTACGTTACCTTTATCATTTTGCCATTTCGGTCTATTCTGCAATATGTTTAAATAGTATTTGTGCCACTGTTTCCAGAATGACTGTTTTACTTGAGCACATATTTGATACAATTTAAGACGATTTAGTGGAATGCTAGTTACATCTTTCTCTGGATACATAGTTAATGAACTACCTATAATAAAGTGACCAGGCGTGAGGTAACAAAAATCATCGGGGTCTGAGGACAAAGGTAACAGGGGCCGACTATTCAAAATTGCCTCTATTTCGGTAAGTACAGTTTGTAATTGCTCATACGTTAAAATATTATTTTGCAGTGTTCTCTTTAAATGATATTTGGTGCTCTTCACTGCCGCCTCCCAGAGACCACCAAAGGTAGGCGAGTAACTTGGTATGAAATGGAACTCTATGCCTCTCTGAGCGGAAAACTCGTGTACCTTTGATTGGTGCGTCTGTGAAGACTGCAGCGAGTAGAGCTCGGCTAACTGGCTCCTTGCACATTTGAACGTACTAGCATTATCGCAGTGTATTTCAGTGGGCAGACCTCGTCTCGATATTAATCGTCTTAGACACGCTAGAAAGGTTTCTGTAGTTAAATCGGAAGCCAGTTCCAAATGAACTGCCTTCGTGGTGAAGCAAACGCATACCAAAATATACCCTTTGCCGATCACGGAACGCCTTACACGCGAGAGTTTAACTTGCACCGGCCCAGCGAAATCCACTCCGATTTTCACAAAAGGTCGGCTAGTGGCTGTGACCCGACTGGCTGGCAAGGAACCCATTAGCTGTCTTGCTACAGTCGCTTTTTGCCTGAAACAAGTAATACACTTGTGAATTATCTTTTTAATCTCCGACAGGCCATTTACCATCCAAAATCTTTGGTTTAGATTTCCTAGCAAAAGCCTAGGCCCAGCGTGCAAAAGTCTTTCATGCTCACTTTGTATAAGCAAGGATGTGATAATGGAACCTTTAGGAAGGATAATGGGATGCTTCTGATCATAGGAGATCTCCGCATTATCCAACCTACCACCAACACGTAAGAGGCCCATATCATCAAGAAAAGGATGCAAATTTAATAAATTCCCCTTTACATTATCGCCTTTTCTTAAAGCTCGCACTTCAGAGTAAAAGAATTTGCTCTGCTCGTGTTTAATTAAAAACATTAATGCATGGTTCAACTCTATACTTTTTAAATAATTTGTGTTTATTTTACTGTTATATTTGTTCATGTTATTTAGGAACCTTAAAATATATGCCAACACCCTAATCATTTTATTTATGTCGGAGTATTTATGTAAACGTTCCATAACATACTCGAAAGCAGACGAGCTGCTGCAAAGATTGCTGCATGGAGTTAGGCGGGCCTTCACCTCTGGTACGTCAGCAGGTAAAGGAGTAAAGCAAGAAGCAAAAGTGTCCTCGCTGTTTTGTAGAAACTGCGGGCCTCGCCACCACAGATCACACTCGCCCAGCTCACCTGGAGGAACTCCCCTGCTTATAAGGTCGGCAGGATTCTCCTTTGTATTTACGTAGAGCCAGCGCCATCTAGCAGTGTTTTGACGGATCACATTTACTCTGTTCGCAACGTAGGCTTGCAATTTAGTAACCTCGGTGGAAAGCCAAGCAAGAACAATTTGCGAGTCACTAAACAAATAAACATTTTTAATATCACACTTTAGCTTTAGTGTTTCATATGTTTTAACTATCAGCTTAGACAATAAAAGCGCAGCATTTAATTCAAGCCTTGGAATAGTCATACCTTTCTTATTTATAGGATTTATTCTAGACTTCGAACAGAGGAGATGTGTTCGTATTGTACCTGAGACATCAGTAAGCCGCAGATATACGCAGCATCCGTAGGCCGTTGCACTCGAAGCATCCGCAAAACCAGCTAATTCGGCTGTATGAGAATCGAAAATATTTACATTTCTATTTAACAAAATAGGTTTCATGTTTGCAAGACCATCTGTATAATCGAGCCACTCTTTTTGGATTTCAGGTGAGGGACTGTCGTTCCAACTTGTATTTGAAACCCAAGTTTCTGCATGATGGCCTTCGCTTTGACCACAATTGGACTCACAAAACCCATAGGGTCGTAAAATCTTCCTATGTAACTGAGTATGCTTCGCTTGGTTACATTGGTTGCATCAAAAGATTCAGGAGATGAAATTATAAATTGATCATCCTTGATATTTATAACCAATCCTAAGGCTTTCATTTTAAAATTTTCCTTCTGCAAATCCAAAGTATCAAAATACTGTTCACTAGGAGGAATGTTGGACAGAACCCTTGGATCATTTGAGGCCCATTTGTGCATATTGAAACTACCTAACCGAAGCAACTCACGTAATTGCTCTTTTGTGTCTTGGATAGTCTGCAAATCGTCATGAGAATAAATGACGTCATCAACGTAAATGCTATTTTTGACAACTGAGGAAGCTAGGGGGTAAGATTGTTTGTACCTACTTGCTAACTCAACTAAACATCGCGTTGCCAAATAACTAGAGCATTTCAGTCCATATGTAACAGTATCTAGCCTGATGCATTTGATCGGCTCATCTAAGCTGTCTCTCCAAAGTATATTTTGAAGAGAAGAATATTCAGGGTCTATTCTAACATTACGAAACATGCGCCTGACATCAGCAGTGAAAGTATACCTACCTAAACGAAATAACATAATAATGTCAAATAAGTCTCGCTGAACCACCGGCCCATTTAATAACAAGTCGTTCAACGAGATCTTCTTATTTGTTTTCATTGAACCATCGAAAACCGTGCGCAACTTCGTTGTTTTACGAGTTTCGTCAATTACTGCGTGATGCGGTAGAAAATAGACTGCCTGTTTGTTTAACTCATATAACTCAATGTCAACATAATGACCATGATTGAGCGATAGGTATTCATGTATGAATTCCTGATATCTTAAGAATAAACCTGGATCTGAATGTAATCTTTTTTCCATATTTACAAATCGTCGTAGTGCTAGATGGAATGATTCACCCAAGGTATCATTGACATCAGACAAAGGTAATTTTAATGGAAGGGCAACCTGAAATTGGTTGTTTTCTAACTTAACAGTACTTTGAAATATTTGTTCGCAAAGTTCCTGTTCTGAGGATTGCTCCATGAAGATCTCCGGGACCTTTTCATGAGTCCAAAATTGACTCATTGTGCTACCTAAGCCTTGGGGAGATTCAATCTGACATTTGAGAACCACCTTGTTACAGACAGCTTGATATTGAGGAACATTACCTCCAATTATGTGACCGAAAACCGTATTAATGATACGCATACTAGGCTGCGGATAAGGCGCCTTACAGGTCGCGCCGCTGACCGCAGATTGCGCAAGCGTGGACGGCGACGACACTGTCGAGCTCAGCACCTCCAACGGCTGACAACTCGGAAGCATTGCCTGAAACATAATATCAGAACCGATTAACATGTGTATCTCACTTGGCACATTAAACTTCTCATCAGCTAACTCTATATTGGATGGTAGATTCAATTCAGAAATGTCAAACTTGTACTGTGGTAAATTGCATGTTATTTGGTCCACCACATGACATGTAATGTTGGTTTTGAATGGAGTTTTCAAGGAATAAACTTCCAATGGAATACAGTATTTAACATTAGCCTTTGAATTGGAAATGCCAATAATATTTGTGTCAGTTTGCTTGGGATTCAAACCTAATCGCTGGACTACACTTTTGGTAATAAAAGATACTTGTGAGCCCGAGTCCAGAAGGGCCTTAATATGATACTCAACACCATCTCTGCCATAGACCTTTACTCTCGCCGTAGGGAGTAGAACATTATTTTCAGTGTTGCCTGTCAACGTGACAGGACCCTTAGGCGGCTCGCAGTGCAACAGTGAATTATGCTGAGCTTTGCACTGTGTGCACCGAAAATGGAATCTGCACTTGCCCATGTGTGTGCCTAAACATATAGTGCACATTTTATTTTCCTCAACAAACTTTAGCCTGTCATTGGAATTAATCAAATTAAACTTTTTGCACTTGAATAACTTGTGCTCACTGGAGTTGCAATACTTACATGAAGGTCCAGTGACGGCAGCAGCAGCGGTTACTCTGCTGGTACTCGGAGCCTGATGTCCTTGCCCTTGCCCTGCAGTCTCCAACGCCATGGCACGCTTCTCCAGGAAACCCAGAAATTCTTCAAGCGTGGGATCTTCAGAGTCATTTCGTTCCAGCTGAAACGCTCTTGCAGTGAAGGCATCTAATTTGCGAAAAAGGACACATAGCAAAACAGGATCCCAGTACCTAACACGAGGATCGTGATTTTTCAATGCAGCTATTTCCTGTCTGATATCTGAAATAAAATCTCTTATGATTGGAGCCGTTGACTTAAGCATGCATTTTAAATCCAAAATATTATAAATGTGTTGACCGACTATTTTCTGTTTATTGTTGTATCTTTTGTCAATTAAAGTCAATGCCTCCTTATAGGATTCGGGACACATGGGCAGATTTTTGATTAAATTTAGGGGTTCGTCCTTTAAAAACGACCTTAAGTAATAAAGCTTTTGCAGGGGGTCTAGGCTTTTGTCTCCATCTATCATTGATCTAAATAAATTTATAAATGGTACATAGTCCGTTATCTTACCATCAAAAACCTTGATGTTAATTGGCGGCAATTTTGTCCTACTTGGCGATGGTGCTGGTTCTGACCCCGATGGCCTAGACATAGACATGGCCAAGGCTTTGTCTAGAGAGGATATTATCTGGAAATAGCTCTCCTCAAAGGACTCGATGTCCTCCTTATCTGGGGCATCGGGTGACGCAAGAAAGGCTATTTGTTTACAGTAGCTCTCATATTCACCAAAAGCGGCTACTACGCCCTGTCGCTTCTGCGTTAATAAGTCCTGAGAGCACTCCGTTAGATCCTTTTGTATGAATTTGAGAGCACGTGTAATTTTAGCTTTTTCGAACCCTCTGCGTGCCACAAGCTTTGAAAGGGGGACATCGGCGTCGGGGACACCAGCAGCATCATCGTATTGCTCATCCATCATTTATACGACTATTTAAAAATCCACTTTAAAGTTATTTTTAACGAAACTAGAGACTAGAGTTCTTTAAAACTTTCAATCACAAAAAGGCACAGAAAGTTATTTTTCTCTTTGATCACAAACACGAAATGACGTAATGTTGCGTGCTTCGTGTTTGACGTAACGAAATCTTCCGAATGATCGTCGTCCGTTATTCGTGCTCGACATTCGACGAGACTACCCGAAGATTCGCGAGCAGTCCGTTGCCAGCAAAACGACACGTCACATACACGATGAAATGAATAAAAATGGCTGCTTGTCTTGTATGATTGAATCCAATGGATAATTTGCAATCACGACGCAGATGAATTGATGAAATGAAACTTGTTGCCTGACTTCTTCACGGCGAGAACAACGCAGATATAGACTTGCTAGTGTCCTGCAGCCAGAGCAAAAAATAATGGCCGACTTCACCTTTTTTCTTCTCCTATGAATTTCGCTGCAATTCCTATTCTTGCTTTTTGCTGAGCACAGCTTCTTTCTTCAATAATTATTTACGAAGGACCATGTCGCAAAGTGGACTTTATTTGTAATTGAGGCGCTGAACTATAGAAACTATGCTAGAAATAAGAAGATTTTGTAGAATAGAACTGCTGTATTATAATGGAGAGATGAAAGGTGACAAAAAGTATTGCAATAGTAAAAAAACATTTAAAATCAAAAAGTCAATGTTGCCATCGCAACAGTGTGTATGGAGGACACGGTCTCAAATATATTCCTTCTTGTTTTGCTAGCTCATAGAATCGCTTGTTCAAGTACTCAGTTCCATTATCACACTGTATTACTTTGATCTTTTTTCCTGTCTGATTTTGCACCAAATTAATATAATCCACAAAACAGTCATACACTTCACTTTTTTGTTTGATACAGTACACTTTAGCAATTCTACTGAAATCATCAATAAAACTCACAAAATATCTTTCACCATTATTCCCTACAGGGTTCACTGGGCCATTCACATCAGTATGCACTATTTGTAACAAATCACTTGCTCTCTTCCTATTATTTTCAAATGGTAAATTTGTCATTTTATTTTCCAAACATATTTCACATTGAACAAAGTCATTTTCCAATTTATTAGGCAAACCAACACATAACTGTTGTTCACACATCTTCTGTATATTATTGAAGTTACTATGACCAAGAATTCTATGCAATTTTTCTTTGCTGTTCATTGTAACAGAAGTGTTCGACTTTACATTACTTTCCTGAGCTACTTTACCATTTAGGATGTACAACTTATTTTGTCTTTCAGCACAAGCTATCAATGTTTTTGATGAATTGTAAATTTTAGCATCATAAGTATTAAATATTATGTTATTGTTCTTGGCAGCAATACTTGATACACTCAACAGATTCTGTTTCATTGATGGAACATAATAAACATTATTAATCTTTGTTTTTAACCACTTTCCTTTTACACAAAAATACATTTCAATATTGCCAATCTTATTAGATTTTAAACAAAATCCGTCACCTACCTTAATATCAATCGGATTACTCAGAACTTTAAATTCACAAAAATATTTGTCCTCATTTATGATATGATCAGAGCACCCACTGTCCAGTAACCATTTTACACTGTTGTTACACTGTTCATTTAGTCCTGGTTCAACTTGAGATGACAACACTTCAACGTTAAATGAGTTTCCATCATTTCGTGTACCTTGAATCTCCGATGTTCCTGCTAAACTGTGACCTTGACCTCTCTGTTGATATGCACCTCTGCCTCGCCAATAAGAGCCACGATGTTGTCCACGTCCACGCCAATAAGAACCACGATGTTGTCCACGACCACGCCAGTTAGAAACATGATGTTGGTCACCACGTCCTTGAAAATTCCGGTTTCCAAATTTATTGTTTTGACATTCCCTTAGTATGTGTCCAGGCTTACCACATCCATAACATGTTTGTTCCTTCCGTGTATTAAATGACTGATGTTCTCTCCTTTCTTCTGTATTCGCTTCTCTCTTTTTGTATTCTAACAATAGCTTTGATTTGACATAATCCACAGATTTTTCCTTATCTGGTAACGCGTCCACAATGTCTACAATATTCAGGAAAGCCTTTGGAAGGCATAGAAGAAGATAGTTTAGTTTGTCCTCGGGTGAGACCTTTTCCCCTGAATTAGTTAGGCTATTAACACAACTCTCAAATCTGTTTATGAATTCCGCTGGATCATCGTTTTCGTTCATTTTTAACTCTAAGAGTTTCCTCTTGCACAGTAATTTATTTGCTGTGGATTTTGCAAGATACATTCCGTCTAACCTAGAAATCATATCCCGTGCCGTTCCTTCGTTAATAATTAATTCCAGTTGTGAATTGGAAACGCTATTCACTATGTAATTTTTTGCTTTCACTTCCATTTTTTTCCAAACTTCTTCTTTAATATCTGTTGGTTTCACAACATTCTTTATAACTTCGTAACATTCTTTCATTTCCAGAAACACTTTCAATCTGAATTTCCATTTCTCATAGCCATTTCCATTGAATATTTGAAGTTGTAAATCTTCCGTCTTTTCTTCCATTTTTGTTAATCTTTTGCTTTTTCTTCATAAATAAACCACGAACAGCTACCATGAAAAGATATTATAAGAGAAAACTCAATATTGGCTCTAATAATCTTCATTTATTCAAGTTTCAGAAAAACACACGACATTTTACAATCAGATTTTTGGGCAGAGTGTCAGGCTTCTTTCACAGGCTTCTTTCAAGTGTTGCCAGTATAAATGTAGTATATCCAACAAAAAGCACAGGTATAAGGGGAAAAAAACTAAATTAGGAAGAAAATTTTTCAGTAGACATTGTATAACAATTGTAAATTTGTAAGGAGTAAAGTAAGGGAAAAAAATGATCGTTATTTTACCAGCATTGGCGTCAGTGGCGATAGCATTGCTCCAAGTCTTGACATCACTGCTCCGAAGCTGATTAAGGATGCTCTGGTGCTGGTAGGATAGAACTCCATGGTGTAAGTAATTGTGCCGGTAAAACAGGCTGCTATTATCATCTTGCCGATGCAAAAGAGAGTGATCTTCAACCAATTGGCACCTGCAAGATATAAATTATTATTTTTTCTTGACTGTGGTGTCCCACTGCAGGGCAAAGGCATTTCTCGCCTACTTCCACATTGGTCTCCCACTCCCCTGAATAAGCATCCAGCTTTTCTCGCCACCTCTTGCGGGGCCGACCACCGCGACACCTTTTAGTAGGTATAGGTCCAGTCACTAATTTGTATCAACAATAGATATTTGTGAAAGAAGTTTATAATTAAAGATAAGAACTAGATACTATTTTTAGCTTCAAGATCATAATAATGACTTTTAGGAATAATCATAAAGTACACAATTATTATGTTATGATTATGATATGACAATAATATCTTAATAACGTATCGAAAGTTTGTAAGGATTAAAGGATGTTTGTTACTCTTTCACGTAAAAGTACAGAATGGATTTTAATGAAACTTTACAATAACATAGCTTAAACATCAGAATAACACAAGCTACATTTTACCGCGGGAAAATACCTCCTTCCCACGGGAAAAATGATAATGCAGGCGGATACGCGGGGCGGAAAGCTAGTACTATCTGTACACATGTTTATCATTATAGTGCATTGTAAATAATTTATTTTAAACTATTTTATACTATTATAAGAAAGTTTACAAAAAAGAATCATTTTTGAATATTAGGTAGGTACATTTTTCAAAAAACATTTCCACTTTAAAAAAAAAAAGTTGTATTTTAATCTAACCAAGCTGATATTCTTGAGAGCGGCATGGGGAAGATGTATATAATGTTTTTTCTATAAAATACTTACTGGCATATCCAGAAGCGACGCATAAAATACCACTTATAAAAAATCCAATCATCAAAGGTACCTTCCTTCCAATGTTATTCATTAAATACAAAGCTATCAGTTCCCCTGGGAAGGACATCACAGTTGATAGTAAAAAATTCGTGTACTTATTTCCCGGTAAAAGCACCGAGTTTATGATCAACCCATAATACACAAAACCACACGTGAAACGACAAACTGACGCTACTATAAGTCGTTTTACTATCTCTCTTGATGTAAATATATCTTTATATCCTTCTCTTACTTCATAACTCTTTATATTAAATGCCAATTTTAGTTTTGTATCATCCATTTCATTGAATTCTTGTTCATTTATAGTCTTTTTGTTTGTTTTTGCAATATCCATGATAGTATTCTTCGCTTCATCGATTTTGCCATTTAGTATCTGCCATCTAGGACTCTCTTTAATAATAAAGATGTAGGTTAAAAAGAAGATGGGCGGCGTGTATGTTATCCGGATCAAGTCCTTCCAATACGGTACAGCCATTGCTATGCAGGCAAATAGACATTCCCCGAAGTATACTACATAGGCAACTAGTACTCCTGCAAATATTCTGTTTGATTTGCCACCAAATTCCACAACTGAAATAAAATTAATTACATTAGCAGACGATGGTTCCGAGTGGTTCCGATGAACGCCTGAACTGTGCTTTTGGTGGCAAAATGGATATTTTTTCATGACCCGTACGTAGCGTGCTCCTGTAATGGTTAGGTGGTGCACACCTTCTATTAATTGTTAATGGTTCAATTGTCTTCTTCTTCTGACTGGTGTACATTTATATTAAGAATTTTATTTCTTTACTTAACCACTAAGGGGACACAAAGCAGCGTCCAAATTTATCCTTCGTGCCCCCGGAAGCACAGTCCGGATGGTCAGAGTAATCGCGTCCATTTGGAATTAAGAATGAGCAAATGTCTACTAGTCCAAGTGAACTCAATTCAGAAAAGTTTGAATTTCATTAGGTTTATTGTTAGTGTTGTGTTTTCATCGAGAGGCAAATTATGCTGGCTAGTTGGGTTAGATTTGTACCTACTAGTTGAGTTTTCCTGTTTATCATGTGGGTTTCGAACCTAACTCACAAATACTTTTGTCAAAGTTGCTTCTGACATAGTTCCTATAACGACTAAATATATTTACGTAAATATTAGCCGGGATCAACGGCTACAAGTGCCTTCCGACGAACGGAATTATCTTGCTATTTGGATAGTCAAGATTCAAAGACAAAGACAAATCTTAGTGCTCCACCTAAGAATTCTATTAAAGTACAGTAAGAAATAACTCACGCATTACAGAGGTTGCAACATAAGCGCCACCTGATAAGAATGCCTCAAGGAATTCTAAAACTACATAAATGTAGTAACTTGTTGAGAAAGGTTTTAAATGACCAATGGCTACTGCGGTGCCGCAGAATATCATCGTTGGTTTCCTTCCAAACCTGAGGGAAGACTAAAATTTAAACACAACCAACAACATAGAGCTGTAATTTACTATACTCTAGCTTTCCGCCCCGAGAGTCAGCCCGCCGTGTTTTTCCCGTGGGAATGAGGATCTTTCCGGCGGTAAAAGGCAGCTTATGTCCTTTCCTAAGATCTATTCTATCTTTGTACCAAGTTTAACAAATAATTATACAGTAGTTTCGGAGTCTATTCAACACAAACAAACAAACAATCAAATCTTTTCTCATTATAATATTGTTATAGATACCTAATACAAATTACGATAATTATTTCCGCTTGTTTTGTAAACTATGAGTTAAAAATAAGGAGTTATGAACTATTATAATCGATTACGGAATAGGAATGCTGACTGACTGTCTTCAAAACATAACATACATACATATCGATGGTGGAAATGTCAAAGGGCTTAAAGGACAAATCGTCATTTTACAGGAGAGCAGAAAAACGATTTTTATAGAAAAAAGTGCATAACTTTTTTGTTTTTAAAGCGATCAATTTGGTTTAAAGACCAAATTTTATATTTTTTTGAGCTGAACTGTATCCACGCTTTTAATTTCACCCAACTAGCTCAGTTTAAAAGATAGATGTCCTTTAAGTTTCGTACTTTTATGATCTTGTCCTTTAAAGCCAAAACAGACTAAGAAATTAAGAAGTGCTTTGGACTTAAAGGACTGCACTTAACATATTAAAAGGTCTTAAAGGACAATTGCGGTCTAACCATACAAAAAATCTGTCCTTTACACTGTATAAGCAGAATGTTTTGACTCGCCACCTGCATGCTTATTGACCTCTTCGTTGTTTCCAGTTCTATGAAAACCGAACCTTTTAGAACAGAATCTTTTTTTAGCGAATTGTTTACAACAATTATTTCTATGTCACATTATTCCTGATTCGTGATTCGACTATTATTAAGAACAGATCTTTCATAATGCAGTTTTCTGCTTTATCTCTTGGATTGTCCGTATGTACGTAGCTACATATTTGAGCCACTATAATTTAACCTGAGAGCCCTTTTCGTGTTGCCGTCTTTATAAAATAAATGGAAAGCAAGCATTGATTACGGCACCACATGTCGTTGGTCTTTTGTTGGTCAGTTAATCAAGTTTCGGTATTCAACACCAGTCAACATTTCTTCCCATAGATCTTAACGTTAGCAAACGTACTGATTTCGTGACAATTTAGTACAGCTAAATGCTATTCCACGAAGTGATAATGTTAGAATGGGGTACTTTTTTACCATTCAAGTGCTTTTATCTGAAATTTCAGCACATTTTAAGAGATGATTGGTTCTTTTGTCCTAATTTAGTTGACCACAGTTGACTGTCATTAAAACATAATATCTTTTATTTATTTTTTTGTTAGTTTTTATTTCATGTATTTTTTGTAGTATTTTTTTTTAGATAAGCAAGGAATTTAAATTAATTTATTTAAAAACGCTGTTATTATCGTATTCTTTTGGTTTTATGACCTGAAACCATTCTTTTATTACGATTGTTTGTTTAAAACCATAATTATATTGTTTGGGAATAAAATATCTCGAAAATGTTTGTGATTTATAGTTACAAAAAGTGATTAAATACAGGTACGCCATTCTATCCTGTCTTAACTTTCTTTTGTAAAGTCGAATTTTAACGAAATAATCCAGTCTCAAGTGTAAAATGGGATAGTTCTGTACGTCACATATGACGCCTCCTGCACAAAAAGCAGGGAAAAGCTCAATTAAGGGTTGGACTTTCTGGTCTAGACACTATAATTATAAGTCACATGTCATTAACTTCCTATGCTACGTGTCCTTTAAGCCTATACGTGTGAATACAAAATATGTGAGTTTGGGTCGTAAATATCCATAAATTACTAAGTTTAATTTCTTAATGTCCTTTAAGCATAAAGAATTATATCGATGGTGGAAATGTCAAAGGGCTTAAAGGACAAATCGTCATTTTACAGGAGAGCAGAAAAACGATTTTTATAGAAAAAAGTGCATAACTTTTTTGTTTTTAAAGCGATCAATTTGGTTTAAAGACCAAATTTTATATTTTTTTGAGCTGAACTGTATCCACGCTTTTAATTTAACCCAACTAGCTTAGTTTAAAAGATAGATGTCCTTTAAGTTTCATACTTTTATGATCTTGTCCTTTAAAGCCAAAACAGACTAAGAAATTAAGAAGTGCTTTGGACTTAAAGGACTGCACTTAACATATTAAAAGGTCTTAAAGGACAATTGCGGTCTAACCATACAAAAAATCTGTCCTTTACACTGTATAAGCAGAATGTTTTGACTCGCCACCTGCATGCTTATTGACCTCTTCGTTGTTTCCAGTTCTATGAAAACCGAACCTTTTAGAACAGAATCTTTTTTTAGCGAATTGTTTACAACAATTATTTCTATGTCACATTCTTCCTGATTCGTGATTTGACTATTATGCAGTTTTCTGCTTTATCTCTTGGATTGTCCGTATGTACGTAGCTACATATTTGAGCCACTATAATTTAACCTGAGAGCCCTTTTCGTGTTGCCGTCTTTATAAAATAAATGGAAAGCAAGCATTGATTACGGCACCACATGTCGTTGGTCTTTTGTTGGTCAGTTAATCAAGTTTCGGTATTCAACACCAGTCAACATTTGTTCCCATAGATCTTAACGTTAGCAAACGTACTGATTTCGTGACAATTTAGTACAGCTAATGCTATTCCACGAAGTGATAATGTTAGAATGGGGTACTTTTTTTACCATTCAAGTGCTTTTATCTGAAATTTCAGCACATTTTAAGAGATGATTGGTTCTTTTGTCCTAATTTAGTTGACCACAGTTGACTGTCATTAAAACATAATATCTTTTATTTTTTTTTAGATAAGCAAGGAATTTAAATTAATTTATTTAAAAACGCTGATATTATCGTATTCTTTTGGTTTTATGACCTGAAACCATTATTATTATTATGATTGTTTGTTTGAAACCATATATTGTTGGGGAATAAAATATCTCGAAAATGTTTGTGATTTATAGTTACAAAAAGTGATTAAATACAGGTACGCCATTCTATCCTGTCTTAACTTTCTTTTGTAAAGTCGAATTTTAACGAAATAATCCAGTCTCAAGTGTAAAATGGGATAGTTCTGTACGTCACATATCACGCCTCCTGCACAAAAAACAGGGAAAAGCTCAATTAAGGGTTGGACTTTCTGGTCTAGACACTATAATTATAAGTCACATGTCATTAACTTCCTATGCTACGTGTCCTTTAAGCCTATACGTGTGAATACAAGATATGTGAGTTTGGGTCGTAAATATCCATAAATTACTAAGTTTAATTTCTTAATGTCCTTTAAGCATAAAGAATTATATGAAACTGACCTATAATACCAAAAATCGAAAAAAGTGCATTTTTCAAAATTCTCTCCTAGCTCCATTATTTGACATAAAAAAATTTCAAATATACAGATCGAAAGAGCTTGACGAGACGAATAGAACTGCATCAAAAAGTGATTTTCGTCAAAATGTCCTATAAGCCCTTTGACATTTCCACCATCGAATATCAGCCCGTAGCAGTCCACTGCTGGACATAGGCCTCTCCAAGTGTGCGTCACGTAACTGTAACGAGTTTTCGAACGGGACGGGTGTTGATTTCACTTCAGTATTTTTTTTGTATCGAATCTCCATGATGAACTGAGATACTCCGTTAGGTTGGGATTAACAAAATAGGCATTATATTAAAAATTGCAACAGACGTAGAAATTAAAGTGCCAAATAACGAGTAATAGACGCCAATAAATTTTGGAAAGTAAGAATGTAATGTAAAAATAGGCATATATGTTACCTATCAGACATCCATCCAGATACAATCATAGAAAAGAGCATGCCGACGTTGTGAATAGTTCCAATCAGATTAATCTTCCAAGGCTGACAGGCTAAGTTTAACTGGAATTATAACATCATCAATATTCAAAATATTTTCTTCTGCTAACTTAACATTATAAATTCTGGTAGAATTAACTTCACGTAATCATTAATACACAAAATCAAAGGATAAGATAATATTGGGCAAAAAATTGCTGCTGACAATGTAGGTAGGTACTTATTATTTTTTATAACTTACTCGAACTGATGATAAAGTTGAAAACCATTTTGATATATATTTGAAAAGAAGCAAGATACTCGAACATCGGATAAATATATATATATATCTTTTGTCAGAAACAGGGATGTTCTGGTTAAAATTACCATGATGTTGATGTTTAATTTTGATTTTTTTGAATTTTTGAGATGTTTTTCTTGAATTATCGAATTAATTCTCCACAGACACAGACGAATACCACAATGGTAGAAAAAGTGGCACGCATGGCCCTTGATAGTTTAAGGACAGTTCTACAAAAGGGTCTATATTTTCACAATTCGGTGGGTAAATTAATATTTGGGTTTCATCAATAGTTTGATAACAAAGATTGAAGTTTATTCCATCTTGAGTCTAATGACGACATTAGCACCAGATATTGTGAGTGGTTTATGTTAAAAGTCAGTCACCGAATTGAGACACCACCGAATTCAGAAAACTAGTCACCGAATTCAGAAACGGCTTAGGAAATATAGAAAATGAACGACTAAATTTATAAATGTTATCTTATCTTACTTAGCCTACACTGTCCCAGTGCTGGGCAAAGGTCTTCCTCTTTTTCTTCCACTGTTTCCTATCCTAAGTCAATTCTGGCCAGTCCCCCAAGAAGCTGTCCAGTTCATCCCGCCATCTCCTGTGCGGCCGTTCACCTCTACGTTTGTTGATCGGTGGGTGCCAAAACGTAATTTATTTTGCTCATTGGTCTTGTGGCACGCAGCAGACGTATCCGGCCCAGTTCCACTTAAGTTTGGCAGCGTTTGACCTTTGTGGCATCAGCTATATGAGTCCTAGATCGCAGCATGCTATTTCTGACTCGATCACGCATCCCCGCGTCCCCGATCCCGCGCTGCACGCATCCAGCGGCTTCCCGCAACCCTCACCAGATTGTCGGTCCACCTTGTAAGGGGGCTTTCCACGCTACGTCTTCCGGCGCGTGGCCGCCATTCAAGAACCTTTTTTCCCCAACGGCCATCGGTTCTACGTGCAATGTGCCCCGCCCAATGTCACTTAAGTTTCGCGATTCTTCGGGCTATGTAGGTGACTCTGGTTCGCCTGCGGATCTCATCTCATCCTTCCTGATTCGATCACGCAAGGAAACTCCAAGCATAGCCCTCTTTATCGCTCTTTGGGTGACTCTGAGCCTTCTTATGAGGCCCATCGTAAGCGACCACGTCTCTGATCCGTAAGTCATCACTGGCAACACACATTGGTCAAAGATTTTAGACTTAAGATACTGCCGTTTTTGGGACAAAAAGATATTGCACAGCTTTCAGAACGCTGCCCAGCCGATTCGGATTCGATGATTGACCTCGTTCTCGAAGTTAGATCTACCTAACTGGACTGTTTGTCCCAGGTAGATGTAATGGTTTACAACTTCGAGAACAGAGTCCCCAACTTTTATTGCAGTGGGTACTACATGGGCGTTCGAAATTACTTTTGCTTTCTCCAAGTTCATCATCAGACCCACTTATTGGGAAACTCTATTGAGGACATTGAGCATTGTACCGAGGTCCTCCAAGGTCTCAGCCATGACTACGTTATCGTCGATAAACCGAAGGTGAGTGATGTACTCGCCATTGATATTGATGCCATGTCCTTTCCAGTCCAGAAGCTTAAAGATATCCTCCAGTACAGTGGTGAACAGTTTCGAAAAAAAAACGTCTCCCTGTCTCACACCTCGCTGCAGCTGGATTGGTCTGGAGTTCTGATCCTGGAGTCGGACTGACATAGTGGCTTTCTCGTACAAACACTTCATCACCTCGATATACCGGTAGTCAATTTGGCACCTCTGAAGAGACTGCAGCACTGCCCAAGTCTCAATCAAATCGAAGGCTTTCTCATAGTCCACAAACGCTAAGCATAGTGGCTAGTTATACTCTTCGGTCTTCTGTATAACCTGCCGCAGCATATGGATGTGGTCTTTGGTACTATAGCCCTTTCGGAAACTGGCTTGTTCGGGAAGCTGGAAGTTGTCGAAGTTGTGATGAGTCTCGAAAACATTTTTTGGAAATGGCTCAGAAGCGAGATGGGTGGGTCTGTAGTTCTTCAAAAGGGTTTTATCACCTTTTTTAAAAGAGGACCACCACGCTTCTAAGCCATGTCGTTGTTCCTTCGAGGAAGACGGAATAAAACAGTTTCTGGAGAGCTTTTAAGACTGCCTCCAGAAGCTCAGCAGTTAATCCGTCATCACCCGGCACCTTGTTTCTCAACTGTTGGAGAGCCATCCTAATCTCGTACAGGCTGACGTCCTGAGTGTCTTCTGTATAGTGTTGAGCGCTTTCTACATTTCGTATAAATATGAACAGATAAGAAGCCAATAGGAGGATTTTTGAATCCGGAAAGCTGCCCAGCCTACAATTAGGCTGGGCAGCTTTCCGGAGGTTGCGTCACGTTTTCTCGGTGCCCATACCGCAGAGCCTAAAGACAAAAGTCTTTGACCAGGTGCGTCCTACCTGTGGTGGTGCTAAACTACTAACTGTGGGAGTAGTCCACAAATTTAAAGTTGCTCAGCAAGCTATGGAGAAGAATAAGCTCGGAGTCTCTTTAATGGATAAAATCCGGAACAAAGTAATCCGTCGGAGAATCAATGTAACCGGCATAGCCACTTGAATAAGCAAACTGAAGTGGCAGTGGGCTGGTCAGGTTTATCGCAGAAACGATAATCTCTGGAGTAACCGGCTTCTGCAGTGAAGATCACGTCTAGGAAAACGAAATGTAGGACGCACCTCAGCTAAATGGAGTGACGATCTGCAGAAAGTGGCTGGCAGCAGGTGGATGCGTACAGCCGAAGATCGGGCCAAATTGCGCGCCTAATGATGATGATAATGAAATATAATATACAAACTTCCAGATACAAGGCAAACACAAGTGCTGACCACACATATGTTTACCCTGGGCTGGGTTCGAACCCGCGACCCTTAGGTTGGAAGGCAGGTGCACTACTGACTAGGCTACGGGACCACAATAATACATACGTATAGCACAATTCATAACATTATTGAAAAAATCTGAATTCAGTGGATGATTTCTGAATTCGGTGCACCATTTTACATGTAATTGAGATCCACGAAATTGAGAAAAAACCACATTTCATCAAATAACTTGTAAATGTTACAAATTAAAGTATTTTTTTCAAAACGTACTGGTAGATATCACCTAAATATTCAATAGATTTAGCTCAAATTTAATATAAGACTTCACAAACAAAATGAATTCCGTCCACAGTTTTCAGAAATTACCCGACCCCAAATTCTCGGAAGAGTTTTGAACCCTCGAAAAATGCTCCTCAATGCAGCTATCCTCAAGTTCATACTGCTCAGCCGCTCAGGCTCATCTAGTAGATTGCGGGAACCAGCTGGTGGCATTCGTACTTCGCGAAGTTAGTGATATAAGTAAATAAAACTATTTGGCACGGGATTGAGGCAGAAGCTTCGGACAAAATTTAAATGTGTTATTGTGTCAAACTCCAATGATTTACAATAAATATTATTACTTATACGGCTTTGTTGTTTATCTCATGGTATGTGAACATTGGAATCATAATGAACTAGTTATTATTTAAAAAGTTATGAAGCAATAAAGAGTAAATTCTGGAAATCGGACACGCCATTTTAAGCCAAATTCTGCCCGTTTTTGAACTTTGAAAATTTTTTTTGGCACCGTTTAAAACGTCTTGATTTTTCAGATATGCTCTCCATCAGGCCAATAGTCCTGTAAATATATGTGTTTTTTTTCGATAACTTAATGAGCTGTTAGAGGTCCTTTTTTCGATACAGTAGCTGATTCGCATCTTCCCGTAGAAATGCCCTTAAGACCTAAATCTAAGCTTGAGCTACGACGGCGAAAAATTGATTTGTGAAATCACAGTCGCTGGAAGCCGCTGGATGCGGGCAGCGCAGCACCGATCATTGTTGAGATTTTCGAGACGTCTTCGGGTGAAATGATGATAAAATCACTACGAATAAAAACCTACAACCTTGTAACTAGCTTATTATTTTTGAATGACTGTAATAATACTTACATCAGCGACAATAGTATTATTACTTTCATAGATCCACTCCGTGCATTCTTCGGTCATATCAGAAAAACTGCTATTAGAACAAGTTTCATTGTGATAGTTAAAACCTTCGGAAAGAATAGGTCTCGAACATTTGCCAGTATGATTACTTGGTCACCAAATTGGAAATAGGTGGCTTGAATTTGAAGTATCGCATTCGGCTATTTTACATCTGAAATATGTTTCAGTTGAGGAGCTATCCACCTACTCTTAAAAAATAAACTAGGGTTAATGTACCATAGCTGATCACGAAAAAAAAAAAATTTACTAAAATTCTTGAGGTTATTATTGTATGCAATTTTTTAGTTTTATTTTTATCATGGCAAAGTAACGTTCGCCAATTGACATCCAGAAGTCGCTTCCTATTGGTTACAATAGAGCCGGTCATTACACACACAGACAAACACACACACACACATACATTTAAATACATTTCGTTTTTTTTTTCAAGTTTGATATACCCCATGTGAGTAATCAACATTAAATTCACAAGGACAGTTTCAATAGATAAAATTACTTAGTTGTCACGAGGCAAAAATTAACGTCGATTAGTAAACAAATTGATGCAAGCACACTAACTTAATCCAAAGTTAAAAGTAACCTATCTTTACTTGACACTGGCACAAATTATAACAAGTGCCATAAAATAAAAACCTATTCCAATTAAAAAGATTTTCTTTTAGTGCCGTTTGATATTCCGCTACATACTAATCACGGAATCTATTTATTAGTATATTTTCGAATTTGTTCAATTAAATACACGACTTATACTATCATAATCTAGCTCGGGTCATTATAAGTACCTACCTATATATTATTATGTAAACTTACCGATAATCCATATCGCCGGCTACAAACAAAAAGTTGATATTGACCATAGCGACCATTAAGGATGGCAAAGCTGCTAAAATGTAATGAACCAAGTGATATCTTCCAAAATTCTCCAACACTTCCACAACATTGTACAATTTTTGCTCCGTTTCCATTATTTTAATAATCGAAGTAATTCTATTATGTATTATGTCAGTCCTAATTCCTACAGTTCTGAGCAGTTACTTCACTAATGTGTTTCTAGCTAAATATAAATTTACCTATTTCATTCTAAAAGTCATTTGTGGCTTAAATTATACAGTGCCGCTGCATGAGTATTAGATATGCGGGGGCCCTGGGCCCAGACTTTTTAAAATCTTTATTTCTTTTTTTTTATCTATATTTAACTCGCGGCGGCGGCGTTTAAATCATTCTGACACTAAGTTGGTTGACGACTCTACAAATTACAACGCACGAAGGAAAATAAGATTAGTAAAAATAAAATAAGTTTATAAATTTTAATGATCTTCATTAAACAGAAAAATTATACTTAATTAAAAAGTATTATTATATTACCTTCCCTCTCTACTCCGTGGTTATTGCATAGTTTATTAATATTTTTAACAGAAATATAATATGTCGTATGTACGTATAAGTTCTTTGATATATTTCAAAAATTTTGCTTTCGGAGAAAAAATAAGTCTTTATTATTATTTTGTCTGTAAGATTTCCATTACACTGTATAATAAATATTTTAGATTTTTAAAACTAAAATCATTCAATGAATCATCACTTTATAGGCAGGTACGTCTGTGATATACCTACGGTGGTTTTCAGGTGTAAGTACGTTTTTTATTACTACGGTAGTTTTCTACTACATAATTATTATGTCGTATGTTTCTGCGAAAATATATTCGTGGCCCCGGATGAGGGCTTCAATTAGTGTTATTACGTCACTATAACCTTTATTCGTTTATTTGCATGCGCAATATTTAACTGTTTATTTCTTAGATAACAGCTTGACTAAAACGTGACTAAAACTGATTATTTTTAGCGTCGAGTTTTTATTTAAATAAAAGATATAATCAGAAACCCAAGTGACGGTTTTATTGGCGTACAATACGTACCAAGTACTACCTATTTACAGTTAGCTAATGCCTTATAAAATATGTAAATAAAGCTAACATTGTAAGTTATCATACACCAGCCCTAAATGAAAACAAACATTATCTTCATACTAAATTATAAAGAGGAAATATTTGTATTTGTGTGTGAGTGTGTGTGTGTATGTTTGTAATGAATAGACTCAAAAACTACTGTGCCGATTACAAAAAATCTTTCACCATTAAAAAGCTACATTCACCCTGAGTAACATCGGCTACTTTTTACCGCGGGAAAAACTGTTAACGCGGGCGGAGCGGGACGGAAAGCTAGTACGTAAAAAGCACTTAAAGTCCCGGCTGCTATCTACGGATGTAGTCTCTCGTTATACAACTTCAATTTGTCATAAGCCTGAAAATATCCAGTTTTTTATCAATGTTGTTTATATTTATGATGTAAACTAACACCGATAGTGGGCAAAGTACTGCAAAACAGCGCCACCTGTCGATGAATAACAGCAAACAACTGTAGGTTCAGTTTTATGTTTGACTCGCGTGGTCTCGGCTCATGGAACCACTAGTATTCTAATTTGTATTCTATGCTACTGGATACCAGAATTTTGTTAGGTCTAGGCATCAACTTCACAGATTTTAGATTTTTCCCTACCTATACCAATATAAATTCAAGGCTAAGTATTTTCTTTGGATAGTCATAGACATGGATTGATCTTTAAATTGATTTGAATCGTTCATATAACTAATGAGCCATAGTTTCATAAAGTGTAGAAATGATTATACAGATTAACTCAAGTTTGAACTATTCTGTATTCTGCGGTTATAGTCTGAAGAACTATTCATTACTTCTGTAGTATATACACTGAGAGACTTTTTTTTAATTGACCTATGCTTGTGTCGGAAAAGTACGACCAATCAAGCTTCACCGGACTTGCGGGGGAGCGGAAGACTCTACCCCAAAAAAAGTCATATACCAACGCGTCTAGGGGCGGCTCAAGGGAGCCTCGGACCACGGCCTAGCGCGTTGATACTGAAAAACATCGTGAAGGACACCGAACGACGAAGAAGACGAAGTGTAGGCAAGCCTACAAGGTGAGTTAAAGAGTGTATTCTTTCTGGTAAATGAATGATAAGCAGAAACCAAGTGTAGGCAGATCAGCCAAAGCGAGAAATATTTTCTGCTGAAAAGAATGATACATCTATTCAATCGAGTACACAAGGTACTTGATCGGTACCAAATCTTGCTGCAGCGATTGTTAAGGCACAATAGAATTTAGGTATCGGTAACTGAGTATCGAAAGTTTTTACATCTCATCTCAGAAACGATAGTATTGTTACTCTTGTAGTTCCTTTATTCTTGTTTTATTTTATATGAAGCTAACTTTTGGCTCTCAATACTGTGATAATGATATTTTTTACAGTCCAATTTTACTTATTTAGAAATATTATATTATAAAACCAACCCGAAAAGGATCCTCTACCTACCGTATAGGAAAATGTAGGATGGGGTGACGATCTTTAACTAATTATAAATGTCCACTCACCTATACTCCATATCACCAGCTACTAACAAAAAGTTAAGGTGTACCATAGTGTGCACTAAAGGTGGTAGACTGACCAGGAACCAATGCCACCGGTAGTACCTTCCAAACGTCTCCAGAACTTTGACAATATCATGAGAAATTTATTTGTCTTTTTATTCAGTAATTTTAAACGCAATTGTTAATTTGTTTTATAAGTATATATTTTTTATCGGCAGGTTTGTATTTGTACTTGTATTATAGTTATTAGTATTATAGTGTTTTATTTAATTTATTTACCTACTAGTTTACCTAGCCCTTAATGTAACTTATTGCAAAAACTCCAAAACAGCTTCTACACTGGATAGTTTTGAATAAAAATTATTTAGTCCCAAAGAAACATCACGAAAAAAATCGAAACTGGGAATTTGATAGGACACAGGGTGAATGTCTATTGGATTGGATTTTCGATTAATCGGTATATACGAAAAGTAGCTTCGATACCTACTAAAAACAAAATAATTTACTTATTTTAAAAGTATTTTCAAAAATCTCACTTCACACACACAAAAATCCAAAACCGCTCAGTTTTACGAAGTAAAAATCGACAAAAGTATAGGCGTATAGTACCTAAGTAATAGGCGGTGAACTCTCACGACATTTTTGACTCACGTTTGTTTTAATACATTTTAACTACAAAACTCATAAATAATGTTCGTAGCGTAAAAAAATAATGTTACCTACGTCTAAACTCCAAACTTGAAATTACTTTATATTCTAGTGACAATAGTCTCGTTGCTATTCGAAATTTTCACAATGTCAGTGTTCGATTGTCCCTTCATTTTGCAGTTCCTCTTTTCTTTGACTGCCTTGGCGTAGTCCTCCACTTGTTTTATCGTCTCCAAGAGTGGCATATTCTTTGTCTCTGGAGTCTGAGTGAGAAGGATGCTGGAGAGAACTGCTGATGCGCCGAACAGCATGGGCGGTAAAAACGGTCCAATTGGTATCTGAAACCAAAGAGATCATAATTTATCGGTTGGTAAACCGTGCTGTATTTGTGTCATATACCTAGATCCTCTAAAACAATATGGTGCGTTCAATTTGTTAGTTTCCATTTATTTTTAACCCCCGACGAAAAAGAAGGGTGTTATTGATAAGAAGTGTGTGTCTGTCTGTCTGTCTGTGGCATCGTAGCTCCTAAACGGGTGCGCCGATTTTGATCTAGTTTTGTTTGTTTCACCTTGACACGATCGAGAGTATTCTTAGCTATGATCCTAGAAAATATCTTCAGTCATTTGAAGATTATTGGCTCTTTTCTAGTTGTTAAGGCCCAGCGCACACCAGGAGAGGCGCGGCGAAGATACTGAGAACGTATCAATTAAAACTAAACCTTAAATATTTTGACATACGGCGCCGCGCGCGGTCTCGCGCTGGCTCTCGTGGCAGCTTCGACGCGCCGCGCGCTACTCGATTTTGGCATGCCGTTTTCAACCGTATGTCAAAATATTTAAGGTTTAGTTTTAATTGATACGTTCTCAGTATCTTCGCCGCGCCTCTCCTGGTGTGCGCTGGGCCTAGAGTATCAAGTAAGGGTTTGGCGGCGACAGGGGTTTGTATTTTTAAAAATTTAATTTTATTTATTCATCATCTAGGTCAAATGCCTCAAGAACCTCTATGCCTAAATCCAGTAGCTTTCAGAGATGCCGATCATAAAATACATTTTACCAGTAATGGCGTGAGGGGCGATAGCAGCGCTCCGATTCTGGATGCGAAGAATCCCCATCCAAGCAAGGTTGCCCTGGTGCTGGTGGGGTAAAGCTCCATGCAGTATGTTCCCACGCTGGTGAAACATACCGATATCATTATCTTACCCATGAGAAACCCAGCGATCTTGCCCCAAGATGAAGCTGAAAAAAAATATTTTGAAATTTTTCACTTTATTTCACAGTGGGGACCTCAACCCTTAGACTGGAAGAACTTAAAAAAAAATTGCTTTACAACTTTATGTTTGAGGATACAGAGTTCAAATTATGATGGCAGTACAGTAGCCACTACCAAGTAAAGGTATTATTAAGGAAAATATTGTTCATTGCTAAAAGCGGCTTGATATGTTACGCCATACAAAGATAATTAATACCTACCTATGGTTGGGATACCTACATTTTAATTTGTTTTCAGAAGGTAATCTCAAATTCGTTAAAATTAAGGACATTCTACTTCTTGATGTAAAAATAATTTTCTGGACATTCATACAATCTGAGAGTTAGTTGCCGATACAAGTATTATTTTGGGTGCTTAGAGGAGTCTATCGGTGTCTACTAGACTGACCAAACCACTACCCACGAAAAAATTGCGAAAGATGACATTCTTCTTTTAAAACATACAAATAAATAAAGTAAAGATCATAATCGAATCAAAGCAAAATAGATAGATTACACTGACCCTTATCTCGTTATTTCATAAATTTTTTCCTCGATTTCAGATCGATCAAGACGATAATTATCTTTAAGCAAATAATATACTTATATCAAATTAACTTACTAATTAATCCGGAAACAATGCACATTACACCCGATAAAAGGTAAGATGTTATTAACGTCGGTTTTCTACCAATCTTGTTCATAAAATACATAGCTATAAGTTCTCCTGGGAACGTCATCAAAGTAGACAGAAAGAAATTCATGTTCTTATCTCCTGGTAGCGTTACAGCATTAATCAGTATTCCATAAAAGACAAATGCACTGGTGAATCTGCAAACTACACTCACTATTAGCCTTGTAATTATCTCCTTTGACTTTATTATCTCTTTGAATCCATCTCTTTTAGTGTATTCTTTGATATTAAATATATATTTTAGAGTATCCTCATCAAGTCCATTCAATTCTTGCTTGTTAATTGTAATTTTGTTGATTTCAGCAATTTTGGCTATAGTCGCTTTAGCTTCCTCAATTTGTTTGTTCAAAATCTGCCATCTTGGGCTTTCTTTTATGAGGAATATATAGCTGAAGAAGATCAGTGGTGGTGCGTAGATGAGGAGTATTAGATGTTTCCAATAAGGAAACAGGACTGCGAAAACACCGAGGATGATTTCTCCAAAACACACCACGTTGGCTATAACAACCCCAGCGTACACTCGAGTTGATTTGTTGCTGAACTCAATCACTGAAATATTTTAAAATGTTTTTTTGAAGTAATTCTTCATCGTTGAGTGTAAGCGAAATCATACTCATACTATAATAATAATAATATATTTAATAATATTATAAAGAGGAAAGATTTGTATTTGTGTGTGTGTGGAACTCAAAAACTATTGAACCGATTTCAAAAATTCTTTCACCGTTAGAAAACTACATTCACCCTGAGGAACATAGGCTAGCTTTTACCGCGCGAAAATGCTTTATTGGGAAAAACTATTGAAGCGTCGGAAAGCTAGTTGTAATAAAAATAACTGTTAAGTTGAATCTATATAATAAAACAGTCATATATCTGTACCTACATAGAAAAAAAAAGGCAAAAACCGAGCCAGGGGGATGTAGGAAGTGATATAGAAAGTATCCAGATTCAAATTAAAATTTTTTGATTCTCTTTTTGTCTGTTTTATACTGGCCAAAATGAAAAATATATAAGGGTTGAACAGTTAGCGATACAATGAGCATCAGTTTCATCCCACGTATTCTCTATTTCATTTTTAACAGTTACGTGAAAGAGGCCTCAATAAAATAATTTCGTACTCACACATAACAGAAGCAGACAGGTACATTCCGCCACAAACGAAGGCTTCCACAAAGTCAACAATGACGAACATGTTATAATTGACCGAAAATAATTTGAGCAAGCCGATTGAGATCCCAGTTGCGCATACGATCGTCGTCGGCTTACGACCAAATCTGGAATTTGATACACTCTATCTAGGGCTCAATTCTGCGTGACCGCTAAAATATCTAAATTTAAGTTGTTATGTCTCTTTCACGTTCTTAAGAACGAAAAGGGAGAGGTGATTGCCAACCTACATTTAGACACGTAAAACATCGATTTTACGCGTAATTTAGCAGGAATTTAAAAACATCCCGACTAAATGAAGCTGAATTTGACAGCTGAGCTGTTTATTTTAAATATCATTCACTCAAAATTAAATTCATTATTCTCCCCATCCTTTTCGATTCCCATATGAATGAAAGAGACCAACAACTTAAATTTAGAGATTTTAGCGGCCACGGCACAATGGAACCCATAGTATGATTTTAATACATTATTTTTAATTAGAGGTGTTATTTGCACAAATAATGTAATCCTCTATTTCAGTTGCCTTGCCATTAGTGAAGTAAATAGATACGAAAACTTTGATTGTAATCTATTTCTTATATAAGCCATGGTCCAAGAAAACAAGGTCTTACAATTAGACCACGTGACTGACACGAGCCTACGTCATTTCTACCTCATTTTGCCTATTCATCCTTGTCGAATGCATGTAATAGACAAGTATGAATAGCGAAAAATGACGTAGGCTTGTGTCAGTCACGTGGTCTAATTGTAAGACCCTGTTTTCTTGGACCATGATATAAGCCAAAGTGGGAATAGTGCTAAATAAAATATTTAATTAATCATCAGCCGATATTGCTGAACGCAGGATGCTAACTTCAAGATTTACAGAATTTTCCAGGTCAGCCATAAGGTCGTAATTCCTCGAAAGATGCCAAAGATAAAGATAGAATCAGAGGGCTGCGGAGGAAAGGGGATAGTACTTTCAAGCATACCATACATAGCATACTTTGAATGTATTTTTATTTTAAATATACTTTATAATACAATACAAATAGAAATACAACACATAATATACCTGTCGGACATCCACCCAAATATGAGTAAAGCGCAGATCAAGCCTAGGTTATGTATTACTCCGATCATGTTTATTCTCCAAGGATCACACGCTAAATTTAGCTGAAAGTACAAACATACATGTCATTGTACAAATTACATCCACTGTTGGAAAAATTACGTTGCAAGGAATGGAGAAATTTATACAGTAGCAGACGGCCTTAGAAAAGAAACGATATAACGTCGTGCAATATGAACAAATGAAGAGCGTCGGTGGCCAAGTGGTTAGGCCCGTTGAATTCCATTCCGAAGTTCGCGGGTTCAAACCTCGGCACGTACCAATGTGTTTTCGATTTTCGAATTCAGATGTACGTTTATTCGACGCTCTAGAAAACATCGTGAGGAAAGCTGCACACACCTGCGAAGAAATTCAAAGGTTGTGTGTGAAATTGACCAACACGCACTGGGCCAGCGTGGTCGACTAAGGCCTATTCACCCTGGTATCAGGGTACGCTCGAGCCCCTCGGTGGGGACATGTATGAGCTGTTAACGAATATGAACAAAACTAGACTAAGGTGAGCTAGGGTCGCTGTTGAGTCAACCACAATGTTCTGTAGAGTCAACAGTGAACCTAGCCCAGTGTACCCAACAGTGTTGAGTGGGTGCGATTGTGTCAAGGCACAGAAGAAAATAATAGTACTAACCCGTACAGAAAGGACACTCACCACCCCGCGCCAAAATGAGATCCCCGCCCGATATAGCCCCACACGCCCCGCACCCCGCAGGCACCGCGGGACTCCGCCGGTAGTGTTCGGGGGTGTTTTACTTAGCGCCTAGCGCAATTGACTTGTAGTTGTTATTCAAAAAGAAGTAGCTTGTCAAAACGCGTTTTCTGTATGGAGTGACCGCCCAGTGGTCAAGGGACAGCCGACGTGGAAGATGGAGATCTCGAAAGCAATGGCGGGCTAACCTCGACGCCTTTGAACGCGACTGGGTGACATCAGCATCAGATTGAAAACGGTGAGAAGAGAGGAGGCCTCTTCCCAGAAAAAAAAGCTAAAAAAAATACCAAACTCACGGCGTTGAGGGATATTTCACAGTAGTCAAAGACAGAAGACGAAAGGAACACAGTTATGCGCAAGAGAGGGCGCGATGTTTTGTATTTCATTCCAACGCATAACTGCGCCCCTTTCGTCGTTGTCTTTTATCTCCCGGGAAATAGGTGCCTAAAATAATTTCCTACCTCCGCAACAATAGAATTATTAGTTTCATAGATCCATTCTGTGCATTCAGCCACTTCTCGAGAAAAAGATGTATTGGAACAAGTATGGTTTTGAATGACATAGTCATCATTTAAAAGTGGCCGGATACATTTGTCGTTTGTCTCAGCATTGGATGATCTTGGCCACCAATCGGGAAACTCGTGGGTTGACATTGAGGTATCGCATTCAGGTATGCGGCATCTGAAATTTACGAATATTGGGATATAGTTAGGAGCCTTCCATGATCTAAGAAAACAAGGTCTTCCATTCGGACTACGTGACTGACATAAGCCTACGTCATTTTGCGCTGTACATCCTTGTCTATTAATACGCATTTGACAAGGATGAACAGCGCAAGATGACGTAGGCTTGTGTCAGTTACGTGGTCCGAATGGAAGAGCTTGTTTTCTTAGATCATGGTCCCTTCGAAGCGCTACTGGGCCGCTGTTTCGAATCATAAGCACGGCAAACGGTCGAGTAAAAATGAGCCAGCAACCGCATTGGCTAATGTAGGGTTGTTGTTTCTTTAAATTTGTATCTATTCATCCATATAATAAAACTGTAGAGGTAGAAATAGTGTAATAAAAAAATGTTAAAAATCGAGTCAGGATCATGTAAGAAGTGATATAATGGAATATATCTAGATTCTTTTGTTTCATCTACGTTCCTTCAGCTGAAACGGGTAGTTTGGGGTCAGCAGGTCACTTCATTTTATTTTATTATACCTATATTTTATTTATATACGATTTGACTTTTCCGTGCAGTTTCCCGTAGGAATAAGATATTTTCCTGCGGTAAAAACTATTTAAGATGTTGACTGGGGATATAAAGTATCACCGTGCAAAATTTCATCCAAATCGGTCCAACAGTTTTGGAGATTAGCCCGTACAAACAGACAAAGAAATAAAAAAAAATGAAAAATCTGGATATGTTTGATATCACTTTACCCCTGACCATAGAGGTAGAAAAATCCTTTTTTTGTATCCCCTTACTCAGTGTTTAGCATTTTTTTTCTATGTACCTACAGATTTTCGACCTCTACAGTTTTATTATATAGATATTATATGACTTCTCACATCCCTGACTCGGATTTTAGCATTTTTTTATATACCGATTTTCAACCTCTACAGTTTTCTGATCTGATAAAAATAGATAATAGTGTAAATTGACAACATCCACACCCAAGACAAATACCTTATGTTGTCCGGGGCAGGTTTTGCACGCTCGACCCTGGGTTGCGAAATGCTCTTTGAAGACTTTGAAGACGATTGATACACAATTCTCAACCCATATTTACTGATTCCCAATTCTACAGATTTTCGATTTAACAGAATCCGATTTTTCCTAATAGCTTACCTGTATTTCATATCGGCAGCGACAATAACGAAGTTGATGTTACTCATGGTATGCACCATCGCCGGTAGACTGACCAGGAACCAGTGAAACCAGTGGTATCTTCCGAACGTCTCCAACACTTTTATCACATCGTGGGGCACTTTTTCTTTTTCCATTTTCGAATAAGTTTTTAAACGCAGAATAAGTTTTTTTTACAAAGCTATTTAAATCAAAGCTATTTTATTTGAAGTTCGTGAAAAACTCAAGGTGGATATTGTTTTGATATGATAGGTACACCCAAATTTATATATATCCTTTATTGCACAAATTTTTATGGTACACCCGAATTTTAAACTTTAGATTTTTATATTATTCCGTCAGTGTACGTAAGCCAAGAACAGCGAAGGCTGTAATTAAATTAAACAATCATTTGCACTTGTATAAATATGATATATTTGTAGACTATTATAGCGTGTATTATTACTACTTACGTCAAAAATACAACCGGTAGACTTAAATTTAAGCAAGACACTAAATATTACTGTAGAAGACAATAATTTTACAGACTAAAAAACTAACCTAATTTAAATATTTAAAAGACAACGCTATGGATAATTGTATGAATATGGTGTGAAAAATTTTGTAAAACTGTTCTGCATTTTAATAGTAAATAATATCATTATGTTTTTAAAATGTTTTCATGACACTGTTCCACAAATTAAAATTAAGTATTTATTTGTCGTACATTACACAGCCAACTAGTCTCAACTGTACACTCTTACTTATTTATCATATTGAATATGCAATGGAAATCAAATTGCAATTGTTTTGTAGTTTCGTAAAACGGACAAGGTGTCACAATCAATAGCACGTTTTGAACGCACGACGACAGAAACAGATAACAAGACACATTTAAATGAAAACTCAACTCACCTACTTTTAGGTAAAACATTTGAAACCAATTATTTTTTGATAAATCATCATCATCATCATCATTATCTCAGCCGAAAGACGTCCACTGCTGGTCAAAGGCCTGCCCCAAGGATCTCCACAATGATCGGTCCTGCGCTGCCCGCATCCAGTGGCTTCCCGCGACCCTCACCAGATCGTCGGTCCACCTCGTGGGGGCCTGCCCACACTACGTCTTCCGGCGCGCGGTCGCCATTCAAGAACCTTTCTGCCCCAACGGCCGTCGGTTTTGATAAATATATAATCATAAATATTTATTTACTAGCTGTCTGCCCGCGGCTACACCCGCGTTGTTTTTCAACTTATCCGTAGTAATTTTTAACTAACCCACGGGAACCCTATATTATCCAAGATGCTAATAGTGATGTTGATGATGTTGTTGTTGTTAATGTTGATAAGGTACCACTATACAAAATTTTATTCAAATCAGTCTAACGGTTTCTGAGATAAGCCCGTACAATGTGCTGAGCCGTATGAGTTACTGTAGTTTTTTAACTATCCCACGGGAACTTTTTAATTTTCCGGGATTAAAAGTATCTAAGATGTTGACCAAGGATACAAGGTACCACCATGCAAAATTTCATTCAAATCGGTCCAACAGTTTGAGGTATTAGCCAGTAGAAACAGAAGAAACAGAGAAACAAAAAAAAAGAAAAAAATCTGGATTTGTTCTTTAATATCACTTCTTACCCACCTATCCTATCCACCTGACTCGCTGTTCAGCATTTTTTTCCATGAACGGATTTTCGATCGGTACAGTTTTATTATAATACTAGCTGTCTGCCCGCGGCTACGCCCGCGTTGTTTTTCGACTTTTCCGTGCATAGTTTCCCGTAGAAATGAGATATTTTCCCGTGGTAAAAAGTATCTAAGATATTGACTGGGGATATATGGTACCACCATGCCAAATTTCACTTAAATTGGTCCAGTAGTTTTGGAGATTACCCCGTACAATGTACTGAGTTGAAGCTTGATTGGTCGTACCTTTTCGACACAAGCATATAGGGCAATTAAAAAAAAAAAAACTGAGCAGTATGTACGTTACGATAGTTTTTTAATCATCCCACGGGAACTCTTTAATTTCCCGAGGTAAAAAGTATCTAAGATGTTGACCGGGGATATAAGGTATCACCATAAAAAATTTCATTTAAATCGGTCTAGTAGTTTCGGAGATTAGCCCGTACAATGTCCGTAACATCAGCTTCCTCATAGGTGATAGGATGATTCTACATATGCCAGTAATTAGGGCATAATTACAGCCTTCGAATATCCCTATAAGTTCATTATTACACATGTGCAAGCTGGAGTGACCAGACTTATACTTTACAAGCCAGACTTTAACCAGAGTGCCGAGTGCGAGTTTTGCAACCAAAGTAAACGCGCTCGATAGCGAGAGCGTAAACGCGATTTTGTATGGAATTGAAACTACGCCATCTGTAGACAGTTCGCTGAACTAAAATTTCTCCATACTAAATGCTCGTTTACGTTGTAGTTATCGAGCGCGTTTCGTGAGTAAAAATTTCGCACTTGGCACTCTGGAGTATGAAAATTTTGGAGCCTATTGCTCCCATTATTCCTCACATTTTGACATTTAAATGAATACTCTGCGATTGATAGTTTTATTATACACAGTGCAAGCTGGAGTGACGTAACACCAGCTTACACACTGCTTTTTGATCGTAGTTTCGAATCTTTTTGTGTATTATCGTTTTTAACGCAGGAGTGTCACCGCTACTGTTAATATGCGTTTGATATGTTTTTTTTTTTTTTTTTTTTTTTTTTTTTTTTTTTTTTTTTTTTTGAATTGACCTATGCTTGTGTCGAAAAGGTACGACAAATCAAGCTTCACCGGACTTGGTTTGATATGTTATAGTAAAACACACCAGTTTTATTTTAATTATAATAATTTTTCATTTTTCATTTCATTTTTATTTTAATTTAATAAATATTTCTTTATAATATTAATAATTAAAGTTAAAATTTTATTATCTTGAGAAAATCAATGCTCGTCGGGATATTCTAGCCGCTCTGGGCATCTTCCCTTACCGAGGATTTTCGCAGTGTCCGGAGCACAACTCTTGAAGCAGTCTTTATTAGTATACGTCTTGTAAGCCTTACCGTCGTGTGCGCAAATTGGCGCCAATCGAAGATGACATCGGCATCCTTTCTTATCCTTAATCAACGACTTCAAAGGAGTGTCCACAGAAAAGCCTAATTCTGGTACTACAGCAAAACCACCGTTTTCTTCCTTAATGTCCTTATTCAAATCTGCGTAAAAACTATCATCAACGTTTAGACTGACTCTAGCTCTAGCTTCTTTTGGATACACACTGGGCTTGGGCGCACTGGGTAGAATTACAAGCTTGTACGGTAGTTTGAAATAATGATTCACCTCCTGCTCATAAGACTCATCGCTTAGGTCCTGGTACGTCTCTTCCAGAAGTCTGGGTGTCTGAGCAATGGGTAGCTTTTGTGACTGATTAGGCACTGGTGATTCATAGGAATTAGCCCAACATAGATGATGAGATATTTCTATTGCGCTGATGACGACAAAAACTGAAATAAAAAAAAATTACACTCTTATTATTCCGTCTTGTTGTTTTCGATTTAGAATAGGACCGGGTTTTTGGAGTCGTATAGAACGGCTTAAGGCTGCCACGCACTGAAAGCATAATTGAGAGTGTCGCACCCAGACCGGGACCCAGGTGGGTCGGACTAGGGCATAACTTATACCGATGGGGTTTCATAGGTGACTCTAACTTGGAGTGTAGGTGTGGTATGGTGTCCCAGAAAATGGACCATCTCATTAGCTGCCCATCTTGTCCTGTCACCTGCACGCGAGAGGACTTGATGAAGGTTACTGACGACGCTATTCGTGTGGCTGGTTTTTGAGCCGAGACTGTCTCAGTTTTGCTGTCGACTCGAAAAGAAGAAGAAGAAGAGTGTCGCAAACGCAATGCAGTACGTCTGCGTGCATCAGACACGCGAGACACAAACCGAAATGGCGCGTGCGGCAGCGGAACAGCAACGTCGCACGGGATTTCGTCAGCGTGCGTCTGCGACACTGTGTGAACAACCTTTTGTTGTGCGATGCTGCAAACGCATCCGGTGTGTGGCAGCCTTTAAGGTCATATACTACACAGCGGCATTTTATACCATTATTGCAATAGCTGCGTTTTTGCAATGTGAATGGATAACTTAATGAGCTGCCCAGTACGAGGAATGGCCAGCAGCGTTCAACCATTATACCATCATTCACAGACGTAGTTTTGAGAAATCAATACGGATTTCAGGATTTTTTCCACGTAGTCCGAAGCCTTGTCGAAATGTTTTCTTCAGTACAATATTTTTTTTCAATTCAGTTACAAATGCAATATTAAGAGTACCTACATACCATATTTCCACTGCATTACTTCCTATTTACACTTCTACTTCTTGGGTCTTAATAATAAAAACTCAATAAAAATACCAATAAATTCGATAACTTACCTACAATGGAGATGTATAAATAATGGAACATGTGAATACATAAATTGATTTAACTAAAACACGGAATTATCATAATCAATTTATATTCGACTACTAGTTGTCCGCCCACGGCTACGCCCGCGTTGTATTTTGACTTTTCCGTGCCCAGTTTCCCGTGGTAAAAAGTATTTACGATGTTGACCGGGGATATAAGGTACCACCATGCAAAATTTTATTTAAATCGGTCCAACGGTTCCATAGATTAGCGTGTACAAACAGACAGACAGACGGATTTTATTTTCAAAACTTGTATTTTTGTGTTCAGCTACACTCCCTTTATCACCTACAATCAGTTTTTTTTTTAAACAAGTCAATGTACAGACACGCCGATTCTTCAGTTTTATTATAGTAAAGATATCACCTACACACAGAGAACCTATCCACTTTTATTTACAAATATAAGATTTCTGCAATCCAGAGGCGAATAAATATTCTCTATGTATAAAACTTAAAAAGTCGAGGAGTTTACTTCGGAATTTTAATTTTAAGCCTAGTTTACCTAGCCTTCTTATTAAGTAGTGCGCGTGCCTTCAAAGCATAGGGATACGGGTGTGATGCGGATTAGAATTTCGCCCAGGGGAAAACGTTCGTGTTACGAGTATTATGTTTGCCTGTGTCTGGAAGTTGTATATTTATAAGTATGTATTTATCAATTAAACATTGGGTTTATTGGACATATAAATAAACCTTAATACACGAAACCCACCACCGACCCGATAATAAGAAGAAGAATGCAATTTCAAGCTTTATTTAATATTTTTAGGATCTTTTAGCAGGGTCCTGGGTAGAGCAAATAAGAAAGAGGACCGCAATTGTCCAGACACTGTACATTCGGCCAGGTTCTCTTAACATAGCCATCGTAAGCGCACACTGGCTTATTTATAAATGGGCACCAGCATTTCACACGAGCTATGCTCGGCTTGTTTTTGGATCGTAGTTGCTCGGCAAAATCGAAGTCTACATCTGACAATGGTATATAAAGCGTTTCTTTTTGCTTCCCTGTTTTCTTTAATACGAGTATCATCAGATCTGAATTCCACCTGCTATAACCTTTCGAGTCTCGGACATCGACCTCATGTTTGGATCGTAAGTTGGAGTCTAGATATTCATAGTCAAATTCAAATTCTGGTAAGGACTTAGTTCCCTTTTTGCTGTCTTGAAGATTTGCCAAACCTGGTTCTTGGCGAGCGATTTTTGGTTGGCCCCTGGATCGAAGGTTAAACACAAGATAGTCATAGTCAATATTTGATGCTGGAATGTTGAGCTGGGACGCTTTTTTATTACTCCCTTGGTCTGGGTGTTGGCGAGCGATCTTTTGTTGGCTTTTGGATCCCAAGTCAAATTCCAAGTATTCCTCATCTATTTGTGATGCTGCTGCTGGTAAGTATAAAGAAGCTGCTCTTTTAGTTCTCTTTGCTGAATTCCCCACATTGTTTTGAGAAGGATCTCCCAAGCTCAAGTGGACGATGAAACACATGAAAGTTAAAACTGTAACCATAATGCAATTAGGTACTTAAGGATTTCACGAAATCGAAGATGATGTCAAAAGGGTCTCTCTCAAAAAAGTGGCACCGCTTCAAAAAATTTTCACATTTTCAAAAAAGTTTGAGAGTTGTTCTTTTTTTTATAAAAATAAATTGAATTCCCCCATCTAAAAACAATTATATAAGAGGGAACGCAATATTTAAATGATTCTGCCTATGAGAGCTTGCAGAAAAAAGAAGTCCACAGGTGAAAGAGGTTTAGGACAGGTTAACGGAGAACGAGCACAGGTTAGTGAGATTTTGCATATATATTGATTTATAAAGTAAGTAGGTAAATATTGAAAAATAAATAATAAGGGATAAAAAGGGATGATAAATGTATGTTTTTATCGACCTATATCAAGTCAAAAAGCTTAAAAGGTTGAGATATTTATAAAACAGCATTGAAATATCAAATATCGAACATTTCTTTAAGGAAATTAAAAGATTACTGATCCTACGATTCTGCTTCTGGAAGAAAGACGGAGAATGGTCCTGGAATTCGCAAATTATGCTTCCTGCAGATCTTAAAGTCTCTGCCTCGCAATCTTCACCTATTTAACACCTATTTAAAGGGCCATTGACGAAACAAGGCTTCAAAGTGTTCGCAAGAGATTTTTCTATTAGGCAGAGCCAATTGATGAAGCTTAAGACTGCGGCCGGTAGAACTGTGACATTTAAGCCTGAGCTACTGCAAGAAATTGAGGAACTCTATGGACAACTGTACACAATGAAAAGGATACCTGTCAGCCAAGCTGCAAACTGAAGCTAAGCTAATCCGGCACCGTACAGAAGACATCCCGGACGTCAGTCTATATGAGATTAGGATGGTTCTCAAACAGTTAAAAAACTACAAGGCGCCGGGTGACGACGGATTAGGTGCTGAGCTTATGAAGGCTAGGGGTACACCGGTCCTAAAAGCCCTCCAAAAACCATTTAATTTCGTCATCCTCGAAGGAACAACGCCGCAAGCTCAGTCAGTCCAGGACCAGAACTCCAGACCAATCCAGCTGCAGTGGAGTGTGAGACAAGGAGACGTAGTTTCTTCGAAACAAAACGTTCACCAGTACATTGGAGGATGTCTTTAAGCTATTGGACTAGGAAGGACACCACGATATCAAAGTCATGTCTAAGACCTTCGAGGACCACGGCACAATGCTTCTCGACCTTAGCCAGTGAGTCAGGAGATGTACATGAAGAAGCAATGTCGAATGCCAATGTAGTACCCACTCCAATAACAGTTGTCTCTCGAAGTTGTAGACCATTACGTCTACCTAGAGAAAACAGTTCAGGTAGTAGATTCAACTTCGAGAAGGAGGTCAATCGTCGACCCCAACTAGGTTGGGCAGCATTCGAAAAATTGCGCAATATCTTTTTTTCCCAAGTACCTCAGTGTCTCAAGTCAAAATTCTTAGACCAATGTGTGTTGACAGTGATGATCTACGGACTCTAGTCGTGATCGCACGATAGGCCTCATAAAGAGGCTTTTGAGGCACCTAGAGAGCAATAGAGATGGTTATGCTTAGAGTTTCCCTGCGTGATCGTATCAGGAACGATAAGACCCGCAGACAAACCAAAGTCCCCAATATATCCTGAAGAATCGCGAAACTTAATTGTCAGTAAGCGGGGCTCCCCACAAGGTGGATGGACGACCTGTTGAGGGTCGCGGGAAGCCGCTGGATGCGGGCAGCGTAGGACCAATCGTCGTGGAGATCTTTGGGGGAGGCCTTTGTCCAGCAGTGGACGTCTTTTGGCTGAAATGATAATAAAGGATGAAACGCACGTTCTGAAAACCCTACTATTTATAAGAAACTTCTTTAACCTGTATATTTCCTCTAAAAAAAACTTCTTTAACCTGTATATTTCCTAAAAAAATTTGATATAAATTAACCCTTTGCTGCACGGAGCAATGAATTACACATATTACAATAGATTACTTAACCAATAATTTAATACCAATTTCATACTCAAATATTAAAAGGAACAAGAAAAATATTCACAGGAAAAAGAGAACATACCTGTTACAAAACCCAGATTTGAGTGAATCGTCGTAGATTTCTCAAATTCTTGGCAACACAGAACGCAGGTGTCTTCTTAGACGTTTAGCCAGTGAACGACGACTGGTTAAGTTAAGGTAAGAAGGAGGGGTGTCGGCTTGATAGTGTTGGTGCTACGAGTGCGAATGTAAGTAAGCAGGTTGGTGAGAAAAAAACGCCGGACAAAGTTTAATCATTCATAACTTTTCAAAAAGAAGATTATTTAAGATAAATATTACTGTACATCGGTGTTCATTTCACTATAATGCCATAAATAACTAAAATTGTACAGAAACGTTCAAGTTTATCGACATAATTATGCTCAAAACTAACTGTATGGCGTTTGGACACGACAGGTTAAAGTGAAACTGATGTTACAAACTTTCGTCACACAAGATCTGTAAATTTATTTTACATGAGAATAGCTGGCCTTCACGCAATGTGTCTCTTTACGTAATATATGTTTAACATTACGGGTAAAAAGCCAAAATCAAATAAAAAATCTAACAAAAACCGTGCGGCAGGTTGCGGTGCCACTTTTTTGAGAGAGACCCAAAACTCGTTTGTTTATTACATGTTCTTATTGAAAAGAGCGTTGGTGGCCAAGTGGCTAGGCCCGTTGACTTCCATTCCGAAGTTCGCGGGTTCAAACCTCGGCACGTACCAATGTGTTTTCGAGTTTCGAATTCATATGTAAGTTTATTTGACGCTCTTACGGTGAAGGAAAACATCGTGAGGAAACCTGCACACACCTGTGAAGTAATTCAAAGGTTGTGTGTGAAGTTGACCAACCCGCACTGGGACAGCGTAGTCGACTAAGGCATATTACCTACCTACCCTGGTATCAGAAGAGGCTCGAGCCCCTCGATGGGGACATATTTGAGCTGTTAACGAACTGAAAATTAAACATTATCTAGTAAAATGACGAAAAATCTACGATTCTATGACTGGGTACATGGATTGAACTTCTGTCATTTATACTCGTAACTAGCGACCCGCCCCGGCTCCGTACGGGAAAATGGTTATTGTAGGTTATCCTTAAGTATATTATGCATGTATTATACATATAAAGCTTCCTCTTGAATCACTCTATCTATTAAAAAAAACCGCATCAAAATCCGTTGCGTAGTTTTAAAGAGCATACATAGGGACATAGGGACAGAGAAAGCGACTTTGTTTTATACTATGTAGTATTACACTTACACTTGCTTCTTGCCCTGCTGCTCTGCCTGCGCCAGTTTTTCAAATGGCGCGTGGTTAAGAGGTATTTTTTCGCGGTTAATGTAGCTTACTATTTCTCCTAAGGACTATTCTATCTCTTTACCAAATTTCATCTAAATCAGTTCAGTGGTTTTGGCGTGAAAGCGTAACAAACAGACAGATAGAGTTACTTTCGCATTAATATTATTATGACCTGTCAATTATCAACTATTGTGCCGATTTCGAAAATTCTTGCACCATTAGGAAGCTACATTCACTCTGAGTAACATAGGCTACCTTTTACCGCGGGAAAATGCCTCATTCCAACAGGAATAACTGTTAACGCAGAAGGAGCCGCAGCGGAAAGCTAGTGGTATATAAATAAGAAACGAAAATAATTCGTAAAAATACTTACATATTTTAGAAGTCATTTCAACTCCTATTCAATTTGAAGGGTGGTAATTGATGAGTTTGAAGAAAATTATTGATTTAAAATCGATTTTGTGAAAAATTTAAACACTGGAGTCATTATAGCCATAATCATTTTCATAATTGCATAGATAACTAACGGAAATTCTTAAAATTGAATTTCAGTTTCTGTAGGTAGCATTTGTTAACAGCCTGTATAAATGAGATGCTCGAGCCTATCCTGAATCAGGGTAAATAGGCCTTTGTCGTCCACGCTGAAACAAACCTATTTAACACTAGGTACATAAGTTTTTCTCATCGATTTTCACTTAGGTAATGAGTATTTATATGAGGTAATATAGTATTTTCTTTGGGGTGGGGGGGGGAGGAATTTGTACAGCAGTGGACGTCTTTTGGTTGAAATGAAGGATGATGTTTACAAAGAAAAAAAAAATCATACATACCTACATTTATTTATTTTTTCAATATCTTAAGAGTACCTACCTATCTAGAACTTCCTTGCCTTAGATACAACCATATAGAGTAAAAAATTGGTTGCCTGTAAAGTCGGTATACGGGCAAAAGTTTTACGTGACAACGACTTTGAGTGGTAAAATAATTTTAATGTGTGCCTTTCACTTTTTATGTCTGTCTCTCTCGCTCTTAGGCGGGCTAACCATGCCCGCCCGAGTGCTTGTTTAGGTGGACGCGTGCCTTTTTATGTCTGTCTCTCTCGCTCTTAGGCGGGCTAACCATGCCCGCCCGAGTGCTTGTTTAGGTGGACGCGTGCCTCTCACTCGCTCTCATTGTGAGCGCATAACGTGAGCGGAGCGTAACGCAGTTTCTTGAAGTGTCACCCGGCAAACCAATTTATAAGACGTTATCACGTCAAAAGAATTTACTACCTACTAAACTTTAAAATTATTTAATATAATGTACTAGGTTCCGCCTCGCTGCTCTGCCTGCGTAAACAGTTTGCCTCTGAAAGCATTGACTGACAGGGCGTCTCCCAGTTGCAAAAATGCTCTGGAATAGAGAACATCGATATTTTATTATAATAATTATCACGTGCAATATGATTTAAACAGACTATGCATATCACACTGGTTTTTACTATATTAGTACTATTATTTTCTTCTGTGCCTAAAGTTTAGCAACTTGGGCTCAACTCACATTGTCCCAGAGTCGAAGCGATGCGCCGCGTCATGTTTTTCCAACCATGAGCATATTTATCTCTATTGTTCTATTATTAAAGTACACATTTGATATGCAAATATGGACGCGCATTTGCACGTCGATGCTCTCCTGCCCCCGCAACATGATGTGCTATGACAAAAGTTTGTCGCACATTTAACTGTCAAAAAGTTGCGAGAACCCCGCCATATTGAAATATCCTCCAATAGGATAAGAGTAAAAGATACGCACGACAAAATTATGTCTGTCACGCGTGGACGGGCATGTTAGAGGGGCTGGGGTCGAGCGGTTTCGCGCGTCAACGCGCGTCGCTGGGCGTTATTCGGGAGCGACTACTCCGACCACAATGTTCAAAAGTCTCTGAACTAGTTCTAGTAGGAGAGCCGGGTGCCTAAATACCTACCTCATCGAGTACCCCAATAGGCTATCATTAGAACGTAAACCGACACAAGCACTTTAAAAAAATGGTCTGCCAGAGCCGAATCTGCCGGGTCATCGAAAATTTTGACGTATTTTTTTGTGGAAATTACCTCACAAAGTACCCGAATAAAAGTGGTGGCATCAGTAAACCATTAATTAATTATGTAAGTATAAAAAATTAAGCCTGCCATTGCGCAGCCTGCCGGAAGTACTTGGGAGACCCCTGAACTGTGCCTATCCGACACCCTTCACCTACGCAACGCCAGAAAATAACCAAAATGTCTGTGATAATGGATCACAAGATCTGCCATGTCAAAACTTACCGAAACTTAGTGTTTAAATCATTTGAAGAATTTTTTTTTATTTTTGCTACTTTTGACACTGTTTTCTTACTATTTTTGGCTTGGAATATGCTGGCAACACTACTCATAAGTGCACAATCACGAACAGATCGTATTGAGCTGTACGCCCAGGGTAGGCAGTGCCTTTCTGCCTGTACGGAGTGCACGCCTTTTTGTTTGTAAACTTATTACAGGCACTGTGACGGCGACGCGCGTCTTTGCGCATAAAATGACGCGTCGCGTCGCTTCGACTCTACGCCAGTCTGAATTGAGCCTTATGATCAGTACCGTTGCCTGTACCCCTTACAGGCGAGCTACGCATGTCGTTTACAAACTGTAGTAAAGGATAAGGATTAAAATATGCACCAAAAGGTATATCGATAGATTGGAAAGTTATATTTAGTAACATCCGACTTAAAATTTTAAAACATGCATTTCGTTTATGCGTCAAACGCAGAGCTAGTGAATGCTTCTATCTCCGTCGTTTACATGTGTGTATTTTCTCATACACACATATAAAAGTAAACGCTGTGCGCCTGTCGGAAGCCCCTAAACGCTGCGCTTATCGCATAAACGAAAAGAAATCCAAATCTTCCGCATTAGCAAACCTAATGACGTAATTCGAATCTAAATTACTGATCCGCATTATAATCATCCTCATCTTGGCCGTCTATACAAGCGCCCCACTTAAGTATAGAAGCCCGAGGCTTTGCGCATTTCATGCAACCGTAGTTATAGTGCGTTTCACCATCTGTATCGCACACTGGGTTTTCCACATGCTTACAAATACAAGGGAAGGGAAAGCGTTTATTGTTAGAGGGGTCTTTTGAGAACTCCAGAACTCTGAAGTCCTGATCCGTGCAGGGTCCCGAGTGAACTATCCAGGCGAACTCGTTCCCCCTGTTACACCTGAAACATTGTCTATTTTGATGTGTGATCCCTCTATTATCGCATATTGGATTGTATTGTCGTGTACATTCACATGACGTGATTGGCGAGATCAATGGTGGTACTATCTGAAATTGTTCACCATTATTGATTGGTACTAATTCTTTGGTAGTTTTATTTGCGGATTCGACTATGTAGTCGATTGTAGATTCCTTGTTTGGGCCATTATCTGCTTCTTCTTCTGGCTCTACGTCTTCTTCATCAGCAGAGTCTGCTCGTAATAACTTCAGAAGTTTGATTGGGTTAGAAGATATTTGGTTTTCATCTGAGATTTTTAGTTGTACTATGCGCTTGTCAGTAGAAATGAGCTGCATTACAGAACATAAGCTAAATGCAGCTAAATCTGAAAAAATAATCATGTTAGTTAATGTTACAGTTTAAATCATACGTCCAATGGTGTAAAAGCGCTGTTTCCTAATAGTAGGAGAGCCAGCGACCAAATCGGTCTTGTGGCTTCAGCTGTATTGAAACTCCGTTAGCTACTTCCCTGAACAACCTTTTCCTTTTCCTAAGATTATAATCTTCGTGCTGGTTGGCCGCGGGCGGTGGGTGCGGGTGTAGTGGGGTGGGGAAAAAAAGAAAAAAAAATGTGCTCAGCGACTTTAATATTTTTTTTGGGGCTTACATATTGATTAATCTACTTTTAATTAACGCTGGCAACCCCTTCCCACCACCCGATCGACTTAAACTTTTTTTGGGTACACAGGGAGTACAGAGCAACTGTTTGAAAAAAAAATTAAAGACGCTGAGCCCACATTTTTTTCCCCACCCCACTACACCCGCACCCACCGCCCGCGGCCTGCCAGCACGAAGATTATAGGAAAAGATTGTTCAGGGAAGTAGCTAATGGAGTTTCAATACAGCTGAAGCCACATGACCGATTTGGTCGCTAGCTCTTGGTCTTTAATCTTGAGTACGGTGAAACGTAACCTGCACCGTTATTCTCCCCCTTATTCGACAGACAAAGAAACGGTGCAAAGTTAGTATTCAGGTCAGCTTGCACTCGACTGTACAACATGTTTTAGACTGATTTCTGATACTTCAGATTAAAAAATGAAAAATGATGATAAATGGACCATCTCATTAGCTGCCCATCTTGTCCTGTCACCTGCACGCGAGAGGACTTGATGAAGGCTACTGACGACGCTAGAGTGTGGCTGGTTTTTGGACCGAGACTGTCTGAGTTTGCTGTCGACTCGAAAAGAAGAAGAAGAAGATTAATCATAATAAAAGACAGATTATGTCATGCGTGTCTCCCTCTTTAAATATTGTACTTACAAAATTTAACTTCCGTCATCACGACAATTCGAATAGGAGAATAATCGGCGAAAAATGGGTATACTATAGAGGAAAAAGTGAACAATTTAAAAACATTTTTTTCCTAATCGAATCGAAATAAGGAATCAGCGAAAACATTTCTTTCCTTAATTAAAAAAATTGCACTTTTCTGATAAACACGATTACCTTTATAATTTTCAATTTATTTTGTTAAGAATGAGTTAGTTTTTCTATTTCATAAAAGATGACGCCTTTAGCAATCGGATCTAGATGGTTTTTCTTTCTTCTTTTTATTTGTTTATGGCACTTGTTAGTCTTTTGTTCAGCCATCATACTAACTACTGCATGCAACGATTTGCATATAGATTTTATGCAATTTATTGTTACTGATGATTAACATTCCTGCGGTAAAAGGTAGTCTATGTCCTTTCCCAAGGTCTATTCTATCTTTCAGCAAAGTTTCATTAAAAGTTCAGTAGTTTCGGAGCATTTTAAACAAACAAACAATCAAATCTTTGCTCTTTATAATACTTACCTATTTAATCTGTGATAATACTTATTGGTCTAAATAAACAGTTCATGAGTCTACTGAAGGGGCAAACCCCACTAAAAATCCCTTGGTGTACTGTACAAATTATAAATAAAGAAATATTTTCATTTCATAATAGTTATTTATTTACACTAACACATATTTTTACCGGTTAAGGTTATTTATTTATCCTTCAACTTCAAAATGAAATCAGCACATAACAATCAGAACACTTCAGATTCAGTCGAATCTCAAAAAGAGAGATAGTCTAAAATACGGAGCGATATCTTCGCATCGTCCGTCCTTGCTTATCATTCCTCTTGGATTGAAACACTTCAAACAATCTATATTCTCATATGTCTTTCCATCGATGCCACATACAGGTTTATCCACATCAGGACATGTACACGGGAAACGGAAACCTTTGGAAGACTTAGTATTGTAATCGAATTTTAACAACTCATAATCCTTGTCGTCGTTGTCAGGACATACGCCTTCATGCATTACTTTGGTTCTACTGTTTCTACAATGCATACATTCTTCATTGGGATGCGTTATGTGCTCAGTATCACATACTGGTTCATAGGATTTGGGATCAGTACAGGATGGGCACCCCTTTGTCCGAATCAATCCATATGATTCCTCCTCCTCATCCTCATCATCGTTCAAGTCTCTGGGATGTTTTTTTGAATAAATCTGGTTGGGTCTCAAAAATTTTGTCTTTGCAATGTAAATCCTGATACTTTCTAAAGGTGATGGTGGATGTGTATGTGAATTCAAGATCGTAAAGGAATATTGCTGTTGCTTTATATTTAAAACCTTGGAATACGCTAGAATCATTAAGGAAAGAAGAGCGGTAACTGTAGAAGTAAACTTTCTTGAGTACATTCTTCTCACCAGAGTCTTCTCATAATGTTTGATAGCTGATCATTTAGTATTAACACTGGGTAGAGCTGGAAAGATAAGAAGGTTGCCCAAAACCGTGTAAATAAAGATCCTTTCTGAGAGCTCTTTGATGATGAGGGATAAAAGGAATACATCAACAATATTTGTGTTGCTGCTAAGCCAGCTCGTTGTCATGAATATTTCGGTCATACTGTGAAGCCGTCTAATTCCCATTACAACACAATCTTCATGGTCGAGTGGTAAAAAGCTCGACTCACGTTACAGGTCCCGGGTTCGAATCCCGGTGAAGAACCGTCGAACAAATATCACTTTGTGAGACTTTCACCAGTTTGGTCAGGACATTGCTTGCTAGCTGAATAACCTAATGCTTCGGATGTTACTAAAGCTGTTGGTCCCTGTTAGGTACTATCAAAGGATCTAGATACAAGAGCCAAGTCAAAAGCTTTAGGCTGCTTACTAATTCAGACACCAGGGTTAGTTTAGTGAGGTAGGTAGACCTCGAAAGCGTCAGATAAGCAAGCATTTCCATAAACAGTTAGGGATCACAGTTGTTGCCGGTTACACTGTTGAACGCTGCCTTCAGTTGCTTTACGACACCAACAATTAGGGAGAATTGGGTTGACTGATGCCAATCTAAGCCACAGGGCATTTTTGTTTAGTGTGAAATGGAATAAAAGTGCAATGATAGCCATGAATCTATTTTGCATGAATAAATCGAATCATTTCCTTCTCCTGAACGTGGCCTGAAAAGGAACTAATGGTGAATAGGTTTATATTGAACGGGATGTAGACTTAGTAGCATTTACTTATGTAGTCTAAGCTAAGCACGTGGTATACATAGGTATTAGGAACACTCACTGAATATTTCCTTTAGTAGTTACGATTTCAGTTATCAAAGAAAAGAGTTTTTTTAGAAAAGCGTTTTGTATTGTTACTTTACTGATTTGTGATACTGCGATTAGCTACGAAAAATGTAGTAGTATGTATTGGAAATTGCAATTTCAGAAATTAATTATGAATTATGTGTATACTATATTAACAACTCCCCGTACGTAGCCAAATGGTAAAGACAGAAAATACTTACGTACCTAATAATTAGTACCTATACATACTTACGTACCTAGACTAATTCTCAATCTCATTTATTCTCTAAAATAATATAAGTACTCTACTTGTGGTCTCAAGTCCGGTGAAGCTTGATTCGTCTTTTTTTTTGTGAATTGGCCTATGCTTGAGTCGAAAAAGTACGACGGATCTAGCTTCACCGGTCTTGTCGGGGAGCAGAAGACTCTACCCCAAAAAAGTGAGGGAGGAGAGGGAGTCGGGGGAGCCTCGGACCTCGACCTAGTTGATATTGAAAAACATCGTGAAGGAGACGACGCCTTAGGGGCTCCGTCTCTGATTATCAATTTTGATTTTGGTTTTGGTCACGCCCCCGCCGGCGGGTACGGGCACTGTTACCTGAAGGGAACCTTGGTTCGTCGTACTTTTTTTACTCAAGCATAGGCCAATTTAAAAAAATCTACTTGTGTAGTGTGTGTTTTTTTGAGGTAAAGACCATTGCACTGTTGTTGCGCGCTAGAACTAAACAGCATAAGTGCCGATTTTAGATACCACCAAATTATGTATATCTGATTTTTTTTTATTTGACCTATGCTTGTGTCGAAAAAGTATGACCAATCAAGCTTCACCGGACTTGCCTAAAGAAGACTAAACCCCCAAAAAAAAGTTATATACCAACGCGGACCACGGCCTAGCGCGTTGATAAGAAACACATCGTAAAGGAGGTTTAAAAATCAACATACCTACTACGGTGTCCACTAAGTAATGTTTTCCCTTATTCGAGTATATAAAAATATTTCAACTTTCTCATTCAATACAGATTACTGGGAAAACGGATACAAACAACATGAATTCGTGATATTAATATTAATGTGCGTAAGTATATCTGTTCATGACAGAGAAAAAAACACAAGTTCACTGTCATTGCCACACAACGCGCACCCAAATCCATTATTATATACTTATTTATTACTAAAATAAATATCAAACATAATTTCATGACGGTCTTGTTACAAGATTTGAAAAATAAATATAATCAGTTTGTGTATATCCATACTAATATAAATCCGAAAATAAATCCGTCTGTACGAATTAGGATTAAAACCATCGCGGAATGAAAAAAATTAAAAATGGACTTATTTGCAATAAGTTTACATACAATAATATGTGTGCTAGTCCTTGCACTAGGATTACCTGTATGGCAAGGACTAGACTAATTTGACTTAATTGACGGGTGTGCCGAAAACAGGAATAGGTGCTTTTACCGCAAGACAATATATGATCAAGTCCGGTGAAGCTAGATTGGTCGTCCCTTTTCCACACAAGCTTAAGTTATTTATTGTTTCAACTTTATTTTTTATATTATCGGATCCCATCAGGTTTTCTATTTTTACTGTACCTACTATGTCTGAGAGGTGGAGACGGAGTTCCATAGTACGGGGTCTACCTAGTTTGGACTCCTGTTTCCCATTACAATTAAAGTAACAAATATATTATTATTTTTAAGTAGCTACTTTTGTATTAGGGAAAAATAAATAAAAAATTATTATTTATTATTATTATTATTAATTAAAAAAAAACAATAGTTGATGACTCACGGGAACTTCTTCTTCTTCCAAGTGGCTAGGGCGACTCTCTACCATTTGACAGACGCGAGTTCGAGCCTCGGCACGTACCCATGTGTTTTCAAAGAAAACATTGTGATGAAACCTTCAAACATCTGTGCAGAAAGGGGTATGAGTAAAGTTGGCGTGGTTTTTCACTTTAGCGGCCACTCATGAAAGATATGTTAGTTTATGATAGAGCTACAAAATAGTACAAAAACGAACGGTGGCCGCAAAAAAAAATCTGGCGCCACGGGTCCATACAAAGCTCCCCAAACCCCTAGCTTGTTTGTCAACCAACCCGCACTGGACCAGCGTCATTGACTAAGGCCTATCCACCCTGACTCGGTATAGGCTCGAGACCCTATATAGGCTGTTAATAAACAATATTATATTATTTTAATTTCCTGGAAAAATCCTCAACACTGTATTGTATTGTAAATATAGCGAAATTGAATTATAACAACATGATAAATTGATACATAAAATTTAAAATAAACCTACCTTTATTTTTTTTCACACTAAACCCGCTAAGTGCTTGACAATACATTGCATGTTATTGTAAAAGGCTGAACAACGTTGATTCTCTGCATATAAAAGACGAAACAAAACCGACTAAATCATTCCAAGTTTAAATTTCGGAGAGAAAATATAAAAAAGAAAAATAAATCCAATATGGCTGCCATTACAAAGTTGACAGCTTTAGTGTTACTAGTCTGTTTCGTGGCTATTATTAGCGAGGCGTCTGCACAAGGGCCTAGGCAAGGTTCTAAAGGAAATCAAGGTGGTCAAAGGCCTCAAGGCCAGAATGGTCCAGGAGTAAACCAGGGAAGGCCTCGTCACTTCCAGAAGAGATCGATGGACCATGAAGATGGAGACGACGGGGATGAGTTCATGGCGCCAGCTTATGAAAATGCCTTTGAGAGGCCTCGCAGGATCCGTGTCATGCCAGGTTTTCTCCATTAAGATTTTCTTACCGAATGCTTAAATAATCAGACCTTTGGCTACCGACATTGAATTGTAAACCTAACCTTGAAAATAGCGTTAAATAAATAGGAGTACTATGTTTTAAATGTTTTTTTTTTTACATTTTATAACATTTCACCGGCTTGGATGAAAATTGCAAAACAAAATATTTAATGTTTTAATCTGGCAAAATCCTGAATTTGTTCTATAGTACTTTATTTTTTTTTGTATTTATATTAAGTCAAATCCAAATAAACAAACTTACTTAATCAATAAAAATGTTATCTTTAAGTTAAATAATGTTAAATTTTAAAAATAAAACAATTTGAAATTTCAATAATACGTATTTTATTTAAATTCGTGAATATACTTACTTAAGTAACAGAATGCAATAATAATATGTTCATCTATAATATTTTATGGCATCGATCGGTAAAATAATACCACCATTATACAATACCCATTACGAAATTACTTGCTATAAAATCTCTTAAATAGGGAACGAAATCACATACTTAGTAAAAACAAAAAAAGTAAAAATTCAAGTCCCTGACCTAGAGAATTAAAAAACCTGCTCTGGGGTCGCCTCGTATATATTTTTATGTTTATGGCAACAATTTCCATTATAAAATTAGTTCCATTAAATTTCCGCAAAATGGCGAGGTTTTTTATTTCTCTGGTCGGGCTTTATAAACCTACATAGCAATAAATGGTTGTAATAATTATACATCGTTTAATAAAAACAGAAAAGACGTGCTTATAAAGAAACTTTCATCCATAGAAAATTTTATCGGAAATTATAGAAAAAAAAACTTATCCATACAAATTGTCGGATTTAAATGACTATTTTGTATGGGATAGGGTTAGACTAATAAAAAAAAATTAAAGTTCCGGAATTATTAATAGGTAGGTATGTTATTTTTTTAGGAAAAACCTATATTCCTATGGGAAAAAGAGATATTTCTGCGGGGGTAGTATAATATAATATCAAGAGTAAAACAAATCTTATACTAAAATATTAAATGACACACAAAAATAACATAAATCGTTCGTTTTATTTGTAAAAATCTAAGTTTTGTTCAATTTATTTATTACTTAAAGCACCTTTGATTCAGCAGCAGGGTTTTCTTAAAATTGTTAGGTATAATTTGTTAGGTTCAAAGTTGTTAAATATTTAAGCAGTAATAAAATTATTTAAAGATATCTGCTATTTATTCCACAAACAAAATTATATAACTTCTGATTCGTGTGTCAATTGGAATCTTAATCTACTTAGATTTAAAAAAAAAACTTATTTTAGCATAACCTAATGAATTGATTAAGTAACATCAAATAAATGAATCAAACAAAAAAGTCTTAACGATTAGTGCAGTAATATTTAAAATTTAAATATCTAACAAAATTAATTTAACTTACGTACAGCAATTCTATAAAACTGAAGAGAACAGAAGTAAAATTCGTCAATGTACAGTAGCCAGAACATGCGGCTGGACTTGTTTGTTGACTTTGAGAGCGCACGTATTCCATTAGAGTTGAATTTCGTAGTGCGAATGTCCAACCGCATGTGCTGGCTTCTGTACTTCGATTTGATATCTACTCTCGGCTGTAATCTGGTAATAACGTAAAGGCTACCGGACTTGGGTCCGCCTGTTACTCCCCCATTCCAGTTTGCCCCCTGCCATTTGCCACCACAATCTATCTATAGGTACTATAAATAAAACTGAAGAATCGGCGAGTATGTACATTGATTTGTTTTTCAAAAAAACATTGTAGGTGATAAAGGGAGTGTAGATGAACACAAAAATACAAGTTTTGAAAAAAAAAATCCATCTGTCGTGTCTGTCTGTCTGTTTGTACACCCTAATATTATCTGGAACTACTGAAATGATTTGAAACTTTACAATAACACATAGGCTACTTTTTACCGCGGATAAATACTTTTTTCCCACGAGAAAGCCTGTTAACGCGGGAGGAGCCGGGGGGGCGGAAAGCTAGTGGACAATAAAATGATTGTGAATCTAAAGGGTCTAAGTGCCAATTTTATTATTTGCACTTATAATGTAAGGCTTGGCACATAGATTACATTTTTAAAAATTTTGACTTTTGATTTTTAGACATACTATGCAGAAAGGTTCATTAAAGTTAAAGTTTCTTTAAATCTATTGCTGACTCTTTCTTTGTCAACAAGATAAGAAGGGTCAGTAATAGATTTAAAGAAGCTTTAATTTTATTGGATCTTTCTGCAACTGACAGTTAGATTTATAACCTTCATTATTTTGATTACAATATTGTGGTGGCCAACCGGCCGGGGGCAAACCGGAATGGGTGAATAACGGCCGGACCCCCGGACTTTTTGCTGCTTTTTTGCGTTGCGCTATGTAAAACAATGGGTAAAATATGTATCAGCGAGGTAAAAGTACATGAATGATTGCTTAAATTAAAATGCTAACATACATGCATATTCAATAATAGTTTTAAGAAGTACCTATTTCTCCAAATGTATTTCTTTCTATCAAAACATCAGTTTGGAAATATGCAATTAATTCTACTTGCTCAAACTAATCCAAGTGAGGTTAATAGTTAGTGAAAGATGTTTAAACCTTTATTCCTACCTATAAAAAAAAATACATATACTTAATGCATATTAAAGTACCTACATTATTGTGCAATAAAGAGAAAGTATATCAGTGTGCAATATTGTATTGTATTTTATTGTATTATTATGTTGCTAAAGTTTAACTTCTGTCCTCTCCATGCTTTGTACATATTCATTGGCAATTTAAATGGCACACCAGGGTTAGTTTCATAATAAGATGCGTGACTACAAAATATCTTAACAAAAATTTTGGCACTTTGAGAATTCACATGGGCTTTGGTTAAGACTTCTAAAAATAACTTCTTTTTTGTACCTAATTAAAATAAAGAATCTTAATGATAACTTTATTTTTCAATAACCTACCAATATACTAACAATCGTTGACTATTGACTATACCTAATACTATTTCTAAAAAAAAATACGAAATGACTATTATCATTTTGCCTGAAATGTAAAAATAATTAGGTACGCCAACATATTTTATTTCTCTCAAGTAAATAATAAAGGCAAAATTTATGAAAGCGTGTTGTATTTAAGCGAGGATCACCTATTTTTTATAAAACAAAAAGCTGGATATTTATACATTTATAAAACTTTAGCTTTCTTTTTTGACGTTTTGATAGTTAGTTTCATGTAAAGTCTTAAAAAAACTCTCTATCTAAATCAATGCAAATAATTATTCTGGTGATTCTAATATTTTACGGAAGTGCTAAGAAAAATAAAGGAAAAAATTAGTTATATTATAACTTATTATTTTAAAATTTACTTGCTTTTTACTTACTTTAAAACAAAGTGACACGTTTAGCCAATTAAAAGTTTTCATAAACGTAAAGTAGAGTCACCTACTATACCTACCGACCAGGAACTAAAAATTAAAAAAGAATTTCTTATATATAATGTATACCAGATTAATTATTATTGTTAGTTCAAAAAAATCAAATATACATTACTTATAACACCTTATGTTTAATCTCTAATATAATATAATATTAAACGATGCTATGATTCTCAACATTAGTACAAAAGTTATCGAATGATATAGTTATCTTTATATTCAATATTTTGAACGGCTAAATATACATATAATATTCATAAGTATCTGTTATGGCCTTTGGAGTTGTAACTCACACTAACTTATCTACTATAATTGTTAACAACTATAATTAAACGATTTTTTGTAATTAATATAAAATTATAAGCTAAGTATAGCAGTCAAATTTTTCATAAAAAGCATTTTTAAGAATACAAAAATGGTAAAACATTAAATTGTAATAAAAACAATTGAGGAATCTCCATTTCGAAATATACATTTAAATCGAATGTTCTTAACTGCTAAATTACTTAAGAAATACTTAAATAATAAGTGCCAATGAAATACTAGAATAAAATTCTGATTTTAATAATGCATGCAACACAATGCAATGCAAGTTTTTTAATATTAATTCCAACATATATGAACTCACTCTTTTTTTTCACCATAATTCAATTTTCAATAAAAAAAAATGTTGATGCATTGATTGTTTTGCGTGTTTTAAATAATAAATTTCTTACATAAAATGAAACGAATTTGGGCTCTATTAATCTAAAACGAACATTTTGGAATATTATTTTGGTTTCTATTGAAAGGCATATTTGGCATTCGCTTGTAAAGTCGGGCTACTTTGCCCCTAATGGGTTATGTTGGCCCCATATAGGTAGCAAGAAATTCTATTGGGTCTAAAACGAGACGAAAGGCGACCCGATCTTGTCAAAAATTCAAATTGTCTTGTTTTTTTGAAGTGTCCCCCCCTTAGAGCAACGCCGGCCTTCCGTACCGGAAGGAAGGAAGGACCGCGTTGCTCTAGGTGTCTCCCCAATGTCAAAGGGCAAAAGTAACCCAACTTGACTTAGGTATCAGTATTCACGTCGGCAGTAGTACCCCAGGGTACGGCATTTCTGGCAGAGCTGTTGAGGGTGAATTTTTGACTGGTCACTCACGTCCAACCCATCTGGCTTCTCCAAAGGCCTCTGAAATAATAACATTTTCATCATTAAAAAAAATAATTACCCCCGACAGAAACCGTTACTTGATCCTTCCAACAACTAGAAAAGAGCTGATAATCTTCATGTGGTTGATGATATTTTCTTGGATCATAGCTAAGAACACTCTCGATTGTAACACCTTGCAAACAAAAAAAAACTAGATCAAAATCGGCGCATCCGTTTAGGAGCTACGATGCCACAGACAGACAGACAGGACTTGTTACTGAATACTACAGCATATCGAGGGTCGCCTGTGAAAACCCGATAAGTACCCCAATTTGGCAAAATGAGTTATTTATACTACCATAGAGTACTTTTCGAGCTCTTTCTAATGGTGTAGTCCAGTAATCGATATTTAAAGTGTAAGGCTTTAATCGTTATGTCAAAACCCAATATCTTATACCCTTTTTATGGACTTATGAGAAGAAGAATACTTTAAAGTGTGTTATACGTCCAAATTAATGAAATATTTTCTAGCAGAATCAACTATTACTTGTTATGGGCTTTTTGAAAATAGTATTTACAAAACAATAACCTCCATTCATAGAGGCAAAACCCATTAAAGTGAGTTATAAATACAAATATTGTATTTTTTTTACAAACAGTAGAGTTATGACTTGTTATTGGGTTTTAGCAAATATATTTACTTATCAACACTACTAATTGTATAAGATGCAAAACCAGGTAAATATTATTCTTGAGTTTCATTAATTCAGTTTTTTTAATTTCCGTAACTGTCTACGACTAAAACAAATCATCATCATCATCATCATTTCAGCCGAAAGACGTCCACTGCTGGACAAAGGCCTCCCCCAAAGATCTCCACGACGATCGGTCCTGCGCTGCCCGCATCCAGCGGCTTCCCGCGACCCTCACCAGATCGTCGGTCCACCTTGTGGGGGGCCTGCCCACGCTACGTCTTCCGGCGCGCGGTCGCCATTCGAGAACCTTTTTGCCCCAACGGCCGTCGGTTCTACGCGCAATGTGCCCAGCCCACTGCCACTTAAGCTTAGCGATTTTTCGGGCTATGTCGGTGACTCTGGTTCGCCTACGGATCTCATCATTTCTGATTCGATCACGCAAGGAAACTTCAAGCATAGCCCTCTCCATCGCTCTTTGGGTGACTTTAAGCCTTCTTATGAGGCCCATTGTAAGCGACCACGTCTAAACAAATAAAAATGATGAAATACGCTCCGTCCGTTGTTAATTCAAACCCAGAACCCTGAAAACCCATCCTGAGCTGCGCAAACGATTTGAAAGCCAAGCAAAAGGAGTAGGTGTGCACGATTACAATGATTGGTTCGTGAAAGCTGTCCGTACTACAGGATCCAAGTTTTTAAAGACCCGTCGTACAATTAATGAAAACAAAAATATTTCTTACTCTATCCTCAGGGTTATGGAAGATGGAGGATGGTTCTTTTGTCCCTGATAATGCTGACAGGTCTTAATAGACGGATCGTATTAAGGAAGTCATTGAGCGTAACGAACTGTGACATGTGAGCTTGAGCTACAGGAAGAAATAAAGGTATTCTATGGACAGCTGTACACGACAACACGAACACCTGTCAGTATTCAAAGTGCAACTGACCCCAGAGGTGGGCTAATCCGACACTATACTGAAGACATCACGGATACGAGTTTAGAATGGCTCTCAAAGTTTTAAAACAATAAGACCTCGGGCGATGTCAGAAAAGCTGCTGAGTTTCTGAAGGCAGGTGGTACACCGGTTTCGGAAGTACTTCAGAAACTGTATAACTCTGTCATCTTTGAAGGTACAAAGCCGCAGGCATGACACAGATATGTGGTGGTCTTCTTTATTAAAAAGGGCGATAAACCCTTCTAAATAATTATAGACCCATCTCACTTCCAAGTCATGTCTACAAATTGTTTCCGAGTGTACTCACGAATCGTCTCAGGCGCAGGTTTGACAACTTCCAGCCTCAAGAACAAGCCGGTTTCCCAAAGGGCTACATTAAAATAAACCACTCTCCACGCTGCAGAAGGTTATACAGAACACTGAAGAATAACCAGACATTATTCATGGCGTTCGTGGACTACAGAAGGCCTTCGGTTCAATAGAAATCTGGGCAGTGCTGGGATCTCTTCAGAGGTACCAAAATGACTACCGGTATATCGAGGTGTTTGTATGAGAATGCTTCCATACCTGTTTAACTCCAGGATCAGAACTTCAGACCAATGTAGCTGCAGCGGGGTGTGAGACAGGAAGAAGTTATTTCTCCAATTACTTTTCACCGCTAAATTCTCTATCTTAAAGCTTCTGGATTGGGAAGAGGCATTAATGTTGATACTATCAACATTGATGGCGGATACATATCTCACCTTAAGTTTGCCGATATATTATTCTCATGGCTAAGACCATAGAAGACTTGGACACAATGCTCGATGAACTCAATAGTCTCCTGAAGATGAACATGGAGAAAACAAAAGTAATGTCGAACGCCCATGTACCTAAGTAGAAACTACTTACTACTAATAGTGGTTACCAATGACCACTCCAAAAAAGCATTCAGCATTAAGCTGGAAAGCGTTCAGAAAGTTGCCATCATGTTTTCAACCCAAAAACTGCAGCTCAAGTCAAAGGTCTTTGAACAATGTGTGTTGCCATGTCAGTTATGACTTCGAAACAGATCCGAGACATTTAACAATGAGCCTCTTAAGAAGGCCCAAAGTTGCTCAGAGAGCAATGGAGAGGGCTGTGCTTGGAGGTTCCCTGCGCGATCGAGTTAGAAATGATAAGATCCGCAGACAAACTAAAGTAACCGACATAGCCAAAAGAGCTGCTAAACTTAAGTGACAGTAGGCGAGATTGCCCGTAGAACCAATGGCTGTAGGAGCAGAAAGTTTATAGGTCTCAGAATCACACCTGAAACCAGAAACGATAATTAAACCCACCTTCTGTTAATTTTAAGTTGCTTCAAGGACTGGAACCTTTATACTGTAGTTAGCTCTCAATAAGTGTCGCTAAAAGCTGCATTTATAAGCTATGTGCGCGAAACAGATCATTCCGGAAGAACTTCACCGCTGGATTTAAAGCTTAAAAACGGTTACGTATTAAAAAATCAAAACTTCATCGAGCAAATTTCAAAATAACAACGAACAAATGAACAAATTTTAAAATATCAATGGTCATTTGACCAAAAGTTCAACTGACCAAAGTCTGGAATATCAACGTTTAAATTATCTATGACACTAAAGACCAAATCGTTCAAAGGTTTAAAGAATTTTTGGTTCATTTATTAAATTATCAACTTATTTCACCAGCCAAACCAAAATTGCCTTATTACCTACATGTTACCGGCGAAACCCAATTTTGGGTCAAACTAGTTTTGCCTAGGCTAAACTGGGTTTAGGGTTTAGGTAAGGTAAGGTTTGTTTAGGTTAATGTGTAACCTAACACGAAGGGTATGGCGAACGATCTGGGCTCGCTACGCTCGCCCACATCGCTTCTGCCATACCCTTCGAACCTATACTATCCGAAGTAGGGGTGCTCTGAACTCCCGTGCTCGCTTCGCTCGCACCCGCCTGGTGAACTAATTTGGCCTAGGCCCTAGGACATATGTAAACGTTTATAATTACAAACTAACTAATTTATTAGACTGTGGAAGGTAAACAAAACACTGAAGAATATCATTCGCGATAATAAAACTAGGAATGATTTGGCACTTTAAATTTTGATCTACCAACTTTTGGCCAGTCGTCCATTTGATGACACATACATTTGGATTATAAAATTTTGCTAAATAAAACATTTGGTCATTTAAATTTTGTTCTTTCATTTGTTGTTCTTTTAAAATTTGCTCGGTGAAGTTTTGATTTTCTAATATGCAACCTTAAAAACTATAATAATGAAACTGCGCTAGATACTGATGATGACGATTACAATTATTTCTTTTTTTGATAATTTTAAGTAAGTAGTGGCTCTAATGATGATGATGGAAGATGTTTTTCAAAGAAAAATATCAATTATAAGTCCTAAAAACGAGTTTAGTTTCCGTTCTAAAACCCTTTAAGTATGCACCTTACTCAAAATAAACATTTTTTATAGGAAAACTAAATACAATTTGAAGTTGTAATTAATTAAACTTGATTTAAGAATATATTCTGCAATTTATTACTTACTTTTACTTTACTTTTTACAAGATTTAGGTATGGTAAATCGGCATCAAAACTTTAACTTCGATTATCTCAGAATCACATTTTGAGCACTTATCGGGTTTTACCAGGCACCCCTCGATATAATCGTACAAAATTTCATTCAACATTTTGGGTAATGTTCAGGGTAATATGTAATGGTACGGGGTATATCACATTAAAAGTAATGAGTAATGTGATATGCTGCAAACTGACCTGTTTGTGAGGGAACACGTTGATCCTGCATTTGATGCACTCCTGGCCGTTATTTGCCCAGGAATTGCCGCTCATCCACTTGCGCTTGCATTTTGGACACTTGTACTCTCCGAAGCACCGTTTCTTCCCTTGGTACGGAGTCAGACCTTCCCCCTTGGGACGCGCCTGGAATTGTAAAAAAAATAACTGTAGGCATGTTGCGCATGTCTTCAATTAAGAGCTAGGACGACCAGAAAAATGAAAAACCTCGCCATATTGCGGAATTTAAATTGAACTAATTTTATAATGGAAATTGTTGTCATAAACATAAAAATATACACGTGGCGCCCCCAGAGTAGTTTTTTAATTTGTCTGAGGCTTTACAAGATACCATCTCGCGATTTCAGCAACATCAGATTTCCCACGGTAAAAAGTATCATAGTTACGTCATTTTCTCTATAGGTACAATTACTCTACAAATTTATTCACTCTACATATTTTTTGTTATCGAAAATAAAAGATAGGCAGATTGCTTTCGGGTTTGTAAGTATGGATAGCAAATAAATGGGTAGGTATCGTACCAGACGACAAATTAAATTAGGGAATAGACAACGGATAATGCCCTTAGTCCAGCAGTAGGTATCATATATCGACACAGTTATAAGCTGATATTAGTTAAAGTCCAAAAAAAAAAAAAAAACAACGAAATAAATAATTGACGCTTCTTAAAACGTCTGACAAAAAGGCCAATGATGATGATTAGCGACCAAAGAACGTAAATCAATGTAAGTATGACCTACATAATAAACATTACATTAGAAAGAATGTCAACATAATATTAGGTTACAATGTTTGTCAGTATGTAATTCTCTCCCACGATAGCTGACTTTGTTCTTGGAATTTCATCTCAACCGTACCGTTTCCTGCGCTGATATTGATACTTTGCTGCGTTACCAAAAATAAATCGAAAACCTCGAATTGTCTCGGGGTTGTGTTGTGTGATTGTGTGTGATTGCTCCAAATGTCATGCAGCCTACTGATGACTTTCTTTGGTCGAAATTGACGGAAAACAAAAACATCTCGGTGTATTACAATCTTTGAATTTTTCTTCACCACAGGATTCCTAGCTCACTATCTACATACAAAAAAAACAAAAGCACATCTTTGGGATGGAAAGAGAACGAACGGGGCACCTCTCAAATGAGAGGCATCAGCCGGCTGCGTCATAGACACCACGGTCGTCGCTATTTCCAAATTTTACTATTCGAAAATCGATTTTCATTTTTTTTTCTTACTTTCTTACATTCATTCGAACTTTCGATACAAAATACGTTAACAAAATTAATCCCACCTATCTAAAAAAAACAAAAGACTATTCATCTATGCGCCGACGCAACGAGACCACAGAACACAACAGTTCAGTGTTCCCTTATGTAATAAATTACAATATAAAGAACCTTTGTTTGTGTACACTATGACCTCGAATAATCATTATGATTTGTTGGTTATTGTAAATCGTACTATTCTGAAACTACTTGCCATAAAGATCAGTTAGTAAAGTAACTAACATATTACTTACATTGCACGTGTAAGTAATTATTATGACGACGGTAGCGTCTAACATTGTACTCGTAATTTCAAAATAAGGTTCTCGCACCAATAGTTGACCATTTAGGATTTCAAAAACTACTTGTTTACTAATAGACGTTAAGTTTTGCCTCGTGCGTGACAACTAATTATCTGATTCAAATAAATGAATCTGCGGAAACTGTCCTTGCGAATATTAATGTTGATGACTTTACGGTACGGAACTTGATATCAAACTAGAAATAACAAAATGTACCACTAGGATAAGATCCACATAAGATCCCTGATGAACCAATACATGACCGGTTAACCGGTATAAATAAAACATGCCTACCACAATTTTTTTTAATTTAAACTTTAAGGAAGCCACTTTCAAATGTCAATCCGGATAAAAAAAATAGGATACAACAATAAGCTCATTAAATAATTAATTTATTGTGTAATGGTCAGCCTTAGGTTAGGTCAGCTATTGGTACAGTAGAAAGCACATGCGGCTGGACATATTGACCTTGAGAGCGCCCGCATTCCGTAGCGGTAGGGGTGAATTTCGTACTGCATATGTCCAACCGCATGTGCTGGCTTCTGTACATTATCCCACCCCTAGTTCGCATTCTATTGTCAGTTATAAAAAAAAGACAGTTAATAATGCAGATAGCAAATTTTGAGATTCACCTACGAATTTTAATAATAACAAATCGTATATTTTCCTGCTTCCATCACTACATAATGCGCATAAATCTTTGCTGAAAGCTTTTTGCCAGAGCGTCGTCGTCAGTGGCTAAGTTGCTAGGGCTGTTGGTTTCCACTCAAAAGTTTGCTGATTCAAGCCTCGGTAAGTATCAATGTGTTTTCGATTTTCGAATTCACCATGTACGTTTATTCGACGCTCTTACGGTGAAGGAAACCGGATAACATCGTGAGGAAAACTGCATACACTTGCAAAGTAAATCAAAGGTAGTGTGAGAAGTCGATTAGCCAGCACTGGGCTAGCGTAGTCGACTAAGGCCTGTTTACCATAATAATAATAATATAATAATATAATATGTGGGACATCTCACACACGGCCATCTGACCCCAAACTAGGCATAGCCTGTACTATGGGTGTCAGACAGCTGATATACATACATATATAAATATACAACATCCAGACACAAGGCAAACACAAGTTCTCATCACACGAATGTTTGCCCTGGGCGGGATTCGAACCCGCGACCCTGTGCTCAGTAGGCAGACGTACTACCAACTAGGCTACGGGGCCGTCGAACCATGATTTCAGGGTAGGGCTCGAGCCCCTCTGTGGGGACATTGTTAACGAACTTTTGCCCGGGGCAAAAGTTGAATTCTGACACCAGGGTTTGTGGGGAAGGATAACCTTGGACGGAACCCACACGATATAAATAAAACAGAAGATAAAACGAACAGCCAATAGCTTTGTGCAAAATACTAAACTTACATTTGGTTCTTTATTCTTCTTCGGCTTTTTATCACTCATTTTCTTTATTTCTTCTTAAAATGAGCTTTCACATCAATAAAAAAATATCTATTTATGCGCGTTTTTTTTTTCAATCTGCTCAGCGACTCAGCGTAATCTAATAATCATTTCATAATGTTTGCTGTGTTCCAAGTTACACTAAAAGTGATATTTGGAAGATAATTTGTAATAAACCTTATAATAACTGCCTAAGATACATAATCGAAGTTTACGACTGAATCCTATAATAAGTAAATTTTTGCGATACAGGCTATGCATATTGTACTGTTATATTGTAAAGTTTGTTTCTCCTGTTTTAACCATGTATTAGAGAGTATGAAAATAAAAAAATATTATTATTAATCCTTTAATCTCGGAACGAAAGGAGTGCAACGATAATCGCTTTTAGTATCTCTCGGAAAGCAACCTGATGCGACGAGTCTATGACACGGGGAATTACCGCACGTTGATGGTTCCGTCATCCGTGTAGCCGTTAAATAGACCCATAAATAGAAAAAAAATCTACCTCTACTCTATGGTTAGTTAGACCAAAGAACTAGGAAAATCTGCGTTTCGTGTACAACGTGTTAATTGAATAACGCGAAATCTCAGCTCAGCTCATGAAACTGAACAACTATTGTTCTGGATTTTTTCTGAAATTGCCAATATTTTTATTACTTTTCTTGCAAATTTAATTGGGCAGCTGATTAATCGGTATAAAAGTAAAAAAAAAAATGCGATTTCAGAAAACTTGCAAAACAAAAGTTGTTCAGTTTCATGAGTTGAGTTATCACACGAGAAGTTTTGCTTTATTTTATTAACACATCGTATGTTGCGTCGGTGCGGCCAAGTGACTATAAGTGCTATAAGGCTGTTGACTTCCATTCTGAAGTTTGCAGGGTTGAACCTCGGCACGTACCAATGTGTTTCCGATTTTCGAATTCATACCTATGTAGGTAAGTTTATTCGACGCTCTTACGGCGAAGGAAAACATCGTGAGGAAACCTGCACACACTTTCGAAGTACATAATTCAAGGGTTGTGTGTGAAATTAACCAACCCGCACTGGACCAGAGTGGTCGACTAAGGCCTATTCACCCTGATTTCAGGGCAGGCTTGAGCCCCTCAGTGGGGACGTATATGAGCTGCTAAAGAGATGATGATGTTGCGGATAAGCAACCTTTTTTTTTTCTATAGACTCTACTATAAGCTCGTCGCGGCCCGCTCTTTCCCGCTAATGTGGGTACCATGGTCCAAGAAAACAAGGTCTTGCAATTAGACCACGTGACTGACACGAGGCTACGTCATTTCTACGTCATTTTGCCTATTCATCCTTGTCGAATGCGTGTAATAGACAAGGATGAACAGCGCAAAATGACGTAGGCTCGTGTCAGTCACATGGTCTCATTGCAAGACGTTGTTGTCTTGGACCATGTGTGGGTACTTTAATTTATCAATTCAATCAAAAGAGCACAGCGAATCAGGTGGCGAGGTATTTCCGGGCGGGTCCACCGCTTGGCATGATGCCAAGTCATTCCATTTATTTATACATTTTCTCCTATTTGCGAGAGTGAGTGACTGACATTGACATTATTTCATCTGTGATCCGGTGTTGATAAGAGAAATGCTCATTTTTCATACGCTCTTTTTTAATTGACCAATGGGCCCGCTTCTACGTATTACGCTATAACTTAAAAAAAATCATATGTTTAGCAGGCATTTAAAAACATCCCGACTAAATTAAGCTGAATTTGACAGCTGCGCTGCTTTGTTTAAATATCATTCATTCAAAATTAAATTCATTCATCTCCCATCCTTTTCGATTCCCATGTGAATGAAAGAGACCAAAAACTTAAATTTAGAGATTTTAGCGGCCAAGGCAGAATTAAGCCCATTGCTTGTGTCGAAAAGGTACCTACTACCAATCAGTGTTGGGCGTAATTAATTACTTTTGTAATTGAAATTACAAGTAATTGAATTACAAGTAATTGAATTACTGTAGTTGTTCCCACGCTCTCAAATTACTGTAGTTGAATTACTGTAATTGGTATTTTATTTTATTTTATTTTATTTTATTTTATTTTATTTTATTTTATTTTATTTTATTTTATTTTATTTTATTTTATTTTATTTTATTTTATTTTATTTTATTTTATTTTATTTTATTTTATTTTATTTTATTTTATTTTATTTTATTTTATTTTATTTTATTTTATTTTATTTTATTCTATTCTATTCTATTCTATTCTATTCTATTCTATTCTATTCTATTCTATTCTATTCTATTCTATTCTATTCTATTCTATTCTATTCTATTCTATTCTATTCTATTCTATTCTATTTTATTTTATTTTATTTTATTTTATTTTATTTTATTTTATTTTATTTTATTTTATTTTATTTTATTTCATTTTATTTCATTTTCTTTTCTTTTCTTTTCTTTTCTTTTCTTTTCTTTTCTTTTCTTTTCTTTTCTTTTCTTTTCTTTTCTTTTATTTTATTTTCTTTTCTTTTCTTTTATTTTATTTTATTTTATTTTATTTTATTTCATTTTACTTCATCTGCTCTATTGCACGGAAAAGTAATTGAAAAGTAATTGAGTAATTGAATTACCAATTACAGTAATTCAACTACAGTAATTTGAGAGCGTGGGAACAACTACAGTAATTTAATTACTTGTAATTCAATTACTTGTAATTTCAATTACAAAAGTAATTAATTACGCCCAACACTGCTACCAATCAAGCTTGACTGGACTTGCGGGGGAGCGGACGAAAGGTTACCCCAGAGTTCTCGTAGTCATGTACTAACGCATTCAGGGGTGGCTCGAGAGAGCCTCGAAACAGGCCTAGCGCGTTGATACGAAAAACATCGTGAAGGATTTAACGTCGTTTGAGTAAGTACCTATACCAATATTATAAAAAGGAAAGATTTCATTGTTTGTTTGCACTAAATAAGCTCTTAATCAATTTTAATGAAACTTGGTGTAAAGATAGTTTAGACCTTGGCGAAAGACAAAAGCGGGAAAATTACTCATTCCCACGGGAAAGCTGTTAACGCGGACGGTGCAGCGGGGTTGGAAGCTAGTGAATAAACATTTGAATTTCGAAAAAAAAATACATGCATAGATACAATTTAGCTATGCATAGCACAGGGTATCCTAGTTTGGGGGCTAGATTTATGTGTTCTAAATAAAACCATCCATAAGGGCTGGCAGCTTCCTAGCGCAGAGGATAAGTCTTGCGATTCAGAGAGGGAATGCTGCCAGTGTGCTGGGGACTATGCCCCAAGGGGACGCGCTGGAGGATGTCTTTTATTTGTAGTTGTAAGTTATTTGACATTGTATTTTATAGATTGTAAGATTAATTTATTGTCATATTAATAAAAGATTGTAAATAAAACCTTTTTTTATTTAATTAAGATAGTGATTTTCGTTTCTTTATTGTATGTGTTTGCTAATTCATTTTTTTATTCTTCTATTCTAGAACTATACAAATTGCTACCTGATCACAGTCCCTGATGTAATGATGGCCAGTCTTGAAGCAGAGATGGCACATGTAAGTCGGGGGCGGCGGGCGGTGGGGGCGACGCAGCGAGAGGGCGGCAAACTGGTCAGTGATGGAGCTAGCGTCGTCTTGCGGGGGCCGCGCCGAACACGGGGCCGCTGTGGGAAACGACCCCCACACCGAACTGGGGACCAGCTGGAAGAAAAATCAAATGTTAGGAGGATTTTTTTAGAGGAGTCGAGGATGTTTTTTTTATTTATTTTTTTATTATATATGTTACGCTCAAAGATCGAAAACGCTCAGTGAGCGGAAAAATAGATCACAACGCGTTGTGGTCACAGTAAAACATCCACACGTTATGCAGAGATTTTATAAAATAAAGAATATTTCCTAAGGACACCTACCAAAACGTTTCCAGCCTAGGCCTAGTAGGATCCATATCGGAAAGTAGTGTGCGTCGTAATCAAATAATATTCTATACGCGTCGTCATGGCTTTTCTTCATTGCCACAACGCGTTGAGATCGAATAGCATATCGGCCACGACACGAATTTCGCTATTTGGTCTTTCTGTGATTGCCACAACGCGTCGTGCGCGTTTTCATTAGAGCCATGACCCGAATTTCGCAATGTGGATGTGTTACTGTGACCACAACGCGTTGTGAGCTATTTTTCCGCTCACTGAGCGTTTTCGATCTTTGAGCGTAACATATATATATTTTTAACTTGAGTGTAACTTCTTAAAATGAAAAATAATAGAAGACCAAAAACGCATGGGCGCATGGCATTAATACAAACCAAAATGATTTGCCTACAAAACTCACTTAGCTTAAAATGATGTTCAGTTTCATGAGCTGAGTTATCACACGAGAGGTTTTGCTTTTTTTTTAATTGACCTTTGTTTGTGTCGAAAAGGTACGACGGATCGAGCTTCACCGGACTTGCGGGGGAGCGGAAGACTCTACCTCAAAGAAAGTCATATACCAACGCGTCTAGGGGCGGCTCGAGGGAGCCTCGGACCACGGCCTAGCGCGTTGATATTGAAAAACATTGTGAAGAAGACGACACCTGAGGGGCTCCGTGTCTGATTATAAATTCTGATTTTGGTCATGGCCGCGCCCCCGCCGGTGGGTGCGGGCGTTGTTACCTGAAGGGGAGAGGTTTTGCGTTATTTAAATTAACACGTTGTTTGTTTTGGATAAATAACCAATTAAATTTCACGATTTATAAATTTCCCAAATGGCCGTGGTTTACTTACAGTGCAGTGTGATTTGTCTACTGCCACTCAGTTTAGCGATAGGTACTGGTACTGAAGGCTATGCGATTTAACATTTTTATTTATCAAAACAGTATCAGAGATAATCAGAAACAAAGAAGTATCAAATTTCACATTAATCACTAAGATGCCCAGTTAAATTGATTACCTATTTTTCTATTCAAACTCCCAAAGACTTCCAAACTTCGTGACTCAGTCGGTCGCCGCCATTTGAAATTGGAACACTCACGATAATTCGTTAAACATATGCGCGGACGCACGCCGCTGACCAATCGGAGAGCTTCGTAAGTAAATGCTGCGATTTCATTTGTCTATTGTAATTTCTGAGACACTGCTTTTATTGTTTGATTGATATTTTCCATCTAGTGTGATCTAGTGTTGTGGAAGATATTGAAACTGTAAATAAAAATGTTTATCTATGGAAATAGAAATGTATGTATGTGTTTATTATTGAAAAAAGAAATAATTCTAAATCTAAACATGTTCAAATTAATATAAGTACATGGTTTATGGTTGACATGGCAAAAAAGAAAGGACCGCATAAGTACTTGTTAGATTTATTATAAACCTTGGTTGGTTACATACTCGTAAACCAAGAACAATAATCCTCAACCCAAAAATATGCAAGTTAGATTCAAAAGTTTTTTTGCGTTATTCATAGAACTTAAACCTACCCTAACCTACCCTCTGTTCTGTTTACAAGTAACGAGAAGTAACGGTACTCGATTCCAATTTCAAATAAAACGCTGGCCTTTAACAGAAATTATTTTTTTATTTATAAATAGAGTACGGGATCAGTGGGCGCGCGGTAATTTTAGATCGGCCATTGCTGTTGGTTCCCCGAGTAATGGTGAAAGGAGTTTCGGAAACTGGATAAATCTGGATTGTGAATTTTTTTTAACGCTTAACTACCTACTTCGATGATAAACGATATTAAGACAACAACGCACCCTAAAATCACATTATTTTTATTTCAATATATTTTTAAAACATGAGTTTTATCTAAAACTGATCTAATAATATGACGAAAAACCACTTATTTCATCACATTCTACTACTTAGAGCTTGTGCTTTTTCTGAGTAGGTAATTTTATATTAAATTATAATACAATACACTACAGTTACATCACATCACATCACTATTATAAAGGAGAAACTTTGTGACTGTGTATGTTTGTTACTTCTTCATGTCTATACGCTGGAGCGATTTTAATAAAATTTAGTATGGAGTTAGCTGACACCCTGGATTAACACATAGGCTATTTTTTACCACGGGAATATGCCTTATTCCCACGGGAAAACTGTTAACCGGGGGCGGAGACGCTGGGCGGAAATTTAGTGGTTCATAAAGGTTTATGTTGTCCTTGTGATATAATTTATGGTAGAGATGACGTTTTTCTTCAGGTCATCATTATCATCATCTCAGCTGAAAGATGTCCACTGCTGGACAAAGGCCTCCGCCAAAGATCTCTACAATGATCGATCCTGCGCTGCCCGCATCCAGCGGCTTCCCGCGACCCTCACCAGATCGTCGGTCCACCTCATGGGAGGCATGCCCACTCTACGTCTTCCTTCAAGAACCTTTCTGCCCCAGCGGCCATCGGTTCTACGCGCAATGTGCCCAGCCCATTGCCACTTAAGTTTGGCGATTATTCGGGCTATGTCGGTGTCTCTGGTTCGCCTGCGGATCTCATCATTTCTGCTAGATCACGCAAGGAAACTCCAAGCATAGCCCTCTCCATCGCTCTTTGGGTGACTTTGAGCCTTCTTATGAGGCTTCTTATTTCTTCAGGTGGTATGAAGTGTTTACTTGTTATTTAAAATAACAAACAGGTTCTAAGAATTGAGACGTACTTTAACTGAAGGTTTCAGAGATCAAAAGTAACCGCCGGATGTGTTAATTTCGGTGAGCCACTGTGAAACCCAACCTAAAGCTATTATAATAACAGTTACACCTCTACAATAACAGTTACCATTAATCACAATAAAGAGCTCATGTAACTGGAGTTACTCATTAGGTTTCTTAACATTCGACGCAGTTAAAAATTAAAAAATTACCTATGTGCATATATAGTCTAAAAAACAAGGTCTTCTCTTCCCAGAGTGACAAAAGCCTACGTCACGACACTGAGCGAGAAGGAAATAACAATTAACACGCATTCGACAAGGATGTACAGCATGATGACGTAGGCTTGTTTCAGTCACGTGGTCGAAAGAGAGTACCAGGCGGAGTATATTATTATACCATGCCTATGTAGAAAACAGCGTTGATTCATTAGGCTGAGGCCAGCATAGTTTTTTGTATTGTGAGTCGCGTTTTTTCGGTAGCTCAATTTCTGCTATATTCGGTTTCAAAAAAAGCTCTTGTTTCGTTCACACGGCAACTGAAAATAAGTTTCGTATTTTGTATGAAACAGAAATTGCCTGACCGAAAATGCGTGATATACCTACCTAATATATAAATATACAACATCCAGACACAAGGCAAACACAAATGCTCATCACTCGAATGTTTGCCCTGGGCGGGATTTGAACCCGCGACCCTTTGCTCAGTAGGCATACTACCAACTAGGCTAGGGGGCCGTCAAATTTATTTAGTTTATTTCTTCATTAGTGCAAGATGCCCAGCCTTGGTATGAGCCTAGTACTATTATTTATTCTGTGGTATGAGCAAAACTTATAAAATTTGACGTCAAAAGGTGATTTGTAAAATCTTACGTCGAATAAAAACCTATCGATTTTGATTTTGATTTTTGAAATGCCCCTTGGAATATAATAGATTAAACATAATTAATCCTAGTTTGGTTAGTTAGGATATTGCAGACAGAATCACCTAATTGTCTGAAAATAAAGATGATTCCGTGTTTCGGAAGACACTTATAGCCGGTGGTTTCACCTACATCTATGCAGTCGTTACATGACCCATGTCAGAAGCCTTAGGCTCAATGATTCTGACACCAGGGTTTGTGAGGTAAGTAAACCTGTAAAAATCTGTTGTTCTGCGAAGGAAATGCACAAATGTAATTAATATGATTCTTTTTCATAGCTTTGGCGTCAATACTCGTAAAGGAATCGTTTGTTTTTAATATTTTAGCCTCTAGCCCCTTCCTTGTGATTGTAAAATGACTGCAAAACATGATTGACCCAATTTCCGGACGACATGAAAGAAGGCAATCCATTCATTGGTAATGAGACTCAATGATAAACCTTTGTATTTAATCATCGTTGAAGCAGTAAATAAAAAAGTCACATGTAATAAACGGTTGCGTAGTAGTAGCACGATGCACTGTGGTATATTAAAACAATAATTTTGACAGGCGCGTTCTCAAAAATATTCCCATTGGGGGCAGATATCACTTAATTTTTTTTTATGGCATTTATTATTGTGTGTGGTATCAATAGAAAGGGCTTTTTAAGCAGGTTCTAAAAAATATAGCACATCAAATATCGGTTAATATCGGTTTAGCTGTTATACTTACCCGGTTTTTACTTAAATGGGCACACCACTGCGTGTACCTACTAGTTATTTGTAGAGTTTGGTTACTGAAAGTAGACAATTGATGAAATTGGAAAACACAGTAGGTACCTACTGGCAATAAAGTTACATTGAAAAAAAAGTAACAAATTAGGTAAATCCATGGTCCAAGAAAACAAGGTCTCACAATTAGACCACGTGACTGACACAAGCCTACGTCATTTTGCGCTGTTCATCCTTGTCTATTACACGCATTCGACAAGGATGAATAGGCAAAAAAAAAATTCGTTAAAAAACACCCCAACTTATACACGCCATTGACAAAATTAAAGCGAAATAATCGGAATCTCAATAAACTAGATGTCCCCCATGCCAAACTAAAGTTAGTATCCTGTGGTCCCCATTCTATGGTAATTAAAATATATAATAAAATACCTAATTCTTTGAAAAATATAGAGAGAAGCTCTTTGTTTGAAAAACAGCTTAAATCTTTTTAACAAATGACAAATGACAAATGATTATTATTGACAAATGTTATTATAATCTCACAGAATTATCTACTAATGATGATATTGTGTAATAATTTAATTAACTACATCGAACTCAAATAAGTACTTCTATTTCTTTCTGGATAATTATAACTTACTATTAACTTGTAATAATTTTAAATGCGCATCTCTCGCAATATTGCTGTGCCCTTTAAGGGCGTCACTCGAGTCTGTACCTAATTGTAAGATCTGTCTACTGTACCCATTGTTGACTTGCAATAAACTAGTTTGAGTTTGAGTTTGAAAATGACATAGAAATGACGTAGGCTCGTGTTAGTCACGTGGTCTATTGCAAGACCTTGTTTTCTTGGACCATGGGTAAATCCATAAAATCTGGGTGCCAAGATATTTTTTTCAATTTTGCCAAGTTTTTTCATTGTCTACTTTCAATAGCCAAACTGAAAGATTTCTACGTGGCCCAGCCCCGCGTCCACTGCTGCGCTATTATTAGCCGGGCATTCCCGTGTTTATTACCTGCATGGTTTACATCACATTGATACTAAGAATTAATCAAGTAGTATTTTAAACTTAAGTGGCAATGGGCTGGGCACATTGCGCGTAGAACGGACGGACGTTGGGGCAGAAAGGTTCTTGAATGGCGACCGCGCGCCGGCAGATGTAGTGTGGGCAGGCCCCCCACAAGGTGGACCGACGATCTGGTGAGGGTCGCGGGAAGCCGCTGGATGCGGGCAGCGCAGGACCGATCATTGTGGAGATCCTTGGGGGAGGCCTTTGTCCAGCAGTGGACGTCTTTCGGCTGAGATGATGATGATGATGTGTATTTTTTTTATTTTCATTAAATTTGTAAGTAAGCATAGAGCGTGGCCTTATGGTTATAGACTCATTGTTTCCAAACTCGGCATGTTTGTTACTCTTTCACGCAAAAACTACTGAATTGATTTTAATGAAACTTTGCAGTAATATAATAATAATAATAATATACGTTTATTTGCTGGACATCACAACACAAAATACAAAATTCGACAAAAAGAAAAGAAAACTACGTTATAAAATTTACACCCTAGAACCTAAGCATAAAACTACGTGCAAACATTTCCCTGTGTTGCGACACCCACACAAAAAGGCCCCCACTCAGCAAAAGCCGCAGCCCGGCTGGGCTACGGCGCTGGTCTTCCGTGGGTCCTATTGGTCGCGTCACGGACGGCCACAACGTTACACAGTGAATATAAATATATAATTATAAATTCTATACTCCACATAATTAATTACACTAAATAGAAATATACTTACATAATATGTACATAAAATACAACTAAATATTAATAAAAAGTGAAGTGTGTGTCGTACGTACGCAACGGGCGCGCACGTAGGTGTACGTGTTATCACAGCGAATCTGGCTTGGCTGGCAGCGAATATAGCTTAATTATGCATCAGAATAGCATATAGGCTACCTTTTACCATGAGAAAATCTCTCATTCCCACGGGAAAAACTGTTAACGTGGGCGGAGCCGCGAGACGGTAATCTATCTATGTCATAAATCATAATATGTACCTATGTACATTTATTCGACGCTCTCACGATGATGGAAAACGTCATAAGGAAATTCTGAGACGAAATTTAAAGGTTGTATGTGAAGAAAACCAACCCGCATTGGGCCAGCCGTATCGAATAAAGCCTATTCACCCCTCGATGGGGACATTTGGTCTGTTAACGAAGTTTATAGGTAAGAAAAAATATACCTAACTACACGTTAGAAAAAGTACTTTAGATGTTTGTTTTATTGATATATCAACTCGTACTTCATACGTGTGCGTATTTAAATGGGATGTGGGCGAAGTAAGCAATTAAAACATTCTGTAATCTACAAATTGGCTACAATTAATTTGAGGCTCGCTGGTTGTTTGTAAACTGAAATTATCAAAGCTATCTCAGTATCGCTGATTTTGGTAGATTCGATAATACTTGTATTACAAAATTCGCAGTTACTGCTACGTAATAACGGCATTTTCAAGCTCGAAGTATCCAGCCGCATGTGCTACCCAAGAAACGATCAATTGCGCTATATTTTTAACTTTATTTTTTAAATATGCTGTTCATTATGCCTCAAATATTCACCAGAATTCACTTAAGTAGGTATATTGAAATAATTAACTAAAATATTGTATTGAATTATCCTCCAATAAGAAAAGAAGTTTACGCACGAACCAAATTATGTCTTTCACACGTGAACGATCATCCTAGGGGGGAGGTGGATTTTTATTAGCAAACCTTTTATTAATAAAGAGCTTTCCGCCGCGGCTCCGCCCGCGTTACCAGTTTTTCCCTTGAGAATGAGGCATTTTCCCGCGGTAATAGGTAGCCTATGTTACTCAGGGTGAATGTAGCATTCTAATGGTGAAAAAATGTTAGAAATCAGCACAGTAGTTTTTTAATTGTATTCATTACAAACATACACACAAAAATACAAATCTTTCCTCTTTTCAATATTCGTATGTTATGATTAATTAAACGATTTACCATTCTTTACCAGCACGACTTCTAATGATCTTCCATTAAAAATAAATGACTTTGAATTAAACATCTTACCGTTTTTTAGTATCTTAAAGTCGGTATTGTCTAAATTCCTATCTATAGCAATCAATTCCCTTGCTCTTTAGTACGTAGCAGGGCGCCTCCTGAAAACCCCCAGCTGTTTCATCGGGGTCAGTGACCCCGCGCCGTGTTTACAGCGCACCGCGAAACACGCGGCGCCCGCGCACCGCTACAACCGCATATTTGTTCAGGGATTCGAACCCATAACCTCCGTAATGTGAATCAAACGATTTATCACCAAATATTTTAGACTAGCTTTACATTTTTTTAACAGTTTTTTTCGTGGGAATGATGTATTTTCCCGCAGTAAAAGGTAGCCTATGTTACAGTGTTACTCAGGGTAAATGTAGCTTTCCAACAGTAAAATATTTTTTCAGTAGTTTCAGAGCCTATTCAATTTAAACAAAAAATCAAACCTTATTTTTTTCATTCTTTATAATATTGGTATAGGGTCTTCCACGTGATAATTTTGGCATAGGTGTTTTTATAAGAATATTTTCTTTTTGGCCGACGTTTTAGAGTTTCAAACAAACAATATTTAATTATACTAACTTTTCTTCCGCCCCCTTTTTTTGAATGAGGAATTTTTCGTAGTAAAATGCAGCGCATATAGCTATCTTGTAGAGTTTCATTGAATTCCATTCAGTACATTTTGTGTAACATAATATATCCCTTCTCACAAACTTTCGCAGTTTTAATATTAGCCAACAATGTGGGAAACTGTGTCTATAAAAAGATATTTTTGCGAAAGGCAATATTTAAATGCCAATGTAGATAAATCCAAATTGTGATGTTTTTCAGAGATTTGGCCGTTCAGAGATGGCTGTTCTGGGAACGGGATAATTGTTATTTTTCAGGCATGTGGTCGTTGGTGCGAAATGTACGTACAGTACAAATAGGTAAATAATCATTCGAAGAGTAAGCGGAAAATAGACGTTTGCAGAAAATAATCATATTATGGCTCCGTATGGTTGCCAGTCTAATTAAACAAAATTTACCAAATTCATAAATGGAAGGTAGAAGACTAAAATGTAGATCGACGGCCTCATTGCCAAATAGCGTTTCATTTCGGGCAATTGGTCAGAGAGTCAACTTTTGGTTTTTAATGTGAAAATTATTTCTTATAAATGAAATAAAATGTATAATAGCACTCTATTTTACGATTTGACTCTGAAAAACCCATAAATATAAGAATCACCAGTTTCTTTTCAGAACATGAATGATCCCTAGTCTAGCTAGTTCAAACAAATAAAATATTTATTTATGACCTAATTTCCTTGAAATCTATCGTTTGTCTTTGCATTTCATGTACCTATTTTAATTAATACGTAAAAAGATACGCTCCTTTCCATGTCCGGGTGAGCAGAGCTATAGCTATTGTATCTAATACTCTATCGTGGTTTTGAGTATTGAAGATACTATAATAATTAATAATCAAATAAATATTATGGGACATCTCACACGGCCACCTGACCCCAAACTAGGCAGAGCCTGTACAACGCGTATACATACATTATTATATAGATAAAAACATACTTATCAAAATATACAACACTAGCTTTCCGCCGCGGCTCCCTCCGCGTTAACAGTTTTTCCCGTGGGAATGAGTCATTTTCCCGCGGTAAAAGGTAGCCTATGTTACTCAGGGTGAATGTAGCTTTCCAATGGTGAAAGAATTTTTGAAACCGGTTAATACTTTTTGAGTTTATTCATTACAAACACAGACAAAAATAGAAATCTTTCCTCTTCATAATATTATATCATAATATTATATGATTCCGATACAAGGTTAAATAGAAGTGCTCATCACACCACACAAATGTTTGCCCTGGGCGGGGTTCAAATTCGCGACCCTTTGTTTCAAAGGCAGACATCTAGATAGTTTTTACTACGGGAAAATGTGAGAGGAAAAGAGGGGTGTATTCAATGTTGTATGTTGTATGTATCACGTATGTATGTATATTTGTTTTTGCACTTTAACTTCTGAACCGCTCGAAGGATTTTAGTGATTGAGGTACCGTTGGATAGCTCATAATATTAAGGGTAACATAGACTAGGTTTATAAAAGTACGTAATAAATTAGGGTCACATCACACTAGAAACTATTGCTCATCGAAAATATACGTAGTTCGATAGTATTCTAAAATACGGATTTACCTGGTCATTATGCTCATGGGTCAGGTATAGCCAGCCCAGCAGGGCTTGTGGGTACGCTTCGGTCTTCCCGCACCTCTGGGGCAAATCCGCACCAATCGCCGTCGGCGACATCGCACCATCGATAACCCAGCACTACTCTAAAACTGCACACACTTCCTCTACTATCACAGTTTAAAATAGCATAAAAAGGAAAATGTTCGGAATTCGAATTGAAACAAAATTGTTACTGGCTTGAAAGTTGCACGTTCGAAATTTGTAATTTTTAGCGTCGTGTTCGGATTATTTGTGTTTGGACGGGCTTGCGCGGTCAGCCCATGTCAGTGGTTGGACGCGGTATTTTTGGATCGCGCTGCTGCGCTCTGGTTGCGGTGCGCGCGCGCCGACACACTGTGAGCCGCCGCTCCTTAAGACGGGAGATGACGAGGATAGAGATGGGGAATCCGATGGTGTCGATCTTAGGTCGGAGGAGCTAAAGTTGAATCCAATTGCATGTTTTTTTAAGATTGAAATTTTACGATAAACGTAATCCCAATTTAATTGTCTCACTACATATTTTCTATCTAAAATATTTTTAAATTCTGATAGGTACAAAAATCCATTCATACCTAGTATTAGTTTTAGTAAAAATAGACATCAAATTGTTTTTTATACTAATGTATTTTTCCAAAATAATCAGCAATTTACAATAAATAAAGGAGTCTATAAACTGTAATAAACGTTGATTTAAACGAAACCACAGATAGACAGATTTGAATAAGATTATAAACTCGCAAAATAATTCTATCGATAGTTTTATCGACATGTCTTCCAGAACATCACTAGAGCGAACATGTGGGCGCACCCGACCGGCCGGGACTCAGAGGAGAGCAATATTTTCGTTCAGCCCCTGTACCCAGAAAGCGTTCAGAAACGACACAAATAGCGATACGAAATGCTCCGTAGTAACGGCATCGCAAGTTTTGTTATTTTAGAATTTATATTTTTCAATAGTCGTTAAGTAAACGGTTAAAGAGGTTTTTATAAAATAATTTTATTTTAAATCCGATTAAAATAAATAAATAAATAAAAAGACGTTTATTTGCAACTTTCACAATTTACATAATCTGTATAAAATTTTAGAAGGGAAATAAGTGACGTGCAAATAGGTTTTTGTAAAATTTATTTTATTTTAAATCCGATTAGTCCTGAAAGCAGGACTAACAAACATCCTACAATGTGCAAACATCTATTACCTAGGTGCTTAATACATAATATTGCCCTTCATAGTAGTACCTAGTTATATGCGGAGCTAACTATTAAACAATATATAGAATCCACAGTTAAATTTCCCGGTGTATACCTAAATAAAGTTTATCTGCAACATAGCAGTAGTACCTACATATTATGAACCTGAACAATTTTCCATATAAACTTCAGTCACGTGACCGGCCACTTTGTATAACAAGTTGGATATTATTTTTGAGATTTCAACCTATGTTCCTTAGGGAACGTTGTTCAGTTTAATAAGTACTACTACTATGTTGCGGTTATACAACCAGTTAAAGCTTCATCATCATCATCATCATCATCATCATCATCATCATGCTGCGGCTCCGCTCGCGTTAACAGTCGAGTCGTTTGTTTTTCCCGTGGGAATGTGAGGTATTTTCCCGCGATAAAAGGTAGACCTTAGAGTATTAATATAAAACATTCAATTTTTTTTTACTCTATGAGGTAGACTATTGAATTGAATTGAATTGAAAACATTTATTTCAGACCTTAAATAAGTCCATAGATAGTTAGTAGTACCTACTTAATAACTATGTTAATAAAAAGACCAACATTTATTTGGGTACACATGTAAAGATGTCCAGTGTTTATATACAGGGCGTCCCACCGCTATGCCACATGGAGGGAAAGTACCTTAAATATTGTAGGTAGAACATTTTACTGAAAGAAGACATTATTTTATTTCTAAAAACTATCAAAACTGCATTCATACATTTTGTAATAATTACATGGTTGAGCCGGGAATCGAACCCGCTACACGAGAAAAAAAAATCACCCTGTAGTTTTATCATACCAATCGAAAGGCTTCATCATAAGGATAATTTTTTGCTAAATAACATAGTGTCAGAAATAAAAGGAAGACTATGAATTTTAACAATTGATGTGGCCGGCCGAGATCGCCAGATCTAGCCCCGTTAGATTTTTAAAATGGGATTATGTAAAAAAATGTAGTTGACAAGAACCGATAAGAAAATTTCCACGCGCTACAAACAGAACTTAGACGTATTAATCGAAATATCCACCACAACAAGTTAAAAAATCGACAGAGAGTGAAATAAAGAGTGTAATTTGTATTCAACGGGTCATTTCGAACATTTGATAAAATTGATAAATTTTGTACTAAAAATGTTAAAATACATAGTCTTCCTTTTATTTCTGACACTATGTTATTTAGCAAAAAATAACCCTTATGATGAAGCCTTTTGATCGGTATGATAAAACTACAGGATATTTTTTTTTCTCGTATAACGGGTTCGATTCCCGGTTCAACAATGTAATTATAAAAAAAAATATGAATGCAGTTTTAATAGTTTTTAGAAATAAAATAATGTCTTCTTTCAGTAAAATGTTCTACCTACAATATTTAAGGTACTTTCCCTCCATGTGGCATAGCCGTGGGACGCCCTGTATTGGACTATCCAACCTACTAGCAACAACGTTAAGGAGAGATGTGTGTTATACTGATGTATAGTATAAGCTATATAATTGTAAAGTTTCATTAAAATCCAGTCAATAGTTTTTGCGTAAAAGAGTAATAAACTTCCATACATCCATCCTCTCATTTCGCGTTTATAACATTAGTAAAATGTACAGTAAGCAGCACATGCGGCGGGACACTCGCACAACGAAACTCGCTTCTACCGCTACGGAATAGCGGCGCTCTTAAGGTCAAGATGTCCAGCCGCATGTGCTGCCTACTGTACATAGGTATAATTCACGCCAATATTTTTTATCGATTGTTCTAAAGTGTCACACGTTACACAGAAGTGTATAAATTATAGTGACGTTTTGTATAAGTTATTATCGATCTAGAAGTGGTCTACGGCCACTTGTGGGCTAAGATGTTTGTATAAGGTTTGCTGAATGAGGACCAGGCATGACAGTTATTGTTAACACATTTCTTCTCGCACTTGTAGAAACTTTTGATTGTATAAATTGACGTCGTAGCCTAGTTGGTAGTGTGCCTGAATTTGAAGCAAAAGATCGCTGGTTCGAATCCCGCCGTGGGTTAATATTGTGTGAATGTAAATATAATTTAATTTTTCTTAAATTTTTGTTAGATATTTATTAATAATTTAACATTGATTTTTACAGCATTGTTTTATTTTATTAACTTTACAGTTTTATACAAAGTATCAGGCGATTTTTGTTATCAAATAATTTACAAGATAAAGTTGAAAAATAAAAGTAGGTACTATGACAAAACTTGTGGGCTTTGTCTTCTAAATGTTCCTTTTAATTTTGATTTCTTTGCAATTTTATTTTTCTTATTTGCTATTATATCAGCTATGAAAACACATTGAATATTATCATACATTTATTATAAAGAGGAAATATTTGTATTTTTGTGTGTGTGTGTGTGTTTGTAATGAATAAACTCAAAAACAACTAAACCGATTACAAAAATTCTTTTACCATTAAAAAGCTACATTCACCCTGAGCAACATAGGCTACCTTTTACCGCGGGAAAATGTCTCATTCCCACGGGAAAAACTGTTAAGGCGGGCGGAGCCGCGGCGGAAACTTTAAAAATCTTTCCAAGACCATACGTAACCCAGAAAAAATCTTCCACTCACACATGACACGAACGAAATCCACTTAACATATCATTACTGCTATCAAAATCTATTAAATAGGCATCGAATCACGAGGTAACTCTACAAAATTCAAAAGACCCCTTTCTTCAACAAAATGTTTGTATTGAGAGTGATTTCAGTTTATTCGGCTAATAGTTTGTTGGGCTCCGCTCATTGAGACAATTAGAGAGCGTCAGCCAACCAATTGTGTTCATTGCTCAGCTGTGGCCAGTTACACAAAGATCAAAATATACTACAATTCACATATGAAAGGTGCAGGAAAAAAATTTTATAGTCCGGTAGAGTTTGGTTTTAGACAAAGACAAAACGCGGCAAATATGAAAACATCATCGTGGCAACCCCAATAGAGAATGTTCACTAATTTTGAATGTTAGCTTTATAAATTCTCCGTTCAAAATAAAAAATACTAGTGAAAGAATTATTTCGATACGTCAATTCGTTTCCAAGATAGAGAAGTTTAAAGTGAGCGCGCGACGAAATTCCGCGTTCAAGCGCGTGACGTCATAATGCAACGCTCGCTCAGTCCGTTCCCGCTCTTCCGTACGGCTGCCTTGCGTTATTAGGTATTTTGTACTTGGATTTCTGAATTAAAAAAAAATTAACAATCCAAATACCATAAAATCATGTGTTGTGCCAAAATGTACAAATACGGCTATCAATGCGCCGGAAAAGTTATTTTATGTCGTTTCAATGGATGTCAAAATACGAAGTAAATGATTACAAGCTATGAAGAGATCAGATCCTGTTAGAAATCGAAGCACAGTTTATTGTTGTGAAGATCATTTTGACTTAAGTATAAGTAGTGATTACCTTTTTATGTACCTACTAGCTGCCCGCCCGTGGCTACGCCCGCGTTGGATTTCGACTTTTCCCGTAGGAATGAGATGATTTCTAGCCTGAAAAAGTAGCCGCGCGCGCTACTAGTATTAGGTAGACTTAATCCATCCCCCCGAGATCTATTCTATATCTGTACCAAGTATCATCAAAAATTCCTGCCGCGCTACTAGGTATATTTCCCGTGGGAATGAGATATTTTCCCACGGTATAATAGCCTTTATCCCCCCTAAAATATTTTGTATCTCTGTACCAAGTTTCACTAAAAGTTTCTGCCAGACCTCCCATTTTCCCGTGGGAATAAGGTATTTTCCCGCGGTAAGAGATAATCTATATCCTACTCCAAGGTCTATTTTATCTCTGTACCAATCTTTATCAAAACTTTTCACCTGTACTACTATTTTTCTCGTGGGATTAAAGTATTTTCCCGCGGTAAAATGTAGCCTATACATATCCCTAGGGTCTATTATATCTCAGTACCAGGTTTTATCAAAACTTTCTACTCGCGGTGACCTTTTTCCCGTGGGAGTGAGGGATTTTCCCATGGTAAAAGGTAGCCTATATCCATCTCCAAGGTCTATTCTATCAAACCTCAAGGTCAGATAGCTCGTAGATATCAAGTTTCATCAAGTTTCCGCCTCACGACTCCGCCCGAATCTTTCCCGTGGGAATCAGTTGTTTTCCCGCGATAAAAAGTAGCCTATGTCCGTCTCCAAGGTTTATTCTATCTGCGTAACAGACAGACAGACAGAGTTACTTTCGCATTTGTAATATTAAGTAGGGATTAGTAGTTTTCGGTTTTAAGACCTAATGGTTGCCTGGAAGAAATCGCTTAGAGCGATAAGGCTGCCACTTGCCTTCTCCCTTTTTGAGTATTGTTAATGTATTTGTTTTTGTTCTGTGCAATAAAGTATATTTTGTTTTATTATTTTTATATTGACCTATATTACATTACCTAAAACCTAAGGTCTCTGATACCTACTTATAGCTATAGCTAGTGGCATTACGAAATGAAATACTTGGGTATTTTAGGTACTTCAATAAAAGAATACTTATAGAACAGATATTAATATCTATTTTCGAGAGTTATATTATAAAAAGTTGAACTTAACTTACCTTTGCATTTTTACTCCTCGCCTTTCGACGGCAAAGAAATCACTATTGTCGCTAAATAATGAGCAACCAAGTCCTTCTATTTTAGGTAGATTATTTGATTGTCCATTTTCGAACCCTTCATCTATTATTAATTCAATTCATACAACTGGAAGCGATGAAATAAAGCAAAACACTGCGCGAGTAAACTACCGCGGAGCGGAGTTTTGCTTTGTGACGTCACACGCGGTCACGTGACTGTCAGCGGGACTCGATATTTATGGGAACTTTGAATGCATATAAAATCAAAACTACTTGATATTTTTTAATGAAACAAAAACTAGTCTATCTGTATATATAAAAGCTCTACTGTAACAAAGTTTCAAGTGATTTTACATACTTAGTAACATTCCTTTTTTTTTTTTCTATGTAACTTTGTTGCCAGTACAATGTTTTCCAATTTCATCAATTGTCTACTTTCAATAGCCAAACTCTATAAAAAAATATACCTACCTAAGAATGTTTTGTCTCAATGAACTAATTTTCCACTTTTTTTAGATTTATATTTCACTTTCAAACAATCATTTATCTACACGAAAATAACATGCGTAATAAGTGGAAAAAGAAGAACAACATGGCAATCCTGTAAGTTCACTTTAAACCAAAAAAAACTTTAAACTAAAAAAGAACTTGCAATGATGCTTCTGTGTATAGTTCAAGAACGTGTGTTATAAAAACTTGACTTAGTTATTTTATTAAATTAAACAGTACTTAAATAAAAAAAAAGATATTATATATTTTTAAGATTTCAAAATCATACAAAATCCCTATCCCTTTTCCTACTAATATTATAAATGCGAATGTAACTGTAAGTCTGTTTGTTACGCTAAAGCCCTGAACCGATTTTGATAATAATCCTTAGGGATCCTTAGGATGTAGCTACGTGTTATCGATGAAAAGGGGAGCCTGTTGTATTTCCTAATGTTCTAAAGTCGATTATCCGAACATCATTTTCCTAATATTCGATTGTCCTAATGCTCGATCATCCTAAATATTGATTATCCTACCGTAATACTTGTCCTAATATTCTTTAGTCCTAATATTAATGTCACTAAAGTTTTAAATTCCTAATTTTGATCCTCCTCTCTTATATACTCGTATCTAAAAAATCCTCGGTAGGTTGAATAGTAATAAAAATCTTATTATTTCTCAATTCACACGCCGTTATGTTACCGTTATGTATGAGTTCTATTTTTCTCGTATACATTACCGTTCACATTTAACTTTAATTGTAATTGTCTTTTAATTATTTTGAATACTTAATTATAGTTATTATTCGACATTATGTATGAGCAACCAACCAAAATTTTAACAGCGAGACCTGCGACCGAAACTGACACGACTGACTGACACATAATTATTATTTTGTAATTTTGTATTTTAGTAAACCATTTATTTCTTCCTACAATACAGTTTTATCTTTGTGGCTGGCCAAAATAACACCAAAAGTTGTCATGTATAATTTGTTAACTTGTTTATGCTAGTTTTTTTTATTTATTTAGGACTATACGTTTTAGGAATATAAAGGATTATAACTATGGACATTAGGGCTTACCATTATTAGGATGAAAAAAAATAGGGCATTGAACAGTAGGAGTTAAAAAAATAGGACTATGATCATTAGGACAATCGATATTTAGGACTAAAATGCTAAGGAAAATATAAAGTAGGATAACAAATTTTAGGGAATACAATAGAGAACCAAATTCAGCCCTTACATAATTATTTCAGCAACAATGAAAAAAAAAGTTAAAAGAAAGTACAATAAAAATACTACGTATTATTTAGAAAGTCCAAAGATTTTTTTAGAAAAGCAACTATACAACAAAAAGAGATAGATAGCTTTGCTTTATTACTTTATTGTGCAGTTTCTTACTTTCCTACAACACGTGCAAGATCCGTACTAAAGGCTTTACAGACATCAAAATTATAAATTATCTGGAGACCTTTCAAAGTTTACAATTTACACCAAAACCGCGGTCAAACGAAAATGGCCTCAACTATTCATCTGTTATACCTATCACTCTATATTATTCATACTTGGTTTGGCCGGTATATTATTGTAGGTACGCATGCATACTAAAGACCTTGTATTATATATCTTGTATTCATGCAAATGAAAACTATCTTAAAAAATTTCTGACAATATCACTACTACATAGTATAAAACGTATAAAGTCGCTTTCTTTGTCACTATATCCCTATGTACGCTTAAATCTTTAAAACTACGCAACAGATCTTGATGCAGGTTTTTACATGCATAATATACTAAAGGATAACCCACAATAACCATTTTCCCGTGCGAAGCGAAGGGTCACTAGTATGTAATATGTCTGCATCATATGCATGCGCATGCATGCATTTATAATGCTTGCACACTTATTTATAAGGTAAAAAACTACTTAGAAGTCATTGGTGACCTCCCTTTGCCTAACTAAAGTTTGTGGGTAATAAATTAATTAATTTTAATCGTCATGATGCTTGACCTCCGCTCATATAAAAACTGAAGGCAACGAGGGTTTTCTGGTGCACCCTCGTTTTTATATCTTATATTAAATCCTGACTAATAGTAAAAATTCGAAAGTAACTATCTTTGTTACGCTTTCACGCCAAAAATCGCTGAACCAATTTTAATGGAACTTGGTACAGAGATAGAACAGAGCTTGGAGACAGACATAGGCAACTTTTTACTGCGGGAAAATACCTTATTCCCACGGGAAAACTGTTTAAGGGCGTGAAGCCGCGAGGCGGTAAGCTAGTACAAAATATAGCGTCGCGTCGTTTATGTGTGATGTGCCTTAGAACAATATTTTTGGTTTATAGAATGTTCTTTGCGCATTTGGGCCACTGTCCAAGGTCCATTGTCTCGACGGGTCATTTTAACATCTGGCCAACTCATTACTATTGTTGTGAAGTAATGTTTTGTTTGATGCAACGCATTCTCTCTTTTATGGCACAGAACTTTTTATTGTATTTTTTGTAGAGTTTTTGTGTAACTAGTTGCCAAATGTGTTCCGTACGGCATAGTCTTAAAAGGAATGAGAGGTTCCCAACTTCCCACAGAACACTATTACTCCTGTGATTCAGAGTTCCGAGCTTAAAATTTGAATTTGACATTAAAATTTGTTACATCAATCAAATTGTATAAAATAATAATTGTGTAAAAATATTTTGAAAAGATGCAACGCCTGTAGAGTTTCTTCCGGCGATTTCTTCTCCACAGAAGACAGCCAAATAAATCGTGAACTCGCCTCGACGTCGAAAAGTAATTTGTAAAATCTTACTTCGAATAAAACACTTTTTGAACTTTGAATTTTTGTTTGAACATCTACCTACTTCAACATTTCACGTCGAGATTCTAATACAAATATGCGGCGCGCGTTTATTAAATATAGAATAGTTTTTTTTTCTTTATCATGGCACTAGATATCATTTTCTTTGTGCCAGTTTTGTTTTTCTTTTGCGACGAGGTCCCTGGCAGGTAATATTTGTCATAATTTCATAGAGAAAAAAAATGTGAACAAAAGTGACACTTGTTAAAAAAATGTTCCAAAATTGACAGTTGTTGTTTATCCCCTACGTTTCTTGAGTTTGCTAAAGATTTTTCCAAGTGGATTCGAAAAAATATACGATTGGTTGCAGTAAATTCGTTATATTTCATCTACAACAAATAGAAAAAAAATTGGGGTAAGTTTTTAAACTTTTATAACTTTGTATGATACTCTTGATGTGTGCATGCATTTTTAAGGTTATAAGGTACCGATGGTAGGTAAATAGTTATAAATAATATAACACTTACATAAGAAAAAATCCTACAGAAAACCTAGAGTAAAATCTTGGAAAAATATATATTGACTGTCAAATAATGACATCAAAATATTACTGCAAAAAAGTTTTTGAGTGCTTATAGGTAGTACTTTCGTTTGACCATGAAAGAGAACTAACGTTCCTCACCTATCCTCCTTGAATCCTTGCAAAATTCCGTTTCTCCTTAAACTATGTTTTAATTAAAACCCTTCCCGCTTCCCTACCTTTTGTTGTTTGTGGCACTGTTTGTGGCAATATGCAGCAGCTATCACGACAAATCGAAAAAAAAAAACGTAGGAATGTAAACGTAAGTCTAATCCTCAGATTGGTTGGTTGATTTGCTCCTACATAAAAATATCATAAACTGTTACATAAGATCCTTTATGTTCAGTTCATAAGGACCATTTTCAAGATCTCAAATTACATGAATGAGTAAGAAAGTATATATCCTTTTTTTGTATGAAATGCATATTGCATTATATTCTGTGGCGTAAGTAACATAGTAAAATTAGTCTTGGACTAGTAGAGCTTAAAATTCTGAGAAACAGGCTAAGACTTGATTTTATTGCATCTCTGTCGATTTTTTGTAACATGAAATATCTTCTAATTATTCGTAATGAACATTCCTACCTTTCCACCGTATTTTATGTGCAATAAGAACTACAGTCGCATTTTATATCTGCTTGTAAAACACGGAAGTACGTTACAAAACATACCCAGTATAAACTGACCCGTGAAGCTTTGAGTAATACTTGTTTAAGTAGACCAGTTTAATTTGGTCTATTAGAGCCCTGTTTCACGAAACTACAATCTATATTATTGTCGCAGTCAAATGGTTGCGGTCGTCTGATAATTATCCTTCTAGGTATATAATAAAACTGTAGAGGTTGAAAATCTGTACATAGAAGAAAAATGCCAAAAAGAAGTCATATCTATAGAACATTATACAGATTTTTTTCAATTTGTTTTGTTTCTTTGTTTGTCTGTTTGTACAGGCTAATCTCTAAAACTGTTGGACCGATTTGAATAAAATTTTGCATGGTACCTTATACCCTTGTACCCTTGGTCATAACATCTTAGATAGTTTTTACAGCGGAAAAATATCTCATTTCTACTATAAATTGCACGGAAAAGACAAAAAAACAACGCAGGTGTAGCCGCGGGCGCGGGAGAGCTAGTATTTCGGCGTTTTGACATATAATTATATGACTAAATCAATCTAGTGTCTAGTCTAATAGTCGTCGAACGAGGATTATGGGTGCGGACTGCGGCTGCGTTGTAGGTTACCTAGTTGAAACACCTAGTATTTAAGACTATGATGACGATATTAACATGATAATATCTCGTACTTACATACACGTAACGCTTTTTATTTACACACATAAAGACAAGCTCTTTTCCTCAACGGGGTGAGCAGAGTTTTATTAAACTCACAAGGAGCCCAAACTATAACCACTTTTAGCAAAGTGTTGCCGGGTTCGTCCCGGAGCTTACCGATTTGTAATTATTATAAAAAGTCGATTAAAATGTCAATCTTGTCAAGCCTGTCGCCTATGCACCAAAAAAATTTAATTTGTCTGAGATTGGCTAGTTTGAAAACCAGCGCTGAGTAAATATGATGCCTATGCTTAAATAGCTCTAAGATTAAGTACCTTTGTCTTTTCTGGCAATAAAAAAATCTATTGTATTCTTAAAAATTGTTAGCTATTTAGATTGTTGAAACCAAACGGTTGAAACAGGCCCAAACGTCCCGTCGCTCAGCCGGATGTCGTGTGTCCGTCTCGGAACCCGGCAGCAGTTCCGGCTATGACGTCACTGGGACACTAGGTCGCCATTTCTTGTTAGGTATTACAGAATACTTGTTTATTAGCCGTGTGAAGTTTTCCGACTTTTACCGAAAGATTTCGTCGCAGATTTCTTTTTATGTTTAATGGGCTTGCTCTTCTCAATCAAGTCCACATAGCGGGCGAGGTAAGGCCGAGGCTGGAGCGAGCTCGCTCAGAAAATACCTGTAAAATTGACTAACCAAACTTTGGTTCCGTGTCAGCTTGTAAGCGGAATTAATGAATACTCCCAAGAGTTTGTCAAACGAAAATCCATAATTTCGCATTTTTACTATTTTAGGTAATAAGATATACTTTTGTGAACCATACTTCTTGCAACACCCATAGGAATAGTTAGGTCGGTCTAATTATAAATTCGGACGGAACCATATGGCACATACGAAGGTACAGCTCCTTCACGATGTTTTTCAATATCAACGCGCTAGGCCGTGGTCCGAGGCTCCCTCGAGCCGCCCCTAGACGCGTTGGTATATGACTTTTTTTGGGTAGAGTCTTCCGCTCCCCCGCAAGTCCGGTGAAGCTTGATCCGTCGTACTTTTGCGATTCAAGCATAGGTCAATTAAAAATAATAATAATAACGAAGGTACAGTAGCCAGTACATGCGGTTGGACATGTTGACCTTGAGAGCGCCCGTATTCCGTAGTGGTACGGGTCAATTTCGTAGTGTGAATGTCCAACCGCATGTGCGGCGTCTGTACTTTTTTTTGCATAGGTTATCTATGTGTGTCTAAAAACCGTTACTGGTAACGTCTTTCTTTATCAAAAGCAGTATTGAATTAAACAATAACACGTGACTTTTCCCAGAAGCTTGACTCAGCCCAACAGTGGTTTATTTGTTTAGTAAGTAGAACTGATAGCGTACAATGTTGCCGGGCCAGCCACAATGTAGACCAAACATTTAAAATATTTACGGTATCGCGTTACAATAAGCTAGCGATAAGTGCACACCTACCTACTGCCTTAAGGGCTCGGCGCACTCCACGCCAGAGCTCCAGAATGTACCTACGCCGGCGCCGGGCGGCCTCATATATTAGGCCAGTATGTAGTAGGAAAAACGCGCGCGCGACTGACGACGCTATTATTTATTCTGTGGTAATACGGATTCTCGCGGCGCGGTCTTAAGGTGCATTTTGTTTTAATATGAGCGCAACGACCAACGACCAACGCAACGGTAGGATATTCAGGCTGTGATTCAGGGTCATGTTCGACGCGTTCAAAGTAATTTGAACGTTAGCGGCGTGGTAGCTACAATTAAATTCGCACGTTTGCTATCAGAGAGTGCGCCTTCTGTACCTAGTACCTACTATTATTCTGCGCCTTAAGCTACATAAGTTCAAAGAGTATCTGACGTTATAGAGACAGTAAAACACACACAAATCTTAAACATAAGTTAGTGCCCAGTTTTTTCGTTGAGAATGGTATATTTTCCCACAGAAAAAGGCTTTCTCGGAAATCTGTTTTAAGTACTTTTAAGATAGAGTGGTAATAATTTAACATTTTAAACTATCGAATCCACTACGTTAATATAGCGACACAAGCGTCAGATCAATACAAAAAATCTTTGAAGTTTTAAATATCTATAGGTACTAATATTATCAAGAGGAAAGGTTTTATTGATTGTTTGTTTGTTTGTATCGAATAGGCTCAGAAACTACCTAATGATTTAAAAAATTCTCTACATGATCCCTGAATAACATAGACTACATTTTATTCAAATAAAAAATGAGATCCTCACTAAAATAATGTAACCCAAGGTGTAAAAATATTCCTAATAAGTATATAAAAAGGCACCAAAACTACTGAACCGATTTTGGTGAAACTTGGCAAAAAGATAGAATAGACCTTGGAAAAGAATATAGGCTTCGATTTACCGCAGAAAAATATCTTATTCCCACAAATTGTTAAAGTGTGCGGAGTAAACACAAAGATAGAATAGTAGTTGCGGAAGAACATAGGCTAACTTTTACCGCGGAGAATTCCTTATTCCCACGGGAAAAACTATTAATGCAGGCGGAGCTGTGGCGGGAAGCTAGTCTTCAATATAGCTCATCATTCCGTGCACCTTGTGGTGGGGCACTAAGGGTATATAAATCAAATCTCAGTACAAAGTTAATAAGCAGGCCCTAGTTTGAAGTGGGGGCCAATTTAGCTGAAATTTATGTGTCGAGGGGCGCCTTCGGAAATTCCCCGGTTTTTTACTACATAAGTGGTTACGTGAAGTTTAAAAGTGTTTAAAAAAGTTTTTTTGTCAGAAACCACTTTAAAATTCGAACGCATTTCTTCTCATTTTTACTGCAGAATTACTCGTACTCTTCTCGTACTATTAAAAAGTTTTAGATTGTAATCTCAAAATTAAAATCTTTTCATATAAACTTCAGTCACGTGACCGGCCAATTTGTATGACCGTTTCGGCACCATTCGTCCATTGCCTTGTTCGTCAAACGAGTAAATGGACAAGTTGTTTTTTTTATAATTTTGAGATGTCTACCTATGTTCCTTAGGGAAAGTTGTTCAGTTTTAAACAACCAGTTCAATTTCAAGGGCGTCGGTGGCCTAGTGGCTAGGGCCGTTGACTTCCATTCAGAAGTTCGCGGGTTCGAACCTCGGCACGTACCAATGTGTTTTCGATTTTCGAATTCATATACGTACGTTTATTCGACGCTCTTACGGTGAAGAACGAAACATCGTGAGGAAACCTGCACACACCTGCGAAGTAATTCAAGGGTTGTGTGTGAAGTTGACCAACCCGCATTGGGCCAGCGTGGTCGACTAAGGCCTATTCACCCTGGTTTCAGGGTAGGCTCGAGCCCTTCGGTGGGGACATGTATGAGCTGTTAATGAAATGATCAATTTCAAGGTGCACAGGTACGATTATACCTATACCTCACAGTAGTGGGCAAAATTGTTTTTCTTCTGTACATAATAATGCTACTAAAGCGCTAAAATAGAATTTTATTTATTGTAATACTAAAACAGCAAACATTTTTCAACTACCAACAAAAGAAAATATTTTTTTTCCTTATGTGATGGAAGTAAAAGTAAAAAGATTTATTTGAACACAAATCACAGTATGGCACGTTAAGCAGAAAATTATTAATGTTTAGGTATCTAAAACTATGAAATCTCGTTCAAACTTGCTAATACCAAAGCCCTAATGTGAATCAGATGACTTCTATTTCTTCGAAACCAGAGGCGTAGTCAGGCAGCGATAATTTATGCTTACATATTAATCACGTGTTTGATGATCATGATTCAGCTAAAAAAAGATTCTCGTGTATGAAGTCAATCATTGCTTATTACGTAAGTAAATAATTGTCCCAAGGTCTGACTTCTTTAACCCTTAATAAGGCAAAAGTAACTGAATTGAACTTTGTACCTTCAAACATAAAGTTGAAAACAATGCTTTTTTTTAAATGCTCTGCCCAATTGAGGGTTAAACTCCCTCTTACACAGACTACCTTTTACCGAGGGAAATTTCCTCATTCCCACGGATATGTATAAGTAAATTAATTGAATATCCTGCTACGCCAATGTACGAAATTTATTCAAGAAGGTCACAATTTTGGTCAAACACAGGTAGAATTAGGGGCAGGACAAAGTTCGTGTAATATTTGTGCCTAATTTATTCCTTGACACGCATTTGCTATAGAAGCCGGTATAATCTGTCGCGGCTCGCTATTATTATGATCGGTCATAGTTTCATTCAAACTTGGTCGTTACGGTATTATACATTCGGCAAAACACGGGTGCGATTTCTTCCTTACCTTATTAAAAAAAAGATATGAGCCTCGGCGGTAGTTCCCGAAACATCTCCTTTCCGAACCTTACGACGAAATCAGAGATAATCAGAGACGGACCCCTCAGGCGTCGTCTCCTTCACGATGTTTTTCCGTATCAGCGCTAGGCCTAGGTTCGAGGCTCCCTCGAGCCGCCCCCAGAGGTACATGATTAAAGGTAGAGCTTTCCGCCCCCTCGCAAGTCAGGTGAAGCTTGATTCGTCGTACTTTGGCTAGGCCCTAAATCGAAGAATGTTCGTTCATATGTGGTTCATATAATATAAGCTGTTAGCGATTCATTATTATTATTTATTTGTTATCAATAATTGAACATACGTAAATATTCAAAATAAGTATATACATTTTTTAAATTGCGCAATTTTTTCTGCGGAATAGGAGTCTAGTCGAACAAAAGAAATCTCGAAATCGAGATACAAAGGGTTCAATACTTATAAAATCCTTATTCTACTGAGCTGAGCCTTTAGCTTAATTTTATACAATGTTTTTTGATAATTTTCATTTTCTTAGATCGCACTGTAATACCTCTAAGGAGCTTAAAGGTACAGTTACACATGCTAATAAAACGTCATGCTTATTAGCATGCTTAAAGCGAGCATGCTCTTTGAACTGACACATTTGCTTATGTTTAGCATGCTTCTTTTAAGCAAACTTTTAAATAAGCATGCCCAAAGCAAATGATTAAACACACATGCTAATTGAGCACAGGCTAGGCTTCGGTATCGACATAGTAGCAAGTTCTCTGTCCGTGTCAGTGCGTGAAAAATGGAAATCTAAGTGGCCCTCTCCAGAAAATTTAATAGAATAACCATTTTGATTGCAATACAGTGTGTTCAAAAACTTGATGCAAACGATTGATCGATACTAGCATGCTCAATAAGCAAAATTGTTCACACGTGCTAAAAGCACCCCCCCTTCTACCCGCGCTGCAGGTAGCATGCCCAAAAATCGCACGACTGTCGATTTTTGAGCAAACTCGAAATTAGCATGCTTATAATTAGCAATGCTTCGATACACATGCTACTAGGTAGCAACTGCTCAATAGTGGCATGCTTTCGTGCTACTAATGAGCATGTGTAACTGTACCTTTATTCTTGTTGCGCCCCTTGACCGCACGCGAGGTCATTGCCCCGTCGCCTGACCATCATTCCCTCAGGAGTTAACTAATCGCTCACAGGACCTGAAGGGTGAAAAAACGTTGGTCGTTTATTATAATTAGGCTTTATTGTCGTGGTTTTTTTATTTGGAGTTTTTTATCGCTTTTGCGGTACCTAATCTAAGCTAAGATTATAAAAAAATACTTTTAAGTTCCCTGTTAGATTATTCAAACTTATCACCCGGTTAGGAAAAAGAGCATGACTTTATAAATATCGTCTTTTATTGGACCAATTGATTTAAAAAATAATGTTATAAAATTATATAGTTTAAAAAATAACAAACACGCATTTATAAATTTTGCACTAAAAAGTAAATAATAAACAGTAATGAAGTAATTTAGGTATCGGCATCTGATAACGCATGAATGAAATTACAAAATTCTTCTTTAATATAACTGACTTCAAGAGCGGCGAAAAGGCGCTTTTCAGTTCTTTGATAACCATGATTTGACTACAACAACTTGCTATTAGCGTGTTCGAAAAAAAGGAAAATTACTTCGTAGATACTCTACTTTTTACGGACAATAAACATTGTTCATGTGTACTATACCTATCTTTAGGTATGTTAAAAATACTATAAAAGCACAAAGTAAAGTAGTACCACGTGTGGTGGACTCCCATGTAAAGAATTCATGAAGATGTAGAAACTAGGTTGTGAAAACAAGTGTTTAAAAACACACGTGAATGTTTGATCGTGGCCCAGTTTAGGTATTACGCTGTGATTATGACATTTTCAGTTATATTTTGATGGAAATATTATGTGTTCTTTGAGGAACTAAATATAACATAAGTACCTACATTGTTATTTAAAACTAACTGGCAGCCCGTGGCTACGACCGCTTTGATTTTTTACTTTTCCGTGCAGTTTTATGTAGGAATGAGATATTTGACCGCGGTAAAAACTGATGTTGTTGTGTTGTTGAGATGTTGACCAGGGATATAAGGTACCGCCATTCAAAATTTCATTCAAATCGGTCTAACAGTTTCGGAGATTAGCCCGTACAAAAGACAAACTGAGAAACAAAAAGAACCTGGATATGTTCTATAAGTATCACTTCTTAAATCCGCTTGACTCGGTTTTTATCTTTTTTTATGTACATATATTTGACCTCTACAGTTATTATTTGGATGAAAATAAGTTTTTTTATTCAACACACACATCTAATCATACAAAATACTTATCCCCCGAACTAGAATAAGTACCTGTGATATGGGTAGCTAGGTTTTTCGTCTTAGGTTATTATGTGTGCATTTTTAATAATACTTCAAGAATAACGGCATAATGGCGCGCGGGCGGAGCATTGCATATCGCATGAAAACAACATCATAAGTGTGGAAGGAGAAATATATAAAACAATACTTATAATAAAAATTGAAAAATATATATTTTTTTAAATTAAAATCCCAATAGGTGTTCAGCAAGTTGACGACTGAATCAATTAATTAAATTATACTATTTACCAACTAAATTTTGTGATATAAATTAAATTATAAAATTATTCGATATTGTAAAGCGTGTTTTACGAAACGAGTTCCCGAATTTCAATTTCCTGATATGGCGTGTCGTCTCGGTAATGATTAGTCAAATATTTCAAGTCTATTGCTTTGTGAAGTCGAGAATACGACATGATATATCTTACCAATATAAACAGATCCTGAAATCTGAATATTACTTTCAGCATTAGGTATCAGCCTTAACTGGACCTAATCGGTTCTGCTGTCATTGAACCTGGGATGTACCTACACAAGATTTTACTTTTGTTTATTTGTATTGTGGGCAAGAGCGTCGGTGGCCAAGTGGCTAAGGCAGTTGACTTCCATTCGGAAGTTCGCGGGTTCGAACCGTGTACGGTACGTGCCAATGTGTTTTCGATTTTCGAATTCATATGTACGTTTATTCGACGCTCTTACGGTGAAGGAAAACCTCTTGAGAAAATCTATACAACACCTGCGAAGTAATTCAAGGTTTGTGTGTGAAGTTGACCAACCCGCACTGGGTCAGCGTTGTCGACTAAGGCCTGTTCACTCTGATGTCAGGGAAGGCTCAAGCCCCTCGGTGGAGAATAAGCTGTTAATGATTTTGTACATAAATATTGTCTATCATTAACAGCAGTAGATCATATATTAAACTTTGGAAAACTTCATAATAATAAACTTTTACAATCGAAATTAAGGTTAAAAATCAGTTCCAGGAGTTAAATGTAATAAATAACAACTACACCGTATTAACTAATCACAGCTTTATCGTGTAAAATTTAACGTTTATAATTGAACAGGCTCCAAGAGCATGAAACATAGTCATGTTTGGCAACTTCGCAATTGGCAAGAACGAGTTAATCTTTTTTAACTACCTGAAAAAAATTAAAACTTCTTTAAAAACTGAATATAAAAAATATATAATTGGTAAAATACCAAAATGGTCTCCATTAGAACTCGGCCCAAGATATGTAGATAGATAGATAGATAGATAATTTGTTTATTTGACAACAAGTACACAAATGAGAGAAAATACCACGAAAATACACAGATGTTAACAAGACTAACAGACTAATCCACAAAAGATTTTTTTTTATAAAGCGGTCTAATTGAGAAGAAGTCACATAATGGTTATTGACCGCCTGAAGGGCATTGTATTAATAAGCGTCCGTTTCTCTAAGTTACTAGGTACATGTATATTTCTTGTAGAATTTTTGATCAACCGGAATTCGGTCCATTTTTTAATATTTTTCTTTTTTGCGCAATTGTTTATTGGAATAGGCAGTCGCGACGTCGGTGCAGCGCACTGATTTAGCGCTACATCCTCGAGCCTTGCATTCCGTATACCCGTAACCCTAGCCATGAGCACCGCTTTGGTAGGCTCACATTTTTAAATGACTAGCTTTCCGCTGCGGCTCCACCCGCGTTAACATTTTTTCTCGTGGGAACGAGGCATTTTCCCGTGGTAAAAGGTAGCTTATGTTACTCAAGGGAATGTAGCTTCCTAATAGTGAAATAATTTTTGAAATCGGCGCAGTAGTTTTTGGGTTTATTCGTTACAAACACACACACACACAAATACAAATCTTTTCTCTACGTTGATACGTAAAAATAACACATTAAGACAACCCCGAGCTTAGTTTTATACAAGATTTTCTCTACTTACAGGACTTTCCTACTCTCTCCTTGTTTATCTTTGCAAAAATGTACTATTTTAGTTAATTTCTTCAATCAAGTATGTGAGCATTGAAGTCACAAAGAAAAAATGTAATTAAAAAAATTATGTAGTGTAAGCTATAAGGTAGTCGAAACTGAGATAATAATATCGTGGTAAAGAATGGTTGAATTTTAAGATTATCTAAAAACGCGAACGCTATTTATTCAAATATTTAATCCCGGCGAATTAATTAAAATAGAAATGTCTTATTCGATTGTCTGGTACTGCCATTGTCATACACTATCGTACTTGTCATAATAATAAATTCTCCGTCAGTACCCCAAATCGAGCGCTCGTAGCCGCCCGCCTACGCTGCTACGCGCTACGACAGTTGTAGCAGTTGCTACGACATCATTACAAAGATAATTAAAAAATAAATACATACTTTAGTGTTTTTTTTTATAAATTAAACATAGTTTGAAACAGTGCTATTTTGTATTCTGCTAAAATGATTATTATGTGGAACTTCTGTGAAGGGAAAACGGTAAATCGGTAAGTTTTTTTTGTCGTATTTTTACGATGTTGTAGTCGGATTTATAGCGTGGATGCTAATCTGATTGGATTTCAGTTTTGTTTTTTCATTTTATTTACGACCATTGTCATTTTGTTTCCTTTACATGGTCTTCGTTTTGTATTCGGTTCATTTGGAATTGCACGAATTTTACTGTTATTGTTGTAAGTAGCTACTTAGTTAGTTTTTGCGATTTTTTTAACAAAAAATGACTTAAAGTTTCATAAAAGTAATCATGTCGGTTAATTGCTCTTGCATTTTCAAAATAAATACGAACATAAGCATTTTTATAATAATTCTAATATCGCGAAAATAACAGCTGTTTATACAAAATTTTAATCTATTTAATCTATCGGGACGGAAATGGAAGTGCAAGTTTTGTTTGTGTCTTCTGATTTTGAGTTAGTATCGTAGTAAAAGTTTTCATGTTCATAATTAAAATCATTCCCCGAGGCTCTTGAACTGGTTAAATTTCACGATGTTCAAACCGGATATACATTTTAAAATTGACGATCGGTTAGGGCAAGAAGATTCATCAGCGGCCGAAGCGTAGGTAGTCCCCCACAAGGTTGACCGACGATCTAGGGAGGGTCGCTGGAAGCCGCTGGATGCGCTTAGGACCGATCTTTGTGTAGATCTTTAGGGAAAGCCTTTGTCCAGCTGTGGACGTATTTCGGCTGAAATGATGATGATGATGATACAGTGGGCTCAATTCTCTGAGCATACAGTGGGTTCTATTCCGGCGTGGCTGCAAAATTTCTAAATTTAAGTTCTTGGTCTTTTCTTTTTCATTCATATGGGAATCGAAAAGAATGGGAATGAATTAATCTCATTTTGAATTATTAAGAGCGCAGCTGTCAAATTTAGCTTAATTTAAGTAAGATGTTTACGCATGCTTGCTGAACTAGTGCGAACTAGGTACGCGTACAATCCATTTCGGACGGTTGGTTCCACCGCTAAGTCGATGTTTGACGTCTCTAAATTTAAGTTGACAATCGCCAGTCCCTTTTCGTTCTTAAAAACGTGAAAGGGACATACATAATTGTTTTTAAATTTAAATTAGAGCGTAATACGTATAATCGGGCCCATAGTAGAATAATAGACATAGACATAGACATAACGTTTACGAGTATAAAATAAAATATAAACACTAAAAAAACAGTGCAGTGTGTAATTCACAAAAAAGGATAGACACACACGTAAGCGGCCTTATTGCTGAGAAGCAATTTTCACCAGGCAACCTTATATGTATTTACAACCGCAAAGGACACGTTTGACAGTTGCGCTGCAATCTGAGCATCGCGTGCCGATTGTGATTTGTGCGAGGGTGAGCAGGATCTATATAGCTGCAACTTTGTAATGAACCATACATTGCGTAGCCGAAACGCCGGAACAAAGTTGTAATTTTTATGGCTTAGAGAACTAAGATAAATGTGAAAATGTGTTTTTGCTTACTTTGATATTTAAGTCATTTTTTTATATTTAATGGTTCGCCAAGAGTTACATAATTATATGACGCAATATGTTCCATCTGATAAACTTTTACAGGCAAACACCATATAATTATGAAATCTTAACTTCAAAGAAAGCAACTAAAATTAGCTAGGAATGCGAACAGTTATAAATGGCAAAAACAAAGTTAAATAGTATTAAATATTGTGACATTTTATGTCACAGTTATAAGCTGTGTGATTTTTTGGAACATTTGTAACTTAGAGACTTAGAGTACAAATAAAAAAAAAAAAAAAATTTTTTTACTCTATAATTTGAACTTTAAATACGTAAAACTTTTCAGTTCAACGTATCCTTTTTGCATTGTATAAGAAACGCAATGGACAGGGCAATGAAAGATATAGTCGAGAGACAAAGAAAGGGCTTCTTATATAAATCGATATGATACACAATACCGGCCGGGATTCGACAGATCTTTTACCGCTTTGACAAAATCATCATGTTTTTTTAAGGCGGCATCTTGAAAATCTTTATATCGCTGTTTTTATAATAATTACATATTTTTACAATAAATTATAGAGTTTGGCTAATGAAAGTAGACAATGAAAAAACGCGGCAAATTTTAAAAAAATCATCGTGGCAACCCCGAGTCTATGGATTTACCTAATTTGATACTTCTTTTTTTCTATGTAACTTTGTTGCCAGTACAATGTTTTCAATTTCATCGATTGTCTACTTTCATTAGCCAAACTCTATTAGTCTTAACCTTTTAACCGCCAAGCATATTTTCTAAGAACTTGCTCCCACCGCCAGCCATAGAAACAAAATCTGTATCAATCAGTCAAAACTTAAGTCTTATTTATGAGACGGCGGCGTTGTGAGCTCGATTTGGTAAGTCTTATATTTCAGACCATGGCGGTTAAAAGGTTAACGAAACTTTTATCTTCCAATATTCACACCACAGTATAGTAAAATGGCATGTCATGTCATACAATATTTTGACAGAATACTTTTGATGTTGATAAATGTTAAAAGAATAACTGACATCGAATAAAGTAACTTGTAAGATTGAATAATAAAAGTCTGTGTACAAAATATTGTACGCCAAATTACAGTCAGAATCACATAACATTACAATAATTATTAAAGTCTAGACCAAGTCCTGTTTTTTTTTTATTCTACAGCCCTACAACAATTAATAATATTATTGGTGGGATAGTAATAATGTACATATTTGTTTGGATTCTCAAAAGCAAAATACATACTAAATATAATTTATAGCAAAATAAATATGATTAGATAAACGTAATAAAAAATTAAGTGGGCCCTAGCGGGAACGAAAATAAAAAAAATTCGGCCTATTTGGGCCGCTCGCCTGTGGGCTATTTCGACCTCTCTGGTATTATCGATGTTGTGATGATTCAAAAACAATAAAATTAATGTTTCTAGAGTTTTTTTAATGTCGAGTTATCTGTTCGGCCGTGCCTCGGCGGGTACGGTAGTCGTATTTCACTGACTGCAGCACGCATAGCGCGACGCGGTACTAGGCTACTTGTACACTAGCTTAATGTAACCAAACCTATTACTTTGTACACAGTACGAACATCAACTAACTAATTCTCCCCCCTCCGTCAAATAACAGGTCCATCTAACTGCTCAGTGTTCTATTTCTGCGGAACAGAGACAAATTAATGGACACGTTAAACTTAAGAGCGCCGTTATTCTGAAGCAGTAGAAGAGAGTTTTGTAGTGCGAGTGTCACACAATAAAATTACATTGAAACAAATGTACAATTTTTAAATGTAAAAAACAAAAGCACAGAATAAATAATAGTACTAGGTGACAAAAGCAAGATGTTAACCGACGAAGTAAGATCATCATAGTTAAAAAGTATTTTTTCAATTATAATATTGTTAACCAACGAATAGTCTTACTTTAAAAAAAATGTTGGTATCAACTACGATTTGACATTTTAGTCTTTGAAGCTTGACCAGAAAAATCTAAAACTTGCTCTAGGGCGCCTATTATTTTATAACGTTTCTAGTTCTAGCAACAAATGCCATTATCAAATTAATTCCATTAAAACGAGGTTTTTTGGTTTTTTTTACGGGCTTTACTGCATAATAATGTAATCGTATTTCCGATCGAGCTTTAAGTACTGCATATAATGTAGCCGGTTTTCTCCGCAGTGACGACACAGCCTGTCCCCTTTTTTCCACCGAATTACTTAATAAACATTCCGGCCGACTTGCAAACGCGACTAAAGTTTGTTTGCTTTGTGCACTATGACCACAGAATACCAAATCCAAATAGTCTATGATAGCGCCCGTATTTCGTAGTTGTATGGGTGAATTTCGTAGTGTGAATGTCCAACCGCACGTGATGGCTTCTGTACGTATTTTCAACTCTCTTACGGTGAAGGAACTCAAGGAATACATCGTGAGGAAACCTGCACACACCTGCGAAGAAGTTCAAAGGTTGTGTGTGAAGTTGACCAACCCGTACTAGGCCAGCGTGGTCGACTAAGGCCTGTTCAGTGTTCACCTTGATTCAGGATAGACTTACCACTCTTGGTGGAAGCATAGGTATAACATGGGCAGTAAACGAAAAAGGGCCATAAGGCTGCAAAAATCAACATTGTATGTGCGCGAGGAGAATCCACCAATAGTATTACTTCATAATCACGTCATTTCTGAGGCTAGGAGCATAACGTAATACTATTGGTGGATTTTTCCGCCCGCCCAGCTCAATTCTCCCTCAACAACTTCCATGATAAAGAATAATTGTGGACCCTTTGCTTTTAAGCCTAAAATCGTACGTCAAATATTACACTTGATCCTGTATGTAGTTACATTTTTATTTGTTTGACGCAATATAAATGTTTGAGTTAAAAGAACTTGGAATAGTTTATAGCGGAGCCCTTGAAAACAAAGGTTATACAAAGCCTTCAATATTTATTTTCTATCAATAGGTTTGTGTTGGCATTGACCAGCCATTACCGGCACGACATTACGTGTCACAAAGCCAAGGACTTCATATTTTACACACTGAATTTTGACTATTGTTCAACTTTATATCGATTCCGACTGTATCCCACCCAAACTTGAGTCTACTTCATTAAATTTTTGCCCTTTCCCAAATTTGCTAAATGCTATACGAAAACAGTTTTTTGGAAAATATTCGGAAAATGTTTTCTGTGTGTCTGCAATTCTGCCTTTATGCAAATCTATCCTCCTGCTAATCTGGGATTTTGCTTATCTGTCCTTCTGCTGCAGAGGGTATGATTATTGATATGATTTGATTATTGGGTTAATAACTGAATGTTTAGTAATTAATAAAATGTGTGGTAAGTTTGATGTTTGTGTCCGTCTGTCTGTGGTCGTAGCTCCTACCTAAACGAATGCGCGGATTTTGATCTAGTTTTTTTTTTCAAAATTCAAAAATTCAAATTATTCATTTGCATAGAATAGGTGTACATGGTTTTAAATACAGTATTTACAGTTCTCTATTCTGCTAACATACATTAGCATGCAAAAGTGTAGTTTAACATACCTACTCATAATATAGTCTAGGTATGAGTGTTAGTGTCAATAAATTCATGCACATTGTAGAAACAGAGGTTTATAAGCGCTTAGTATTCTGGTAATTTTTTTATTGGACCTTCTTCTTCTTTTGTTTGCAAGGTGTCACAATCGAGAGTGTTCTTAGCTATGAACCAAGAAAATATCTATCAGCCTTTTGAAGATTATCAGCTCTTTTCTAATTGTTGAAAGGATCAAGACTAAGTAACGGTTTTGTGGCGGGGGTTTCTTAAATTTTTACTTTAATGTTAATATTATGTTTGAAGTGTTTCGCTATAATACACAACCCTAGGTGACATGCACGAACGGTTTAAGTTTTTATAAAAATTAAATTAATCACCATGAGTATTTTATTATCATTGAAATACTCGTGCTATGATAATTACAATCTAGTTTTTTTTTGTATTTTTAAATACACAATGATAATAACAGCTGCTGTTTCCAATTTCCATTCCTACGTACATGTGATTCATGAGATATGTCGATTGTAGCGATAAGGGCTGAATCATAATTAGCGGCTATATAGGTCAGAACATGCAGGGTGGTTAATTCAAAAATATACTACTCCTGTTATACATTTGCGAATGGAGCTCTGTCCGATTGTTGCTATTTCACTGTTAATTAAACTATCGTGACAATTTTATCATCATGTAAAATCACGGAGAAATTAAAAGTTGAGTTTGTCGGTCGTTTCTATGATAACATATAATTTATTTAATAACTAATGAATGGACCAAATTAAAGAAGGAATAGATGTCGTGTCGTGTCGTATCAGGAGATCAAACAGAGAACGGAAGACAACAGAGTGGCGTAGACTCCACCGACAAGAGCGAGGATCTTAAGTATGAAGAATAAGAAGAAGAATGAATGGTGATCATAATAATTATTTTCTTTTTGAAAAGGACAAAAAACCATTTTGTTTTATCCTATTTATTTCTTTAACCATACAGTCAAATATCTTTAAAATATCATCATGTCAACCGAATGGCATCCACTGCTAGACAAATGGACAAAAAAAATATTGATTAAGATCAAATATTCTGATACACAGTAATCCACCGAATGTTGTTAAAAAATTTGTCGTAGTTTCATAAAGGTCACGCCATTTCATCTTTATCACAATAATTGTGCTTTTATAAAACAAATTAAAAACGATAGGTTTTAGCTTAGTCTGACTTTACTTATATTAATTTACTTTCAAACATTAGAGAGCCCCCGCACTAGCGTCTCGCTCGAGCGTCGATCGTCATTCATACGCGTCCGTCTTATCTTTCACTCGCCTTGCTGCCTATGATTCTATGCGCGAGACGCATGTCTTTATATTTTCAAAACAAATTGCAAACACGAAATCAGACTTACATTTTTTGCCTTTAAAGAGCGAATTCTCTATCGATACTATTGACTGGCCTGCCATACATTTATTCCTGTTATAACATAGATAGCAAAATAATAAAAAAGTATATTAATTCAAAGAGTAGTGTTTTAAGCTAGCTATAAAAGATGTCCGTAACGAGACGCACACTTTTCGTTACAAATACCAAAATGAGCCACTCTTAAGGGGCATATTACATTATCAAAGATCTTTGATCAAAGAGACTCAAAGATCTATGAGTCAAAGATAATATTTGACAGTGTAATATAGACATATGATTCAATTTGATCTTTGATCATAGATTTTTGACATTTGTTGTTAGATTGGATCCAATACGGTCATAGAAACAGGTGTTGCCAGTTACTTTTTATTTTTTCTACTCGGAATTTAAAAGCAAATATAAAAACAAAGAGTTTTTAATTTCTTGTTCGTTAATATGTTTCAAATATTGTAATGTAATTCTTTTTCTAATTATATACTTGCATAATCTTGCTGTCCAAATTTTAAATAACAGAAAACAAGCCATACTAAAAATTACGATGTCTTCGAATTCGCTGAGATCTGGTAACCCTAACGTCAATACCTGTCATCAATCTGTCAAATGCCGAAACAATAGTACGTGAGATATGATCAAAGAACTTTTATAGTGTAATACATAGATATGACTCAAATTGTCAAATAAATAGGATCAAATATATGACCATATATATGATCAAAGATCTTTGATAATGTAATATGCCCCTAAGGATTGTTGATATAAGGTCCTGGTAGGTTAGAGTTTTAGCACAAGTTTTACCGTAAAGCTCTATTTGTTTTGTTTTAAAAGTAGGTATTTTCCCGATTTGCTTCCATCAAGCCAGTTCTGGCAAGTTTGAAATTTTAAATTCATTTAGCCTATTATTACAAATTGGTTTCAAAATGGACGTCTCGGTATCTTTTCAGGTCTTTGTTCCGCCGTCCTGATTATTTATTCACTACGGCATCCCTGTAATTTCAAAGTTTCAGTCACGAAGGAAAATGCCGAGTATTATGGCATTTTAATACAAATTTTCCAATTGATTGGTTTGTACACTAATGTCCTATAATTTGAGAGTATGACGGAAATTATAGGTCAGGTTTACCGGTTTACAGAATTTATTGAATGTAGGACGTTTCAGTAACTTAAGAATTTCAGTTTATATTATATTTTAGAAGCTTCATCGTTGTGATTCAGTAGAAACTGAAGTTTTATTCGGATTCGGTCTATACATTTTTTAAGCTTTTAAGTTGAATTCGCCTTTTTTTTCGCTTTTTATTCCATGTTAGTGGATTTTGACAAGCTACTTCTTTTTGAATAACAATTGAATATCAACTACAAGTCAAACACTGACACGCTACGTAAAACACCCCAGAACACCCCAGTCCCGTGGCGCCTGCGTGGTGCGGTACGTGGGGGGCGGGGAACTCATTTTAGCGCGGGGGGGTGAATGTCCTTTCTGTACGGGTTGGTACTATTATTTTCTGATTGCCAGCAGGTCTCTGAAGTTGAGTTGAAGATGTCGCCTGCTGAGTACAGTTGTGATGGGCCATCGGTCGCTTTCCCCCTCAACGCCTAGCAGCCGAGGGATGGACAAGTATGAGCAGTTGGCAGTAGTAAGTATTTAAATATCTACTTCAACATCTTGTCAGATGGTGTAAGCAGCGTTAGTTGCAAAATCAAAAGGTATCTACGGATGTAGTCGTTATTGAGCCATGTCGGAAGCCTTAGGCGGCTCAATAGTTTTGACACCAGGGTTAGTTACCTCGAAATTCACAAGTATCATTCCTTTCGATGATAAGGACATCTTCCCGTAGTATAATTAACACTCCCAACCCCATATCTTCCCGTAGTATAATTAACATTAACAGCCCCAACCCCCTCCACACTAGCGTCTTTCAAGCGTCGTCGTCGTGTGTCGCTAATACAATCATCCGCGTCTTTTCTTCTCTTTCTCTTCTTCTTACGTCTTTTGTTTCACTCGCTTTGCTGCCTATGATTGTATGCGCGACGTACGACGATGCTTGTGTGTGGGTGGGGGGGTCTAAAATATTGTGTTCTGTCAAGGTTGGTGAGGGCTCATACGGTGTCGTCCTGAAGTGCCGCCGTCGTGACAATGGCCAGCTGGTGGCCATCAAGAAGTTTCTGGAGACGGAGGATGATGCCGCCGTTCGCAAGATGGCGTTAAGAGAAATCCGCATGCTCAAGGTATACCGGTGTTATAATTTGATAGCCAAAGAGTTTAACCTATTATGAACAAAGGCTATAATGGCTTTAGTTGATCACGATGATTTGACACCAAATCTATGGTTACCTGCTCATATCGGATTCTTGGCATTAGTACTGACGATATTTATTAGTTGGAGCACTTGGAGCTATTTGATCCTTTTGCTAGGATTTTTTTTATTGAACTATGCTTGAGTCGAAAAAGTACGACGGATCTAGCTTCACCGGACTTGCGGGGGAGCGGAAGACTCTACCCCAAAAATAGTCATATATGTACCAACGCGTCTAGGGGCGGCTCGAGGGAGCCTCGAACCATGGCCTAGCGCGTTGATATTGAAAAACATCGTGAAGGAGACGACGCATGAGGGGCTCTGTCTCTGATTATCAATTTCGATTTTAGTTATGGCCGCGCCCCCGCCGCCGGCGGGTACGGGCGTTATTACCTGAAGGGTAATTGTTACCTGAAGGGCTTTTGCCAGGACATGTTCTCGGATCACGTAAAAAATCTATAAAAAATATGTCGATTGTTTCCAGAAACTTCGCCACGACCACTTGGTGAACATGATCGAAGTGTTCCGGCGCAAGCGGCGGTTCTACCTAGTATTCGAGTACCTGGACCACACACTCCTGGACGAGCTGGAGAGCTCCCCGGGGGGCCTCGGCGAGGACACCTCTAAGAAGCACCTCTATCAGCTGTTGAAAGGCATCGAGTATTGCCATCAAAATTCTGTGAGTGAAGATCTTTAAGTCTGCATTGTGGTTTAGTTTTTTTTTAATAGATTTCTTTTAGCTCGTTAACAGTTTGTTATTTAGACAGTTTTCGATGTTTAAAAAAAAACAAAATAATAAACCAACGTTAACCAACCCAAGCAACCCAAGGTAACCCATGGTGCTCCCTGAAATTAAAAAAATTTAACCCTGCCTTGCAAAAAAATAATTAATGAGATTCTTATTCTTATCGATCCTTTATTTCAAAATATTGAATAAAAAAATAATTTGAAATAAATTTTATTTGCTCGTAACCTACTAATCTAAGTTTTAATACATTTTAGAGATACTATCTAACTAAACTAATAACTTGGAACTTGGGACTATTTTACAGTAACTGCTACTGAAATTAGCAACACATCCCCTTTTTTATTTCAGATAATTCACAGAGACGTGAAGCCAGAAAATGTGCTGATATCGAATAACGGAATCGTAAAGCTGTGTGACCTTGGATTCGCCAGGGCTCTGGCTGCGCCGGGCGAGCCCTACACTGAGTATGTAGCAACCAGATGGTATAGAGCTCCCGAATTACTTGTTGCAGAGCATAGGTGAGTGCCTTTGTTAAGGAAGCCGTTCGAACCGAGCGTGTGACACTGACGCTGCGACACGAAAAATAATAATGGAGTTGGTGCGGTGACACAGACACCGTAACGCCGCGTCACTGTCGCATTCCTGCAAAGTTCACCTTAAATACATCACCTTATAGTCCATTATTCTTTTTCGTGTCGCTGCCGCTCGGTTCAAACGGCTACCTTTAATCTTATTTGACGGTATAATTGCTGGTAGCAGCACGATGGCGGAAGACATTCTGCTGAGAAAACTTATTAAATTATTAAATTATAGTCTAGAATGTCTAGATCAGATTTGCGCGAACTGAAGGAACTAGAAGTGTATCCTGTACCAAATCTGACCAGTCAGGCGGTTATATTTGGTACAGGATAAAATAAAATGGCGCACTTATGTCGGAGGCCAAGATCCACTTTGGATCGCTGAGCCAGCGAAGTAGAAATAATAGTAATAGCGCGACAGTGGAAAACGAGAAGATAAAACAGAAATTTAAAACGTCAAAAGCAGATCGGCCAAAAACATTTTGAGCATTGATAAGCAAGCCAAAGTTATCGGCTTACTTATGTGGTAAGCTATGGTTGATGCTGAAACAATTGAACCTTTCAATGAAGTTTGATTTCAGGTACGGTCCAGAAGTGGACATCTGGGCCATCGGATGTCTATTCGCGGAGATGCTGACCGGCGATCCGCTATTTCCCGGAGACTCCGACATCGACCAGCTCGCGCTCATCGTGAAGACTGTCGGTGAGCATTCATACTTTGTACTTTAGTTAGCTGTGCTTGCTTGCTTATCGAGTGGGTTTCGAGGTGAACCTACCTCACAAACCCTGGTGTCGGAATTATAGAACCGCCTTAGGCTTCCGACATGGCTCCTATAACGACTACACTACATCCGCAGATAAGTAGCCGGGACCAATGGCTTTACGTGCCTTCAGAAGCACGGAATCGTCTTTCTTTTCGGACATCAGGTGATTCAGCCTGCAATGTCCTAACCAAACTGAGGAGAGTCTCTCAAAGTGATATTTGTTCCACGAGTCCCCATCGGGATGCGAACCCGGAAGCTCCGTAACGTCAGGCGAGCTTTTGACCACTCCACCATGAGGCTCCACTCGACATGACTCAACATAAAGTCGAAAACGAATGCATTTTATAAAGTTGTTTTGCCTTATAAAGGGTTATTTTTAGTAATAATATTTGCGTAATAACTACTTTTTTCGTAGCCTACACAGTTGCACTAAAGGTTAAATAAAGGAAGACACTTTTGTCTTGAGTCGAACCTCCACTGACTTTAATAACACAGGTTTACCAAGCTTGAAAGTCAGCGGATCAGTTTCATTGAGACATTTATTAAGCCTCCTATCAAATGTGTAAATGTATAATTAATGTGGATGTAGAGTTTGGCTATTGAAAGTAGACAAACGATGAAATTGGAAAACATTGTACTGGCACAGAATAAATAATAGTACTAGGTACTGGCAACAAAGTTACATAGAAAAAAAAACAAGTATCAAATTACGTAAATCCATGGAATCTGGGTTGCCACGATGATTTTTTTCAAATTTGCCGCGTTTTTTCATTTAGGTTTACTCTGAATAAATTATTTTTATTATTATTACTAGCGACCCGCCCCGGCTCCGCACAGGGAAATGGGTTATCCTTAAGTATAATATGCATGTATTATACATATAAACCTTCCTCTTGAATCACTCTATCTATTAAAAGAAACGCATCAAAATCCGTTGCGTAGTTTTAAAGATTTAAGCATTCATAGGGACATAGAGGCAGAGAAAGCGACTTTGTTTTATACTATGTAGTGATTATAAAGTAATGGGAAATTTGCAGGCAAGTTGGCCCCGCGGCACCAGCAGGTGGTGTCTAAACTGACTGGCGGCGCGGCGCTGACTGCGCACGGGCAGGCCCGGGGAGTGTTGCCAGGGACCGGCCACGCCAAGGACCTGCTGGCAGTGTGCCTCCGGACCGAGCCCCGCGCCAGACCTTCCGCCTCTTCACTGCTGAGACACAAGTAATTTTCTGGCTTAAGCTGGCTTATCTATCACACACAGCGAATAATCGCTGCGAATTGGCACTCGCAGCGAGTATTCGCTCAGTGTGACAGGGCTATTCACTGCGAATTCCATACTAACCGTGTTCATTTTTAGTCGCAGCAAATGCAATCGCAGCCACTATTCGCTGTGTGTGACAGAGGCTTTAAGGGGCCTACCTACAGGGGCTAAGTGGCGCCCCCACTCTTTAAAAAAATAACTCGAAAAATAATAAATATTTCAAAGGTCTAAAACGCCGAGGAACTAGACGGTGTTCTGTAGGATATATAGAAGCCAGCTAGTCGTTAGCATCGCCAGCGCTAGTAGTTAAAGAAACGAGTGGTCATTTTCCGCAATTGTTCCATCTTTAACTACTAGCGAGATATAAATTAATGGCTTCTAATCCTACAGAATACCGTCTAGTTCCTCGCCGTTTTAGATTTTTGAAATATTAATTAGGTATTTTTCGAGTTATTATTTTTTTAGGGTGGCGGCGCCACTTAGCACCTGTAGGCCCCTTAAGTGATAGTATATTTTGTTTGAGTGACTTGTGACTAATTGTGGGAATAATCGAAGTTCCACCGACTGCTAAACAATTGCAAGTGGTTGATATTTGGTTTTTGAGCAATTTATCTGGTAAAATGGGGTTGAAACATTTCAATAGCTTTTAGGTGCGTACTTTTAAAAAGTTATAAAAATGTTGTGCCTCTCACAGAATATAAGACGCACTGTTTTATTTGTGAAAGAAAAAAAGGTCAATTTATGAAAAAATTATAAATTTTCTTACTTACTTTTTCTTTCCTTAACCTTTCTGTTTTGCCTTATATTTATCGTATTCGTTATTTACTGTTATTTTTTTATTTGCAGGTACTTTTTAGCAGACAACTTTATTGAAAATTTTACCGCAGAACTAAGAATGAAAATTGGGAAACGAGTTGATGTAAGTCGGGTACTTAGCATATTTATATCGTATGCTCTATTTCTATTTATGTATTTAACTTTAACTCCCTCTCGCCTTCAGTGGGAATACGAGGAATGCCTCCGGGTAATATCTACTCTGGATTTCCGGCATTGCCTATTCTATAACCGTGACAAGCTTCATCTCTCTCTCTCTACTACCAGTCAGTTCCTTTGCGTCAGTAAACTGTATGGTAATTTTCTTCCACCACACTACGTACAAATTAAAAAAATCTAATAATAATTGCATCCAATTATCACTCAGTAAAAAGTATGCAATAAATCACATCACACCAATATTATAAAGGCGTATATGTTTGTTACTTCTTCACGTCTAAACGGCTGGGGCGATTTTAATAAAATTTGGTATGGAGTTAGCTGACACCCTGGATTAACACATAGGCCACTTTTTACCTCAAAAATACCTCATTCCCACGGGAACACCTGTTAACGCGGGCGGAGCCGCAAGGGGGAAAGCTAGTAATATGGTATATTGTTCCAGACACCTTCAGCCCCGAAGCAGGGCAGCGCTACTCGACTTGGAAACAAACCTCGACATCAGTGGACACTCAATATTATACCAGTAAATATTAAAGATATAATCAAACATTTTAAAAAGAAGATACTGACCGAATAGAAAAATGGAGCTTAAACCTTTACAAGGCAGTGTCCACTATATTGCCATGCTCGAAAACAAATGAATTTTAAAAAGTTGTTTTGCCTTCGTAGTCCGACTGGCTTCAACTGGCTTGTCCTGTAGAGCGGACGACGAAGTTCATTTATTTACTGCTTGTTCGATTGGATTTTTGGTTTTTTTTCAATTTGGAAAATAAAATCAATGTCTGTTTTTTTAATTCCAGGACCAAAGCAGATCTACAACTGACAGTATGGCCGGAGAATCACTGATTGACTATAAGTATACCCCAAGTATGTTGTTTAATATTTAATCTTTATAATATTCTTTTTAAATCGAAGCAAAAAATGATCCACCTCAACCAGCGTCTTCGACAAAAAATAGACTAAATATTGTAGGAAAAAACTAAGATTTCCCGTTCCTCAAGGAAAAAAGACCAATCCCTCATAAAAGTAGTATAGAAATAAAAGGAATGATTTAAGAAGTTAAAGTCTGACCATAAAAAATAAAACCTTGCTGTGCGGGGTGCGTAGTGCGTACATTATTATTATTAGGTAGGTAATTCTGGCAACAATTGCGACTATGAAATTAGTTCCACAGAATTTCTGCAGGCGAGGTTATTTATTTTTCTATAGTTCTGGCCACTTCTGGCTTAACATTTAAAATTTGGAACAGGTTCGGAGTCCAACATGGAAGCAGCGAAGCCGGAAAAGCCCCACATCTGCCCACATTGTCCGAATTGCTTCGAATGCAGAGTACGTATTGTTAAAATATAGACCTACAAAGGTTGCAAAGAGTTACTGTAAGCAGAATATAGAAAGATAGTACTCATGATTAACTTCTTTTTATTTCCATTTTCCGCTATAGTTCTACCAAAGACTTAGTGGCGCCTCTTTCCTATTCTGTACCAAATCTGACCAGTCTAGCATCTCCAGTTTCGTCTTTGGCAACTATTCTTCCAGCTTCGCAGCAGCTCGAGATATAATTTAGATAAACATTTTCAGGAGCCAAAAAAAGTGGAACAAGTTGCGGAACCGCTGCCTCTACCTCCGACCAGATCTCAACAGCAACGAGTATTATCGAAAGCTCTGAACGACACATTTCAGGTCAGTTTGTTTTATCATTACTCGTATATTAACGAATGCGGCTGATCAATCATCATCATTTCAGCCGGAAGACGTCGCGTCCACTGCAATGATGGACAAAGGCCTCCCCCGAAGATCTCCATAACGATCGGTCCAGTGCGGCCTGCATCTAGCGGCTTCCCGCATCAAGCGGCTTCCCTCATCAAGCAGCTTCCCGCATCCAGCGGCTGCCCGCAATCCTATTATATTCTGTAGGCTCACTATGTAACGCGTTAGGAGCTCGAGAAGGTGTCAAACGCGACATGACTAGAACTACTATGACTGACTGTTACTATGTCGCGACTCGCGTTATACTCCTCGAGTTTTTCACGCGTTGTGAGCCCGCTGATTATTACGCTCTAGACCATGGTCTAAAAAAACAAAATCTTCTACTCGGACTGTCAAACTTGACACAAGCCTACGTTATATATGTTATATACGACAAGGATGAACAGCAGATGACGTAGGCTTGTGTCAAGTCACGCGGTCGGAGTGTTAGACCTTATTTTTTTAGACCATACTCTAGGCTAGACTAAATTTAAAGTATATTCTATACGTTACTTTCACGCTTCAAGAACGAAAAGGGACAGGAGATTGTTAATTTAGTTTTAGAGACGTCAAACATGGGTGCGTTGATCGCACTTGTTTAGGGTGCATGCGAAAACATCAGACTTAAAATTACGCCTAATATTTACAGCTGCGCTCTTATTTACACCTCCCGTCCAAGAGGACATTTTTACGAGAACCCGTCGAAATCTCCCGTCCAAGAGGATTTTACGGGGGTTTTGAAATACCACAATGGGCTCAATAAAATTCTGCGTGGCCGCTAAAATATCTAAATTTAAGTTTTTATGTCTCTTTCACGTTTTTAAGAACGAAAAGGGACAGATGATTGCCAACCTACATTTAGACACGTCAATCATCGATTTTACACGTAATTTAGCAGGAATTTAAAAAACATCCCGACTAAATTAAGCTGAATTTGACAGCTGTGCTACTTATTTTAAATATCATTCATTCGAAATTAAATTCATTCATCTCCCCATCCTTTTCGATTCCCATATGAATGAAAGAGACAACTTGAATTTAGAGATTTTAGCGGCCACGGCAGTATTGAGCCCATCCATTGTCAATTTTATTTTTCCAGACATTCTCCGTGCCTGTGAACAGCTACCCAAAAACACCTTATATTAAGAAGTAAGTTATTTATTCTTAGCTCTTTTAAACACGCTCTCATACTTCAGTATATTTTTACTGTCTATTATCATAGATTTCTTGAAGTAATTAAAGTGTTTTTATTTACTTTCTTTATCCTTCAGAGTACACAACAAACTGATAATGGACGATGAACTACTGAAAGGTCGAGCTGCCGTCAAGAAGATCCCTAAGAAGACAACTGCTGAGTTCTCTCTACCTTATGTCCCAGGAGGTAAGGAACAAATTCAAAATTCCTTGTTAGTAGGTAAAATAGTAAAAACAGGTAAAACAGTTATTCATAATTTAAACATAATGAACGCAATTAAACATAATAGACTCAAGGCAAATTCAAAGTTTATAATTGTAAAGATATTTGAAATGATGCGACACGATGTGGAGTTACTTCTGGCCTTTCTTCTGCACAGACGAACGCCACTTGAAATGGCCAATCATAGACAGTCTGACGCTCTACTCTTGAAATCGATATCGATCCCGATTTCAAACCAATGCCCTACCAAAGTCAAAAAGTCAAATTTAGATAGATAAATAGATAAAATCTTTATACACTACAATGACGATAGCATTTACAAAAAATAAAGTGGGTATCACAACAATAGTTTATATCAAAGCAGTCAAAGGGCGCTGCCTCAGCGTAGACCACTATTCTTGCCAAGAGTTGACAATGTCCGATTTCACTTAGTTCACTCAATATCCGCCCAATATGAAACCAAGGTGGCGGTAGTGTGACATTCGAGAGTACAAACCGCCCGATCTCAATGTCGACGGATCGGAATCGCCGTCAAGAGTAAACCCCTAGATTAAATTTTTTTATTTATGGCAATTTTTTATGTTTTTGTCTTTTTTCTCCAGCCAGCAACAGTCCAGTGAAGAAAGCAAAGAAGCCTGCGCACACTGCCAGAGGGTATGATACTTGGGATGCAGCCGTAAGTTGCGCCACCTCCTTTTTGAAGCTATATGCGCACAAACGTATCCCTAGGTAGTAGCTATCAGGGCCATGCGTTTCATTAAGCTACACTCATGGTCTAAGAAAACAAGGTCTTGCATTCGGACCACGTGACTTGACACAAGCCTAGACAAGGATGAACGGCATGATGACGTAGGCTTGTGTCAAATCACGTGGTCCGAACACAAGACCTTGTTTTCTTAGACCATGGCTACACTATCTATATATTTTATGCAAACAAATTCGTATATAAGTATTTGTTGGATATTGGCTACAATGAATTTAATCATTTTAATAGCGAACTCATTTAAATATCATCTTATTTCTCATAACTTTTTTTTGTGTATTGCATACATGTTTGTTTATATATAAATGTATTATAATAATATTTTTATTTGGCATACTTCGTTCCAGTAGTTTACATGCAAAGTAAATTAATAATGAAACAAGTGGCCAACCCTAGGCTTAGTTCTTTATGGGTTGCTAACACCCCAGTTATTTCTAAGTCACCATATAGATCTAGTTATTTGAGGTGTATATTATTTATGTAACCAAATTGTAACATAAACAAAAAAAATTTTTGGATTACAGTCAAGAGTACGCCAAATGTTCATTCGTATCGTAGCTGCTCTGTAATTTTTCCTAATTATTTTTTCTGCATTACTATAATATTTTTTAAAAATGTTTGCATTTTTTAAATGCCTCTCATATTAGCTGTAGCTTTTGTGAAACGGGCCTAAACTAAAAATATACTCTCTCTCTTTAGGTATAGCTACTAAGCAGTAAATTTTGATTAATGAAAAATTTTCCTATAGCTTATTTTCTATTAGAATCCATTACATTATGTTTGTGTATCAGGTGGGATATTTTTTCAACAAACTTTATTTATCGTCTTAATGAAGAATTTTAACCAGTTATTTTTAATTTACATTTATTTATACACACTTTATATTCATTTACGTTTCTGAAACGTATATTTATTCCTAAAATTTACTGTTATCTGGTAAGATTTATCGTTCACAAACAAATAGATGCTTGTGCTCATTCATACATACCTACCTATACCTAGGTATATTACATAATCATATTTATTTACCAAGTGTGCTCAAGAGGCACAAGCTCTAAAAGCTGTCAAACGAGCCTTACCTGCAGATAAAGTTATATCACATTTTACATGATCACAAGGCAGTTAACGTCAAACACTCATTTACCTACACTTGTTTTTGCTCATATCACGAAGTCTGTTGACGAAGAGATGTTTATATCCGTTCATTATTACTGTAATTAGACAATACCGTTAAATAGTCTTATAAAATCCTTCTTTCGAATCTTAACCTAGCTGTTTTTGCAATCGACAGCAAATTTTAGTACAAACACCTACTAACTTTAATGGTATAGAATAGAATACAATAAACTTATGGTATCTCCTCAACCTAAACTTTTTAAATGGTGTTCCCAGCGCGTCGCAGACCTTGCCAGCGGAAAGACCCCGACAAACCTTCCATACATGTGACTGTACCAAACTGGCTTCTGGAAAGCCACATACTAACCCACCCACAATACAATATTTTACAATATTTTACCCGGCGTCCCATTGGCTATCGTATGAGCAATCAATGCGTTTTCGTCGAGCGATTGAAATGTTCTTACTGTGCTTTACTTGTTTCGGATCAGATTTGTCTGTTTATTTTGGCCGTGCGACCAAATTGTATATTGTGCTCATACGATAGTTTACCAATTAGGACTCCGCCTGACACTTGCTATTAACCAATGTCGTGCTTTTGTGATAAGCACTCGATTGGTCAGGTCAATCATATATATTCAAGTGCGATTTAATAGAAGAAGAAAAAAGTTAATAGCTTGTGCTTGGCAACAGTCTACTGCTAGAATGCCTATGAAAACTTTAAAATGCCGCTTAAAAATGTAGTAGATCAAAAACCAGGTTTAAATAAACGGGCCAGGTGCGCGTTTAGCACGCATAAAACTAAGGTTACAAAGCCAAAAAAAAAACGATTCGAAGTGAAAATATGGGCCCACAATTAATTTTCTATTGGAATTCATGCAACTTTACCCGTTCACTATAATGAGGACCAAAAACGAAACGTAGAATTGGAAGGTATTGGCCCTGATTTTATAAAGTCAACTCTACACCTTATGAATCGGCCCGTCTCTTCGTTATAGAAAGCGTTAAGGACGGTAGATGAACCAATGGTGTTTAGAGTTAATGATGATATACTAAAATAAGGGAGTCATGAGCAAAAATTACGGGAGACATCTCTTTTCTCTAGTGCGATTGAAGGTTCAATGTTAAATTTAATTTGTAATCTTCTATTCCTTTCCTATTCTTAAAAATATGAAAAGGCCAGATGAGTTTAAATTCAGAATCCATTTGCGTGTCGTTTGTTTTCATCAGCAGAATCTTGTCTGCAATGGGCTCACAAAAGGAAGGAAAACCACTTTGAATTTTCATAGGCTGCTTAGCAAATTTTGAATTAAATAGTTATACCAATCTGTTAACATTACTATCTAAAAATCCTTAGAATTTGTGATCGAAGGCATTATTTAATAATGTTGTTTAGTAAATTATTTTCGATTTTCAGTTAAGTTTAGTGCTAAAATGTTGCCGTCGATTGCAAATTCAGTCTCTATAGTTATCACATTATTGTACGTTAATTTAGCTTTGAAATATTTTCCAATTACGAAACGTACTACTTCTTACTATACATGTGTACAATTTTAAATAGTATATTTCTTACTTTAAGTTAACTTAGGTTTGGGTTAAAGAATCGCTCTCAGTATCGACATAAAATTGTATAATGTACCGCCATTAAAGATGTATTGCAACTAAGAACCAATGTCGATATTAAGTACGAAAATTTGTCTCAGAACTCAAGTGAACTTTTAAGATTTTCATGAATACAATATTTGTGATGTACCAAGAAATAGGTTTTTCAAAAAGTTAATCTGCAAAGACAGCAATTGTCATGTCAGGTCGAATAAAAGAGCACATGTAATCTTAGTTATTTATTTATTTATTGTACTATTTTGTCTAAATATTTTGTTTGTTTCATAAATTAATTTATTGGCTGGTTTATTTTGTTTAGTAGTGTTCATTGGATTCATAAACAGTAGGTTGTTAAAGTTTACTTACTGTTAAACGACTCTGCAATTATACTTTTTTTGCGATGCGCGCTCTAAGTAATTTTAATTGACTTTCTAATGCGTTTTGTAAGCAAATGTGAGGCAAAACAGTAACCCTACACGAGTTTATTGTCACACTTCAAATTCACAAATCTATTACCGAATGTTCTTGTGAGAACAAGCATATTTCTACACTTTACTTCATACTATTAATAAATCCTAACTAAGCAACTGTTGAACAAGCATATTTCTACACTTTACTTCATACTATTAATAAATCCTAACTAAGCAACTGTTGATTTGAATTTTTCAATGTGTAATGGTAACTTTGTGCCAATAATGTCATCAGTGTCCTATTACATGACACTTATTTAGTTTGTGCTCCTTTTGTTTCTATCAAAACGCTCACTACTGACTGTGTTTGCTGAATTCAAGTCGATTTTATGCTTTTATTTTTATTTTAGAAGCTAATTTTTACGTTGCTTATGAATTCATTTTAAATATTTATAATGTATGAGTAGAGCTGTCTTATTTTTTTCTAACTCGTGAACAGGATTTGATACCGCCAAAAATTTTTGACGAGCGAATTTTGCTGTTTGGAAGTGTTTTGTGTAAAACGTAGATTTTCTTACATGATTGAGATGAGAACAACTAGTTTCTTTGTAAATATTGTATAGTGTTAACTTTTAATACACGCGATATTAATAAACACTTTACAGAATATTACAAACATTTTAATTTTAAATCCTAGTCATCCCTTTCTACACCGTGTTTAACGGTAGGCCTACTATGTAAGTAGCGACAGGCTCGAGAAGCTGTCAAACGCGACATATTGACAGAACTACTATGGCTCTAATGTCACTTTCGCGTTTGACAGCTTCTCGAGCCTGTCGCTACTTACATAGTAGGGGTGCTGGTATGTTATGGTTGTTATCCGCAAAATAGTGGTAGTACTAATGAAACTCAACAACTCTCTCTAAGGAACATAAGTTGATAGAATTAAAATTCAACTTTTGAGTTTTCAACCTATGTTCCTGAGGGAAAAATGATCAGATTCATGAGTACTACCACTATATTGCTGACGAACAACCAGTTTTATCTTAGGCTATCTATGCTAGTCTAAACTAAATAACAATGATGAAGAGAGGATGGTGTATCTATAAATAAAAGGTTCAGTGATTTTGCATTATTTTTATTCTAAATTGGCAGTTATAATAACTTAGTTAAATTAAAAGATTTAGATTCTACAAATTATCATATTATAAACGACAGAATGGCAAAATGTATCGCTTTTTTATGATTAAAACTATAATTCCTAAGAATGCCGAAATAAGAAATCCTAAGAATGTTGAAACTTTGGTTGCCAATTTCGTAAATACTGAAGCGATAATGAAGTTTTAAGTATCACAATAAATAAAATGTTTAACTTTGTTCTAAATATTTTTAAAATACAAAAATGCATACAAATACAATGGAAGACAGAGCTTAGCTGTCGAGATCAAACTGTAAGTATATTGATGTTCTAATTCATCGATTTTACGGCATTTTAATGCAATTATGACTCGTATTGTTTATAAGAATAAGAAACATTTATATGCGGGACATCACAACACAACAGAGAATACGAAAGTTAACAAGTCAGAAAAAAAAGCATGGAATAAAAACAATTTTTACAGTTTAAGAATTATTGGTAACATAATCCGTATGTGCTGCGACACCACACAAAAAGGGCCTCCCTCAGCGACTCCCTCAGGATAGGGGGTATTTCTAGGGAACCACGGTTATACAGACTTGAGGATTGATGAATGCGACGAGTAGGTAAAGTAAAGCCATAGCCATAGGAAAACCAGGAACCCAAACACCTTGATGCGAACCCGGTAGCAGAAGTGAAGAATCGCCTCCTCTATATACAGGGCGTCCCACGGCTATGCCACATGGAGGGAAAGTAATGAAAGAAGACTTTATTTTATTTCTAAAAACTATTAAAACTGCATTCATACATTTTTTAATAATTACATGGTTGAACCGGGAATCGAAACCGCTACATGAGGAAAAAAAAAGCACCCTGTAGTTTTATCATACCAATCGAAAGGCTTCATCATAAGGATTATTTTTTGCTAAATAACATAGTGTCAGAAATAAAAGGAAGACTGAATTTAAATTATGAATAAACCTTTCTCTTGAATCACTCTTATCTATTAAAAAAAACGCATCAAATCCGTTGCGTAGTTTTAAAGATTTAAGCATACATAGGGAGGGACAGAGAAAGCGACTTTGTTTTATACTATGTAGTGATAGTAATACACAGAGGTCGTAGCAAGTGCAATGATTTTGTTCTAATATTTTTAAATGACAAAGTCGAATACCTACTAAGATTTTTACGTTCATAAATAATTTGTGATATTTCTAACGAAATTTGAATGAACGGCTTAATCTGCCTATTCAGATTTTTCGTATAGTCTACTGAGTACCAAGACCTTTATTAAGGGATTCGTGATGTTGCAATGCACTTATTATCTAACATTTTGTACTATCTGTCAGATTATTTAAAAATCATCAGCATTATTCGTAAAATCGATGAATTTGCGCATACCTAATAATATTATTCGAATAAGCACCTTTAGAATTATTACCTTTTTAATATACATTGTTTATGTATCTAACTAGAAGTAATAGGTACACATAATTATTATAGAACACTACTACGATAAAAAATGTGACACGTTAATTTAGGAAGAACGGTCTACCTATTCGTGGTTACAAAATATGAGTCGTTTTTATTGACCACAGACTATTAATAATAATCATAATAGCATTAAAAATAAACGACGATTACATCTTAATGACTAAATACTTGACTGACGAGTAATATTGGTCCCTAAATCCCTATAAATAGAGACGTCTAACAAACAAACATTAAAAGCAACAGAAAATGAAACAATACCACCCTTTCGGCTCATAAGGGCCACATCCCAAAAGGTCAACTTCCCAAAAGGAGAACATTTTACAATGTTTAATCCCAAAACGTCAACTTCCCAAAATGTACATTTTGCATCCACCAATTATTGCGAAATCTCCCGTTTTGCATTCAATTACAACTCGGAACCATTTATTTGTTCTTCTTTATCAAGAAAAACTACCTAAATTTAGTCGTCATTCTAGTACGTCCCCTCCAACGGAATGGCCGCGTTCCTTTAAGCCGGCTCTACATTCACCCAAAACTAAACGAGACATGACCAATACGAGAGTGTAGAGGGAGGTATTGGCCCATATTCGTGTTTTCTCACGTATATTAAAGTCGCACTACACTCTCCACAAAACTAGACGAGACATGGCCAATACGAGGGACGCACTTATGCGCAAGAGTGAGCGCGGTGTATTTGCATCTCATTCTAACGCATAACCTCGTCTCTTTCGGCTCTCGGGTTTTGTCGAGAGTGTAGTGCCCGCTTTTGCTTTTCGACAAAAGTTTTGGCTCTCTGCAAAACTCCAGGATGTAGAGCGGGCTTTAGGCTGGTATTTCAAGGGAGACAAAAGACAGAAGACGAAAGGGACGCAGTTATGCGTTAGAATGGAATACAAATACACCGCGCTCACTCTGCCACACGCCTTTCTGAGTATTGTTTATATTGTTACATTTTCTGTTGCCAGGTCATAGGATCTTTACGATTAACGTTAGCTAAAGAGCGGGGGCCTTGGTGGGGGGGCAGGGAATGGTCAGGAACTCTCCTCCCGTCTCCGTGATCGCCACTGCTTTGTGGTAGTTGATGAGATCCGCTGGAACATGAAAATATTGTTATTTGACTCTTTCTGGTTTTCTGAAACTGAATTGAACTAACACTATAAAGCATATGCTTTATGACCATATGGTCATAACAGTAACGTCATTATGGCCAATGGGCCTCTGTCGCCTTTTCAGATGAAGGGATATTTGATAGTTGGTGGGCTACCTCTCCCCAAGTTCTTCAACAGAAATTTTGCTCACCTGACCCAAATGATTTTTTACACAATATTTCAGATACCTACCTACTCTTAAAATAATGTCATTCTACTCGCCTTCAAAACCATGGAACTCAAAATTCATTAAACATAACTTACGAAATGCGCTCGATATCAACAACGTAAACCCGTATATAACAATTTTTCTCTTTGAAGTAAAACGTCATTTTATACTGTGGTACTTACTAGTAGTTTCGAATCTATACAAAATCGCGTCATCGCATTCTACGCTTTCGACACCGAGCGCATTAAGTTTGATGACAAAACTTGCACTCGGCGCTCAGAAAGCGAATAACAAGCTTACCTAAGCTATCATGAGTACGCAGACTAGAAGGCAGCAATCTGTATCCTGCGGTGGCTTCGACCAGGTAATGCTTGCACCTGCCGTCCCCGCGGTAGGAGATGGCGTAGCCCCACACTCGTTCAGATACTCGCACTAGGAAACTGCCTGCTGGCTGGCTTGACAGCACTTGCTCAGCTTCCGACCTCGTGATCAAACCTGGAAGAACAATGTTAATTAAATTTCTCCCCCTCATCATCACTTACAACATTTTGCTGAGACAAGCCTGTCCATTCAACAACACGATGTCCACATTAGACGTATTTGTCCGGAGAAGTGGGTAAAAAGCTTGTTTTACTACTAGAGATGCATTCTGAGTCTTTGTGCAACAACTTTACGACGATTTTCACAAAATATTCGAAAAAAAAACGTGTAAAAGCACCTACATTATAAGCCCTACCTACCTACACAGAATACCAAATAGTAGTCCCTTCCCTACTACCTACCTGCCTGTTACCTTTTTGAAATACTGTCGTTATAGTCGAAGACTTGATTGAATTACATGCTTGCTTATCGTCTGAGTTTCAAGGTTAACCTACCTCACAAAGCCTGAGTGATATAGCTCGTATGTATAACGACTACATCATTAAGTTACTGGAAAAGAAATCCAAGTCTAATTTTGTGAAAACCAATAATAAGGACGCTTCCCAAGATGAAATAGCAGAGGCTTTGGCACATTTATACTATCAATTTTCTGAGAAAATTGTGCAACACCGAGTAATGCTTACCATGGAACCAGTCAACAGGTTTGTTGTTCTCATCGAATCCGACGCCTCGCATCAACTCCACTGTCCGGAACCACTCCACCACTGCCTCTCGACTTGGCGGCTTACCGGCTGTAAGCAGAATCAACAATTTAATGGGCCCGATTCTACTTATTACCTACGCTCTAACTTAAATTTAAAAACCATATGTCCCTTTCACGTTCTTAAGAACCTGTCCCCTGATTCACCTGATTGTCAACTTAAATTTAGAGACGTGCATGCAAGCAAGCATGCGAAAACATCCCGACTAGGATTTGACAGCTGCGCTGCTTATTTTAAATATTATTCATTCATCTCCTATCCTTTTCGATTCCGATATGAATGAAAGAGACCAACAACCTAACTTTAGAGATTTTAGCGGCCACGCCGGAATTGAGCCCATTGTCTGCTTAACCTGTAGGGTTCCATGTTAACCTACTTCACCAACCCTGGTGCCAGAATTATTAAATCGCCTAAGGCTTCTGACATGCCTCATGACTAATCTGTAGATAGTAGCCGGGACTACGCAGCTACCGAACCATGGAATCAATTTCTTTTCGGACGAAACAGGTGCTGCAATGTTCTAACCAAACTGGGGAAAGACAGTAACATTTAACACTATAATTAATTAGCTGATTGGGTGAGCATAATTAGCTTAACAATCAATTAGCTAACGTCATGGAAGTTACAATTTCGTTTCAACATTCGCAGACGTTTCAATACAATAATAAAGTTGTGAATGACAAAGTAAAGAATCTTTCCAAACTTGATTGCTTGATTTTATTATATTCACAGCCTCATTCAGATCTAGTTTAAGTAGCTATGCTGGCTAAGGACAGAATGGAGAGATTACTTCACAAATGCTCTTTGTGATGATGATAAAATAAAATCTTGTAGTTGATCCTGCATTACTCCTTTGCCAACAGCGGTCAGTGTAAAATCTGATATGAGCGCCGATAGGGTTTAGGTCGGCGGCGGCGCGCCGAGTTTTTAGGGTCGGCGGCGGCGGCGTTGGCGGCGTGACCTTGTCTTTTCTTGACCAGAGAAAAATTTCGAAAATAAAGTAAAAAATAATGTCAATTTTGTTCTTTTCTCACAGTTTGTTGTCGATCCAACATTATCAACAATAACAATAAAATATTTTGAGAAATTTCGCATTGCAGCTGAGGAACATTACTTAACAAGTAGATGTCGGCTGCTTTGAAAGCAAAATAAGCGAAGAAAATCTTAGTTTATAGCAACATTAAACAAATCAATTGATAGATATGTTATAAAATAATGTAAAAAATACATTCAATCAATTATTACTAAAAATTGTGATAAAATTTGGATATCGGCGCGCCGACGTTTTTTCTCGGCGGCGGTGCGCCGGCGTGGCGCTCATATCTTGGGAATGATTCATGATCTTTTTGTTTTCAATGTAACACTCGTATTACTTGTTACCTTGCGGTGCCGGTGGTGCGGGGGTACTATCCAGGTCAGCATTTTTGCGATGAGCTTCTCGCGCCGCTCGGGCTATCTCGCGCATCGCTGCTTCTGCTTCTTTCGCTTTACGTTCTGTAACGCGATAATGTTTAGTATTATAACTCTTGTCATCTTTATAGATTCTAATCCTACCTTAGCTTTTTTGATTTTCCAGTAAGTACTTTCCACTATAATTTATAATGTATTCCGCCTGCTACAATACTAGCGTTGCATTTAGACTTTGTCTCTTTAAGTATAATCTATTTAATCTACCTTACCAATGATTCAGTGAGTTAGTAGTATTTTAGATAAAAAGAAGTCGCCTCATGACTTCCATAAAATCTTTTCCATAATTAAATTTCTTTGTTCATTCCAAATTGAATTGTCATCTGTTTGCACTAACCTTGTCTTAGGCTATTCGTAGTTAAGAAAGACCTAAGCTAACTAAAGCTTAAAAAAAGAATTTAATTTCACCAACAGTCTAATTGGGCTCATAAAGGTAGGCAACTAAGCGGTTTAAAGAGTCTGAAACTCTCTTCCATCGAAGAAATAAAAAAGTATTAATAGTGCTTACCAGATATATTCTGATAGGTGTATGGAAGAAAATGAGTGTCTCTCTCTCTCTCTTTCTGTGTATGTGTGAGAATATTTTGTCATCAAAAGTGTGAGTGCAAATGAGTGAGTGATACTGGGTGGGCGTTAAGATATGTATTAACTGTATCTATCTTTCTAAAATATAAGTAACCTAACTGCTGCGACACCTTACCCTGCTCTCTCCAAGCCGCCTCATCTTCTTGCGCGTGTAGCTGAGCATCCCTGAGAGTCTTCGCCCTCCTGGCCTTCAGACCCCTGAGGATATCTCCCGCCCTGGCAGCCGCCACCCGGCGCTCCCAAGCCGCGACCCTGTGGCTGACTCCATCGCCGTTGTTTGGGATGCCTAGGTCCTGCAACGTCATTTGATTTGGCATATATGGTAAGAAATTTTAAATTGCGACTTGATTTATTCACCTCTGTGCTGAGAATAGTGGCTGCTATGGCTTTATTGATTACTGGCTTTTCGCCCTGTGGCTCCGCCCGCGTTAACAATTATTCCTGTGGGAATGAAGTATTTTCCCGCGGTAAAAGGTAGTCTATGTGTTAATCCAGGGTGTCTACCTAGCTAACTAACTCCATACCAAATTTTATTAAAATAGCTCCAGCCGTTTATACCTAAACAATTAACAAACATACACACTCACACACTCGCAAACTTTCGCCTCTATAATATTAGTATTATTGACAAAGTTATCATCATTTTAGCCAAAAGTTGTCCACTGCTAGACAAGGGATCTTCTTAACAACCGAACCTGCGTTGCCTGCATCTCAATAAAATACCTTCTACTCGATTTTGTTGACTGACATAAATAATAATAGCCTAGCTCTATTGGTCTGTTCTATGGGTTTTGTGACTACATCATAAGGCCTTTATATCTTGTCAGGCGGTTATGGTGGTATGTGACTACACTTTAGTTTAAAAAGGTAAAAAAAAACCTTGTCATATTCCCTTTCCATATCGTCACCCGGGTGAGAAAACCTCTTAAATGCTTTCAAAAAATCTTTTACAGGAGACGCAAAAAATTACCTACTGAAAAAAAAGTATGATAGGTAAATAATAATTCTGTAGTTTTTTAGTTACTACCTATATGATTATCTTTAGAGCTTTAAAACAAATGCGTAAATTGTATAGTGCAAATACTGCGCGTTTTTTTGTCCAATTTGTAAAAAAAGGAATTTTACAAGAACTGTCCTTTACGAGGTTTTCTCAGCCGGGTATTTTTTACTAAAAAATTAATCGATTCATCTAAATGAATCTTATCTAAACCTTGCACTTGAATAAAAGTACCTATTGAATCATGGTATCATTGCATGACTAGTGTTGATTTAGATATTTATTTTATCTTGACAAGTACTGATGTGTACTGTTGACTTTGTTGCCATTCTGATAACTCCACTCCAAAGCGAATGACTAAAGTTCAACTTACTTGCAAAACATCTCGCTTCCCTTCGATAAAGTTAAAATTTAGAGTATTCTTGTTTAAATCTAGCTTCAAGTTCTCGTCATCATACGTAGTTTTCTTCCCTATGTCGGGTTTGGGAACCTCTGGCTCCAAAGCCTCGATCCGATGTCGGAGTTCTTCAACGGTGCAGTAGATCTCTAGATTGTCGTCCAACGATTCTATACTTTTGGGAGATAAGTCGAATTTCTGAAAATAGAAAGAATTGGTCTCAGTCAACTCACTCACACAAAAAAATCTCAACTCACAAAAAAATCTCAGCCAACTTACTGGGAACATAATACTTAGAACGAGTATGCTATGTTTATTCAGTTGAAGACAAAAAGTTAAAAAGTTAACCGAAAGTTACAGAAACAGATCTCGAGTTAGAAAACAAATCCAATTGAAGAAATAGCTTGCTCACTTTATCAAATTTTCAGACGCTGTTTTCCAATAGATCATCTTAGATCAATTTGTATGAAAAGTAAAAAAAATGCAATTTCAGAAAACTTGCTGAACAAAAGTTGTTCAGTTTCATGAGCTGAGTTATCACCCGAGAGTTTGGCGTTATTTGATTATTAATTGTATGGGCCGTGTGGGTATGGCCACATCCAAAGACGCGAAGATGACTACGTTGTGAAGAAAGTGCTCGACATACCAAGCCAACCTAGGGGCAGAGGCAAACCACTCGCCACTTGGTGGAACAATATAAACAAAGAGATGTACCGGGATGCCTTAACTAACCAGACAACCTAGAACAGAGTTTTCTGGCGCAAATGTACATGGAAACCAGACCCCAGATGAACTGGGAACAAAGAAGATTGGTCAGTATCAAGTGGGTACCTGTTCCAAGCTGTCCAGCGGTTTGTAGTCGATGAGCTGTGTGAGCTCTTTCTCGACGGACTTCCTCAGCTGATGCGCCTCCTGTCTCGCCTGCGCCAGCGCTCGCTGCTTAGCCTCCTCCGCCAGGATCGTGTCTATCGACTTGTCATCTCTGTGTTCGCCCATCACCCAAACCTAGAACAGTCAATTATTTCTGATTTGTTATTACGAGTATATCCTTTTTCCTCTTTTTTCTCATTTTCGTCTCTGTGTTTTCAGGGCCATAGTTTCAAGGTTCCAAAGTACAACATAATTAAGGTAAAATACTAAAAACACAAAGCAATACAATATAGAAATACAAAATGCAATACAATTTTATCTACATGATTAATTATGAATATTGCAATTATAGTAAAAAATCGCTCCGAACCATGGAGTGGCTCTGCTCTTTCGTTGTCTTCGTTTAAAGAACTCTACATTCCTTTATTACGTAATAGATTTTCCCTTTGTTTGTTTGTATGTATATTATTATATACCAGCATCATTCAAATCAAAGCAATATTACTTACGAATAAATAAATAGCATAACAAAGAAATGATATCAATTATTTTGTTGAATAAGCACACAAAGAGTACCATTGTTATTGTGACTAGCGCATCGCATTCCGTTACATTAAGATAACCATATCCTGTCACGGTCATGTCATGTCATAAAAATGTATTGACAACAATAATTACATACACTGTTAAACTATTAGCATCACATGGCTTTACAATCAGTACAGCGATTCTTCTGGTTTAGTCTTTATATTATGACGTCATTAAAGTGTTCTGAGGTATAAAAAAAAATAACTTTGATTTTTTTTTGTCAATTTCATGCAATGCAACAGGTTCCATAATATGGATGCGGTGTTATTTTGTTGTTTTCGAAGGGAAACCAAAAGTTGAAGCTTTCTATAATCACTGTTTTTAAAGATGCTGTTAATGTTACCATAATACCACAACATAAGAACATTAACCCGCTCTGCCTTTTTTTTAAATGTAATAAAATAAACTTCAAATGTGATTTCAATCTTAGCTGGCACCAGTTCAAATCAAAGAGCTGTCGAAGATTATTTTGCTATTCACATCAGAAATCAAAGTAGAAAGGCTTTAATTCGCGTGGATAAAGGAGTAAAATAAATTGTACCTAAAGAACACCACGATAACGACGATAACCCACGACGGATCGATAGGTTTCACCATTCTCGATACGTAAAAAAATCAATCATCGATTTGAGCAACAAAGATCCAGTGATACATCAAATTCGACCTTGAGCAGACAATGTTTCGACGGCGGCGGCTGGGCTGCATTGTTTTTGTGACTTAAAGTGGGTCAACACTGTTTGCCTTTTGAGTTTATTATCCGATTATCCGTCATGGTAGGTCGGTAAGTACTTATTTTTAGCTTTTATAACATAAGTACTACCATTATACTGGTGCTTGCTTCCGTTGTCTTTGTTCAGAAGTCGAACTAAACGTTTTCAATCTACAAAACATACACAGCATAATAATATAATAAAAGTTCTATCAGTCAGTAGTGCGTATTATTGTTGATTGATACTATCTTGCGGTCAATAGCTAAGTACCTGTCTACAAAATTAATTTCATCACAAACCTACACATTTACATTTACGTCGTCGCTATTGACTGGAGATACTCTTGTACCTATTTAAGGTAATGCTGTCATCAATCAATGTCTCCTTGCGTGTCACCAGACTCATTAAACACGTGAGTTAAATAAAAAAAACGGTAGGTATCACGCTATAGAGCACATGCTTTTTCATACCTTAAATGTATCGATTGCCTAATTTATAACTTAAACATACGGATTTTTTTTAATCTACATTTTATTTACTAAAAATATTTTTCACTCTATAGTTATTACTTTAGCAGAGAACTGGCTTTAGATTTTTCGTTGTCTTGTACAACACCTTTGTATTTTCTGCGTAAATCTAAATGTATCGAAAAGTTCACAGTAAAATGTTTTTTTTATTTACCCTTCCCGCTCATCTCCCCGCTCGCTTGTTTGGTTTTTTGTTTCGATATCTATATGTGTACTTATATTACCAGTTACCACCAAAGTCTTCTAATGAAAAGAATATTTTATAATCATGTAGTAAAATATTCGTATGTAGTTTATCTTACTAGATTTGTATGCCACCAACCCGCACTACTCTATTTTTTTAGCCTTTTCCTCGTAATGGGTTATCTGGAAGAGATTGCTACATTAACAATAAGGCGGTCTATTGAAACCTAATGTTTTCTTTGTTTGTGTTTTTGTTTGCATTTTTTGGTGTCAATAAAGAATATTTGTATTTGTAAGCTGCAAAGGCGCTGCTTCTGATGTGTCAGCTATCTCTGCAGCTGACTGAACTTCCATTTAAGTAGATTTATTCTGTTTCTGATTCTTTTTTTCTTTTTCCTTCTCTCGGGTACCAAGGTGTTATTCTTTCAGTCCATTTATCTTTACCTTCCCTAATCAAATGTCCTATCCATTTCCATTTTAGTTTCTTTACTGTGTTTGTGATGCCTATTACTTTAGTTTATTCCTTATTGTAGATACCTACCCGATAGAGGGAAAAAGAAAAAGGGGAAGACAGTTTAGAAGATGTGAAGACGACGTAAAGGAGATAGCTGGAAAGATGTGGACAAGAGACGCAAAGGACAGAGAGACATGGAAATACCTGGAGGAGGCAAGACAAGCTAGGGGAGAAATAAGTGAAAAAAAATGAAATTATTATATATATATTTGTACCCTAGAACACAAAGCTATAAATAAACAAAATTCTGTTTCTGATTTTCTTACCCAAGGCTCTCCATCTTCTCCCTTCATGAACTGGACCTGCTTCTTCCCGTTCTTCTGGAACCTGGGCTGGTCGGTTTCCTCTTTGCTCACTTTATTGTCCCACACTTGCCAGCGACGCACCTGAAATCAAATAAAATGCACTTTGATCAGGTAAGGGCATGAGGAACTCAAGCTTTGATCTCTGATAAATTAAAAACTAAAAACTACGTAGCGTAGCAAGTACCTACTTATGTACCTACATTGTGTAATATCGATAGTTGTTGACGTGGACAACTATCTAATAGTTAGCAGATAGTTGTCCACGTCATGTTATATTTTAATTTGCCGATGTTTTCCGGAGATTTCTTGTATAGCATACATACCTACACCGACCTCATTTGAAATGATAGCTACATGTTAGTGAAATAGAGTTACAAAGATCTAAATTAAAGCATTTACAAATAGTTAAGATTTAGCAAGATATTAAGTTACTCTAGTATAGCTATTATTACCTTTGATCAGACTGAATTACTTCATTGGTTTAGATTGATCTTTTGACTCATTGATTGACATCCTAATAATGGCACTGGTAGAGCACATTACCACGTTAATCTGGCCTAATGTCGAATTGAACTTTCAATTGCGGCCCAAGGCTGTTTCTCGCACGACTGAAGCTGGTTTTTGTGATGCTGAATGTTGGGTTGGGTGGTACGCCCTAGATTGTGTACCAAGGTCATTTTCTGGGACTTCTGTTAATAGTACATATTTTCATGGCAAAAAATACCCTTCGTTCTCCGAATATGACATTGCAGAACTTGTACGATGGACTGTTTCCGCTTAGTTTTCTTAAACAAGTATACATTTTGAAGTGCAAGTTGTCAATTTGTCCCCATTGTGAAAGAATAGTTGATTAAGTGCCAAGTTCACCAACAATATGACGGTTGGTTAATGTTTAAACATCCGTTTGCAAAACCAAATATCAAATGGCCGCATGATTATTCATCCATCATATCATATCATATCATACTAATCATACTAATATTATAAAGAGGAAAGATTTGTATTTTATGTGTGCGTGTATGTTTGTAATTAATATACTCAAAAACTAATGAACCGATTTCAAAAAATCTTTCACCATCTACATTTACCCTGAATAAAATAGACTACCATTTACCGGGAAAATGCCTTATACCCACGGGAGAAGCCGAAGCGGAAAGCAAGTCTGTAAATATGTCAGGTTACCTGAATAATGTATAAAGTACCGTCTACTACCTCAATTCAATCTATGGGTCTATTGCTTTCGAACCTCTTAACCTTTTCACCACACATGCTTTTTCCACTCTACATGACACCATCCTCGGCACCATGCCATCTAACGGACGACACACTTGCTAATCGGCTTCTAACATATAATTTTTTGATTGTAAGATAGAAAACATAAGCAGGTAATTTTTCGAGAGAGATATTGTAAGTAACTACGAGTATAAATGTATGTAACCGTTACTTACTGCTTCGAAACTAGCCCGTCTAGTCTAAACCTAAATATTGAATTTATTCCTCTTTCATATTCACCAATTCAAATTAGTCATTTGTCTTGTTTCGCAAGCATAACATCGTTTTATGTTGTGGGCAAATTGCAGATGTTATAATCTTTTTTATTGCACTAAACAATTTCCGCTACGCTATGGATTAATATTCAGTTTTTTTTACGACTTTCCTGATTAGTGATTACGTAGCGTATGTTAATTTATTTTATTAAATCCTGTTTTAGACCTATATCTTTAAAACACAGCCTGTTGTGATGAGAAATACGTTTGACAAAAGGATCTGTATTATTTTGATGTCAATATTGAAATGATTGAGCAAATAATTTAATAAAATCATTAACACAAAACATTTTGATTATTACACGCATCCTTAGAATGCATCTGACAAAAGACAAAAGATTCTAAAATTCAGCACACCATCTTCACAGAAATAAAGAAAACAAGCTATTCTTCTCTGATCATCACGAAAGCCATGACTCAGAATCCTTAAAAAAAAAAGCAAACCTTCTCCTCAAACAAAGAACAAGGAACCCAGAACAAAACGGAATGTCTTAATGGCGATGAACAACCTTGGCTAGCAGTACTTCTTTATAATGGCGAACCAGAAACATTGTCTTTCTGACAAAGACCTAACATTGTTGGTCTTTCAAGGTCCCGACCGTGTCATTGATTTGACAAGGTCTAGAAGGCCAACCAAAAAATTAGGTCTTTATATAAAAATAGGATTAATTTACTCTTAAATAAAAAACTTACGTTACCAATAAATATAACCTCACAAAACAGGATATTGATCAAATCCTTGTTTATTAAATAGCGTGAAATGAATTAGGTTCACCGTCATCTACCCTGAAATCAGGGTGAATAGGTCTTAGTTGACCACGTTGGCCCAATGTGGGTTGGTCACCTTCACACACAATTCTTGGATTTTAGGATAATTAGTTGATTAATTAGAATGTTTTTTTTTCATAACACAATACTTCTGTATTTATTACCTCTCTATTTACTAGTGCTACTCGTATCTGTTGAGTAGTTTTGTAAGATTTTTTTTTCTTAATTTTCTACTGGAAATCTTCCCATTGTTTACTGATCATGATTTAACAACCAGGCTGGTTTTAAAATTTCTTAGAATGGTCCTATTTTCTTTTTATCTATTTTTCACAAGGATGGTATAGAAAGGGGCCGTCCATTAATCACGTGAGGTTTCAAAGGGGGGGGAGGGGTTTGTCAAAAATCACGAAATATCACAAGGGGGGAGGGGGGGTGTGGTAAAATATCACGTGTATTTATTTTTTCCTATCAAAAACAACGTGCAACCTTTCTGTCTAGGCATTTTTATCATAGTCCTTAATTTAATTTAAATAAGGTACCTAGGTTCCTCTTTCATAGTCAATTACGAAATCAAATAACAAAAACGAACCAAAGGGGTAGGTAAGGGCCTGTATTTAAAGAATGAATGAATGAATGAATGAAAGTTTATTCGACTTCAACATTATAGGTACGTATTAAACTAGATACATGGTTCTTAAATCTAATAACATAATATGAAGCCGAAAGGGTTTCAGCTCAGCATAGTGTCACCACCTGATGGTAATGACGCTGGTTTTCAGCAGAAACCCGATACAAAAGTACGGCGAACAAATTTGGACTTAAAATTAACCTAAACAATAACAGAAAAATACCTTATAATAGAGAGTGTGTGCCAGGGCAAGTGTAGGAGTACTAACTTAACAATTTTTAAATTTACACCATAAAATAAATAAAACTATTTTGCACAAATTCACCTATATCACGGCTGGTATACCGCTCAGTTGAAGTTGCATGTAAAATTCTTTTACTTTATGCCTAAAACTGCTTATGGATCGAGAAGTTGATACAGGAGGAGGAATGTTGTTCCATATCTTGGAAGCGGTATATTTAAAACAACCTTTAAAAGCTGCCGTGCTGTGACGAGGGATGGTTAGTCGAGAAACACGTGTACGCAAGGACCATTCTAACTTCTCATGCAAATACGAAGGCTTATGACTTTTAATAATGCCAAAAAGAAGCGTGGCAAAGTGAAGTGATCTCCTTGAAGCCATATTCAAATGCCTGGCTTGGTTTATGAATGGCGACACATGTGTTCTTGGTGGGATTTCAAAACAGAATCTAGTACAGGCATTCTGCACACGCTGAATAAGAGCTTTTGTTTTTGCTAGAAGTCTTGGCCCGTAGACGGTATCCGCATAATTAAATTTTGACAACACTAAAGATTCAACCAGATTTATTCGAAGATCTGTGCTAAGGAACTCGCGAATCCTGTAAAGAGTCTTCAGGCGATAAAGACAATTACGTGATGTTTCCTTTATATGTTTCTCGAATCTTAGCTCTGAATCGAAAATCAGTCCTAAATTACGTGTTTCATTAGTGATATTAATTACTTCTCCTTTAATTAATACTGATGGCTTTTGTGCAATAATTTTAGCAATTTGCTGTTTAGAACCCAGAACCATGAATTTCGATTTAACAGGATTTAGGACCAAACAATTTTTATGTGACCATTCAGCAATTCTGTCCAAATCTTCATTAAGCCTATTAACAGCCGATTGGACCCTATTAGGATGACATGAAATATATATTTGCAGATCGTCAGCATACAGGTGAAATTTAGAATTTTGTATACAGTTGACGATATCTGCAGAGTAAAGAATAAACAAAAGCGGGCCCAGTATAGAGCCTTGAGGCACACCTCTGGACAGTGCTGAAGTAGAGGAACGCAAGACTTTGCCATCGTCGCTACATAACTGCACATACTGGTACCTATCACATAAATAGCTATAAAACCATTTCACAGTGGGTGAGTCAAAACCGTAAAAAGACATCTTTGCTAACAATAAGGGTATATTTATTGTATCGAAAGCACGAGAGAAGTCCAGGAGAACCAAAATAGTGCCGTAACCAGTGTCTTGTGCCTCCAAGACATTGCTCGTCACATCAAGCAATGCTGAGGCCGTACTCATTTTTTTACGAAAGCCAGATTGGACCACAGGCAGTATACCGTTTTGTTCCAGATATTGAGAGACTTGAAAGTAGATTACCTTTTCCAAAACCTTAGATACATTTGGAGGAATGCTTATTGCCCGAAGATCCTTAAAACTTAATGGATTTAATACCTTTGGAAGGGGAATCACAACAGACGTTTTCCAAGATTCGGGGAAGGTGGAAGTAATAATTGATCTATTAATTATGGACGTAATTGCTCCTAGAGAATCTGGGAGTGTCATTTTAAGCATCTCCAAAGATATCAAATCGCTCCCCTGGGCGTTCGACTTTAGACTGTTAATAATTTTTGATATTTCTTCCTGATTGGAACATTTTAGACTAAAAACTTTATCACCAAACCTGTGTGACTCGTAATATATCAAGTCTGCCAAATTCACACTACCACAACCAGGAAGAGACAGAAATTGTTTGTTAATATCGTCAACCGAACATAAATGATGAGGTATATCTTTGATAGATTTAGGAGGCAAAATAATAGATTTTAAATTTTTCCATAAATATTTAGGATTTTTTAAATTATTGTTTATATTTTGATTGAAATAAGCACGCTTTTCAAAATACAAAGAAGAGTTTACCAAATTTTTTAATTGTTTATAGTAGTCTTTATGCGTGTCTTTTTTTGTGGAACGGAAACGAACAAGTGCCTCATTTCTCAACTTCATCATCAGTTTAATATTACTAGTTATCCAAGGATAGGCACAACTGTTTATTAATTTTGTTTTTGTAGGCGCATGAACATCGAATACAGTCAATACCAAATTGTTAAAAACAGAAACCATTTGGTTAACACTAAATAAATCACTAATAGCATCCCACTTAATCTGTTTTAAGTCAACTAGGAATTGATTTACGTCAATATCTTTTAGCGGGCGGTAGATTATACGTTTCTGTAGGATTTTTGGTTTCTTAAAATGAAACTCACACACGATAAGGGCGTGATTAGACTTCTTACTAGTAATAACTTCATTAAAAACCTTTCGTACCTGAGCGTTTGTGCACACTACGTCAATCAACGTTTCACTCGTTTCGGTAAAATGAGTAGGGGAAGTCACAACTTGCTCTAAGTTGTGAAGGTCAATGAATTCCAAAAATTTGGTCTTGTTAACATTGTTTGATTGTAAATCTATATTAAAATCCCCAAGTAATATCATATGATCACAGTGGCCTAAAGCATTTACAGAATCAGTTAAAGAATTTAGAAATATGTCGACGTTAAGCCAAGGGGGACGATAGGCTGTCCCGATAATTATTTTTGTTTGATTTGTATGAAATTGCATCCACATTTGTTCAACAGATAAACACACTGGGTGATCACAAATTTTAGTCCTTAAACCCTTCTTCACGTAGAAACCTATTCCACCCCCGCGACCCCTGCACACGTTAGACGGCCTAGGAACACTGCGCAGTATGTAACCTGGCAGAGAGGGAGCTTTGTCCTCTTCATTTGGTCGCAGCCATGTTTCATTTACCGCTAGGATATCCAAGGAATGACGCAACACCGCCACAATTAAGTCTTCGTGATTTTTACCTAGGGAGCCTGGGTTGTATAGACCAACTTTTAAATAAGATTTAAGCGACATTATTATATGTCATAATATATAATGTAAATAAACATAACATGTTAGAGTTAGTATTACAAACAGCGGTATTGCGTAAACCAATGGACAGACTTAACAAAATAGGGTGATCCTGCGATTTTGTTAAAAATACACATTTTTTTAATTTATTGAAATCGGAGCACACACTTGTTATGATAGAAAATCTAGATTTACTAAAGATATGTTTGACATAATATTCAAAAAGAGTTGGAGTCGGAATAGTTACATTCAAGGCATGCAATAAACATAAACAAACATAGCATAACGCAGTTATATAGTTAAATAGTTCTTGACTAATTCTTAGGAGGACAAACCCTAAACCTGGCCAAAAATTTTAGATATATCAGCCTCCGTGCGCAAGCGAAACCGGGACTCTCCCTGTATTTTGCGTACATAAATCTTCCCATCACGAGTCCATACATATTTCCAAGATGCGCGTTGCGCCTCACTGCGAGCCTTGTAAAATATATAACGGTTAGATAGGGACAGCCTTTCATTGATATAAATGCGCTGTTCAACCATGTTCAGACCCAGACCAGAAGTGGTAATATTGCGCCTCACGCGGGCGGCACTTAGGAGCGCGTCACGGCATGCTTTGCGCGCCAGACGCACCACCAGAGGCCGCGGCCGGGGAGCTTGCGCAGACTCATTATTTCTGAAAGGCCCAGAGCGCTCCACACTAACGATGTCTCGTTCATCCAATGATACACCCAACTTTGCGGCGATGTTCAGTGTTAGGTGTATAGGCAATTCTGACTTGTCCTCCGGCAAACCTGCTATCTCTATATCGTTGGATAATAGGTCTTGTTCCCTATCATTTAGCGCCAACTTCAGTTCACCAATCTGTTGCGTGAGAGACAAAGTATCGCCGCCAGGGAGGGACTCAGATGGGCGGTTTTCAAGCGCAACCACTCGGGCTGAGAGTTCGTCAATGCGGCTGTTGCAAGATTCGACTGCCGTGGTAAGGCTGGATATTACACTCCGCAACTCCTGCATTTCCGTTCTAGAGGCCTTAATTTCCACTCGAAGACTGCTCATTTCCTGTCTAAATAATCTTAATTCGTCTGCTAGAATAGGCGACACAACAGCGGCCGGCTGGTTCGGTGACGCGAAGCTGCTATCACTTTCGTGGTTAGGGGATATGGTACTATGACCCCCGCGTTTTTTATTTATGTTCAACTCAATAGTTGTATCTACGAGACTTGACTCAGTTTTATTAAAGTCGTCCACAAAGCCCGGTGGCGATGATGATGAAAATGAAACTCCCGGGTTAATAACAACAGGAGTGTCATCGTTGCGAGCAGTACGTGTTTTTAAAGTACATTCTGGACAAATCCATGTGCGGTCGAGATTATGTTTTTCTGATACAAAGACTTCTTCTGACATGTTGGAACACATATAGTGATAGTACTTATTACATCGTACGCATTGTAGTCTTTCCATTACCGTAACATGCTCATTGCATGCCGGACACTTACTCTTAGCTTTGCATTTGGTAGACATAATTTCTAGTGATAGTAAAAATGAGACTTATATCCAGCCCACAACAGTTAAAATAACTCGGAGCACCGCGTAGGCTATGGAATGCACCGTCGCGGCTAAAAGGTAGTAAGCGCCGTGCGGATCGCGTCGCTTACGCGTTACGGCCGAGGCACTGTGACCGGCTGCTAGATATTAGAGGTCAGTTAGTTGGCCGGTTGAAGGTGAAATTAAATTGTCGTTAAATCTCCAAATATATTATAAAATATTTTCCACTGATTTCACACTTAGTTAGTCCACCCACAGACGAACACAATTAATTTATTATCACTCTCGAAAATGGCTTTTAACTATATATTTCGATATTATTACTGAGAGACGAGGTAAAACAGGTATAGCTTGGAACTCGCGATCCGTCGTACTCTCCTAAAGATAATATTCTAAAAATTTTAAGATAATTGCAGGTACTAAAAATACACGTGATGTTGGGTGGGGGAGGGGGGGGGTAGTCTCAAACCTCACCATGTATCACCAAGGGGTTTAAAAATGCTAAAAAAAAAGATCACGTGATTAATGGACGGCCCCAAAGCCGGACAGTTTTCAACATCTATTAATTTCAGTATCCAAACTAATTGGCTATTTAACTGACTGTGAAAATCTTAGACTTTTAATTCTCTTAAATAAACACTATTTTAAGGTGACGTTAATAATTTTATTTCCTTTTTCTTTTAAGTTCCTGTGTCTGTTAGAAACCGGCTTATAACGTAAACGACCTTTCTGTCTAGTGTCGGTCGACAAACTTGTCACGACTAAAGCTACTAATTACTAAGTAAAGGTCACTTGGACTCGGTCAGTTCATGCGCCTCTCAACCTCGTTATAACTTCAACAAAACATGAAGAGCTTCAACCAGTTACTTCACATTTAGTGTTAAGTCGAATGTGTTAAGAAAAATAAGAAATCCTGTCCTGGACTACCAAGTCCTGTTGTGATCTATTTATTACTTCTAAAAACTACTGGCGACTTTGCAACTTCTGCTATCACTTACCTACAGAATTGTTTAATATTTCAACGTCTTTGTCTAATAAAAGAGTTGCACATACTCTTATCTTTGGGTAGCACCTAGTAGTATCTTAACCAATTACATGGCATTAATGAATATTTTCGTTAATTCAGTGGTAAATAAAAAAAAAAACTCCACTACAATTAGGTATAACTGTCATTTTTTTTGTAATGATCTTTGAGTGACACGTAAGGATGTGCAGGGTAAGACTGTCCAAGTACAGGGGCTCAACTCTTTAAATAAATATCGATCCCGATTTCAACCCAATGCAATATCAATGTCAATTTTAGACAGCTATTCTTGAAAATCTGCCCGCCATGAGTTGACAGATGTCCGATTTCATTTAGTTCACTCAATATCCGCCCAACGTGAAATCAAGGTGGCGCTAGTGTGGCATTCGAGAGTACGAAACGCCCGATCTCAATGTCGACGGATCGCAATCACCGTCAAGGGTAGCCCCTCAGAGGGTAGCCCCCTTTCTTTTTTTTTACTTAATTAAATAAACCCTTTTAATTTGCTATCCTGGTTAATACCCACACCATTTCTGATACGAATAACAACATCGACTGACCTGTTCTTCCCTCATCTTGCAGAAGAGCGTCTGTTTCTGAGTCTCGTCGAGCTCGGCGAGGATCTCGGGATCCACCCACATGTCGCGAAGAATCTGCTGCAGCATCGTGCTGGACCTGCAGACAAACAGATTGAAGTGGTCAGATTGATGCCACTGTATTTACAGACAACTGTCAATCTTGGTCCCGGACAGCCAAGGAGATGCGAATTCGAGTCCCTGCCCGAGCTCAACGTTTTTAATTTTTCGTTTTTATTTAAAATATTAACCGATAATCTGTTCATTAAGTAATAAACTTGATGTGACTGTTTAGGGGAAAATCCTAAATGACTAAAATCATCCAAAAAAACAATTTAAAAATAAACATAAGGTGACGCTAACCATTTACGTATACTATTGTATAAAAGGATGTATTTTTATGAAGTCCATCTGATAATGACTGATACTTGGTTTCTAAAATCATAACATAGACATAAAGTCAAAGTCAAAAGGTTTTTATTCGAAGTTACAAATCACTTTTCGGCGTAAAATTTTAATGAAGTTATAAAGTTTTGCTCAAACCAAGTATGGCTCTCATCTCGCACTAATGAAGAATGAACTCTTAAAAATTTAAAGAGGCGATGCCATTTTAGTTTGAACAGAACTTTCAGGTTAGTGTAAATCTTTAGGTACACTAGGCATAAACTGAGAAACAATGCTTTTCTGCCCGAAAAATAATTGACAGCATATAATTACGTCCCCATCGTGTAGCTCAACAAACATGTAAGCCTGATTATTGGTATCAAATTTTGACCTAATCATCGCTTTCTACCAGAAGAGTTGTTGAGGTGAGACTTGAAAGGGCAAATTCAAATGCAAAAGCATGCGCTATTACAAATTAATTTACAATACAATTCAGTATTTAAATAAAATTTCCAAAAGCTTCTTGTAAGGTCTAAGTTCAAAAGGATTAAGAATATTTTTGTTACCGTAAGTGTGACATAAGAATTACGCCTTGCTCTTCAGAACTGGTAACGTTTTAACGGTCATTTGAAACAAGAACATCTTAACCCAGTTCCAAACATACGCAATCTTACAAAACCCGAAATGTTGCATTTAGCACACAAAATCCAGTTTGTTACCAAAGTTACAGATACGCCCAAACCGGTCCTGTCGTATCATCAGGAATCTGAGAAATTGACCAAGCTCGCCTAAAGGGGAAGAGGTTATGTCAAAATTGATGGTAGGTATACAGTGAAAGTGTGTAGATTGTACCGTCTATTAGGTACTAATTTGAGGATTTCCGTCTTGCTCTATCGAACATTCTGATGACCTGTAATAAGTGTTTATTGTGCACTGGTATGTGCAAGGCAGCTTCCGTATTAGTTGCAGTTGGTTTAGCAAGGCAACACCGGACGACCTTACACTAAGTACTGAACTATGATCTACAAGGAATCAAACTGGAACATGTGGAATGTTTCGCACATGGATCTTAATGAAGGTCAGACTATATAAGCTAACTAGTTTATAGATCAGCTACTGTGCGTATATCAAATTATATTACTTCCTATGTTGTATTTTTATGGTATCATATCATTTATAAATACTTTATTGGATAAGTAAATCTCACAATCAATTTTTATTAAATCGGGAGATTCTCCTAATTCTTTTGCTATGTTCCTATTCAAAATTTTGACTTCAATTTGGTCTTGTTTCTTCTGTCACATAAATCTATTAGATTGTTATGGTATCAGCTATCATTTGCAGATTCTGTGTAATTTCAGCTAGTTTTGTTACTGAAATTCAACAAACATCGTAACGGAAGGTTGTTTTGGAATGTTGATATGCTTTGAATACGTGTTTTGACATTGTATGCTGGTTCGCATTCTTTCGTGTCAATAGCATTCCGAGAACTTTGTTGATGGAATTTGATTCGGTGAAATTAAGTATCCTTGTAAAATCGTCTAATAATTATAAGTGAAGCTTTGGCTGCACTGCAACCCTTTTATTTACCATCTGTCTCATTATACATCATATAAAAATAAATAATATTCTTCTATGTTCAGTAGAGCTCCTTTTGATGGGTACGTATTTTTAGATAAATAGTGTTCAGTAGTAATGTTTGATCACATCGACTAAAAATAAGTACAAAATTGACCTTTAGTAACATTATTATTTATTACCTCAATTTTGTTTTTCCTTCAACCAAATATATATCTAGGTACTATACTACAAACTCAAAGATAACTAGACAATACATTCCTATTTTTCTTTATCTAAAAATCTTTCTTTTTCAGAGTCTTTTTGTATAATATTTCTTTTAAATATCCTTATTTTAAGTCAATTTTTCTAGAATCCACAATCACAATTCCATATCCCATGGCGTCTTCCAGCCATAACCGGCAAACCAACTTATACATTATTCAGGGTGAGCTAAGACGGTTGACATTCACCTCACGCGCAGCTTGCGGCATATTGTTGTCTGTGGAGCATCGACCCTTCTAGAACATTTCTCATAAAAGCCTTTGCTTGTACTTATTGAGCCTATATATTTAGGACATAGTTTTTGGTGACATAATGATGATGTCCTAAGTCGGCTTAGGCAATTTTTTTTATTAACTTAGAATTATTTCGAAAAATCGATATGAAGCTTCACCTGACTTGCGGGGCAGCAGTGGAATTTACCCCAAAGTAGTCTAGGGGTTGCTCAAGGGAACGTCGGACCACGACCTAGCACGAACGGTAAACATTACGAGGAATGTTTAGTCTCATCAAATTTATCAGAGTAGGTACCAAAAGAACATCCCAAATGTTCCAATTTATTCTGATTAATTGGGTCATGAAATAGCCATCGTAAATGGCTCAGTCTGGTGAGGTTTTACTTGCATTTTGAATACTTGGTAACTTGTTCCAACAAGCTTTAGATTTACGTAGGTAAGGTTAAAGACCTTTTTACTCAGTGTTGGGCAATATTTACCAATCATCTACAGCGTGTAGGCGGGTAATATCGATTAACGAACTGAACGTACTCGTATCTTATTTATCTCTTAGTGTTCTGAGCTTTCAAAGGTATTTGAACTAGGTATTATTAGACTTACTGTAATTTTCATTTAAAATATTAAAACAAAATATTGATTACGTAGTTGTAAATTCAACGCAACACTATTCAGTTTTCAGTGCATTTCATTCAATCTTTTTTATTTACGGCAGTCATAAAATCAACCATTGGGGTATCCCTAAAATTTGATTATTGCAATTCCATTATCTTTTACACAAAATTAAATCCTCAAGTTAAGAGTCTCTTAGCATAATGTGTTTATGATTTCCTAAATCATTGTGAGTCTATTTGACTCTTACGGTGAAGGAAAACACTGAAAGGAAACCTGCACACACCTGCGAAGAAATTCAAAGGCTGTGTGTGTAGTCGACTAACCCTCACTGGGTCAACGTGGTCGAAGGCCTGTTCGCCCTGATTCAGGGAAAATCTCGGGACTCTTGACGGCGACATATTACTTTATGGGTTTGGGCTACTACATTCCTTGACTTGACAATCTTCGTGAAATTGCTTGGTAAATATACAACAATATTTCCTACGTAATATCTGTACTAGAGGTAATTTATATTTGCTAACGCAAACCACAGGACAATGTGCAACTAATATACAAGTTATACTCAAAGCAGGCTGCGTTTAGCAAAGTCGTGACGAGCTATTGCGACACAATCCGACTTGTTCCCTGAATCTAATCGCCATTACTTTAAAGGTTAGAATCGTGAGTCAATATACCAGCTGTAGTAGATGCAGTCAAATACAACTGCGGTTATACCTTCAGTAGTAGAAGTAGAGTTATTTTCTATGAAGGAGGGCAGACTTTAGGTTGTGGTGGATTGTTTCTAAGAAAGGGAAGGTAAAGTTAAATGTCGAGCTTAGAGACAAAGCGGGTAGATTTCTAGATGAACAATAAGGTCTGGTGAAAGATCCTGATAGGTACTAATGCCTGAATTAATAGATTGTCAGAGTCATTATTAAGATCAAACACTAATAAAACCTTACCTAACTCTACATTAGATAGAATAAAAAAAAATATTGCACACTTCAAACACATTTCAAGAAACTCAACAATAATACAATTATATAAATGGACGGCCTTATTGCTAATATATCAATTTCTGCTAAGAAACGCGCTAGATTACATCAATGCAAAAAATTTCATCCCCTCGGTGGGGACATATTGTATGGGATGCTAACGATACATAACTCTATCTCTATGGAAGTACATACAACAGACTAATAACTACAGATGGTTTTAATCAATAAGATCAAGATTATAAAGCACAAAGTTCTATCAAACGACGCACGCGCAAATCGACTCGCGTCTAAAGTCAAGGGCAAGTAGACCTACCTATACATACATACATACATAGTTACAGGTACCTGGAATATATAGAGCTAAGTATCTCTTGGTATTTTGCTGTAGGCTATTAAGATGGCGGCTGGTTGGTGGTTTGATTTGAGTCAATAAATTGAAATACCTTCTACATACATAGGTACATAAAATATATATAAAGACACGATGTTTTCCCTAACGGGGACATCTGTCACATAATAATTATAATTATTATATAATAGGTAATTAACTAATGGGTTCAATGACATTGATTTTAGAGGTTGTTAAGTAACGTGAGGTTTTAAAATGAATTGGGAATAATAAAATTCCTCCAATACTTACATAATTTACTATTTATATCAGTTTAAAAATGGAACCAGATAATTTAAGTTTGTTTCAACAGTGAAATCTGCAATAGCAAATACTGCAGTAAGACGGAAGGCCCGCGTTGCTCTATCTAAAGGCACAGAGTAACATAGGTAATCTATGTCTTTGGCTTAATAATGTGCTTTTTTCGTAGGCGCTAGCCTACTTACTACTTTTTAACCGACTTCAAAAAGAAGGAGGTCCTCAATTAGACGCGTACCTATATATTTTTTTCTTTTTCTAATCTTCTTCTTCTGTCGTGTCGATGATGGCTAGATTATGATCACAGTAATTTTTTTTGTAATGCAGTAAGTTTGCTTTGTAGTATTCCTATGGCTTTTCAGTTTTGAACTCTAAAAAGGTTTGACTCTTCGAAAACAAATTTAAATATTCGGAAGGCATGTAAAACTGTTTGTCCTGTCACGGCGAACATCTACGTACATCTTCGTACGTAGATACATAGTCGTTATACGGGCCATGTCAGAAACCTCAATATTTCTTTCGGCAGCAGCAGCGCGGCGACAGCGGCTCAATATTTTTTTAACACCATGGTTTGTAAAGTAGGTTAACTCTAAACCCACACGAAAAGCACGCAAGCATTCGGAGAAAACAACAAAACAATAACACTCAGCACATTTGCACATTTTCAAGAATAAAACGGGACTCTACGAACTAAATAACTGAATAAAACAACAAGAACAGTTTAGCCAGTTCCAGGTTAATCGTCATGGCCACACGTGGTTCGAAATTCGAAACATTCACAAGCAAGATGGCCGCAAATTGCAGCCTATTAGCGCTCCGACTCCATTCCTGCAGATGTGGGTTAGTCTTTGTGTGTTTGAAAGCAGTTCGTGGAAACCGCTTTTCTTTTACTTTGTAATTTTCTGTATGTTTGTGTGTGTACAATAAATAAATATAAATAAATATATATATAAATATATATATGGACTTCGATTTGATGAATTCGTCATATTTTACGCGATTCAATTTTTTTTATTAGTTGCCAGTCCACGTTAAGAGCTTAGTTATAATAAGTTTAATTAGTTTAGTAACAAACTGCATGGGGATTACGTAAGTATTCTATTATAATGGAATTAGAACAGTTTTATTTGATCCCAAACCCGTTTTTTTTGTCAACACATTTTTGGAAGATTTCGCAATTAAAACAAAAGTTGAGTTAAGCATCTTTTCGCCACGGTGTCATCGGGTGGCGGTAAAACCAAGGAGACAAAGGTATTGAAAGTGTGCCACAAGACAGAACAAATTAGAGGTTACACGGTTGTACTGCGCAAGAGACATTTCTAGTGCCTTACTGTGCAAAGGTTTCACTTTCGCGGTTACCAATGGATAGGTACTTAATATTGTAAACAGCCTATGAGCATAAGGTGGATGGCATCTGTTTTAGAAGTAATTCCAACAAAATGATAAATAGTTTCAAAGGCCAATAATTATTTTTTTCTTTAGATAGATATTTTCTTTGTTTTTTATTTTGCTTCTCTCTAACTTTTTGCTTGGACAAATTAAAATGATGCCAAAATAATTAAACATCAAAATATTTTGATCTAGGCTTATACGTCGGTGGCATGATGGTAAAGATGTTGGTTCTCATACGGGAGACGCTGCTGACACGCCGCTGCCCCATCCCGATGCGTTTTAATCTAAAATCTAAATGTTTATAATAAAACTGTAGAGGTCGATTATCTGTACATAGAAAAAGAATCCAAAAAATTGAGTTAGGGGAATGTAAGAAGTGATAAAGAACTTATCGAGATTTATTTTAATTTTTGTTTCTCTCTTTGTACGTGCTAATATCCGAAACTGTTAGACCAATTTTAATGAAATTTTGCATGGTGGTACCTTATCGCGGGAAAACATCTCATTCCTATGGGAGCCGCGGGCGGACAGCTCTACTTCACATCCTCTTGTCGCTGATTCATAATATTTCATTTTTAACTAGGTACTTCTCGCATAAAATACCTATCAAGTTCAACAACGATGTCACCTAAAAAGTTTCACAAATGGTTTAAGAATGAAAGAAATGTTACTCTTTTTTCTGGTTGTGATAGGAGGATAATTTTCATTCGTACTACAACTACAACGCAGTCGGCTGTACCTAATTGGCCCGTAGCCAGGGCGGACAGAGCCTAGATCCGGTCTGGTTTAGCCTTTAGTCTGAAGGTCAAACTGTCTTTCGCCGACCTGTTTCGACATTATGCAGTCATTTTGTAAAACAATCTAAACTTCATGTTTTATGATGCGGAATTCCTAGATGGAGTTAGTAGGTATTGTATATTTGGACATATTGGATATGTAGTGCGCTTTTGAGGTTGAGGAAAAGATCTAAAAAAGTATTTATTTATTTTAGAATTTTGCGTTTCTCAATATAACAATATTTGGTTCGTCTAAACTTTTTAATATAGGTCTGTATTTTGATACTTTTCCAATATTATTTTTACTATATATCTAATTTGTTGAAAAAGTAATAAACTAATATTATTTTTGTTTGAATATTCACCGATCAGGGAGTGAAGATCTTCTACCTACCTACACAAAACAAAATTTAAACATATTTTTCAAGAATACCTTCTCTGACTCCAATATAAAAGACAATAAAACAAGATAACATAATATGCATTAAGAAGCGTTTTATTAATGCAAACAAATTCCAATCACGCAGCTTAACGGCCAATAATTTGAATAAATAAATACGTGTAAATCCATAAAATAACGAACATTTGCACAAATTTGTGAAACCAATCGCAATAGGGACCCACATTTCGAAAACCATCTCTGCTACTACGTAATAAAGGCGATGAAAGTGTTCAGCCTTATGTGCTAGCTGTACGTACATGTCTAAACAAGTCTGATAGAATTCCGTTCTGGGTGTGTCAGTGTCAGGAGTTGACTTCAACACGTGGTGTTGGTTGTAAAAAACTCGTTTAATTTAAGACTAACCGCATACCACGTGGTTTTTGTCTACCCAGTGTGGGGTGACCAAGCGTTAAGAGTTAAAAATAGATAAGTAATATTTTTACTAACCTAATGTGGTAAAAAAATATTGTGATGAATAATTGTTTAATGGTTTTAATTGCATACATCAATAATATAAAAATGAATCGCAAAATGTGTTGGTAAGCGCATAACTCAACAACGCCTGGACCAATTTTACCAATTCTTTTTTTTAAATGTTCGTTGAAGTCCAAGGATGGTTCATACAGAGAAAAATAAAAAAAAGTTCATTCCCACGGGAAAAAATTTAACGCGAGCGGAGCCGCGGGGCGGAAAGCTAGTAAAGTATAAAAACGCAGATTATAGAATCGTAATGTTGAGAAAACTGTTGCTCTCTATTATCTTTAAGAAGACACCTAGTACGGTACATAATATTTCTCGTGTTATTTTATTATAACTCTTTTGTGAAGTTAAATAAGATACATTCATCCATTTATCATTACAACAAACGAATGTGTACATTAAGATAAACAAAAATGCACTCTTACTGAAACAATATTATACCAAGTGCGAATAGGCTATTTGACAATGCGAAAAATAAAGTGTTAATTACTGTAATCAGTATGTAATGTAAGTTTAAAAATGGATATTTACTATGGGAAGTTGAAAATAATAATTAATTTATGTAAAAATCCGTAAATAAAAATGTATTTTTTTTGGCGTTTGTCACGTGACTTAAAACGCTCCTGTTTGGTCGGGTATAGGACATATGTCACTAGCCAGTAAACATCGTTTTCTACTTAAGCAACTTGTAGTAGTAGTACTGGCTAGTGACGTCACCGATGCCATTGCGACGCCATATTGTCAAAGTAGCGTTTTGGCGCGCTACTTAAATATTGAATTTTTATTTTGATATTTTTCAGGAAATATGTACCAGAATTAAAAAATACAACTATTACTGGGATCCACAAACTCTACTGAATAATAAAAAATATATTTTAAAAACCAGTCAAATAGCCTATTGCACATATTAATTCTAATTTCAATGAAATTTAAAGAAAACGTATTATTCCCAATTTAAGCATTTATTTCATAGTGTACACGGAACATAAGCACACATTATCAGGTCAATGAACTGCAAAAGTGTGAGCTGCACTGCGCCAACTGCGCTTACGCATGGTGGCGTGCATGTCGGTGCTCGAGTCTCGTACTACAAGGGCCGGATTGTGTTTCGTACGACATTTTTTTTAATTAAGTACATTTATTCAAAAAGTACCTACTCCATACGTGGCAAATTAGTATTGTAGCAAAACATTCTTTCTTCAGTATTTTTTTCTATATCTTATTCCGAACAAGGCATTTACTCGTTTGACGAACAAAGAAATGGACGAAGGGTGCCGAATTGATTTGGATTTTTTTTACACTCTAAGCTTCTATTCATAAAAGCACTCCATAGTTGCGAGATCTGCCGGCAGCCCAAATTTTTTTCTTTATACTCTAACTAACACCCGTTTGCACTAAACTTGAGAATCGCTTAAGTTGAGGGTGCTACTAAACTGCTTAGGTTCTGCCTACCTTTATGAGCTCAATTAGACTGTTAGTAAAAACCAATTTTTTTAAGCTTTTGTTAGCTTAGGTCTTTCTTAACCACGAAAAGCCGACAAGGTTAGTGAAAAGCGGTAAACAAGAATTAACAAGATATCACGTGGTACAACTGCGCGCGTACGAAAAGTTATAGTAAAATGTATTATTTTCCCTCCGCCCCATTCCTCACCCCCGCTCGCTTGCTCGATTTGTTTGCCGATGGCTATAATAAGACTTGCGAAATCCGCCAACGCATCGTGTCGCGAACTCGCGACTCGCCGACTTAAAATAGAATGTCCATCATTAATATATTATGTGCATTCAAAGGGAAACTTTACTCTTACTTTTTCTACCAATACTTACAGTAAGTTATCTTTGGAGTCTGGAAATGAAAACAATATATTTAAAGAACATTAACATTGATTTTAAATTCAAGATGTATCTTTGACCGAGCTTTACTTGACACTGGCACAAAGTATAACTAGTGCCATAAAAAAAAAATTTTGACTGAGGAAGATTTAACTCTATTTAGTTTTAAGTTAAAGAGTGCGCAGCAACGCATCTCTCGACAAACTTCTTTGAAGTTTGGCAGAAAATGTTTATTTAAGATTTTGAATGTTGTTCAGTAAATAAATAAATAAATAATGATAAATATGTCACTCATTGTTTCCTGACCCTAGATTACATAAATATTAATTTATAAAACTCGCCTTATTCCATTAGGAAAATATTTAATTAAACTTTTGTAATTTGAATAAAACCTATGTAAATGATAGTAGGTACATATTTTTGTAAAGGTATAATTTGGTTGCGAAAGTATAACATTACTATGTAGGTAGGTACCTAATAAGCATTTATGATGCACTTCATATGCAACTTCAAATAATATTATTGTGGTTACACCTACTAACTAAACGTATATGTCAAGGAAACATTTTGCAACGTTTGTATGTAAAGAATGTTGCATAGCACATTACATTATTACTTGCTCGTCTAATTAATGTTTTTGTGAAATACTGAAAAAGGAAACTAATGGAATTTCAGGAGTTAGCATGCGTTTTTAAATTATAACATAACATTTCATTTGAAAAATGTATTTGCATACTTTACCAATACCTACAGATTGGGGACAGGGGACAGTGATTAAATGAAAAATAGTTCAAAAAACATTTATAAATTATTCAGGAAAATATTAAACAATTATCAATCTGCACATAGTAACACAATTTTCTTATAAACAGTAACGATTCCTTTATTACAGAGACCCACTGAGTCAAGTACACTAGTTTCTAATGTGATACAAGATTTCTTCCCGAGAAAAACTAGCGAAATCAGCTCAACCTAGATTTATCCACACATTGGTCATCGAGAGAAACCGCCGATCTAGTGATGGGCATGGAAAGCGTAATGCATTACTAACAACAACTTGGCAACAACCATATTTCGAGTTAGCGTAGTTTTCCATCGAGCTTTCGGATTTTCCTTCATAAAAAAATACAAGTCAATTTGTTTGTGTGTTTACTTTTTTAAATTTCTGTAATCAAACGATGCCACACTAATTATAATTAATTACCTACCGCTAAATTAAACTTCAGACCTTTTTGGTAGATACTCTTAAAATAAAAATAATAGAACACTTTACGAAGATATTAATGTAGAGGTAAAATAGGTACAGTAACCAACACATGCGGCTGGACATGTTGACCTTGAGAGCGCCCGTATTCCGTAGCGGTAGGGGTAAATTTCGTAGTGCAAATTTACATTGTAATTAACATACATAAAACTATCGAATAGTAAAATTATCCTTTGTTTACCGACTTTGTTTTCTCAGCATTCTTCTCTATCGATCATGCCTCCTACTTCACATTTACTATCTTTAACAGCCCATTTTATATCATTTATTATTATTATTATTATTGTTATTTATACTATCATGTCCGATAGGCTCAAGCCTGAATCATAGTGAATTGGCCTGATTCTAATTTCTTCGCAGATGTGTTTCACCTTAATATAAGAGAGTCGAATAAACGTAATAAGTACCTATTAATTCGAAAATCGAAGACAAAGTTCAAAATTATTTATTCATTATCTCTCGCTCCCTAAGAACACCTAATTATGTCATTTTAGAAGTTAAAAAGACACATTGGTACATGCTCAGAATGGAAAACAACAGCCTTAGCTACTGCCACCGACGACACTCTACGTACATTTACCATAATCCCTTTTTTCAACTCAACCATGATAATCTTCTAGCCTTGGCCTAGCTTTGCCTGCCACAGTATCACATCCTCATCTCATTACTAACGTTATGCGGTCAACTTTATTAAGATGTGACGCCCCCTTTACGAGCAGAATTTTCTCTTAACGGTTTTCATTCTATGCCTTTACTTATACGGAATTTTAAAGTAGCAACAATTTATTAACTTCAATAACCTGTAATAATATTTTTTATTTAGCACGGTATAGCTAGCTATTTGTCACAAATATGACGTGAACAACTAATACCTACAGGAAAATTTATTACTGTAACTGCGACCATACGTGATACAGATATGTTTTACATACTTACGTGACGCACTACAGTTTAAAATTACAGTGTTATGGTCAAGCGCAGTTACTAGCATTTGCGCTAGAATGCGGACCTACCATGACGTATTTCACATAACGTTCACTCTATGCAAGAGCCATAAAAACGGTACGTTGTACGCCCTACATACCCAGAAAAAGCAAAGCACCCGGAGCGAATCGAACGACGAAACTAAACGCAAACCCCGTCTGTACATGGGCCAATGGCATTAACAAAACGCCATTAACAAAATAACAATGGTTAAGAAATTGCCGGAGGAAACGCAAACTCAAAGGTCAGTGACGAATCAATTGGAAAAGCTCCGTATTGGTGACATTTAGCCTTTATTCAAAAAATGCCTATTTGGCTATTTAATGCCAAACTGTTGCTCTTTCAAGAATCTGAAAGACTGACAATAGCTCTAGTGCACGGATGTTAATTTAAATTAAATTGTGTTTACTCATTGTTCTTTAAAGCAGGATCTGATGTCTTTAGGTTTGAAATTCTTTAGTTGATAAAATGCTCTAAAATCAAAAATATTAGCCAAATTGAATCAAAGATTCCGCGTAAAATTTTAGAAAGATTTAATTTCCCTTTCTTCAAGAAACCTGTCTCCTCACTCCCATTCTTAACTGATGACAGTTTCTGAAACACCACAAATAGTGCAGTCCAAAAATCTGTGTCACCAACATGCAGAGGAGAACTACACATAAGAAACTTAGGATGAAAACGCGATTAGATATAATTCTAAGTACCACTGATAAAGATAATGAATTTTTATTTGCAAGAATACAAGTACCTATATGAAGGTTTTAAAATAGTTACACATGTCGTAGCATTGTACTATGCCGAAAAAATCGGCGTGCAAATGCTGATAATAATATTTAAAAAATGTATATTTTTAATAGTTTGTTAAAATTACTTTTTTTGTTGTCTACCTAAATGCTTGGTACAAGAAATATTATAAATAGAATTACAGACTATTTTAAACACTTTGACGGCCCCGTAGCCTAGTTAGTAGTACGTCTGCTTACTGAGCACAGGGTCGCGGGTTCGATTTCCGCCCAGGGCAAACATTCGTGTGATGAGCACTTGTGTTTGCCTTGTTTTATATTTATATATGTATGTATATCAGCTGTCTGACACCCATAATACAGGCTTTGCCTAGTTTGGGGTCAGATGGCCGTGTGGGAGATGTCCCACATAATATTATTTATTATTATTATTACTTAAAACATAGAGCAAACTTTCCTTAAATTCTAAGTATTTGCATAAACAAGCAGTTACATCAGACATTCAAGTCTTGTCTACTCATCTTCACAAAGAAATCGAAGTGTCAATGTTTCCCGGCGTTACGCTGCAATATTCGGACGTGCGTTAGCGCTTTCTCCGCGAGATCCGACAGACAGAATCGCGCGTTTCTCCACTGACTGATTAGCTTCTGGATTTACGGCCTGAAATCCACAACTGCCAATGATAGATATAGAAGTGTAAAAGTAAATGGACTTCCTAGAAAGAACTGTTTGTGGAAGAACTGCTTCCTAGAAAGAAGTCATTAGTGGTCTCCTGGTAACCATTGTCAATTATATTATCTGTCAAGTCACAATCTACTTGTAAACTTGAAGTCGCAGTTCTTTTGGACAATGGGCCCGATTCTACATACTTATTTCCTGTCACCTGTCCCTTTCAAGTTCTTAAGAACTAAACTCAACTTAAATTGAGATACATTAAACATCTATTTTTCACGCACTAATTTAGCAGGCATGCGAAAACATCCCTCTTAGATTAAGCTGTATTTGACAGATACGCTGCTTATTTTAAGTATCATTCATTAAATTTATAAATTTCCCATCCTTTTATATTCCCATAAAAATGAAAGAAACTTAAATTTAGAGATTTTAGCGGCCACGCCGGAATTGAGCGCAATGTTGGTCTGAAATAAATATATTTTTTATACTATAATTTGACATAAAACGTCTAGTTCAGTTTCAACTTTACCTAAGCACCAAAGAGACGATTTCGCACTATATCTAATTACAAGACACTTTCATTTCGTAATTAATGCGTTGCAAGTTCGACCATAATGATGTTACACAACTTATTGAATTTAATAAGCTGAATAAATTTGATACGTTCTGCTATGTAATTATGTTACTAATTTACTGTCTAATTATTTGTATAATTTACACTGTTTTGTAGATAAAAGACTTGTACTTCGACGGAAATTGTAGTTATAAAGTTACAACAGATTTTTAGGGCATGCGGCTATCTTATTTTAGAATTGTAATTACATTTTCTTTACTGTCATTTTTATTTAATAAAACTAACAAGCAGGAGTACAGTAAAAAGTTAATTTAAATCATATAGATAAAAATACATTCAATACCTAATTACTTTTCATCTGTAGTTCTTCTACTCTCGAATAGCCTGGAAGAAATCGCTTTAAGCGTTAAGGCCACTATTTGCATTTATAACTCACTAGCTTACCGGCCCGCGGCTCCGCCCGTGTTAACTGTTTTTCCTGTGGGAATGTGGTATTTCCCCGCGGTAAAAAGTAGCCTATGTGTTATTCTGATGTATAAGCTACATGACTGTAAATTTTCATTAAAATCCAGTTATTAGTTTTTGCGTGAAAGAGTAACAAACATACATCCATCCATACTCACAAACTTTCGGGTTTATAATATTAGTAGTAGGATATCATGAACACCTTTTCTTTAAAGTTAAAATATATAAACCTAGTTTTTCATAATATCTACAACACTTTCAAAAGTACCTACCTAGGTAAGAAAAACGGTATCTCAGAATCAGAATCAGAATTTTTTTATTTGTTTTGGACATCACAACACAAAATATTACAAACAACAATACATCTGTTTCATTATCTGGTTTTGTGTGAAATGTACAGGTTAACTAACTATTCTCTTAGGACAATTTTTGAGTTGGAAGCACAGTAATTTAAGACAGTAGTGAAGGCGGTTCATTATTAATGTTACGAAATGAAACCATTACTTAGATGCCATTAGAAAGATGAATCATCAGAAGTGATCTATCATTTACAAGTCAGTGACCCCGGCTAGGCTGTATTAAATTATGTTATATACAAATTTGTTTGATATTGATGAATGGTATCGGTGTATGGATTGATATATGATTGGATAGCTAGCGATGAAATAAATATATGAGGATATCTCACACACATCCATCTGACCCTAAAATAGAGTAAGACAGAACAATTTTTTTGGTAGTATAGATAGATAGAGACGCAAATACATGCAATGCTGAAAGAAATACATTTTGTCAACGTGGCTTTAACTTAAAATGGTTCTAACCTTTTGACTTTGAAGAAGCTAGAACGAAGTTGTAAAGAAACCAATCTTAACATACAATCATACTAAACCACCCGCTCCATAGCCAAGTTCAATACAAAACCATGTTACAACTAAAAAAGGTGGTATCGTACATTAGATGCCAAAGATGGCACTACATTATATGCCATAAAAGGCTCAAAGAGAACACCGCCTCGAGGAATAATTAGATACCCTTTCTTACAACCAGTACGTAGAACCACAAATTACTTTACTACTTTTATATGGTAATGGCATAAATTTGGTTTTACCACAAATAGAGCTTGTAGTTTTGGAAAGGCTAATTCAGAATAATTCGTATTTTAAGCAAAATATTTTAAAGATTATTGTTTATACAGACAAATTAGATCATCATGACATTTATGACGTCACAGACCTAGGCGTCCTCGAAATGGTCATAACCTCATCTGCAGAGAATCCAATAACGTCATCATTTCACATCAATCTAAATCACCACAAAACCCATAAACATCACTTTCGCAACAACGGATGTCAAATGTCACCCAAATCGCTATTTCCCTCGACCTAGATGCGCGTGCGGCGTTATTACTCTACATAATAGGCCACGTTTTACTGTACAAGAACAATAAAGTTATAAGCATCACTATCAGTTTTCTGACATCCGTAGTACAGGCTCTGTCTATTTTGGGGTCGTGCGTGTGATAGATTTCTCTATAGTACCATCTGTATTTTTTTTGTTGTTGTTCTGTGAAAAAAATATCGGAAAATATTTAAGTGCCTTACGTATGAACAAAAAAATTTTCATGCATGGTCATTGACCTTAGCCTGTTCGAAAGAACAAACGAATTAAAAAAAAATGCGGCCATTATATAAATGCTTCACAAAACATGCGCTTGCGATCACAAGCGACGCGTGCGCAGCCGAGTGACAGACGATAACAGCACACAGTATTGTGCGCTCCAATTGGAGCAGAAACGGAAAATCATAGCCGCAGTACTGGCTGCTGATAACATAATGGCGACCGCTGCTTTTTTAAAATACGAACATTATTTCTACCATCGTAACACAAAAGGGCGCAAAGTTTGGTCCTTATTATTATACACCATGGTGGCACAGAATAAATAATAGTACTAGGCCGTACGTAGCTTATTTCATTTGAAAACTGAGATATAACGATAAAAATTATAGTGGTTTTTATAAAGGAGTTCTCGGAAATGAAATGAAATGAAATGAAATGAAATGAAATGAAATGAAATGAAATGAAATGAAATGAAATGAAATGAAATGAAATGAAATGAAATGAAATCATTTATTTTTAACTTTTGGACACTTTTTTGGACACTTAGTTAAGTCAAATAAAGTTACATTTAGTGGCGAGTTCAGCAAAGCAAAATGTGCGGTCTTTTGTGGAGAAGAGCTCGCCGAATAAACTCCACAAGCGTCGCATCTTTTAAAAATTATATATTTTTTTTAATATGTAAATTATAGGTACCTACAATATATCTTAATAAATTAAATTATATTAATAGCCAACTCAAGCAACCTCATTCCCATGGAGATTCGTCTTCTAAATAATCAGATATCTTGTAATATGCATTTTTAATCAATTTTTGCTTAACTACAACTTTAAACTTATCTAAGGGTAAGTTTTGTATAATAGTAGGAATCTTATTGTAAAAGCGTATACAGTCGCCCTTAAAACAATGTTTTATTTTCTGCAATCGACTAATGTGAGATGCCAATTTGTCTTTATTTCTAGTATTAAGAGCATGTCGATCACTATTCTTTGCAAATTTTGTTATATTTTTTTTTACATGTAATAAATTGTGGTAAATGTACTCCGATACTAATGTTAAAATATTAATTTCCTTAAATTTTTCCCTAAGTGACACTCTAGGCCTTAATTTATAAATTGCACGAACAGCCCGTTTCTGCAGCGTAAATATATTATTTGCATTTGCAGCATGTCCCCATAGAAGAATTCCATAGGTCATCAAGCTATGAAAATAACTAAAATACACTAATCTAGCCGTATCTACATCAGTAAGAGCTCTAATTCGTTTAACTGCATACGCCGCTGAACTCAGTTTGTTCGACAATTTATTTATGTGAGGATCCCATTGCAGTTTGGCATCCAAAGTAATTCCAAGAAATACAGCAGAGTCCACAAGGTCCACTCTCTGTCCCTTTATTATTATATCAGTTGCTACTGGAGTAACATTTGGTAAATTTACCGCCTTGATCCGATCTATTAAAAAGCAATTTGTTGATTATTATTTGAACAAGTGTCTCCTATTTGCTAATATTATGTGTTTTACATTACCCTAAGCCTGCATGCTGCATGGGCGTAGCAATGCCTATACTCCTGATGTTTCAATCGCTATTATTGTGTATAAATATAACTTACTTTTGTCGACCTTTAGGTGCTAAAAATCACTTTCAGGAACAGTCATCAACACCTGTAACCAATTAAATAAATAGCGTTAATAAAATAACCAAAAACCGTCACAAAATTCTAGTACGTATATAAACAGAATAATATCTGAACAATATTTGAAAAAATTAAACATATATTTTTTAATTAACTTTTATTGGTTTGTTATTAAATAGGTCAACTAAAAATTTGCCATAGAATTAAACCATTTACGACTGTATTTTCCATATTTGCACATAATTAGTGATTTTCCGTTGATTTCGTCTGTTTACGACTCTACCAAGCACACAGACACAGATAAGAAATTAGTACCTACAATACCAAACCGCGCTAAGTGTTCTATTTGGATTTCATTCTCATTGTTATCGGTTCAAGGTTAGCCTTTAGCACTGCAAAACAGGGTCTTAAAAGGATCCTTGAAGGTTTATTAATTTTATTTTCACGAAAAACTTACAACTTATACGTATGATAATTATTAGGCTAATTACAGGTTTCCGTCTATACATTATACATATTGCGCCGCGTATAAACCTTCGAAGGTTTCTATGCAGCAATTATTATAAGAAAAATTGTAATGTAATTATTATGTATAAATAATTAATAATAATAAGAAACATATTATAAATATTACTAACGAAAGGTAAAAGCAATTAAATAAAAATATTTTAATTCTGATAATTCTGATAAAATAGCAACTTTGGTCGTTTTACAGCCGTTTTCTAAAATACACAACATAATAACAAATCGCTCATTAATATGATTACTCGTAATCATATTAATGAGCGATTTGTTATTATGTTGTGTATTTTAGAAAACGGCTGTAAAACGACCAAAGTTGCTATTTTATCAGAATTATCAGAATTAAAATATTTTTATTTAATTGCTTTTACCTTCCTATGATAATAAAAACGACTCTTTGTCCCCGCGTTTGTTCTATAAATTTGTCGATTTTTCAATCCATTGTAAAATGCACAAAGACTATCATAAAATAAATCAAAAATACAACAAAATAAATCGCAAAAAAAAGCAAACGCAAAAATATTCGCTTTAAAATTTGAAACCCTATTTGAAGTTCGCACAAGGTTGCGTGTATTTACAATACAGTGAATTACGATACTAAGCTCTATTTAAATTGAAATAGAGTGTAATATCTAACCGTTTTTTTTTGGGATTTTTGTATCGTAGCTATTTTAAATGGCGTACAGTGTTTGATTAAGATTATTACTATTTACCGCGTGTTTCAGCATGTGTTTTGTTTTACCAGCTGAACCGTGGAGTCACGTGTTTTTTTTTTTAGGCTACTAACTAGCTTTCCGCTCCATGGCTCCGTTTCCGTGGGAAAGAAGTATTTCCCGCGGTAAAAAGTAGCCTATGTATTATTCTGATGTATAAGCTATATTATTAAGTTTCATTATAATCCGTGCAGTACCTAGTTCCAGAGATTAGCGTGTAGGTTAGGTACAAACAGACAGACAGACCAATTTTTTTTTCAAAACTTGTATTTTTGTGTTCAGCTACACTTGCTTTATCACCTACAATCAGATATTTTTTTTAAGAAATCAATTTTCAGACAAGCTGATTCTTCAGTTTTATCATAGATGGTATATAATAGATAGAAAAAGAAGAAGATAGAAGATAGATAGTTAGATAGAAGAAGAGAATAAGCAGCACTACTTCAAAACATGGCTTGGGCTGACAAAATCGTCTCCATTAGTTTTTCATTGCAATGTAACAATAACAACAGCTCTATATAAACGGATAGGTATTTTATTATATTTTTATCTTTGTCTCGAAGTTTTCAACACTCTAAAAGAGATTCCAAAAATCCCAAACACGCTCAAGTCGGTCTTTGCTTTTACGACCACGACCTCTTGGTACAATAATTTCCAGATGCTTGACATCAACGACGACCGTGTGAACTAAGTATAAAATAAGTAGACTAGAAAAACACAAAGGAAAATAGTAAAAAAAATAGATTTCTGTCGTTTAGCTTTCTACGACACAACCGTTTTTGAAAAAATAATTAAGTATATACCAATTTTCGACGCACATTACAAGTATTTCTATTGTATGCACAATTCAGGTAACAATGCCCGTACCCGCCGGCGGGGGAGCGGCCAAATTAAAAATCAAAACGAATAATCAGAGACGGAGCCCTTCACGATGTTTTTCCTTATTAACGCGCTAGGCCACAGAATAAATAATAGTACTAGGTTAGGCCTAGGTTCAAGGCGCCCTCGAGCCGCCTCTAGACGCGTCGGTACATGACTACTCCGAGGTAGTCCCCCGCCAGTCACAAGCATAGGTCAAAGAAACAAACAAACACACCTGAATGATTTGTCATCGTGTGACAAAGAAGAGAAATATCTGCTATTCTCTTTTATTCCATTCCAATATCTGGGTAAGATTTCAGTTCCACGTGTCCTGCGTCCATAACTGATGAAATGATATAATATTATAGTTAAGTAATCTTTTATGGTATTTATCAGTGACGCCATAACTTATCGGCTAATACCGTGAGTGATGGTTAAATCATGGTTTAATTCGTTATGGCAGTTCGTCTGTTGATCAGTACACGTCATGGATATTTTTTTTCATACTTCATAAGAGGCATTTATTTCGATATTTTTATGTTATTTTCTACGAATATAGATAATATCGAGGGGTGCCTGGTAAAACCCGATAAGTGCTCAAAATGTGATTCTGAGATAATCGAAGTTAAAGTTTTGATGCCGATTTACCATACTTAAATCTTGTAAAAAGTAGAGTAAAAGTAAGTAATAAATTGCAAAATATATTCTTAAATCAAGTTTGATTAATTACAACTTCAAATTGTATTTACTTTTCCTATAAAAAATGTTTATTTTGAGTAAGGTGCATACTTAAAGGGTTTTAGAACGGAAACAAAACCAGTTTTTAGGACTTATACTTGAAATTTTTCTTTGAAAAACATCTTCCATCATCATCATTACTTACTTAAAATTATCAAAAAAAGAAATAATTGTAATCGTCATCATCAGTATCCAGCGCAGTTTCATTATTATCGTTTTTAAGCTTTAAATCCAGCGGTGAAGTTCTTCCGGGATTATCTGTTTCGCGCACAGAGCTTATAAATGTAGCTTTTAGCGACACTTATTGAGAGCTGACTACAGTATAAAGGTTCCAGTCCTTGAAGCAACTTAAAATTAACAGAAGGTAGGTTTAATTATCGTTTCGGGTTTCAGGTGTGATTCTGAGACCTATAGGGCCTGCCCCCGTTACACCTTTCGGCATTCAGGAAACTTTCTGCTCCAACAGCCATTGGTTCTACGTGCAATGTGTCTCGCCTACTGTCACTTAAGTTTAGCAGCTCTTTTGGCTATGTCGGTTACTTTAGTTTGTCTGCGGATCTTAATCATTCCTAACTCGATCGCGCAGGGAACCTCCAAGCACAGCCCTCTCCATTGCTCTCTGAGCAACTTTGGGCCTTCTTAAGAGGCTCATTGTTAACGACCACGTCTCGGATCTGTTTCGAAGTCATAACTGGCATGGCAACACACATTGTTCAAAGACCTTTGACTTGAGCTGCAGTATTTGGGTTGAAAACATGATGGCAGCTTTCCGAACGCTTTCCAGCTGAATGCTGAATGCTTTTTTGGAGTGGTCATTGGTAACCACTATTAGTAGTAAGTAGTTTCTACTTAGGTACATGGGCGTTCGATATTACTTTTGTTTTCCCCATGTTCATCTTCAGAAGACTATTGAGTTCATCGAGCATTGTGTCCAAGTCTTCTAAGGTCTTAGCCATGAGAATAATATGTCGGCAAACTCAAGGTGAGATATGTATCCACCATCAATGTTGATAGTATCAACATTAATGCCTCTTCCAATCCAGAAGCTTTAAGATAGAGAATTTATCGGTGAAAAGTAATTGGAGAAATAACTTCTTCCTGTCTCACACCCCGCTGCAGCTACATTGGTCTGAAGGTCTGATCCTGGAGTTAAACAGGTATGGAAGCATTCTCATACAAACACCTCGATATACCGGTAGTCAATTTGGTACCTCTGAAGAGATCCCAGCACTGCTCAGATTTCTATTGAACCGAAAGCCTTCTGTAGTCCACGAACGCCATGAATAATGTCTGGTTATTCTTCAGTGTTCTGTATAACCTTCTGCAGCGTGTAGTGGTTTATTTTAATGTAGCCCTTTGGGAAACCGGCTTGTTCTTGAGGCTGGAAGTTGTCAAACCTGCGATTCGTGAGTACACTCGGAAACAATTTGTAGACATGACTTGGAAGTGAGATGGGTCTATAATTCTTTAGAAGGGTTTATCGCCCTTTTTAATAAAGAAGACCACTACATATCTGTGTCATGCCTACGGCTTTGTACCTTCAAAGATGACAGAGTTATACAGTTTCTGAAGTACTTCCAAAACCGGTATACCACCTGCCTTCAGAAGCTCAGCAGCTTTTCTGACATCGCCCGAGGTCTTGTTGTTTTAAAACTTTGAGAGCGATTCTAAACTCGTACCCGTGATGTCTTCAGTATAATGTCGGATTAGCTCACCTCTGGCGTCAGTTGCAGTTTGAATACTGACAGGTGTTCGTGTTGTCGTGTACAGCTGTCCATAGAATACCTTTATTGCTTCCTGTAGCTCAAGCTCACATATCACAGTTCGTTACGCTCAATTACTTCCTTAATACGATCCGTCTATTAAGATCTGTCAGCATTATCTGGGACAAAAGAACCATCCTCCATCTTCCGTAACCCTGAGGATAGAGTAAGAAATATTTTTGTTTTCATTAATTGTACGACGGGTCTTTAAAAACTTGGATCCTGTTATACGGACAGCTTTCACGAACCAATCATTGTAATCGTGCACACCTACTCCTTTTGCTTGGCTTTCAAATCGTTTTCGCAGCTCAGGATGGGTTTTCAGGGTTCTGAGTTTGAATTAACAACGGACGGTGCGTATTTCATCATTTTTATTTGTTTTTAGTCAACATGACAGTTACGGATATTAAAAAAACTGAATTTATGAAACTCAAGAATAATATTTACCTGGTTTTGCATCTTATAAAATTAGTGGTGTTGATAAGTAAATATATTTGCTAAAACCCAATAACAAGTCATAACTCTACTGTTTGTGAAAAAAATACAATATTTGTATTTATAACTCACTTTAATGGGTTTTACCTCTATGAATGGATGTTATTGTTTTGTAAATACTATTTTCAAAAAGCCCATAACAAGTAATAGTTGATTCTGCTAGAAAATATTTCATTAATTTGGACGTATAACACACTTTAAAGTATTCTTCTTCTCATAAGTCCATAAAAAGGGTATAAGATATTGGGTTTTGACATAACGATTAAAGCCTTACACTTTAAATATCGATTACTGGACTACACCATTAGAAAGAGCTCGAAAAGTACTCTATGGTAGTATAAATAACTCATTTTGCCAAAGTGGGGTACTTATCGGGTTTTCACAGGCGACCCTCGATATTCTATTCAACAAAAGGCATCAGGGTTTTCATAAAAACTTAAATTTTCCCTAAGTATAAATAAAAGACTCCGTAAGAAAATTTAATAGAAATATTATTCTTGTATAATTTTCGGGGCTTTCCCCACCGCGCGCCGCCCAGTCCGGTGAAGCTTGATTTGTCGTACCTTTTCGACACAAGCATAGGTCAATTCAAAAAAAAAAAAAAAAAAAAAAAAAAAAAAAAAAAAAAAAACCGCGCGCCGCCGCTATACGTAATTTGTGCTTTCCCCGTATAAATACCCGTATTAAATCAAAATAAATACCTAACATTATTATTATTCATTTATTACAATACATAACTTATAATGATAAATCTTATTACGGGACCAAACGTTTTTTTTTCTTGTTTTGACGACCCCGTAGCCTAGTTGGTAGTACGTCTGCCTACGAAGCACAGGGTCGCGGGTTCGAATCCCGCCCAGGGCAAACATTCGTGTGATGAACACTTGTGTTTGCCTTGTGTCTGGATGTTGTATATTTATATATATATGTATATCAGCTGTCTGACACCCATAGTTACAGGCTCTGTCTAGTTTGGGGTCAGATGGCCGTGTGTAAGATGTCCCATATTTATTATTATATTATTATTCTACTTATAATAATAGTACAGCTAGTAAAACTATGAAGCTGGCATTGTCCCCAAGTGAGACAAAAGCCTTAACAAAAATAAGATGTAAAAAAATAGTACAGCTTATGAATAACAGCCCAGGCCTCTCCTTATAACGGAATTCAATTAAAAAAAAATTAAAAAAAATAAACCCATATTATTATTAATACCCATAATATCGATAAATTGTATTCGTAATCGTATCACATTTTTTTATTCAAAACATTTCCAGTAAAAGCAGGTTACAATCATAATACGTGTTTTGAATTCAATGTACAGTTATGTATATGTGGTGCGCGTACGCAGAATGTTATGTCACTTGTGTAACAAGATCCTTTGGTTTGATAACACGTGACAGGTTTCATGACATTAACATTCCGATTGTATGAAAGGAAACGACAAAAGGCTGTCGTCGGAATAACAATCGATTTCTCGAATTCGAATTGTGTTTTTAAACATGTTCTAATTACTAAGTAAAGTAATATGTTAGGTAAGTAGAGCTATACATTTTCTAAGATAATATGTATTAGCTTTAATCTGGCCTGGCCACGTCACGCCCAATGAATTGTGGGCAAAAATAACTAGCGATTGGGAGCCTTATCTATACTTCTATACTTTTTTATAGCTAGCTCTAGCTCGTCTCTCTATCTCTTTCGGGGCCGACCACGCCAATTTATTTATATATTTTAGGTATTTTTTTACACCTCGGGTTACATATTGAAGTTTTAGTAAGGTAAGGATCCCAAAGTCTTTGAACATTAAATATAGGTAGCCTTTGTTACTCAGGGATTATGTAGCTTTTCAACAGTGAAAGAATTTTTGAAATCGGTTCACTAGTTTCGTAGCCTGTTCAATGCAAACAAACAAATGTTTCCTCTTTATAACATTAGCATAGCACCAATAGATTTGGTGCAGTCGATAGGATAAGACAGATATAATTTTGGGCAATTAAAGTGAAAATTCTCAGAAAACATAAGGTTGACGTAGTTGAAAATTATTACAAAGACGATTACAACCTAATAGACACGATAATGATATCACTATTGTTTACAAATAATACTTATTACGGAGTGAAACCCCCTTATCATAATATCGGGGCGTTTACTTAATTGATAAATCATTAACGATGACACAATTGTATTTTTAGTAAACGATTGATAAAAGACGGGTATTGCCCTTTTTCGGTAGAGAATGAGTCAGTATTTAAATATAGCTTTGTTTTATAAATTTATATGGGAACTTTACCATGATTTCATTCAACACAGTAAATTGATAGAAAAATATTAAGGATAAAAACATAAAGTCACTCTCTTGTCCCTACACTGAGTGAGCAGAGTTTAATTAAGCTCACAGGGAGCCTAAGCTAAAACCACTTTTAGCATTTAAATTCTCATGTAAAATCTTCGTGTTTCGTAGTGCACCTAGTGACAGGATGCCAGCCTGTCGCCTTTGCGGCAACTACACCTGAATCCCTTAGTCGCCTTCTACGACAGCCAATGAGAAGACATGGGAAGGTTTTATTTCAATGCCTTTGTAACTTTCATTAGAGACTAGAAGTTCTAGTCTAGATGGTGATATTTCTTTAATATTTTTCTGTCTCTCCTATTCATGTTGACAAAATTTACAAGTAATCAGTCAAATCCTAGTGTCAGAATTTTGACATGACGCTATCTAATCTTGGCTGTTTACAGACTGACTTCAGATAAACCCACTTTCCTTGGTGATAAACGTGAAAATGTCTGTTTGCTTGGATCAAGTTCATGATAATGGGTATTTGTACATACGACGACGGTTCCCAGAATGTCTTTCTTTGATCCTACCCCGTAAAGTAGACTGGCTTTCTTGGAAGATATCCCTTTTAGGGAAGCGTATACGACTAAAAAGAGTAGCTTTTCACCGCTTCGGCCGTATTGTACAGTAGCCAGCATAAATATGGTTGGGAAGTATGACCTTGATTATCTTATTATAGAAAGCTTGTTGTGGCATTATGAATTCTAAATCTTTCGAATGTATTTAAACAAAACACTTTATTTATGTGTCCGTTGAAATGTTTATACGATAAAGTCATATAATAAAATAAGTATTATCTGTTTATTTTGTTTACCAATCGCACTAGCAAGTTGCACGATTAACAAAAATGAGTATCCCCAAGGACAGAAATTAAATGACAATGAAAAACATTTAAAAACAAAAATAAATAGATAAGCAGCTTTATACTGAATTGTAGACGATTAAACGATAAAATTTATGTCGCGTTTCTTATTTGTATGTGATCGACCAAGTAGATCAAATAAGTTGCGATCTATCAAATGCTGAAAGGACATACTCAAAAAAAAATATTTTGGGTAATTTTCCCAAAGAAACATTTCATCAAAAAAAATCAACAATCCCATACAAAATAGAGGCAATTGTAATACCAAAGAAGTTATAAAATGATGAGGTACTAGGATTTCAACGGTTATTTTAAGATAATATACGGTTTAATTAAGTCTCGTAAATTATCTAAATTGAAGTTGTTAGTCTTTTTAATAATAATAATAATAATAATAATGATTTATTCACACAAAAGAATGTTAATTACAAACAGTATAATCACACAACAAATAATAATGTACCTTTGTGTCGAAAAGGTCAGTGGCTCAGCAAAACCAAACTGCTGATTTTCAGACACTGCCTACAAGGTTTTATTTTTCTTCACCCGAACTAAATTAACACCATGTAGCTAAATATTTGTGACAAGTTTTTTTTTTTTTTTTCTGCCAAAAGTGGCCTGTATGGGAACTGTTGGATATAGTACAGATTAAGTTATAAAATAAAAATACTAGTTACTTACGTGCCGCATGATTTGTTGGCCGATTTTTCACCTCGGTCCAACAACAGGTTGATTTTTGTTGAGCTTTGCTTTTTCATTCATATAGTAATCGAAAAGGATGGGAGAGAGATGAATGAATCTAATTTTGAATGAATGATAATAAATAAGAGCGCAGCTGTCAAATTCAGCGAACTATGCGTAAAATCGATGTTTGACGTCTCTAAATTTAAGTTGACAATTAATTTAGAAAAGAAGAAAACGATAGAAGGTAGAATTATGTAGCAGTTGTTAAGTAGTGATTTTCTTAGTAAATAAAGTAAGTAAGTAGGTAAAAAAACATCAGTTTAAGTAAAAAAAATCGAAAAACTGAACTTATACCGTATTTTGTACCCTTTGTACTCTATGTAGAGTAAATATGAACGAATGAAATCATAACCTTGGTTTCCCGTTGTCGCTACTTCTGACTCATACAAATTGTATGACAAGTGAGGACACTGGAACATTCATACATCCACATTGATATGGTAGGCGACACGCCCATATTATTCATGTTTAATGGTTTTCCCAATATTGTTTATTTTGGTACATACGCATAAGGGGCCTACAGGTGCTAAGTGACGCCCCCACCCTTTAAAAAATAATAACTCGAAAAATAATCAATATTTCAAAAATCTAAAACAGCGAGGAACTAGGCGGTGTTCTGTAGGATATATAGATAGAAGCCAAACAATTGCGAAAAGTGGCCGTTTTCCGCAATAAAATTGTTCTATGTTTAAATACTAGCGAGATATAATAAATAAAGTTAATGGCTTCTACCTATATATCCTACAGAACACCGTCTAGTTCCCCGCCGTTTTAGATTTTTGAAATACCTATTGATTATTTTTCGAATTATTATTTTTCAAAGGTTCGGGACGCTACTTATCGCTTTAGGCCCCTAACTTGTATTAATTTAATTACTAATTAGAACTCATTTCTCAATGAGATATAAAAATACGTATGATTGACTAAAGGCTGGCGATCTGTCACTAGGTGCACTACGAAACACAAAGACCGGTGTGTTTTATTTTAATGGTAAAGATTCTAACCCAAACTCTGTCAAAAGTGCTTTTGGTCTCCCTGTGTGTTTACTAAACTCTGCTCACCCCGTTACGAAAAAGAACGTGTCTTTATGTATATTTTTTTATGTCATGTGTTGATTAATATCCTTGCATACCTAATTCAGTTTTTTTTAATGCGTTCATAGTACTGCATTTCATTCTGTAGAGTAGAGATCTAAACCAAACCTATTATTATTTTTATTATAATAGAAAACACCATAATAATAATATCGTAGTTAAAACTCTTAACGACCTCTAAATAGAGTCGTTTACTTTCTTATTATTGCACATTATTTGCATAATAGCCGTTTGAAATATCAATAAAAAATACAAAAAGATTTTTACTTTGATTATTATTTCGGAACTATTTGAAATGTTAATAATTTTAAACAAGACTGTTGTGTTGGAACTCTATAGAATTTATATTTAAATTCAGAATCTTCCCTCAAAAAACAGAGAAGATAATTTGAAGAAATTCGTTGATGCAATTAAAAAAAAAATTTCATTCTGTCATTAAAACTGGTTTTAGTATGTCTAATGCGGAATTTCTGTGTACAAATTGCAATCAGTGCCAATTAAGTTTTCCAAATATGCCGAATTCCAATCAAAAAACTCACCACACAAAAATGTAGAGTCGCCAACTTTTCCCCAAAAAAAGTTTTAAATTCCAAAACACTGGCCACTAAACATCCACAATTTAAAAAATAAAAACTTCTCAGTGAATAAGAAACAATGTGACTTATTACTTTTTAATTTGCGCGGCGTTTCTGATTTAAAATTCGAAGAGAGAAAGCGCGCGCTGCGCGTGTCGCCGCTTCGCGCTCTCGGTCGACTGGCGTTCGCGTTCGGAAGAGAACGCTACGTTTGCGCGTTTGCGTACGGAGTGGGACTATTCTGCGCTCAGTATCGGTAATTAATTTTAATTTGTAGACGGTAATAAACACATGACGAATGACGATGTACAGAGAGAGTTTTGTAATGGAGTGCCGGCTAGCGCAGTCCATGGACATTAGAACTCAGGGCTAATCGTGACTAGGGGTTCGGGTTCAAGACAGAAACAACAGGTTTATGGTTTAATACAATCTGGTAATTTATTAATAACTTAATCTAGGTACATAGGTGCATGAAAAATAGAACACAATAGCGGTCATTAGGCAGGTATGGTCGCGGGGAAAGCGTGAGAAGCGAGATACGTTCAGCGGGACGCGGTCGGTACGGTCAATAGCGACAGGCGATGTTCAAGACGCAAACAAGAGCACGGACAGGTAAAATACAGTATAGCAGTACTGATGAGACAAGAGAGTGATATGCCCAGGAAGATATGCGCTTAAACAAATGATACAGGTAAAATTACGTTTCAGGTTAATGCCACTGGTAAATACGACATACCTTGTCTAGTCTCAAACTGGCCTACTGCCAGAACGGCGCCGGTCCACTTTGTCACGACAAGTGTGATCGCGTTGTCGAGCCTCGAACTGGCTTGCAGCCCAAAGGCGCCAGACCACTTCAACGCGACAAGCGGGATTCGCGTTGTACAGCCTCGAACTAGCTTGCAGCCCTTAGGCACCAGACTATTTCAACGCGACAAGCGGGATTCGTGTTGTACAGCCTTGAACTAGCTTGCAGCCCTTAGGCGCCAGACTACTTCAACGCGACAAGCGGGGTTCGCGTTGTACAGCCTTGAACTAGCTTGCAGCCCTTAGGCGCCAGACTACTTCAACGCGACAAGCGGGATTCGTGTTGTACAGCCTTGAACTAGCTTGCAGCCCTTAGGCGCCAGACTACTTCAACGCGACAAGCGGGATTCGCGTTGTACAGCCTTGAACTAGCTTGCAGCCCTTAGGCGCCAGACTACTTCAACGCGACAAGCGGGATGAGACTGTCGAGCCTCCGACTGGCCTACTGCCCAGGGGCGCCGGACCACTCTAAGACGACAGCAGGATCGGGTATTGTCTTAGAACTATGTTAGTGCTTAAGCTTTGGGACACACAGCTGGTCTAGTAGTTCTACCGTACCCCGAGGCCGTGAGACCCCAGAATGCAGCAGAACGATCAGCTTAGGACGGACAACACGAACATGGATTTCAACATAAAGTTAGTTTCGCAACGCTTCGCAAACGCAGGTAAATATCAGTGGCATCAAACACAAAAACCAAGAGAAACAGGGCGCAAACAATAGCTATACAAGGGCGGCAAGAAATAAGGGCGGACTTACAGGTATATCCCGGGAATGGGCAGGTATACGGGCTGCTCTACGGGAACAGGGGTGCGACGCGATGTCGCCAGGTTGCGCTGCTGGTCTGGATACGGGTAGCCGGTTAGCGGGTTTACGCGCCACGTCGCGGGACGTCTGTTTTGGCTGATGTAGTTCACGGGACTGTCGTTCGGAATGCGCGCGCGCTGGTTATAAAGACGCATGTACCATGACCGTCTCCCCACCGCGCGCCGGGGTCGACCGGCGTGGTGGGGATTGACTGCCGCGCGGTTCGTTGCGGTGTGCGGGGAACGGAGTGGGCGTGGCGTCACAATGCTCTGCACGTGCCGGCTGATGAGTCATCGCGGGGCGTGCAGGGCGGGGTGCGGGGCACCGTTACACTCTCCCCCCGGTTGCGGAGATTTTTTCCTGGAAGGAAAAAATCGCTGGGCTAAAACTGGATATGACCTTTAACCCTACCTAACAGCACGCTATGTGTTTTTGTCAAAAAAATCATACAGGTCGGGTAATGGCAAACATGCCATCTGGTTCAGGTGTAATCATGCTGGGTATTTACTGTTTTTTTTTTTTAATATTTACATATACTCTGTTTTATTTAATAAACAATTTATTTACAAATTCGGGTTGTTTAAATCTACTGGTACAGGAACGGTATTAACGGGAGGTTATTCAACGTTTCAATTACTTACATGTTTTTTTCCAAACTTATATCTAACGTATATGTTGTATACCTGGTACTGTTTTTGTAAATATAACAATATACTGGAACGGTTCTATTTACTATTTAGCAATGATAAACTTTTTAAGAATAAAAAAAAAATCATCAACTTTAAACAATAACGAAATAATCGTTAACTACGGATATTGTTCACTTATCCTTCTATTACGCCCGCTATCAAGTTACAGGTATTTATTTTATTATAACTTGGTCACATACCATGCGCCGAGAGTCGAGACAGGTATACTATACAGGTACTTAATCGGGTTGCTTAGCGCAAAAATGTAGTCACAACTACCTACATTTCATTAATCAATAATGATGCTATTCTGTTCGCGTGTAACTAACAACGTTATTGTTATGGTTACAAAACAAAATAAAAACAAATACCTATTTACTTGTTATATCTGGGTGTACCGTACCTATCTAACATTAAATATAACAAGTGTAAAATAAAACTGGACATAAGCCTTGGTTAAATAGGAACTATTTTCCTACACACGTAAAGTGTTTACTAAGCATAAAATATGACGAGTATAAAATTTTACTGGAATTTTACTTAACAGGAAGCGTTTTACGCTAACTAAAACAAATCTATAACGAGTATTTAACCTTACTGGTCTTTAACTTTTATAACTAATAGGAACTCTTTATACTTATTAATTAACACTACAAAACGGCTACCCGTATAATCAGTCTTGCAGTCTTAATTTCTTTTGAGATCATAACATTCCGTTATGTGATTGATTCTACTAATACTCGGGCAGGTACTGTGCTTGTTTTTCCCCTTATAGGTTTATTCACTAGTATATAAATTCTTGTCACAGGTGTCGAAGAGAAACAAACACAATATCAACAGGACAACTCGCCGAACCACTGGAAGCGTTTCATTATTTACTCGTTTATTGAGTAACTACTTAGGTAGTAAAAAAAAATTTTAATTACAATAATATGTTCTAGTAGGATATCTGGTTTATTGCAAATAAAATTATTACTTGTTATTCTACTAGTGCTTCGTGCTTCGGCGGATGTGCCCTTTTAATAACAATGTTATTGACTAAGCGTATTTGTTAACAAGTATGTGATCCGTGTTTCAGAAAGCACGTTTAAGTATTGAGACTGGTTTTATACCTAAATGTCACAGGCTATTTGACTAAAAGTATAAATCACACATATTTGTCAACAAACCCGTGCTCCGTGTTTCGGTGAGCACGTTATATTACTGAAATAGGATTCACATTAAATATCATAATTTAATCGGCTCAAAGGATAAATTTCTTGTTCTTCATTCCGGATTTTATATTATCTGGTTATCTTTAAATGTTCACTTGTAGGAAAAACAATCTCTGGTATTTTATAAGTAACAGTAATGGACCTGTACCTTGTTTTGTTTAGGTACTTAATTAAAATTTTCTTTTAAAAACAACAATAAAATAGAATCATGCTAATTGTTTTTCCTTATCGGGATATCGTGCTATATTTGTTTACATTTACTATGGCTCCAACTAGGGTTTGCAATTCGAATATTCGAATATTCATTTTATTCGAATATCCGCCCCAATTTCAAATTCGAATAATTCATTTCATTTATCCGAATATTCGAATAGTACATAAAGTAATATAGGTGCTAATGTTTTTTTAAATAATTTAATAGTAACATCCCTGCCGTGACTCTCGCACGTTGTGTCATTATTGTACATTGCCACTGATATTAAAACTGACGGATCATGGCTCATTTTGCGAAAAAAAAGGCATCTATTTGCTAATATCTTCGCAAATTGGCTGCTGTAAGCAAGATACCTCATAATATTATTCTTCTTTGCGACTTTGCTACGCCAAAGGTTTGCATCAAGCAGAGTAATGTACTCAAAGTCCTTTGTGCCTTAGGCTGAACAATGCCAACGGTCCTCCCTGATGGGGCAGGTACCTAAGGGAAACTGTGCACCCAAGTTGTATTTAGTATTGACACACTTGCATGGCCTGTTTCTGTCATCTGGAGTGGTTTCTGAGTCATGGAAGCCTGCTAATGCCTCCATAATTTCTAAAGTTATGAAACGAGTAGGTACTGAACAAAAAGCTCCTAACATACCTGGAGATAAACAGTCTTCTTAGTGACCAGCAGTATGGTTTTTGCAAAGGTCAATTACTGGAAATTTCTACCTATGAAGCGCTGCCACCGAGAGACACAGCAAATCCATTGCTATGTCTATGGATATCTGCTGCAAATAAGCTTGGCTTCCATTTTAAGGTTCGGCAGTACTTCACACCGGAACAGTTGCTCCATTAGTACCAAGCGGTAGTTCGATCTGTATGGAGTACTGCTGTCATCCTGAGGTAGTTCTGCCAAGTATCAACTAAATGCATTAGACTCGGTGGATTTTACAGCCAAGATCAAGACGATCTCTTGCTCATTGGCGACGATCAGCACGTAAAATCCAAGCTTCAAACCTTAGAGCATCGACGCATAGTTGCCAGCCTTTGGGTATTTTACAAGGTGTATGTTCCCAGACCCTCTATAGTTTTATCTCCCATTTGGTTACCCGAGTACTACACCGCGCCGTCTAGGAGAAATCTATGGAATCTATCTATGGATATTTATCTATGATTAAGATTTGAGTGGAGAGGGAAAGGGCCTAAATACCCAAAGACCACTATGACCCAAGGTGGATCTATTGTAGTTAGCCCTCGTAGGCTATTAGCCTCTTTTTGTTGGGATTTAGGGTTCGGGCTTCTTGGGGGACAAGCTTGTGCGCTCCCAGCACTCGACTCCTTTTGTTGACGAGAGCATAATATCACATTCACAGAGGATGTGAATGGGAGTTTCCTCATCATCTGCACAGAATCTCCAGTAAGGGTTTTTTGACAAACCCATTCTGTTCATGTGCTTGTTGAGTTTACACCTATACGAATGCTCAACCGGTCGAGTTTTATTATCTCGGTTCTTGGGAGAAATAACTAAGATACTTTTTTAAATTCGCTTAAATCTGCACAAAACGCATTAATAAATATGAAAACTAATCAAAATACTTAATTTTACATGAAAATAATTATACTAAAATCAAACAAAATTCCAGTCTAGTTACTCTTGTTCGTCTTGAATTAATATTGTATTTTTTTTATATTTTCAGTAAATGTTTAAAAATATATTCGAATATCCGGATATTCGAATATTTAGCACTAGAAATATTCATTTTATTCGAATAGTGAAATCGAACGAATATTGCAAAACCCTAGCTCCAACAAAGCTAGTAAGACGGTACTGTTAAGAGCACGCTAAGTGATACAGTACAATTAAGCGCATGATAAGCTGAACACCTCGGGGTTTTTACTGGTTATTTCAATCTGGAATATAATATATATTTTTTTGTGTTCGGCTTACCTTGCGCACCAACAAACAAAGTTTCTAAATTTTAAATTGGAAAAAGAAATCTGGTACTAATTAATAACTTTAAACAAAAGTCTATCATTCAAAACTTAACTTTAGATCCTGGTCTGGTGGTAGTGTGCTGGTGGTCCAGCCGGCTTTGCTCCTTCCCCGACTGCTCCCCCTCCTGGCGGCGGCGCTGGTGGCTCCCGAAGACATCATGCGAGGTCCAGGCTGCTGGCTGGGAGTTGGTGCGGGCTGGGCGAGTGTCCGCGCTCGTAGGTGCACGGTCCGGTTGGAACGTTGCTATGTGGTGAACGATGTGCGCTACGTATAGCCACATGAACTACTCTGTCTGGTCGTCCGCTCAACATGCTAACCCTTGTATGCTCATTGGTTTTACCCTGACCGCGTCATAGTACCAAACCTGTCGGCAATGCTACATCGATCATCAGCCTGTCGCGACCGACACGATTGCAGCGTCCTATTCACGTCTGTAAAGCGCGAAAGGCTGAACGGATTTAGATGAAATATTTCATGAAACTTATAAAGTAAGAAATTAATACGGACGAGATCGCGAAGTAGGCTGGTGGTTATTTAACATTTTTTTAGTTTTTATGATGTCGTGTATTTTATCAATTTTGGTCAAGCATTTTATAACGGGAGATTGGCAATCTTCTGGGTTCTTTGTTAAATATCGATAAAGGCGGTGTATGTTTACAAGACTCTGGGTTCATTATATTAGCAAAAATATAATCTGGAATAAACTGGTTTATTTTTTTCTGGTTTCTGGTAGCGTACGGTCTGTTCACGCGCTCCGTCGGGTTTTCAGGTGTATACGGCGCGGTAAAACAGTGTTTAACTCCGTACTTTTTTGTTCGAGGCAGCGGTGTATTCTGACTTGCAGTTATCACTTGCCTTGTCTTGTTTGTGTTATTTGTTTGCGTCTCGCTGGCTTGCCTTTGCTGTGATTGTTTAAATGTTTTGCATTTAACGCATTTTCGCACATAAATTGACACATCTCTGTACATACAGGGCCAATAAAAACGCTGGGCAATTCTTTTTAATGTTTTTGACGCTCCAAGATGCTCTGCGTTTGCTTCGTGGTTTTTTTTTATTACTTCGAGTTTATTTTCCGGTGAAACACATAATTTCCACTGTGTTTCGTTTTGTACTCGTGCTTTGTAAGAAGATTTATTTATTCTTTTGAAGAGCCTTCCGTTTTCAATACTAAAATCTGGATATTTATCTGGACTTTTCGTGACTCCTCTAATTTTTGTGTTGTACCAATTTTGTTTTGCAATCATATTGGTGCGAAGCGGGTTTCCGGGTAGTTCTTTTTGTGTACAAGACTTATACTGGCTTTTGTTTTCTTTCTCTGGCTTACTTTTTCCCGCGGGTTTTGACTGTCTTTCTTGATTACGACTATCAACGTTTGATTGGTCGCTTAGCTTATCAAAGAATTTACGCATTCCAATGCGTTTGATGACGTCCATACCAATGATGATTGCTGCTGATTTGGGAAGAAGGTACATATTATGGTTCAAACTCATGCCCAGGAAATTTAGTTGCAGAGATACGCTTTTAGTTATGTCAACCGTCGTATTGTCTGCCAAATCGATTTTCCCGTCGATTGATTTCGACTTTAAGGCATTTTTCTGGCACAGTTCATATACTTTCTCGGTTATGAACGAGGATGTTGAACCGGTGTCTACGAGAGCTTCAAATTTATTTTCCAGGATTGTCACTTCTATGAATTCTCTATTGTCTTGACATTTCTGGTAGCTAGCGGTACATGCATTTTCTGGTTTTCTTCTGGACTGTACACTTTTACAGCAATTCTTGCTTAGTGTACCTATTTTTCCACACTCACTACAAAACAGTACATTTTTATTTCTGCACTGCGTGTACGCGTGCCCTGGTTTTCCGCAACTCCAGCAGCATCTGTTTTTGTCGTAATTGTACATATATTTCGCTGGATTGCTTTGATTTCCGGATTCATTTCTTCTGTATGAGTTTGGTTTAAGTTCTGGCTGGTTGAATTGGTTTTCCCTGGGCTGGACATTACTTGGTGGCTGGTACTTGTACTTTTCTTCATTTATCCTTTCATACTCGTTGCACAAATTAATAAGTTCGTGCAATGATGAATAGTCTTGCCTTTTTATGTACAATTTGTAGTCAGCGTGAGTATTCTCGAAAATTCTATCTAACTTGGTGTCCGCATTCAACTTTCCGTGCCTTCTCATCAAGGTTTGTATTTCTGTGAGATAGTCTGTGAATTTTTCTTTGTACTTCTGCTTTCGGGCTATTATTTTTTCCAACAGGTTTGCTTCATAATGGCTTGGATAAAAATAAAGCTTGAACTCGTCTACGAAGTTCTCCCATGTTTTCCAATTTTCTTGGTTGTTTCGTAACCATAGACTGGCCTTTCCCTTCATAAATCTGGTCAATAATGATATGAGCTGTTCCTTTTGTACATCGCAGGTGGTTACTAAATCTTGTAACTGCTCCAGGAATTCGACTGGGTCGTTGTGTGACGCGTCGAAACTGATGTCCCAGTTTTTTATGATGCTGTATAGGTCTTTACCGACCTTCGGTTTCGTTTCCCTGTTCATCTCGTCTGGTTCCTCTTGACTCTCGTCTGATTCTGCGCAATCCGACTCGTATTCGGATGATTCGGACTCGACCTCGTTCACCGACAGAATCAGTGAGGCTGTTTCTTGGTAAGACTCAGGTGTGCTTGAAGGTACTTCCTGTAATAGGTTTTTGGTGATGGTTTCCTTCAAGGTTTTGACGTTATATTCCTTGTTTGTCCTCGGATCCTTTGTTGGTAAACCTTTGCTGGTGGCTAACTGTAAAAGCTCAGCCTTCCTCAATTTGTGTATTTCTGCTGGTCCGGACATAAGATTTTCGCGGGTTTTATTTGTCTGTCTTGAACAACCTAGTCAGACTGAGTTCTTTTATGTAAATACTTGATGGTTTCGCACAAGTATTTAGTGAAATTGGGCGCCAAATGTAATGGAGTGCCGGCTAGCGCAGTCCATGGACATTAGAACTCAGGGCTAATCGTGACTAGGGGTTCGGGTTCAAGACAGAAACAACAGGTTTATGGTTTAATACAATCTGGTAATTTATTAATAACTTAATCTAGGTACATAGGTGCATGAAAAATAGAACACAATAGCGGTCATTAGGCAGGTATGGTCGCGGGGAAAGCGTGAGAAGCGAGATACGTTCAGCGGGACGCGGTCGGTACGGTCAATAGCGACAGGCGATGTTCAAGACGCAAACAAGAGCACGGACAGGTAAAATACAGTATAGCAGTACTGATGAGACAAGAGAGTGATATGCCCAGGAAGATATGCGCTTAAACAAATGATACAGGTAAAATTACGTTTCAGGTTAATGCCACTGGTAAATACGACATACCTTGTCTAGTCTCAAACTGGCCTACTGCCAGAACGGCGCCGGTCCACTTTGTCACGACAAGTGTGATCGCGTTGTCGAGCCTCGAACTGGCTTGCAGCCCAAAGGCGCCAGACCACTTCAACGCGACAAGCGGGATTCGCGTTGTACAGCCTCGAACTAGCTTGCAGCCCTTAGGCACCAGACTATTTCAACGCGACAAGCGGGATTCGTGTTGTACAGCCTTGAACTAGCTTGCAGCCCTTAGGCGCCAGACTACTTCAACGCGACAAGCGGGGTTCGCGTTGTACAGCCTTGAACTAGCTTGCAGCCCTTAGGCGCCAGACTACTTCAACGCGACAAGCGGGATTCGTGTTGTACAGCCTTGAACTAGCTTGCAGCCCTTAGGCGCCAGACTACTTCAACGCGACAAGCGGGATTCGCGTTGTACAGCCTTGAACTAGCTTGCAGCCCTTAGGCGCCAGACTACTTCAACGCGACAAGCGGGATGAGACTGTCGAGCCTCCGACTGGCCTACTGCCCAGGGGCGCCGGACCACTCTAAGACGACAGCAGGATCGGGTATTGTCTTAGAACTATGTTAGTGCTTAAGCTTTGGGACACACAGCTGGTCTAGTAGTTCTACCGTACCCCGAGGCCGTGAGACCCCAGAATGCAGCAGAACGATCAGCTTAGGACGGACAACACGAACATGGATTTCAACATAAAGTTAGTTTCGCAACGCTTCGCAAACGCAGGTAAATATCAGTGGCATCAAACACAAAAACCAAGAGAAACAGGGCGCAAACAATAGCTATACAAGGGCGGCAAGAAATAAGGGCGGACTTACAGGTATATCCCGGGAATGGGCAGGTATACGGGCTGCTCTACGGGAACAGGGGTGCGACGCGATGTCGCCAGGTTGCGCTGCTGGTCTGGATACGGGTAGCCGGTTAGCGGGTTTACGCGCCACGTCGCGGGACGTCTGTTTTGGCTGATGTAGTTCACGGGACTGTCGTTCGGAATGCGCGCGCGCTGGTTATAAAGACGCATGTACCATGACCGTCTCCCCACCGCGCGCCGGGGTCGACCGGCGTGGTGGGGATTGACTGCCGCGCGGTTCGTTGCGGTGTGCGGGGAACGGAGTGGGCGTGGCGTCACAATGCTCTGCACGTGCCGGCTGATGAGTCATCGCGGGGCGTGCAGGGCGGGGTGCGGGGCACCGTTACAGTTTGATGATTAGATTTTCAGTCAAAGCGAAGCGAATATTACGAAGACATACCCTTCTATAAATTTACTTAGTTCTTTAGCAACTCTATACTCCTATCACCTATACTACGTAAATCTTTGAACGTAAATATATCTTTTCTTTTGTAGAGATATATATATGATTGAATAAAAAGAGTTCAATGTGTTGCTATTAAAATATAATATTGATTGTATGTACCAAAATATTGTCTCTATGTATATATAATAAATTAAATAGAAAAAAGAACTAACTAATTTGGCCATTTATTCTTTCTGTCTTTTCTGTATTACTGGTTTTTTAATGTTAATATTACAATAAAAGTGTTGTAAATTACTTCAGAAAAATATAAATGTAGTTTGAGAATTAAGACTGGGAGATTCCGAACCAAATGTTGCTCTTGCGCATGTCGTCAGAATAAGCCGCGGCGACACACTTCCGCCGATCGGCCTATCACGAATTGTAAACGCTGCTGTGGCCGTATATCGACACGACACGGCATCAACATGGTTATGAGGTAAACAGCTAAATAATAAATAAATTATTATGGTTTAGCGGGCGGCTTTATTCGATATAATTATGAGTACATATGGTGAAGGAAAACGTCGAAAAAATATATTTTTCGCAATTTCCTGCTTGGTTGCCTGGAAGGGATTGCTACTTTAGCAATAAGGTCGCCTATTGGTTTCTTCTTTCACACTTAAAAATTGTAACAAACAGTACTATTTATTTCTGGTGTCAGTAAATATTTTTAGCATTGCATTGTATTGTATTCTGGCCCAATACCAAAAACACAAAAAAAAAACAAAATTCAATTTTTTTTATTCATTAAAAGCTCCCTCAGAACAATGACGTCATATAAGAAGCTAAAAAGCTTTGCTCAAATCTAGACCGGCTCTGGTCTCAAATGAATGTACACGCGTATGTAACAGTAAGCACCTAACCCTTAATAATATTAGTTCTACTTTTTTCCGAACGGATCGGTTGAAACAAATACCAAAACAAGATGAGCCCGGCGATGGTTGACCCATACCTAACGTGACCATACGTCCCGCTTTCGGCGGGACAGTCCCGCTTTCAGGCAGTCTGTCCCGGTGTCCCCGCGAGACCGAAATTGTCCCGCTTTTGCAACCAGACGAGACGCGGGAAAAAATAGGAATAAAGGAAGTAATATTGATTGTTTACTCGAAAGTTGAACAAATCACTTGGCAGACAGCTTACTGGAATTGGATGTGGAACCCACATAATCTACAACGCGATGAAAGCTACCGCTGATTGTCTTCCTGCTGACTTCGAGTGTATCATAGTGAAATTTTTCTACATCTACAGCGTTCGAGTAGAACCTTTGAACGAGTTTTGTAATTCTACCGAGACAGAATATTACAAACTGCTGGGCAAAGGTGGCTTGCGTTAATGCCCGCGCTTAAGAGTTATAAAAATGTTTGAGCCTTTGAAAATCTACACACAAAAAAAAAAATTTTATTACATATTTCCGCAAATGTCCCGCTCTGACAAAAAAAATAAATGGTCACGTTACCATACCACACCCCATACGTCAACCCGTGAACGTGGTGCTGCTTGGGGGGAGCTTACCGTTCCCCGAGCTTACCGTCCCGGAGCTTACCGATTTGTAATTATTACAAACAGTCGATTAAAATGTCAATCTTGCTTAAAAGTACTATTAGCAGCAAAAGTGCAAAGTCGAATTTTATACTTTATAAGAATAATAAGTTCTAGATCGCGGTTAAATAATCACGTTTATTAATCTGCTGGTGTAATTATCACAGGTTTTAATCATCACAATAATTTGTTTTTTTATTAATAATGATGGCAATTATTATCTTTTAAATATGGTTTTGCTATATTTAATTTAAGAGTTACACATACATTTTTAGTCCTATAACTTTCATCATTAAGTTCACATAATTCTGCCTGCAGTAACCAAACAAATACATTTCTTTACTTTAAAACACTTTTGATGTCTATTGTACTAGTTGGAAATAGTAGAAAAAAAAAACAAAATAAAATGTAATAAATTTTGTCAAAATCGGTAAGCTCCGGGACGGTAAGCTCGGGGAACGGTAAGCTCGGGGACGAACCCTGTTTGGGGGGACTGGTCTGCTCTAGTCGATTGTTGTGCTTGTGATAGATTTATTGGTTATATAGTTTAGTTTTTCTACTTTGACTGGTCGCCTTTCTCTAATTGTATAAATCGTTTGCACTCTTTGTTATACAAATAAAATTGTATAAAATAATAATTTATAATTTTGTAAAAATATTTTTAAAAGATGCAACGCCTGTGGAGTTTCTTCCAGCGAGTTCTTCTCCACAGAAGACAGCCAAATTGTGAACTCGCTTCGACGTCGAAAAGTGATTTATAAAATCTTACTTCGAATAATGTCCAATCACATGTTCTGGCTTCTAAACATATTTAAAAACTTTTTGAATCGAAAAGCAAATTAAGCTAGGTTCACTGCTGAAATGCAATGAAATACTGCGTTGCTTATCTGCCTGGTACTGTGCTTCCTACCAAGTTATTCCGTACTTTAAATTACTATCTAACATGCAGGTGTGCGTAATCGACGTAGCATGTACGTACTTAGAATACGGCGTATTGTACTCGTATATATATAACGCATATATATTGTCAAGTCAGCACTGAAAAAAATGTTTGGTTACCAGTAACCAACCATCCAGTAACACATACTTTAGGGACTTACGTTATCGAACTTCGTTTATAAAAACACCTTACAAATAGTTCGCAAGTCCCTAAAGTATGTGTTACTGGGAACCAAACTATTTTTCATGTGAAATATTTATAGTACTCTGACTGATTCATCTTTTTATTTTCTCGCCAAAAACTACTTTTGGCTTGAAAGGCAAAATACTATGATTTTCCATCCATTCCCCATGAAAGGCGACACCTTCCTTATAAATAGGGAGTATAGTACCATTCAAAGAACTAGGATAATCTGCGCCCGAAAAAAAAGAGCTTTTCTATTATTTTCTTCTGTGGCGATTGGTTAAAATACAATTTCATATACAGGGCGTCCCACGGCTATGCCACATGGAGGGGAAGTACCTTAAATATTGTAGGTAGAACATTTTACTGAAAGAAGACATTATTTTATTTCTAAAAACTATTAAAACTGCATTCATACATTTTTTAATAATTACATGGTTGAACCGGGAATCGAACCCGCTACATGAGGAAAAAAAAACACCCTGTAGTTTTATCATACCAATCGAAAGGCTCCTTCATAAGGATTATTTTTTGCTAAATAACATAGTGTCAGAAATAAAAGATAGATCATGAATTTTAACATTTGATGTGGTCGCCGAGATTTTTTTTATGCATGGGGTTACTAGCGACCCGCCCCGGCTCCGCACGGGAAAATGGTTATTGTGGGTTATCCTTTAGTATATTATGCATGTATTATACATATAAACCTTCCTCTTGAATCACTCTATCTATTAAAATCAAAGTCCGTCGCGTAGTTTTAAAGACAGGGAGTGTAATAATCGAAAGAGTGCGACTTTGTATTCAACAGCGTAGAGGTCATAGCAATTAATAAAATTGATAAATTTTGTATTAAAAATGTTAAAATACATAATCTTCCTTTTATTTCTGACACTATGTTATTTAGCAAAAAATAACCCTTATGATGAAGCCTTTCGATCGGTATGATAAAACTACAGGATATATTTTTTTCTCGTATAACGGGTTCGATTCCCGGTTCAACCATGTAATTATTAAAAAATGTATGAATGCAGTTTTAATAGTTTTTAGAAATAAAATAATGTCTTCTTTCAGTAAAATGTTCTACTTACAATATTTAAGGTACTTTCCCTCCATGTGGCATAGCTGTGGGACGCCCTGTATATGTCAGTAGGGCTACCACGAAGACTGCTTCGACTGTCGAGGAATGTAGGAGGAGAGGTCCTGTTGAGAAGCAACTGAGGATACTCTTTCAGCTCCTCTTCGGCACTCTGAGGGATTTCCTCCTAACATCGACACGGCCTCGTCAATGAACACTTCGCGATAGGCAACTCACAGATAAGTTGGTTAATCTGTAAGTAATGAATGACTTAGCAAAATAAAGAAAAAACTAAGAAAACATTTCAGTTAATGAAGAAAGAAAATTCTTTAGCAGCCAAATACATGTTCCTCCTAAAATCCCGAACAAACAGTGTCGTTCTGAGTGTCGCTCTACATTAATTGGTCGTAGTTGCCATAAATCCTACCCTTGGCTGGTTGGGGACTGGACAAATATTGTTAATTGGTTATACGCCACAGCACAGGTTATACTGGTGAATGCTGTGCTGTAAATTCCGTGGGTAAGTTATTTCTTTAAAGCTTCTTCGCCCAACAAGTCTGTACCACACGGCTCTATTGTATTAACGTCTCGTATATTTATAACTCAATTACTATAATTTACACACAATACCATTTTTGTATCGTAAATAAAACTTAACATGCATAGTATTGCATCTAAAGCCCTCTAGTAAGTTATAATATTACAATATATTATCTTATCTCCTCAGCTGCATGCGGGAGTGATATCAATGCAACGGTCATACGGGCTGGGAGACACTGCGAGCATTTCTCCTGTTTCAGAATGCACGTTAAACGGTTGATTTCTGATACTCCTAATGGTTATAGTTCAGAAGCTTTTCAAAGTGTAAGTGGCTATTTAGAAAAATATCGAAAAAACTTCCTTAGTCAATGGTTTTCATCAATTTTAAATACTTTTTCAGAGTTTTTAAACAAATTTTGAAACTCCTATACAAAACATAAATTTTAATTAGACAGTTTACATAGAGAAGTAAACTCAAGAAAATATTTACGTTATATCCATGTCCTTTCAGCATTTGCTGAGCCGCCACTTACGTCTACTTGTATAAACAGATTAGGCAAAAACTAGTCTAGATTCGCGCAAACATCTATTTTTTTTCTGACCTGGATCCAGGTTTCAGCCATATGCCGTATTTTTATCAATCAGTCATTCAAGTTCACTCAAAGAGCTTCATATTTCTCTGCGACTTCATATTTGTCTTATTGTCGAAACCAAGTATTTGTAGAGCGGCTTATAAAACTTCAGTTCCTTTAGTAGCTACAGGGTAGCAGACATCTTAATAAATTATTGATACCTGGCAAAATAAATCATCTGGGTCACTTATCGTGTGATCTGTGAACGATCCTCAACAACTCTATCGCGAACCTATTAAATATTTAAAAAAAAAATCTCCTTCTCAAAACACTCACTCATCGCGACTCCTCATAAACTATGCTTTTAACCCTTCATTGACCTCTCTCCCAGGGCCGGCGCTCCGCATTTAGCCACCAGTGCCCCCAAATTGGGTTATCGGTGACTAGGGTTGCCAACAAATCTTTGGCGAAATATAGTATTTTTTTTAAATTGTTTTGAAAAATATAGTACACTTCTAAAAAATATAGTATTTAATGAATAATAAATAAATAGACAATGGTATATTTGCCACTTATTCATTTTTATAAAAGGTATTTTTTTGCACTATAGGGATCTTTAGTAAAGTCATGCAAGCTTTCCCACTCAGGTTAATATTTTTGGAGTATTTTTAGCTTTTTAATCGGTGTGTCATTAGTACCACTTTCTTCCATGACTATTTATTTTATACCTCAACTATTCAAAAAAAGAATAAAATCTAATTGAAAATAATTACCAAAGTCCCACTATAAAAGTAAAAGAAACAAGACCAAACCAGAGAAGATGGAAAGCCGCGCTTTGCTTTTGAATATTCCCACTTCTCTGGACCAAACATAGTATTTGGATGTTGTCAATTTGACATTGACAAGTTCAAAACCAAAAAAGGATTATAGATAGGTACGTTCGGATTTCAGATATATGCTAGCCTCACGCAAAAGTTAACGTAAAAGCACGTTCATAAATAAAAACAAAATAGAATTTGTTTGTTAGATTTCAGTATGAAAATATAGTATTTTTGCGTACTATATATTACTTCAACAGTATATAGTACGCAGACTCGAAATATAGTACAATACTATATATTATAGTACGGTTGGCAACCCTATCGGTGACAGAACTGACAACTGACAGATGACAGATGCGCCCGCGCCGACGACGCCGGCGTCTGCCTCAGCTGGTTATGGGCACATTATGGATGATTGATGGACGGGACTAGCCGTAATAACAATGTTATGGATTATATTATTAACACATTTTGTCTGCAGTTTCAGTTAAAGCATCGAAATAGGTCTAAATACCTGAAAGTAAATTTTCGATCGCAAAAATACTTTTTACATTAAATACCCGTGCACCTGAAACGGTTTAGTTTCATTGTAATTGGTTTGAAGTTTACAATAAATTATGGGCTTATTATGCTTTTCGGGCAATTTATTATGTTTTCAAGTAGATATTATACATTGCATGACATTTAATTATTGTGTTCAGAAGAATGAGAATCAAACCCGGTACCTTTGTACAGAAAGGCCAATGTTCGACGGCTCCTCTACTGTAAGCTCTCAATACAAAATATTCTCAAATGAGAAGAAGTTTAATATTTAATTAACGAAAGTATTGGAAACTTTCTCAAATTGGTATAGTCAATTTCAAAAACCGTTTCATTTAAAGTATATATGTATGTATGTAGGTACACTCAGCATTATAAATCAATGACAACATTCGGATTGTTTAAATCACTTCACAGGTTCACACCATATTACAACTGTATTTTCCTTTATAAGAATCTGTCTTTTTGAGAATCTGTCCTTCTGCGAACAAAGGTAGAGACGAGCTTTATTTCAAAATTTTGTTTGCTGTAGACGTGACTGGGAAAAAAAGTAAATATAAGAGTAAGTAATATAAACCCATAAGAAATTTAAAGATCTAATTCGGTACTAAATTAAAATCTGAATCGGTATGTTTATAATGTAGCTGCCTGTACCCATTTTCACGTAATGTTACTTTCAAAACGAATCTTGAATGTAAAAGTAAAGACAAATTAAAATAGCTTAAATAAATATAATAAGTAATGTTTTTCTTTTAACAAAATTAGCGGAGTCGTAACATGTTGTAATGAGCGCTGATCAGCATAATTATTGTTACGAAACTAAAAAACTGTCTGGTTTTATAAAATACCGTTACGCTGATACCGGAGTGATAACGAGACTTTACGAGACAGCTACACCGCCGTACTGTCAAGAGCACGCTAAGTTGACCCATTTGAACTTTACCCCGTCCTTATGTCCAATGAATAAGGAACAGAATCACAGTACACTTGTTCAGCTTACCCGCACTTGACCGTACTAGGGATGTGCCGTTCCCGGGAATATTCCCAAAATTGGGAATATTGCTAAAAGCAACATTCCCGTGCCCGGGAATATTCCCAATTGCTGGGAACAAACCGGTGAATTTGCAGATCTTTTGTCTATAGTCCGATATCTATGAAATTCGGTCTAAGGCTATGTTTTGATTAGAAAACAATAGCACTATTGCACAATGCTGAACTTATAACTGATTTCAGTTAAAATGAAGTAAAAAAATAACAAAAAGGCAACTTTTTCGTTTCTGGATCGATAACTTCCAAATTCGAAATCTAGAGGTCCAAGTAGTCTCTGATAATAATTCCATCGTCAGATTTGAACAAAGGCCGCTATCCTGAACTTTATGTTTTTGAACCAATATCGATTTGAAAATCCATAAAATAGTGGTTTCCAACAACAAATCTATCGTATACCTTGATTTGGTAATTCAACTTAGCAAATTCAATTACAAAATAATTACATTTCGTTCAGTTTAGTTATGTTTTTATGAAACCACGATTCTTTATTCAACGGACATACTCGTAATAAGAACATATTAAGGTCATAATATTCTGTGTCACAATTAAGAACGGTGCAAAGTCAGTTGTTTTTTCAAATGGCTGAAGATATTTTCTTGAAACATAGCTAGGAACACTTGGTTGTAACACCTTGCAAACAAAACAAAACTAGATTAAAATTGGCGCATCCGTTTAGGAGCTAAGATGCCACAGACAGACAGACAGACAGACAAACAGACAGGCACACGTCAAACTTGACACCCCTCTTTTTGTCGGCGGTTAAAAATGGCGCCCATTTTTTAAGTATAATTCTGACCTCAGATTCGCCATCGGAAACCTCTGGGGACCCCATATATCAATTTTGAAAGCAATTAGTTTAGAAACAAAAATTTCATCGGTATACAGGAATTTACTAAGAATTCTTAGCAACACATTATTGCCTAAAAAAGTCCAAACATAAATTTTTTAATAAATGAGTCTTATATTTTGTTACAAAACATATAAAAACTAATTTAATTTAACTAAAAATAATAAGCAAAGAAATATATGTATGTGTTTGAATGTTCCCACCAAGCGGGAACGTTCCCGGGAACGTGGGAATATTCCCGGGAATATTTCCATTGGGAAGTTACTGGGAACGGAAATATTCCCGCGGCACATCACTACGTACTACTTACTACACAAAATCACTCAATGAACTTATAAAACATATGCATAACTTGCTTGCTATAATATCACAAATTTAGTTCTTTATTCATATTCTCAAAGTCAATCAAAGAGCGACGGAGAGGGCTAGAATATGTGCTTGGATTTTTCCCGTATCGCATGATCGAATCAGAAATGATGAGATCCGCAGCCAAGTCCGGTGAAGCTTGATTGGTCGTACCTTTTCGACACGAGCATAGGTTTATTAAAAATAAATAAAAAAAAGAGATCCGCAGGCAAACCAAAGTCACCGACATAACTAAAGCGTCGTCAGTGGGCGGGGCACATTGCGCGTAGAACAGCCGTTGTGGCATAGAAAGGTTCCCAAATAGTGATTGTGAAGACGTAGCGTGGACAGGCCCCCCACAGATGGACCGAGACGATCAGGAATGGTCGCCGAAGAACCCTTGATGATGGCAGCACACAACCTATCATTGTATTTTTTCAGCAGTGGGCGGTTTTCAGCTAAAGGATATTTTTTTCCCGTTTCATGAGAATGGGCAGTAGCGATCATTTTCGTAAATAACAACATCTACAAAACCAACAAAATCTTAATAAAATAATGTTTCTTATTCTTATTCTTATTCTACGATCACCAACCCGCTTGTCAAACATAAGAATTAATACACATTACACATCCCAACTAAAAAGAAGACGCAATAGTCCAGCAGTGGACTAAAGAACAGCAATCATTAATAGCTCGCATATTGTGTCCCCACCGAGGGGCTCGAGCCTACCCTGAAATCAGGATGAATACATTCATTCATTCATTTATTCGCAAACAATAAAAATTGTGTTCGAAATTACATATTTGTACATAAAACAAGAAAGTAAGAAACAAATCAACAACCACAAAATAATTACATTCAAATTCAGTTAAATCAACAATTACAAACAACATGTCATTAGAAAGATAAACCCACAAAATTTAACATTAATGTCAGCAATGCAAATAATTTATGTCATACAAAAGTAAAATAAATCAATATATTATCACAAGTCACAGAATACATTACAATCAAAATTCGTCACAAAAAAAAAAGAATTAATAATAATACATTAATACATAAAAATATGTAGGTACATTTACCATTGTACAATGAAAATTAAAATTAAAATAGGTCTTAGTCGACCACGCTGGCCCAGTGCGGGTTGGTCAACTTCACATACAACCCTTGAAATACTTCGCAGGTGTGTGTGGAGGTTTTCTCACGATGTTTTCCTTCACCGTAGAGCGTCGAATAAACGTACATATGAATTCGGAAATCGAAAACACATTGGTACGTGCCGAGGTTCAGACCCGCGAACTTCCGAATGGAAGTCAACGGCCCTAGCCATTAGGCTACCGACGCTCTCAACAGAACAGCAATAGCTAATTGCAAAACAACACCAATAGACATGCGCGTTCCGCTCGCTAAAACCAGCTGATATGATAAATATCTGCTATTGTTATTACTCTGTTATTACGCAAGCTATTATTTAATCTAGACGGTTACTTTCACGTCACTCGCCTTCCGCGGTTACAGTGCAGTTTTTTAACACTAAAATGCACTCGTGTCAAAGTGCGAACTAAGATAGTGATTTGTATGTGAAGAATGAGTAGGCTCGGCTCTAATGTGTTTATACACGCATATAGAAAGCCTGTCAGCGCGTGTGTTGAGAACGGAGAAAATTCAATAGGTTGTTTACAGAGATGATGGTTAAGAGGAAACTATGAAAGCTAAGGTTTTGCGGTTAAATAAACCCGGGTTTATTAAGCCTAAGCTTATGTTGCATAGTTGTAGTGTTTAGCTTTACAGGAATTTCAGGAAGAGTCATCATATCTGTGATGAGTTAGATTAGCCTAGTTAGAGCTAGAGCGCCTAATAATCTCGAAATCTGACAGATATTTTTTTATCAGCTTACCTTGCCTTCTGAAGGGCTCTAGACTACTCTAAATTGATCTTTAGATATGGTGATCGAACAGGCCTCCATCGCCTACGCTGCCCAAGTGTTAGTTGACTTTACAGTTAACCTTCAAATTTATTTTCATTTCTTACTTCACGTTGTTTTTCTTTACCATAAACGTAAAAAAATAACACATTTGTAAGTGGCGGTGAACGAACCTAGATGCCATGGATTTAGCAACGGCCGTAACCACTACGCCATCGACGCTCTATAAATACATATATATATCTCTAAATAGGAAGCACAACTCGAGTTAACTCGATTACTTCTTTTTACCCTTCGCAAACCATTCTTCTGTATTTCCAATAACTTGAAATATTGCTTATACAAGTTCTAAAAACGTCACGTTCTATTAATCACTAGAAATGTGGAGAATTAATAAAAACTATTTTAAAAGATACAAACGTTTATGTTTTTTTAATTATATGATTGTGTTGCAAAATAAAGGTATCAATTCACAGTTGAGTCAAAGAGGTCATGCATGATTAATCATGAATCAGTAAACAAATCAATCAGAACATTCACATGACTAGAAATATTCCAGTCAATTAAATGACAAACTCTGGATTGTGTTTCTGTGAACTGTTTGTTATAGTCACAAGATAGAAGAGTCGATTGAAGTGGCCTTAGTGTAGTGGTCATCTGAGATAATTATTATGACCATAGCCGATGAAGAGGGTTAAATTTCATAAACATTAAGTCAAATTAGGTTTATGGCGTTTTAGTTCTCTTGTTTTTGTTAATTTGTCACTGCATTTAACTAAATGTCACGTTTAGGAAAATCCTCGAGTTACCAAACCCAAAAAAGTAGTATCTTTTTAACTTCTATTTCTAACTATTCTATAATATCCTATTTATCCAAGGAACTTAGGTGTACATAGTACTTATGCAATCCAATGATCTAAAATCCGACATGGCAGCCACACAGACACGTCCTATTCCCATCCCATTAACTTTTTTAGAGATTTTAACAACAAAGTTTCGAATAACTTTTTCTGTAGGTACACTTAAAATTAGGCGGATTGATCGGGATGAAAAAAGAGGGATAGATTTTCTAAACATCATTTCATAAGCATATAAACACCGTTCAAGAGACAGCTTTGTTCAAAAATAAAAATGTGGTTCATTTAAAAAATAGAGCAATTATTTCGTCCATTTAATAAAATATAAAACAAAAGTAGTGATATAATCATAAGTTTACTTAGTTGGCTATATATATATATATTGTGTAGATACTCGTCTATTATTATCAACTATGTAAGCTTTGTCGTCTAACAGAATGTCAATTTAGCAAATTGACTAAACTCGTGATGTTTTGTCACGAGCTCTCCAATTTGAAACAATATTCAATCCGATCAAAGATCATCTTGATTGCTATTTTGAAGCAAGCAATTTATTTATTACTAAATATACTAAAGTTCGACAATGACCTAGTATTTGTAGGGGATTTAGAAAGGTGACAGAGCAATTTGGTTCTGACTGACTGCAGTGCTATGTAAAACTCATTTGCAATTAAATAAATAAATAAATTGAAAAGGTTTTCATTCGAAGTAAGCTTTTTCTAACCATCTCTCGACGTTCAAAGTAATAAAATATTAAGGAACTGGTTTATCCGGCCATTGTTATCATTCAAAAGTAGGGTAAAAAATAACTTACGAAAACTGATAAATAAGCAAGCAAGAAAATCTTGTAGCATCACCTCCCTTTTAAGGGAAACCATGAAACAACTGTCATTTCATTACCATAAATATGACGTATTAAATATTTTTCACAGGATGTAGTTGTAAAGAAATTCCATTGTAGCTAAGACAATGCACTTTATACAGCCCAACAAGGTCCAATGTCAGGCCAGCTGGCGCGTTGTTTCCTAAACAAAATGTGATAACATTGTAGTTCTGAAAATAGTTGTAAGTAAAAGAATTATTTAGAGCACTTACTCTAATAAAATAAGATGTCATAACCAAATTGGGGAAATTCTTACAAAATGAAAATTTCTCACCAGGATTCGAACCAGGGACCTTTGTAATGTGATCCGAGGTGTATATAATATCAAGTTGAGATACATATTGCTATAACGAATAATTGCTTTATGTTAGAAGAAGGAAGTACAGTCTGTAGGTAACGGTATAATTAATCTATAGTGTCAATGCAAGTGGGAAAGGAAATGTGTCGTATTTATATCACAAAAGGAAGTTGTTATTCTGTATCGACATTCATTGCTCATTTTGCGCTATAACGACATAACAGTACTGTATGTTTTTATTTACTAGGGTTAACAAATTAGGATATAAATAACATTAAGAATTATGTATTATATGTACAGTCAGCTGCAGAGTACGCTACTCAGCCGGGCCACAATAAATGTTTTTTTTTTACTATTTTTAACGACATATATGATTTTTCGAAACTCGTACATTATGTACGAGTGACGTAGGTACACTTTGTAATTAATTCATTTCGAAGTTAGGTGGCGGCGAATTTGCAGAGTAATACATAGATTTTTGCGTGTGCATCTGGATTGAGGGCCCATTTTTTTAAAGTTTACAAAACGATTTGAGATTTATAGGGGATTTAATAAAGAATAGTAAAAACATGAAGCACAGGGTCACGAATTTCTTAAACATAAATTGGAACTGTGGTGATTAAATAGCTTGGGCTCTCAATCCAGATGCTCGGCTAAATTGGCATATTTCAAATCTCAAAAAGTACTACCTCTGGGTTTATAATTTTTATTTCAGCATTTAGTTAAGAATTTCTAAAATATGTATATAAATTCTTAAATTTGTATAATATGATTTACATATTAATATTACGATTTATCTTGGGCCCTCAATCCAGACATGTCTGGACTGAGGGCCCAATATTTGACTTGCAAAACATTAATTTATATAAAGAAATACATAAATATGACTTCGATATGTTATATTTAGACACCTATGTGAATTCCTAAAAGATAAATAATGACACAAAAGTTAATTGTTTAAAAGTAAATGACGATCGAAAATAATCGAAATTTACCAAAACGTCTGAACTGAGAGCCCAATATTTTCGGCTTTATCGACTAGGCTCACCCTCATAGATCACCAGTAATTAGAATACGTTCTTTTAGAAAATTTAAACTAAAAGATTATAAATAATCCGTTCTTCTAAATTGCATACTTTAAGAGAAAATCGGTTTTCAATTTTTTATATGAGAAAAAATTGTAGGGTGGATATGATTTTGTTACTTTTTCGGACAGAAAGTCTTACCTTTGCAGATAATAGCATTATTTATTTTCATAAATTAAACATGGTTGGTAACATAAAAAAACGATATATTCCACAGAAAGGGACAGTAAAAATACACATATAATACAAACTTAAGAAACAGTTTCGTTCAGAGAAGCAAGTAAAAGATATTGTTATTTTCAGTTTTGACTACACCCCAGATATTAATGGCTTGGGATTTTTTATGCTTATAACTTTTTTAAATATAACTTACTTTTATTATAGACTAGCGACCCGCCCCGGCTCCGCACGGAAAAATGGTTATTGTGGGTTATTCTTAAGTATATTATGCATGTATTATACATATAAACCTTCCTTTTGAATCACTCTATTAAAAAAACCGCATCAAAATCCGTTGCGTAGTTTTAAAGATTTAAGCATACATAGGGACATAGGGACGGAGAAAGCGACTTTGTTTTATACTATGTAGTGATAATTACTTTATTTACATTTTACTTGTCTGACGAGTTAGGGTTTGGGACGATGACAAATCCACGAAACTGACCAATTAGAATCCGATTCACAGATAGGTACTTAATTGAATCAAAGATCATTAAAATCCATGCAGCCGTTCCCGAGTTACAAAATATTGTAAATAACACGACTTTGTTTTATATGTACCTACAGATTACCTACAATTTTATCAAGATTGACCGTAATGGCCTTTTTTCTTTACATCGGGTGCGTAGGAAAAACAGATGACTTGAAATGATATTCGTTAAATGAAAATAGGCAATATTAATGTGATCTAGGTACCTACTTACTTACGTTGACAACAAATCACTGCACATAAATCACAATTGCTTATGACAGATCGAGCAATAAATATTTACTTAGTCGTTTAAAAAATACCTTGTATGAGAGTACATACTTCAGTGGCTGCCCATCCGCCACCGAAGGAACTGTCACATACTTTTTCTTCTATATTCTGTTCTCTTCAACCCCAATTCTCCTTCTTATCTCAAAGATATTTTCATTTTTCGCTCAGTGCCGTAATCTTCGTTCGTGTAAAAGACTGTTACTTAACATGCCCCTTCATTCTACAAAATTTTACTCCATGCAACTCATGTTTATGGAATGATCTTCCTGAGTCGGCCAGGCGAGCCCCTTCACCCGAGTTCTTTAAAATGCGCGTTATAGCGCACTATTCATAGCTATTTGTGTAAAGTATTATTATTTTTTAACTATTTTATTTAATGTTGGTTAAGTTGAATTTTAGTTTATTTCAAAACCTACTCTGTATAAAACACCAAACCAACCCGCATAACGTTTACCTACGCTATTTTCATACCCAAAAGTTTCCTGGTAGAAATTGCTACCTCAGCAATAAGGCCGCCTTCTGACTCTTCTGTTTTGTTCTGTTTTTCTGTATATGTGTTGTGTTTCTGCTGGTGTCAATAAAGTATATTTTTGTATTATATTGTACATACGGATTAGTCTCCAAAAAAGCACGAAATCATATCCACCCTACAATTTTTTCTCATATTAAAAATTGAAAACCGATTTTCTCTTAAAGTATGCAATTTAGAAGAACGGATTATTTATAATCTTTTAGTTTAAATTTTCTAAAAGAACGTATTCTGATTACTGGTGATCTATGAGGGTGAGCCTAGTCGATAAAGCCGAAAATATTGGGCTCTCAGTTCAGACGTTTTGGTAAATTTCGATTATTTTCGATCGTCATTTACTTTTAAACAATTAACTTTTGTGTCATTATTTATCTTTTAGGAATTCACATAGGTGTCTAAATATAACATATCGAAGTCATATTTATGTATTTCTTTATATAAATTAATGTTTTGCAAGTCAAATATTGGGCCCTCAGTCCAGACATATCTGGATTGAGGGCCCAAGATAAATCGTAATATTAATATGTAAATCATATTATACAAATTTAAGAATTTATATACATATTTTAGAAATTCTTAACTAAATGCTGAAATAAAAATTATAAACCCAGAGGTAGTACTTTTTGAGATTTGAAATATGCCATTTTAGCCGAGCATCTGGATTGAGAGCCCAAGCTATTTAATCACCACAGTTCCAATTTATGTTTAAGAAATTCGTGACCCTGTGCTTCATGTTTTTACTATTCTTTATTAAATCCCCTATAAATCTCAAATCGTTTTGTAAACTTTTAAAAAATGGGCCCTCAATCCAGATGCACACGATTTTTGCCAGGTGGGTACCTAATTCTGAATAAGGCTGCTTTTCCCACCAGAGCTGTGCGATGTAGCTAAGCGCTGTGCGAGGAAAAAATCCACCAATAGAATCACTAGGCTAGGAAAATGGAGTGTTTCTATTGGTGGATTTTTTCCTCGCACACCGCTTAGCTACCTCGCACGGCTCTGGTGGAAAAACAGCCTAAGGCTGTATAATCAGCACCAATAACGTTTGTTAAGGAAGTAAAATGATCTTTATTCACTGTACTTGCTCTACTTACAGCAGACACACCGTATAATTGACAACACAGTAATTTGTCCATTTATATGCTACGACTTGCGCACGCGCTCTTCCCGACGAGACGGTATTGTATGCAGATACTGACTTCTAAATCAACTTTAACACACTTCAAATTCAACTTTATTTAGAAGCATATAAGGCTGACAACGATTGGATCAAAAGTACTCGTAAATGCATATGATAGAAGCAAAGATTATATGGTTAAATCGAGCTTAAAATTCACATCAGTTGTGACTGACCGTATAAGTCTGCTTGAAGTACTTATAATATTTTCTATAAGTACCATTGTATGTTTTCCACGCACTGGAAGGTACAGGGTGGGCAGGTCTCTCTCAAGGTAGACTCAGGATCTGGTGTGGGTCGCGGGAAGCTGATGGATGCGGGCATGGAAGTCTTTCGGCTGAATGAAGAATATAATTTCTTTTTTTATCGAACTACAGCTTCTACTAAGGAAAGCAATGCCCAACAAATAAAAAAAGCAGAAGAAGGCACAAAAACGTTGTATCGTAGCATGTGTAATTTGAAGTTGGAGTTGTATCCGTAGCATGTGTAATTTGAAATTAACAGATACTTGTAAGCCTTATTTTAGAAAATTAAAAATATTGACCCTTCCATGTCTATATATTTTTGAAATATCTGTTTATGTAAAGATGAATTCAGAACTATTTGTAAAAGTTTCGGAAAAACATAGCTTAAATTTAAGACACAGAGACCGTTTTTGTCTTCGTACATCAAATACTACATTTATGCATAGCAGTGTCCTCTGTATGGCACCAAAAATATTTAATAATTTGCCAGATTGTATTAAACATTTAGAGTTAACGCTATTTAAAAAGAAATTGTATAATTTCCTAATTAACAAATGTTATTATAGCGTAAATGATTTTCTTTCAGACTAAAACAAACATATTTGTATGCTGTTTCTTCCAGCAGAGTTTGGAGGATCTTAATAATGTATCTTGAAGACCATTTCATGTACCCCAAATTCACAAATAAAATATTTTGATTTGAATATTATCCCGTTTTAAATCTTAATGTTTTAAAAAAAGTTTACTAATTCTTCTTCAACTTGCCGAATTTGGCGATTATCAAGATGTGGAGCGAGCGGAAGTACCGATAACTATGTAATGGCGGATCGGCCAATCAGAGCATGCTGGCTGCTGCAGCGCCCGCGCAGACAGTGACCGTGCAGGGTTGAACTTTTTTTATTACTAGCTTTCCGCCGCGGCTCCGCCCGCGTTAACAGTTTTTCCCGTGGGAATGTGGCATTTTCCCGCGGTTAAAGGTAGCCTATGTTGCTCAGGGTGAATGTAGCTTTCTAATGGTGAAAGAATTTTTGAAATCGGTTCTGTACCATTTGAGTTTATTCATTACAAACATACACACACACGCGCATAAGTACAAATCTTTCCTCTTTATAATATTAGTATGTGACTCGTCGGAACTTGTTGTGTTGTTACCCCTATTCGTAAACAATATTCTGAGTCTTTTCACCCTTTCTACAGACATTTAAGTGTCAGAAAAGGACAGAAATGTTGTTTAATTTAAGCATCTTAAGCATCTTTAATAAAAGCACAGAAGGTAAAATTCCACAAATAAATACATAATATATAGAAGCAGTAGAAAAAAGTCTTATTACATTAGATCTATTCTACTGATGATAGTCTTGGTGGTTTTACATAACCTTCATGCGTGACACCCCTGATTCAGCCGTAGCCGGCCGAAATACAGATGAACACGAGAACTTATGTCAGACGTAATTTCAAAATCAGATCATGTTTTGCTAACTTTGGATATATTTACATTGTTAGCTACACACAACCTTCACTGTAAGGGTGCTCAAGAATAAAATATTCCTCCGTGGTATCTAAAAGAAAACATACGGAATGGTTCTGTATACGCTTGCGAAGAGATTCATATCTCGTTTACTCAGAGCTTTGTATATTAATTTACTTAGGTCTACTGTAGAATGGCAAAATCTCCTTTACTAGTACCTGCCAAGTTAGGAGATAAATAAAGGGAATCAAAATGTGACATAGTGACAACTACAATGAATCTAATATAATTGTGTCATGTTTTGAGACCTTTTCGAATAGGTATCTCACAAATTATGCAGCATTTCATAAATAGAAGCTCTTTTGACAAGCCAGTCAACATCCCTATTATTCGAATAAATTAGGAAACAGCTGTAGATAAATCTAAAATTTTTGATGAACTGTCAGAGACTTTTGTAATTTTAACTGCGGGACCTATGCCAATTATTTTTTTATTTACCTTTCCTTCGTAAAATCGACACGTTTCAAACTTCATCGGACTTGCGGGGAAGTAGAACCAATCAACCAACCACCACTTACCAACCAACCTACCGTAAGTACCAACTTTTTCCTTTTGTAAATTTTTCCAGCTAGTTGCTCAGTTCACGAATGCACCCGGAAAGTCAGTCCGCAAGGAATGGCGCCGTGTCCATCTGGGGTAGAGCCTTCTGCTACAGCTTCTGCTCCGCAAGTCCAGTGAAACTTGATTGGTCGTAACTTTTCGAAACAAAAAGCTCTGTTTGCTATCTAGTCAAAAGAACTTCTTTTTATAAAATGTCAAAACAATATTTTATAGAGAGATTGGAAGAGCCGCTTCGCTTTCGGCTCTTCGCTTTCGCTCCGAAAGCGAAGCGGCTCTTCCAATCTCTCTGATTTTATATGAAAAATTAAAGGGCATACTAACTTATGACGTCCAGGGTTGTATTGTCGTTTTTGTACGATTTTTATTTTGATTTGCAATAACAAATCATAAAATTAGCAAAAAACGCCCCTGCATAAGTTATACTAGAGTAATTTCAGATGTTTTATTTCCTACATAGTGTAAGATAATTTATTTTGAATACAGTCAATATCCCTAAAAAAAGAAAAAAAATCACGACAACTCTGAAAAGACTCTACCGACTAAGAAGAAGAAGACTTTTCCAGCTAGGACAGACATGAAATCATATCTTAGTGCAACTGCAATAAGTGGTTATTAGGAAGTATAGCGTGTGGCGTATAGCGAATTCACCTCGACACAGACCTTCTACGATGGGAACTACGCATCGATGCTCGCCACGCATGCCAATTTACACTGCTTGATGAGATGTCTGATTTACTGTTTTTTTATTCTCCAAGGTTTTCAATTTGCACATCTCTAAACCCATTAAATAAATAAATATGAGGGGATATACAATAATTGTGGACTGTGTTTCTATTATTTTGGTGTGCAATAAAATATATCACATTCTATTCCTCTTTAACTTCAAATCAGGAAGTTCCCAGCGACCAAATTAATAAACTCGTTAGAAACATGCGATATAGGAAATATCGTGCAGCTACGTTCTTTAATATCGAAGTTAATCGTCTATAGATATAGACACATGTATGCGTATAAATAAACTACCATCCTTAGCAACATAAATTACTTAGGTTACGATTACCTATATACGATACTTCACTGCAATTCGCATTAATGGAAAATTACAATCACGCAAATATCTTAGCAGTTATTTTATATATAAACATTTACATAACAATTATTTCATATAAGTCTTTTCCTAGACTATTAATTATGATGTTTTTATTAACTGTTGGAACTCTTCTGACCATTTCCTGCATTTGAGTAAGTAACTACTTAATTGCTTTTAGATGCCTCATACTGCAGCCATAGAAAGTTGGGTTGGCACCACCAGCATTACCATATTTCTTTTTTTCCGGGATTTTGAAACCTTTTTAGTGAAAAAAGCGGGATTCTTTCGTCAAAAGCGGGAAACAGTGAAAAAAGTTTATGTATAATAAAAAATCATAAGTTTTCAAAATTTTATTTTTATTTGAGTTTAAAATTACGTTTACGTGACATTAAATAGAAAAAATATTGATAGTATTTTCGATTAGATTTAGCCTATCGTTAGGTAGACCGGTAAACACTTGTCTGTGCCACCTAGTCGTTCTTCCTCAAGCTGCACGCACGGTCGAGTTGTCACCGAAAAGCGGGACAAAGCTGTCATCTAATTTTCATTAAAAAATCGGGATGTCCCGCCAAAATCGGGACGTTCAGCAAAGCTAGCACAGTTTAAAGCCAGGCGGTTAATATATATCATCATCTCAATTCTCAGCCGAAATACGTCCACTGCTCTGGACTGGATAAAGGCCTCCCCAAAGATCTTTACAATGATCGGTCCTGCGCTGCCCGTATCTAGCGGCTTCCTGCGGATACTATGTTTAAATGATAAGCAACAGGTTCAAAAAAGACTAAAATTAACCTTTTAGCACTTATACACTGTACACTGTCTCTACTTGTCAATTTTTTTCTTATATTTCCTCACATCGAATTTTCTCGGCAAAACCAAATATTGTTGTCACTGTTTTCTACCATGCATGATAGATAGAGTCGACAGCACTGCGTACGATAACAGTAACAGTACATAGTTACTATAGCCGTTATGAATCTCGATCAGCTTACTCGAGCGAATCGGAACGGATAAAATGGCGCGTGGGAACTTTGCTATAGGATTTAGAAGCGACAAGCGTTTAAGCGTTCCGAATAGAACTCGAGGTTTTGCAGTAATCGCTGCATAACGATGCTTTTTCAGTATGTAATAATGCAAACTAAGAATGCAAATAATTATTGAATTTGTATTTGAAAAAAAAACACATTACTAAACGTGCCTAAACTCTGCCTTCGGGATCCTATTTATTACTGAAAAGGCAGTTGCTAGCCTATCGTGTGGGTTTTGAGTAGGGTTGCCATCCGTCCGGGTTTCCCCGGATTTGTTCTAGTTTGGAGGGCGTCCGGGGAGCGTCCGGGCGGGGTTGAAATCATAGTCCGGCAATAAAATTCTGGGTTTTGCATCAAAGCCCGACCCCATCAATTTAAAAAAAATCACACGTGCACAGATTATTTAATAAACTGCACAGTATTTCATGCAAAAATTACTTAAAAATTATGTTTTTTCATTTAGATGTAAGTGAAAAAAAAAAGTATTACAGTGTCCGGGGTGACAGCTCCAAAATCCGGGGAACTTACGCTTTCGATCCTGGGGGGCAAGTTTTAGAAATGGCAACCCTAGTTTTGAGGGTTACTCTACGTTACAGACCCTGGAGTCAGAATTGTAGATGATAGCTGAGACCAACAACTTTACGTGCCATGGCATGCAGTCATCTTTTTTTATTGGGAGAATCAATTTGGTTCGAGCAAGCAGCGAACTGAAAATCGCAGCAACAAAGTGGCTGGCAGAAGCATTTAGCCGTCCGTATATGTTATGATGATGTAGGTAAATACCTATGTCTTATCTTAAGTATTCACTACAAAAAACTAAAAAACATAAACTATTTTTTATATCATTAATTACCATCACATGATCGATTTATTTTCCGGCATCATTATGCAATAAACCACTTTCGTTCTCTTGTAAAAGACTGCAAGTAGAATGACGAGTTCAAGTTAAGACCACTAGATAGTACAGATGAGTATGCTAATTTAACTGACAGGCTTTTTGTAATTGTAAATAGTCAGTCAGTACCAATTTATTAAGACAACATAATACTCGTAAGTAAGAATAAGCAACCCAAAAATCTACCCTGGGGAACTACGAGTATACCTTCAAATTGTTAAATGTATTAGAAAACAAACTGACATAATATGCGTATGAGACATTTCGGAAAGCATGGTGGAGTTATCCTAGTTTATATGCAACTGTAACATAGATTATGCCCGTTTTCTATAGGGCAGACCACATATAAACTCTGATTCCATCTGTGGGCTTAAACCATTGCTCACCTCTTTATAAGTTAATAACAATGAGAGGCTAATCGTTAATGGTATCTAAGATGTATGTACATTCGATAAAAGATCATAAACCTACGCATAGGATACAGGTATGAAGTAACTCCACCGCACACAGTATTGTTACTGGGAACAACAAAGGCATTCCACGCGATCCTTGGCAGAACCAGTTTGACGCATAAAATGTGGGTGGGGCCCGCATTTAGACTTCGATAGAGCGTTTGACTGCCTTGACTAGGCTGGTTTTACGGGCTGTATTTGTAATATTTTTAAAAGTTACACACAGAATAGACAGAAAGGCCATTTCAACGCGAAAAAGGCGCTAGTGACCTGTGAAGGTGTACTTATTGAGATCGCTCTAATCCTAATCTAATAATAATTTGAGTCACTTTGACCGAAGAACGTTTTAAAAAAATACTTCTTTGCGAAATTGCTCTTTTTTGCTTATTTAAAATACCGCCTAGCTAGATAGGTAGGTACTTGACTGCACCCAGCAGCACCATTGGGATAACTTTGCTCTTCAGTAAAATACAAACAAAAAAGCCGTTTCGTTTCTCCTCTCATTCGGACATTAATCTCGCTTAAAACGCATTTTCCGCGCTTCTGTCGCGCCGCCACTAAATATCTTTACTGCACTTTCGTGTGCGAATCTTCTAATTGCGTTGTAGAAAGTCAGCGCAATGTTTTTTCAGCTGTTTCATGCGCCTTCCGAGCGTCGCCGGAATGAATTTTGTACGTTACTTTACTTGTATTTCAGCACAAGTTAGGGGCACTAACAAGATGAAAGTGGATCAGGGCTGTCTAATACATAATTAGGTATTATTATTTTATAGCTATACGAGTAGCGGCGGCGTCGAGGATTCTTTAAAAAGTTACTTAGATGATGATGATGTCGATTTGGAGTAATAAATTCATACATTTATTTCGTAACAATTCTATTTTTGATTTATACATCAATTTATCAAAAGGATGTTGTAACATAAGTAAGAGCCAACAAAGTTTTCAGAAATTCATTAATTAAAAATCGTTGCCCAAAACGCCTGCCAATTCAATTATAGCAACATTCGAGACCAGAACAAAGAGAGATTTTAAAATCCAGCAGTTAGAATGGCTATACAGGCTTCGCGGTCGAGTGGTAACAGTAAGCATAATCTACGGGACTACGGATGTAAGCAGTCAGAAGGCATAGGCGGCTCAATAATTCAGACACCAAGGTTTATGAGGTATCTACCTATAATCATATAATCATCATAGTTTAATCATGATAATAAGAAGCACACGTAATGACCGAAAATTGTCCTGTAGGCAACCCTGTCACCGGTATCTGCCCATGCCTCGTTTAGACTCCGAAAGTGAATAGCGCGCGGGCGTTGCGACCACGACAGTTCGTTAGCGGAGATCAACAGGCGATTAACACTGCATTTATTACTCAGCTTAATTAGCTACCGTTTCATACGCCTACCACGCGGACGAAAGTGGGATTTATTGTCTATAACGTACATCCATTTTACTTAAAGATAAGTATCGCGACTAATTAATTAAAAAAAATTACCGATAGGAAGATATGTTTGTTTATTGTAATTGCTACTCAGCAATAAGGCCGCCTACATGTACACTTTCGTTCCTTTTTGTGAATTTACTGATCCTATTGTTTCTAGTGTGCAATAAAGTAGGTATACTCATTCTATTCTATTCTATTACTGTCCTAATATTTACAGTCGATGGCCATGTGGTTAGGGCTGTTGACTTCCATTCGGAAGTTCGCGGGATCAAGCCTCGGCACGTACCAATGTATTTTCGGTTTTCGAATCATATATATGTATCTCTTACGGTGAAGGTAAACATCGTGAGGACACCTGCACATAATATGTTGATGATATTATCTGCGAAGTAATTCAAAGGTTGTGTGTGAAGTTGACCTCAATTCAATTCAATTCTTTTATTTATACTAATTTCAATATTACAATTATTTTAATTTATTATATTACAACTATTACAATTATTGTAATAGTGAAATTAGTATAAATAAAAGAATTGAATTGAATTGAGTTAGTCAACTTCACACACAACCTTTGAATTACTTCGCAGATAATATCATCAACATATTATGTGCAGGTGTCCTCACGATGTTTACCTTCACCGTAAGAGATACATATATATGATTCGAAAACCGAAAATACATTGGTACGTGCCGAGGCTTGAAACTATTATAGTCTTAGGTTGGTACCTAAATTGCCAATGTAAAACATTTCTTTATAGCTGCACTCGCATTGGGCCAGCGTGGTCGACTAAGGCCTGTTCACTCTCATATTATTATGTGGTGGGAACATGTATGTGAAGTTACTGTTAACGAGTAGTTAAATCTATTTGAGAGCGAGCATCGTCTGTGGCGTAGTGGTTCGACCGGTGGTGTATGGGCGCGGGTTTGAGCTCCGACATGACACGTACGTATCCCGCATCCGAAATGTAAGTATTTTCGAATTTTTATATGCCTGCGGTGCTCAAAAACATCGCGTCAAAAATTAAAGAATTGTATGTGAAGTAGATCAACGCCCACAGCTTCGTTAAACGGCCCCCACAAAAAAGACGGAGAGGACACGAGATATGAGCTCACTGCATTGTGAACAAAAACACCTACGTTTAAAACTCATTTTTATTTACTCAAAGATAAAACAATAAATGACATTACACTGTAGGTAGGCGTGCCTACACATTTACTTTGCATAGATTAGTCTTGATAAACAAATTAAAATATTTTAAACATTACTAACACTTTACGTTCTTTCGATGTTACGTTCTTTTATGCATAGTTTCCTTGCAATTAGCTGAATTTCATAAGCCGGCCTTCGTTGTAAAGATGCGCAACAAAATTGCATTCTTTAAGTGGAAACTTTCTCATTTCTGTGATATGGCTTTTCGTTGAAAAACCTTTGGAATAACATAGTTTTTGAAGAAATTGTATTTATTTTATATCAAGTTGATCAGTGGGGGGACGTACTAGTACATTAGTATATATTTTATTCTGTGCGGGCAGCGGCCCGCTATTTCTTCTCAACAAGGACGTTATTTAAGGCGTTGTCCTAATAGAACGCGAATGCGCGATCATCGCAAGTTCGCGCGAATTTTTCTCGTACGAACGCGCGATCAAACATATTGAAGTCGAATATGTGTCCTAATAGACGATCGCGCGATAGAACGATTTCTTCATACATTTGACAATCGGGCGATCGCGCGATCGCGCCATGATCGCGTATTCGCGTTCTATTAGGACAACGCCTAACATACTTGCTTCTCGATCCCCGCGCAAACCGCCCCCCCCCTGACCACCAAACGTCAACAAGAAAGAGACAATATTTTTATGGAGATGATGTTGGAGACTTGGATCATAAATATTCTTTTCCTGCTCTCGTTACGATACGACCATACTAGTTTGCTCCGCGAAGGGGCTCCCACCTCAAACAGAGAGTTGTTTGCTCCAATCCCTCCAGTCCCTACGTGTCCCTCTTCCTACCCCCTACCCGTATATCTTGCCTCATTATGTATCATAGCGTTCTGTAATATATTGTCAACTTTTATTTTGTATAACAACATAAACAATTAATCCAGGTATGTTGTATATTGTATGTACATAATAATAACTTAATTATTATATGTCATATTTAGATTTAAGTAATCTATTAATTTTCCATAATTTCCCCGTTTTGTTTATTAAAAGTTTCCCAGTTCCCTACCTTTTGTTTACTAGCGCATTACGCAAAAAAAAAAAAAAAAATTTTAAATCCCAGTAGAAAGGCTAAATATCCGAGGTCATACAGCCTTACTCTAAAGCCGGGCAGCCGGCCGCCCACCCGCATATCACACACACCCAACCACCCAGCCAGCCAGCAGCAGCAGTAGCAGTAATATAGCAAGCAGAGCTGTTGTCTTGTCCGTCCGTCAGCACGGACACTTGCTCGCCCCATACTCGCATAATCGCATTTCGTAATATTCCCGTGGTGTGGTGTGGCCCACACTAAAATGAAACTTACGATTAGTTACGATACGAAGGAAGCGGACGGAAAGACGATACTTTTATAGATAATAATAACTAACCATATTGTCAGGCTGCATGGCTCAGTTCCTTACCTTTTTCTTTTAGAAGCATGTGTAAAAAATCAATCAATCAGCTGATTATCTCTCTCTCTCTCTCACTTACCAAAGTGTGCCAAATATGTCAAAGTCACTTACTCTCTCTTTCTTTCGTTTGAGGTTATGTTGGTTTGGTTGGATACGTAATTAATTTAATCCAGGTTTTTTACCGAAAATAGATTTTCAACAATATTATGGGAGTGTTATCATTTGTTTCGTCTACAAAGGGCAAAATAATACTTGGCACTGTTGCTGCCCTACATCTTACGATTTACTTTGCGACACCTTCGTCGTATTTTAAAAACAAACCTGAACCTCCATCTCGGCTGACCAGTTGCATGCCGAAGGAATGACCTTGTGCAGGGTTATCTTCGTAAAAAACAAGGAAATTAGTATAGTGTTAATGTAACGTAATAGAATATCGTTGTAGTGAAAAAAACTCATTCGAATTGATGGTTTATAAAGGACTTCTGGGTGGATTTTCTCGCATTCAACGATTAAATGTGATAGCGAGAACAATGACTAGCGGAAGCAGCAAACACCAAGTTTTTGTGACACGTAATGATATGCCGGAGTGTGGCATTAATCTTCTTAAGGAAGAGTAAGTATTTTTTATTGTTTTCTATGTGCTGTACATTGTATGTACCTAGTAAGTAAAATAAAAATACTACTAAACAATACAAAAATTAAATTGCAGATGTGACGTCAAACTCTATAACCAACCGTCTCCAGTTCCAAGAGCAGAATTCTTGAAGTTGGTTCCAGGAGTCAGCGGGATCTTCTGTTCTCTTACTGATAAAATCGATAAAGAATTGCTAAATGCTGCTGGACCTAACTTGAAAGTAGTTAGCACAATCTCTGTAGGGTATGACCACATTGATATAGCAGAGTGCAAGAAAAGAGGCATTAAGATTGGTTATACACCTGACGTCCTAACTGATGCCACTGCTGAACTCACTGTAAGTATTTATTTAATATCTCACATGTACTATTTTCTTTCAGTTTAAATCTAGATCTCCTTTACTTGTGAAAAAACTGCAAATACTAACCAATAATATGGTATGTGTAAATATTGGTAGGCAGCTGTGCTGCTATATTATATACTTCTGTGGCAGCTGTTTAAACAATGAGTTAAAATTCCTTTAATTTTATTAACTTGATATTTCAGCTGGCCTTGTTACTTACTACCTCACGTCGCCTTCCTGAAGCTCAGAATGAAGCAAAGACTGGTGGATGGGTGTCGTGGGCTCCAACATGGATGACAGGCCCAGGACTAGCTGGGGCTACTGTAGGCATTGCTGGATTCGGCAGAATAGGTCAAGCTGTCGCCAGAAGAGTCAAAGCTTTTAACACAAGCAGGATCTTATACTACAACCGTAGTGAAAAACCAGAAGCTAAAGAAACTGGTGCTATAAAAGTCAGCTTTGATGAGTTATTAGCTGAGAGTGATTTCATTATCTGCTGTGCTGCTTTAGTTCCTGAAACTAAGGAGCTTTTTAATAAAGCAGCCTTTGAAAAGATGAAGCGGACAGCAATCTTTGTCAATACAAGTAGAGGAGGCACTGTGGATCAAAATGCTTTAATTGATGCTTTGAAGAGTAACACTATTCGAGCTGCAGGTTTGGATGTAACCACACCAGAACCTTTGCCCTTGGACAACCCTTTGTTCAAACTGAACAACTGCGTAGTGTTACCCCATATAGGCAGTGCTACGATTGAGGCAAGAAATGTTATGAGTGAGCTCACTGCAAAAAATATTCTTGCAGCATTGAATGGGAAGGAAATGCTTGCAGAATTAAAGTAGACCTGATATCAGATCTACTTAAACAATTTTAGATGGCCTAAAAATTATGAAATCCAATAGCGATGTGGATAAAATTAGTAATGATATGCAATACATGCATTTAATTTTTTTATTTGTACATTGGGTATACTTTATCTTTGTTAAGTAGGTATTGATTTTATGACATCACAATAAAACTTCATTTTGAAAATAAGAAATTATTTAATTAAACAGTCTTTTACCTACAAAATAAAACACTTAAAACCTAATCATTATGTTCGTGCTGTGCCTCTGATTCTCTCCAATTATTTTGAACCATTTCTACAATCATCGTCCACCATTTTGACTGAGTGAAATAATAAACTGCACATACAATGATAAACAACCATGATAATATTAAGAAGTAGTCAGTTTCTTTTTCAACTACACTCGAAACTGGCCCTTGGAAATCTTTTGAGGTAACTAGTAACACCTGTGGATCCTGCCCAGTTATAGCATGGACAAATTTACTAAACGAGTGAATGTTATATTCGGTTCCATTAAATTTGCCTACTGGTCGGCCATTGTGAAACATTTTGAGTGTAGGTACTCCAACAATGCCATACAAAGCATTGATTCCATGATATTTCAAAGCGTCTAAAGCCACCATTTTGACGTTAGGATAGGATCTCGCTAAAGCATTAAAATGAGGTGCTGCATGAGCACTGAATGGACATGCCCTAGCATAAAACAAGACCAAAACACAGTCAGCTTCCATGTCTCTACTAGTTATATCAGGTTTGATTTGTAACAGTTTTGCTAAACGACTCCCGTTTATCATTTCAATGGTAGGTTCAACATCAGCATCTTCATAAATAATATCCTTGCATCGGACCAGCTTTTTAGTTTCATTGCTGCTTTGTGTCGTGTTTTGGATGGTAACATTGGCTGAAGTAACGTGGTTGTAAATGCTAGTCAACGTTTTGTTTACATCAGACACTACGTTGGAAAGCAACGATTCAGATTCGTCAACATTGGAGACGTCGTCGTGGAAAATTGGGCCTGGATTTGGTTCTTCTTGCACGTCATACTGTGTACTGGACTGTAACAGACCTAAAAAAGCCGAACGAATTATTAAATATCAAATTAAGCCGGTTTTATTACGTTAGAATAGAACTTATAATTAGCTGTGTACATTACCTAGTATTATTAGTAGGCTGAGAATTATATTACTATTCAATCTTAAATAGGTTTTAAACATCATAATAGGCAGCCTGTTTGAAATTGTATCACAAATTTCAGAAAAATCAATACGAAAAGCACTGGGGAACACAGCTGGGGAAATACTGCAAAATAATTTTCTTTTTTGCCTTTACGCACTTTTTCGAGTACAAATTCTGCGCTATAAATATTAAAGAAGACTGGAATGCCATACAAAAGGTCGTACGTTCATTTCCTATTATGCTGATGGTTGAAACCGGAAAGCTACAAAATAAACACACTTTTGACGTTTCTCAAAGCGTTTCGTTACTGCTAACAAAGTAATTTTTATTGCTCTGTCTGTCATTGTTTTGTTTGTTATAATAAGTTTTATTTTATTTATTTATTCTAATCAGCTATTTTTATTACTTATTATAAATACTTATAAGGCGGGATAGGAATGGGAGTCGTTCGCAAAGCTTATTTGGAATTACAACTACCAACGAAGAAAGAACACGTGGTCAGGCAGGTGGGACCTGCCTGCCTGAGTAAAATAATACATAGTTTAAAAAACTAAAAAACACGCTTCCTGTCCGCCATCCTGGACGTCCGCCATATTGGATTTAAGACACGTGACTGTTTTTTTTTTCGTATTCCTGACAGCAAACAAACGGCTCTTCCAAACTCTCTGGCAAACCCTTTCATTTGATAGGTACCCATATCATGGGGGTGGATTTCAAACAGCCAGTTCGCCATCTTAGGGAGGCCGCCATATTGGATTTGTAATGACGTTTCTTAGCTAGTCATGTATTGTCATCCATTAGAACGATTAGAACTATTCAGAACTCAGAGCGTGTGCAAAATTTCATCCTAATGGAAGACTGGGAAGTGGGTCAAATTAAGATTCCAAGATTTTTTACATACATAATAATATAATGGGGAGGCCACCATAATAATATTGGATTTGTAATGTCGTTTCTTAGCTAGTCATGTATTGTCATCAGAACTCAGAGCGTGTGCAAAATTTCATCCTAATCGAAGACCGGGAAGTGGGTCAAATTAAGATTTCAAGATTTTCTTACATACATAGTTACTTACAAGTGAAGCTATAAAGCGTGTAATAAAAAGCATTCGTAATGTCTATAATAATAAATAATATTCATGCCTTGATTGGGATGGGATAAGTTAATGATCTAAAGCCTGACCAAAGAAATATTTTGATCCGCCGCTGCTGAAAGATTTGGTCCGCTGCTGGCCCAGTGCGGGTTGGTCAACTTCACACACAACCTTTGAATTCCTTTGCAGGCGTGTGCAGGTTTCCTCACGATGTTTTCCTTCACCGTAAGAGCGTCGAATAAACGTAGGTACATATGAATTCGAAAATCGAAAACACATTGGTACGTGCCGAGGTTTGAACCCGCGACCTTCGGAATGGGAGTCAACGGGCCTAGCCACTTGGCCTCCGACACTCTGATAACATCAGTAGCGTACATTTCGACACAATCAGCTCAGTCACCACCCCTACAACACCGCCTAGACTAGACAAATTGGCCAACAATAACTGCAATATTTATAGAGCGTAGCTGTTCCCAAATTAACAGGGAGCAACCACAACCTTCCTGCTAATTAGTTATCTATTAATTTCGCGAGTCGAGTAGTACAGTAGACGCATCACGAAATCGCTAGCTTTTAGTTTTAGCTGATGCAACGCGGCCTTGGGACAAGTGGCGAAGTGGGATGACAATAGTTTTAGGGCTTGCTCGGACACTTATCCATATGTATTAATAACTAGCTTTCCGCCCGCGTTAATAGTTTTTCCCGTGTGAATAAGGCATTTTTCCGTGGTAAAAGATAGCCTATGTTACTCAGGGTGAATGTAAATTTCTAATGATGTAAGAATTTCTGAAATCGGTTCTGTACTTTTTGTATTTATTCATTACAAACATACATACACACACACACACATAGACACACACACACACATACAAGAATACAAATCTGTGGGCGGGGTCGTTGGGTTCCCTCAAATATGGTTAAGTCCGGCGATGGCTGACCCATACGTGCCCATACGTCAAACTCGTGAACGGATGCTGCTTGGGAAGACAGGAGGTTTGTCAAAGAAATCCCGCTTCTGTAGGAATACAGTCAATCGTTCGATTTCTTTTTTATTATAAAATTCTTCGAAGCATATTCGTGCATAATTTTCACCAAAATCAAGAAATTCTTGTAAAAAAATCCAAGTGACAAAGCTCTACCTATCGCTACAAAGGCATGCTACGAAGCGTCCTGCTACGGCGTAGCAAAATGCTACACTGAGTGTGTCTGTCAAGTTGACTTTTTTTTACCGTGATATTGTAAGGTTAGTGGTGTAATGCCTAGGCTGATGCTTTCCGGGTAGCCCCCGGTTCAAACTCCAAGAATGACTCGTGTTTTATGAAAGACATCACAATGAAATATGTGAAATATCTAAGTTTCTATATGAAACCAATCAGTACTTATGCGATTCGCCCTAAATAATAACACTAAATTAAAAAAATTAATAACCCCCGACACAAAACCGTTACTTGATCGATTTAACAACTAGAAAAGAGCTGATAATCTTCAAATGGCTGAAGATATTTTCTTGGATCATAGCTAAGAACACCCTCGATTGTGACACCTTGTAAACAAAAAAAACTAGATCAAAATCGGCGCATCCGTTTAGGAGCTACGATGCCACAGACAGACAGACAGACAGACACACACGTCAAACTTATAACACCCCTCTTTTTTGTCGGGGGTTAAAAAACATGAATACGGAGTATTACGGAGGGTTACCTATTGTATTTCCGATATTTTTTGTTCCGAATATTGTTATTCCGCTAACTTTTTGACATTTATCAGTTAGAAAATTTATTTATTATCCGAAATAACATTTTCCATTTTATCATGTTTCCGCGTTTTAATTTACCTTTTTACTTGTTCACCGATGTTTCAAATTTCCGCTAAACTATTTACCAGTATACCAAAAATCCATGACAACGTTAACCATTTTTTTACATATGCGATAGCTCAATTGAACCATTATATTGCAAGGTCAAATTTAATTTCTCCATTTTACATTCTGTACTCCATCAAGCATGCATGCAAGCAAGCAAGCAAGCATGCATGCAAGCAAGCAATCTAGCAAGCATGCAAGCAAGCAAGCAAGCAAGCAAGCAAGCAAGCATGCAACCAAGCACAAGCAGGCATGCATACATGTCAAACCTAACAGAAGGGTATGGCGGGCGAGGTGGGCTCGCTTTGCTCGCCCACCACGCCCGCCATACCCTTCTAACCTAACCGACAGATGTCGGGGTGCCCCGAACTCCAAAAACATTATGTGTCGTAATTAAAAAAAAAAATAATTGTTACTTCGGAATAATAAAAACAACACAACAAAAAAAAATCTAGCGTTTAAAAAAAGACCAAGTGAGATTACGGTATTTAGTAAAAAAGATTAATCGTAAAACGGAATAACGTTGTGCGGAAAAAGAATAATTCTGTAAAGTGTTATTGTGGTGATTTAAAAATATGTCAAGTCATACAATGGAAATTGAAAAATGTATGAATCGTTTACGGAATATTGAAATTCGGTTTTCAGTTTTTCGAAAATGTGATAGGTTACCATTACGGAGTCCGCAAATGAACTAGTTGACGAGTCATTTGGGACAATTATAAAGATAAATGCGAACGGGCAACCTTTGACGACGAACAATGATTTTTTAAATCTTACTTCAAATTAAACCATTTGGTTTTGATTGAATGAAGATTTTTGTTTGTTTACATGAAGATGAGTAAAACCACGAAATAACTTTCTGAGTAAGAAGTCTACTATAATGACGTGATGGATGAATCATGGATACTGAGATACCCACGTAACACGTAACAGAACGTATAGGCACTCGTAGATTACAGTAAACAGCGGTTCGCCTCCACACGAATGTACTACGATACTCACTGAAATATTTAAAAACCGTCATTTACTTATTCATCGATAAATTCGAAGGTGATTCAGACTTTGTTATTGAATAACTTTCCTAAATTCAGGTTTCAAAAGAACTATGGAACTAATAGAAATGGGTTGTTTGTAGAAATTGCTACCCCAGCAATAAAAGCGCCCATTTTTTAATTCCCTAACTATGTATACTGTAATGTAAGGCCGCTTATTTTTCTACGTCTACTGTTGGAACGTAATACCCTGGAGCCTCGGTGTGTGGCGATCGCCTTACTCTGGAGTAGAGCCTTCCGCTCTCCCGCAAGTCCGGTGAAGCTTGATTCGTCGTACCTTTTCGCCACAAGCCTATGGCTTAGGTCAATTTAAAAAATATATCGTACTATCACTCCAGAGGTTTTCACCGATTTTAACTTCAATACCCCTGGCCTTGATCCCTTGTTCTCAGCTCAAACTTTAAACTGTAACAAGGTGCCTTGCATGTCACCTCGTTCCTACCTCATTTCTCATCGCATTTACCATTTCTGTTCCTCCAAATTTGAATATTTAATTTTGGAATTCATTTGTCATTCATTTGACATTTTTTCATTTATTACCTTCACTATACCATCAGGCCTCTACCATTAAACTATTCTATTTTCCAAGTTTTATCTATTAATTCAATAAACTCTGTAATTTGTGAATAAATCAATGTAGGTACTCAGTGCTAGAGGAAGTTGCAGTTTCATTTTAGAACCGCTCATGCATTACCTCGTCGAGCTTACCTCATCTGTACTTCATCCCTGCGTTCTCGCCTGAGGGCTCGCCCAGGATCTAGGCGAGCCGCGGGCGTGACAAAACTAAGTCCTCGGTCCGCCCGGTAGAAGCAGGCACCTGAGCGTACCCAGTCTTGGCAGCCTTAACCCTTAGGTCAAGCGCATCCCCTGGCTGCCAGCGCCGGCCCAGCCGCTCGCGACTCGCTCAGTAAGATATTTACGGCGGCGACGACGCGGCAATCGACTCGCGCGCATCCCATCTTCCTCCTTTTCCCGCTTATTCGCAGCTAGGCCGGCCGGCCGGCGGGCGGCAGTTGCCGTGCGACCGCCGCCGCGCTCTTGTGCCTCCGCAACTTCTAACAAAATCTAATAAATAAATATGGCGTACTCCTGGGATAGCAGAGTCGCGTTCGTCGTCAGATTCCTCTACGGTGAGTAGCTGTGCTAACTGAGATGTTTTGCTGAAATTCTGGATCGATGTGCTGTCCGGAATAGTAAAACAACTGTAATTTTTGTTATTGTTTTTTTTTATGAAAGAAACTCAAATCGTGTTGTAATACTTACTAGAAGATATTAAACTGTTGCACTTCTAACTATCTAAATTATCTCTGTTGATAGCTGTAAGTCATTAAAATTTCCGCATTTCATGAAACAAATATTTATTTACCTTTAATTGTTAATACTTTTGTGAAATATTACAGTAACACAATGTTATAATTTAAAAAATCGTGTTTTGTTTTACTACTACTGACGACGCTATTCGTGTGGCTGGTTTTTGGGCCGAGACTGTCTGAGTTTGCTGTCGACTCGAAAAGAAGAAGAAGATTTTTATTCCGTAACGCAAAATTCATTTGTTTTTTTACCAGAATTAGTACTTTAGGACTGAAATATACTATTATACTTCTAAACAGTATTAATTAAACAATTTCGTACATATTTACCAAATTCTTTTTACCTAAGCTATTACCTATCAAAGAAAATCAAGAAAATTTTGTTTGAACTAGACCAGGATTAGAATTTGATAGATTTTTTTTCAATTTGAAATTTTAGGTGGTTGATACAGGCCATCATACTTAAAATAACTAGAACTTATTTACAATCTTCAACGAATTTAATAAAATCAAACTTTCATATAACTACTATAGATAAATCAATTAATCTCAATAAAATAATAATCAGGAGCTTGGTCCATAAATAAAAAAGCACTCGATTGTAATGCTGCCAATAATTCATTTAATGATCCATTTGCAACCATTTATTACAACGTAATGAGCGATCACTGGGCCAATAGTTAGAAATAAAGAGTGCGCGCGTCCCGAACAATGTTGTCTATTGGATAGAGACCAAGCGATATTTTTATATAAGTATTGCAAATTATAAATCTTTCGGGCGCTTAGATATACGTGCGACGCGAGATTCCGAATTAATAGATGGGCGTTTTAAAACTTCCTGTACCTTATTATTTTATCCTCCGTCCTGCATGAAAAGAAAGATGTCTCCGTGCTTCGGAAGGCGCGTAAAGCCGTTGGTCCCGGCTACTATCTAGGAAAGTAGTTATACAAAACGACAGAACCCTCAATAATTCTCACACCAGGGTTTGTAAGGTATTTTAGCCTCAAAACCCACACAATAAGCATTTATGATGTAGAGATGCTATTTCCTAAGGCCTGCAAAGCAGTTGGTCTGCATTGTTCTTTGCAAAGAACAGTCTAAACTACTCCACTTCTGCGTTTTTTAACAAATTAGGTACCTTTTCACAGGTTAACCATTAAATTTGGTGAATACATTTTAATTCAACAGAAAAAAAGGCGATTTAAAAAAATATAAATTTATTAATACTACGTAAATGTTCTTAATACCTATTACTTTATTACAATTTTAATCGTAAATAGTGCATAATATTTAAAGCAATCGTAGTTTTATTTTGATAGCAGAATTCCATTCGATACATAATTATGGATCCGTTCATTACTTTGCTACGAAACGGCGTAGCAGTACTACGCACAGCCGTAGCCGTAGCAAGCGTAGCGCTACACGCTTTAGGATTTACGCGCCTTAAAATCGTTTATTGTTCCGTTGTTTTCTTTTTCATATTTTAGCATAACTACTGTTATTGTAAATACCATCTGACAAACAGTAATTAAACTGCTCACTGTAAAGTGAAATAAACAAAATTTGTTATTCATTTTAATAAATATGATTCAGTAGAATATGACTTCCTTACCTTGCTTTATTTTTTTAGTTGTCACCTTAGTAACTGTATTTTATTTCAATGTTTGATAAAAGTTTTGTAAAACGAGTTTTAGAGTTGTAATTTGTTGGTGTACGAAAATTTTCTTTGCAATAATTTATCTGCTGAAATTATTTCAATCATACCAGGGAAATAGTTTTGGCCATACGAGTATCAATAATGATTCTAATGTTCACAATGTTCACATCAAACATAGAACCGTCTCATGGCTGTCAGTTTTTAACGTCCTGTCTTTTGGTAGTAGGCAGATATCATGCCTCTATAATTTATCTGTTCGGTATTCGCGTGATCACTAGGCAATGACCCTCCCGCCTGATGTTTATCACCTGTCAACGTGATGATCGTAAAAATGTTAATTTACATTCGTATCTAGTCGGAAATAGTGGAAATGGTTCAACTTTTGCTAATAAACAGATGGCTGAGTAAATGTTAGAAAATATTGACTTGGTAAATGTTTTTAGAGTACTCAAACATTTAATGGGTTTGATTTGGTAAAACCTTTGATGTTTCGTGAGTTCTAAACAGACAGATACCTATGTTAACTTTCTCAGTATTTAGCAGATTGATACATTTATTATTTATCGGATGATGATGATGAAGTTCTAAACAGACAGAAATTCTCTGAACTTTAATAGATACATACAACACATAGACACATTAATTTGGTAACATAATTTTTTTCTGTTTAGAATTCGCCAACAAACAATCAAACATACAATAATAGGAGTAGTAGATCACGGATAGAAATTGGACTAACATAATTATTTCTATGGGTGTTTCACAAATCAAAATGATTTAATTTGTAAATCTTACTTCGAATAAAACATATTTCATTCATTCATTCATTCATGGGTGTCACATGATCATGCATGACCCAGGAAATAAAACCAACAGCTATACCTATACTTGATCTCCAAACCGTCTGCCTACTATTTTGGAGACTAAGGCAATTTTTAAGGATATCTGTCTAGACCTTAGTAATCATCATCATTATAATTTCAACCTTAAGATGTCCACTGCTGGCCAATTCCTTTCCACAAAGCTCCTTAGTTAGTAGTAGTGTGGGGCGTGAGGATGATCCTTAGAGACATCTGTTAATGTTTTAAGAACAATAATTAAAAGTATCCAAGATTTTGAACGGGGATAATTATAAGATACCAATATGAAAAATTTCATTCAATTCGGTCTAACGGTTTCGGAGATAAGTCCATTAAATGGTCTAAGCCGTATTACTTACTAGTAGCTAGTAGTTTAGTCACACGGTGTCCGCCGTGGCCCCCTGGGCTAAATATGATTTTTTATCTGGCGTTCAACGTGCTAACTATCCCACGGGAACTTTTTAATTTTCCGGGATCAAAAGTATCTAAGATGTTGACAGGGGATATAAGGTACCGCCATGCTAAATTTCATTCAAATCGGTACAACAGTTTCAGAGATTAGCCCGTACAAACAGACAAAAAGGGAAACAAAATGTTTAAAAAAATCTGGATATCACTTTTTACTTAAATTCCTCTGAATAGGTTTTTAGCATTTTTTTTCTATGTACAGATTTTCGACCTCTACAGTTTTATTATACAGATTAACATAAGAGGAGAAAACAAATAAATCTTTATAGTTAAGATAACAGGCGGCCTTACTGCTAAGTTAAACAATCTTTACGAGGCAACCTCTTAGATTATGATTGACGAAACTAATTCAAGAGAGTTTCCTCCGTTAAGAATTTACGAGTAGGTATATATATACAAGATAACACATAAAAGACATTACAGTATTATGAACAAATGTTCAATATGACATACAAATATATTTAACGACTGTAAAACCAATAAACATTTAAACTAAACAGTACATACGCTTCATAGTCTTTTCAGAACGTGTTTCAGATATAGTTTATGTTCATACTGCGCTAATTGCTATCTACCTATCAACTAAACGTCTTTCATCAGTCATAGTAAGTCATAGATCACTGCAAAGTATGAGGTGGGTGACATTATTATTCTGCGCACTCAATTACAAATTAGACGATGTCGCCATCAGAGATAGTTTAAATAGCGATTCGTAGCCAGTGTTCCATACTAATCAATTTGTTAGCTGGACTCTAGATAAATCTGTTCGGTCTGAAACCCAACGGGAAGACTAATGACGGTAGTTGCTCACTAGGCAGACGCATTTACTCGTTTTAATTACTTAATCTTTTAGATACTTTAATACTAAAATGTTTAAGAGAATGGGTAGGTATCAAGTGTCTTTTAATAATTTCTTTTAATTATCAACTCATTTAGATATATAATCTTGAATTGAGGATAATAGCTAGGCCTTAGTCAACCGCATGCTTACCATTAATGGTACCTATTCATAAGTATTTCTATAAATTTTACAATTCTTCAAATATTAGATATACAGCCAAAACATTAATTTTATCAAGACGCCAAAAAAAAACTACTATCAACAATATAACCTATTTCCGGATTCTTAGTTTAATAGTATCGCATAGTGCTGGCAACTCTGGCATTGAAATCATTTCTAATTGGCAGTAATTACGATACATTGCACATCAATCGGTAATTCTGTCGCAAGAGTCATGTCAAACAGCACATGCCGCTGTCAATCTATACTGAACATTGTGACAGATCTGATCAAATCACACTCTCCTATTTCTTCTGAGACGGGATCACATCATTTTATTTGATAGAAATGCGATAGCGTTTGACATTACTCTCTTAGTAAATGACAGTTAATTTGAGAACAGGTTTTAAATTTAACAAGATAGAGAGGTACGATTCTGGGAATATGAGGTAGCTGAATCACAAACGAAAGATATATGAATGAAGATGCATGTGCATACTGCATGCTTATTTTTCAGGCAGATTTCGGAGGCTGTTTCTGTGTCAGCAGTTGTCGTGATTTACATATATTTTCATTTGTATTATATTCATTTGTATTCTTTTGGTCACCTCATACGACACAAACAAAAAAAGTTAGGACTGTCAAATTCTTGAACCATTGCATTGAACAAACTGCCAAATGATTATAACCCTTACTGAAACCATACAATATGAAACGATTGCAAATATAATTTGTTTGAGAATATCTACATTTGAAGGGAAGTTAAATTATTTCCTGTAAGAACCACATGTGCCTAAACATACAAATAGACACAGAATTGGCAAACAACACCTTGAAATGCCAATGCTGTTTTGGTCTAATAAGTCTTCATTATACCCAATTTATTTTGGCTCAAAGATTTTTCAGTGTTGGCATGTACCGACTGCTAGAAAAACGTGGATGCGCAAATACTAGGTCTTGGCATAGACTATACTATAAAATTAATACTGTCCTATTGTTTACAAGCTGAGCCAGCCAACTGGGCACCAGACGTTAGTTGCGACATTGATTGGGAACAAGCAGATCTCACATACAATGTCACTCGACCTTTCAACATGCCAAAATACAATACGCGATTATGAATCATGTTTTTTTTTAAAGACGTGTCGTTACTGCACTGCTTGGAAGTTAAAGTGTTAATCTACTAAGGATTTTAAGATATACTATACTGTAATATTAAGTTTATAATCAAGATCCGGACAATGAAGATAAAAATACAACTTCATTATGTCATAAACCTGAAAAAATCCAGTGTAATAAATATAAAAACAGAATACTAAAAACAGTTTAAAATACCTGAGAGCTGTTTAGTAAGCAAATGAATGTAAACATTTATTTTGTTAGAGATGCATTTTAGCTTTTCTTCCGTTAAAAAATATCTAATTTGTCTTTTGTTACGGCCACTGCTCCGCTACTGATACAGAAAACGTATTTTATCTGCACTGATCATGAGTCATAACTAACATAACAAAAACCTCCGTTGTGTGTCCAGCTCATCTACATAACGGACGATTAAAAGCGACTAATGAATCTTAAGCCTTTACAAGGCAGTGTCCACTATATTGCCACCTTAATTCGTTTCGGACGATTGGTTCCACCGCTAGTTTCCACTAGTGGGTCCATCTGGATTTACAAGTACCTACTCATATCTCCACTGTACAGTATTGATGGGGCTATTTGGTTATACTATACCCTCAACATAAAGTTGAGCCCATAGGCTAGTCGGTAGGACCTTCGAAACAATTTACTTTATTTATTATATTAGGATATATTATCCAATTAGGACTCACGGAAGACCAGCGCCGTGGCCCAGCCGGGCTGCGGCATTATGCTGAGTGGGGCCCTTTTTGTGTGGGTGTCGCAACACAGGGGGGTGTTTCCGTGTAAAGTTGTATCGTTCTTGTTTCATGTTGTGTAGTTTATTATGTGTTAATTGTATTTTCTTATTGTCATTTTCTGTGTTGTGATGTCCTACAAATAAATATTTCTGATTTCTGATTTCTGATATTTACTGCAATGGGTCACCCCAGGGCAATCATTTGTGTAATGATCTAACACTGACACCGATAGTACAGGTTCTGCTGAGTTTAGTTTTGTCTAGTGCCATAATATGGCTGTGTGAGATGTCCCATTAAGTATATTATATTTCCTCTTACAGACATCGACAACAACGGTTACTTAGACGCCCGCGACTTCCACTGCCTTGCTCTCCGGTCATGCATATTAGAAGGCAAGGGCGACTGCAGCCCAGCTCGACTGCAGAAGTACCAGCACATCATGCTTAGTCTCTGGGAGGAGATTGCACAGCTGGCTGACTTCGACAAGGTGCCAGACTATGTCGGTTATCCCCACTCCTTTATACATTCAGCATGCTAGCCCGCTCGCCGAGAAAGCTTACCCTTGCATAGTACAAGTACTACAGCTCAATACAAAGATTGGGCGCTGTCTGGTCTGTTAAAACGTAACTTCACTCTTTGGCTTAGAAGCTCTATCTCTCAAGTGCGCTTCTTCTATTCTGCTATCGATAGTGTTTCTTTAGTGCAAATTTAGTCAATTTGTGATTAATCTCACACGCCCAACCAAACAAATGTATCTCAGAAACGCTACGTTTTAACGAATTAATATCCAGAACAATCCAGAAAAACACGCAGGGCTTTTTGAAACAGTTTGAATATAGTATAATATTATGCAAGGGTATGCTTATTTGCTTAATCTATAGTAAGTATAAAACTCCGTCAGTTTATGTACTCCAAGAAATTAAGAGCAATTTACGCAAAAATTCAATCTTAGAAATGCGCTCGCATTTAGTGTTGGCACGAAATCTAGTATCCGCATCATTTTGTAATATAAAGCTTGTAATAGAGCATCTGGGATAATAAATAGAATTCAACGATCAATATACAATAGCCAGATTTTGATTGCATAAACAACTGCAATTTGATTGAATTACACAAAATGTAAACAAATCTAATTAACAGAACACACAATGCAATACATGCATGTTTTGTTCAGAGAACTCCAAAAATTAACGCCAATTTGTTAAATTCTAATGGATTTCGTACACTATTCCCCCTTGTCTAATATGTAAAGATCACAAAAGGAACTGTGACTAAAATTTTTTGACTAACTAAAAGCACCAAATTAATTACGATTTCAGAAACACCACCAAACTCAACGCCAACGTCCTTAAATACAGTAGGTACCTGTAAAATTTTACACGCAAACAGCTACCGCACACGCTTCCCGCTTTCTTTGTTTAACTTCGGTATTGCCAGAACGTGAAAAATAATTATTGCGGTATAAATTTTAGGATGGTATGATTACCGTGGAAGAATTCAAGACGGCCGTTAAAAACACGTGTGTGGGGAAGAAGTATGAAGAGTTTCCTCAGGCCTTGAGGGCTTTCATCGAGTCTAACTTCAAGATGATCGACATAAACTCCGATGGAGTGATGGGCGTTGAGGAGTTCAGATACGACTGCATACAGAGGATGGTCGTCGATGACGTCAAAGTTATAGACGACGCCTTCAACTCTTTGTTAAATGTAAGTAGACATCGGTAAAAAACTTGAGCAAGCGAGCGCGGGGTGAGGAATGCGCGCGAGGGAAATTAATAGGTACATTTTACTGTGAACATTTCTTGCGCGCGCAGTTGACCACGTGACATCTTGCTCAAGTTGTTTTCTGCTAACTGTACACCAAAATCGATAAGTTTTTACTTCCGAAATTAGCTGTGCGTCTCACTCAGTCTATATATTGCACGTAGACAAAGAATATTTGGTTACAATGTTCATTGCAAATACGACCTTACCTCTACAAAGGGATTCCATCCAGCCAATCTATTATGAGAGAAAATAATATCAATTTTTCGATACACAAGAAGGGCATATAAATAATTTTATAAAGATAAAACGCTATATCTTAATAACGCCTATGTTGTTATTGTTATTTCCAGAGTTGTTGTTATTATCTCCTAAAATGGCGCCCAAATGGGCCCGTAACTAACATAATATAACATTGATGGATCCGTCAAAAATCAGAGTATTATGTAAAAGTAAATAAAATGTACTCTCAACAATACTTCACATTTTAAAAAAGAAAAAGTTAGTGTAATTGTTGACACGATAATTTTCGCAGCAGCATAATAAATCCAAAAGCATTTGCGATTAGGTAATTTGAATGGTATACGTTATTTTAAGATTTAATTAGTCCAAGAATAATGAAAACATATTTGCCCCCGTAGTATGAAGATTAAAGCGTTATAACAAAATTTTATTTCACATTCAAATGTCAAGAAGCTGTGAAAAACCCGCCATATCGAAATATGCTATATTCATACTAATATTATAAAGAGGAAAGATTTGTATTTGTGTGTGTATGTTTGTAATTAATAAATTCAAAAACTACTGAACCGATTTTAAAAATTGTTTCATCATTTGAAAGCTACATTCACCCTGAGTAACATAGGCTACTTTTTACCGCGGAAAAATGCCTCATTCCCACGGGAAAAACTGTTAACGCGGGCGGAGTCGTGGCGGAAGGCTAGTAGGATATAAAAGTATTCGCATGACAAAACCATGTCTGTCACATGTGAATTTTCATGCTAGGGGGACTGGAAAGGCATAATTCATAATTATTCATAATTATACCTTTGATTAAATCGTTTAATATGTCACAAAATGTAAAAATAGAAATTTATAGGTCGTATTGTTTCATAGCGTCGTTTTGTTTACACCGCTACGCTCCGACATTATATCGTAGATCTAATTTCGGCAACCTTCCAGAACGAATGCGGTCGCCGAACTAATCCGCGGATACTTGGAAATACCTTTGGTGTAATAAGACAAGCGTCGGTTTGTTATTATACAAAAAACAATGTTGAATGTTAAACCTTACTAATTTTATCAGCGAGTTATGTTATGAATGACCCTAAAACTATTTATGTTTTTCTTATCTCTTTCATTAGCGTAAGAAATATCTATGTAGATATAAACTCGCCTTTGCCAGTAACTTCTTAACAGATTATTGTTTTTATCTGTGGGCAGGGCATTTAAGTATATTTAAACAAGGCAAAGAAAATAGCACATATAAACCAACAAGACCATTATTATGCCAGTGTATCTAATCCTATTCTACTAAAATTATAAACGCGAAAGTTTGTGAGATGGATGTATGTTTGTTACTCTTTCACGCAAAAACTACTGAATGGATTTTAATGAAACATTGCAATAATATAACTTATAAGTACATCAGAATAACACATCACATAGGCTACCTTTTACCGTGGGAAAATTCCTCATACCCACGGGAAAAAATGTTAGCACGGGCGAAGCCGCGGGGCGGAAAGCTAGTATTTAATAATACTGAATGTCTGCAATGCAGCGTTTGTTTTCTGAATCTTAAACGGCTGGGATATTTTTAAATGAACCGCTAATAGAAAGATGCAATGTATCTGGCAAGCGCTATTTAGATTTTTTATTTATGCGTTTCTGACGTTGCTTTTGATATTTAATCTATCATCAGTATTACTAGCAAACAGTACCATAAAAATAAACTCTATGCAACGTGTTAATCGAATAACGCAAAACCTCTCGGCTGAAAACTCAGCTCATGAAACTGAACAACTTTTGTACTGCAATTTTTTTTAGTTGATTTCTTTTTTTGCTTTTCTTACTTTACTTGGCCAGCCGATCAGTTTTACAAGCTGAGTTAAATCCCCCAAAAAGGCAGGTCTTGTGTTATATTTGATTAACACGTTGTACGTTTTTATAATTTTTTGTTACCTAAAATATGCGCGCTGACTTCAAATTAACCCTGAAATGTACCCGGTATTCGGCTCGTAGGTAGAGTTTGGCACGCGATTAGTTCAAATCGATGTCAATGACGAGTTGCGACCGAAGGGAGAGTGATGAATTGCCTTTAGAAATCTAGAGCGAAATTCAAATAAATTTTGTTTCGGTATTTAAAGGTCTTTGTAAACTCAAAAGTAATTAGTCTGTCGTATTTTTGTCACTAGGGGCCAATTTCGCGAAGCAATGATTACAAATAGTAGTTTAAGGTTCATTTTAGCTTTATATTTTAGGTAAATATAAACCTATGTGCAAGCGATGAGAATAACCGGAACGAATCCTAAATTTATGATTTCAAGATTAAACCCAGAAGACGAGGTTTATTCTAGACTTTAAAACTAACTTTCAGATCCTAAGTCAATAATGTAAGATTTTAGAAATATTTGTACCTATATCTTTGATATCGATGATAAGTGAAATTGAAATCAACTATTTACAGCATCTAGTTTGTTTAGTCCGCGGGGTTTCCAGCTACGTAAGAGTAGACTAAAGAAATATGCTCAGAGTTATGGCACTTTTGTTTACACGCGAGTGTTATCTTAACAACTGCGATCCCCACCCCCCCTGCCTTGACTCCACCCAATGTTCAGATCGGCCCATACCGATCTCGATCCTACGATAATATTATCACCCAGTTTCATTCAGAAGCGAGCAAAGATATAGAAAAGGCAAACGGCGGTTATCTCGACGCCAATTATGAAATAAAAATTAAGAAAGAAAATTTGGCAAAGCGCTATTTTCTTGGCTGTGTTCCAAACAGCTAACTGACACAATAGTTGTTCTCGTATTCGTCTCTTCTAGGATATTTTTTTCATTATCAGCGGCTATCATTTATAATAAACGCAACAAGAGTTGGCAGATGAATGACTGTCAACACGCTTAGCATTTCTAATCTGGATCAACCGTGCTTAGCTCAATGATTTATTTTTATTTAAAAAGCCAAGATTACATCAGAAGAATTCGTTATTGTTTTTTACGTTATCTCTTATTCACAAGATAGAATATGAAATTATACTCTTCTTAGAGAAGATCGGCTCTGAAATCTTGAATAGAGGGATGTAACTGGTTATTTTCTAGCGATTAGCATATTGAACAATGTTTAGCTGACTGTATGTAAATAAATATTGTTCTGTGCAGTGACCATATTGTCTGCGACGCACATAAAAAATCAAAATCGTCTGATGGCTTTTAGTCTGGTATTTTTAAAGCATTACTTTATCTTTTACAGGATGACGACAGGAAGGTGGGAGGCCTAACGATCGGCCGGTATCAAGAGCTCTTCGCACAGTTCTTAGGAGACTCAACGGACAACTGTCAAGCGAAACACCTCTTCGGACCCTTAGAACTATAAGATAGTCCAATCATAGACCTACGACTGACACACCTATTATAAGATACAATAATCTACATATATCTTAAAATATGTATGAATATGTTACCAGCTAAACAACAAAAGGCAAATACAAAAGACAAGGAAAAGTTTGTTTTTCCGATGGCTCGTCTCATGCAAAGCTGGGTAAAACAGTGTATTGGCGTTATAACAACAAATCACAACATCGGTTTCGGGGAAGTCGTAAGCACCTGACGACGTCATGGGAAGCCACCGCCCGCCATGTTTTCTAAATTTACAATCCCACTTTCCGATCCGCCATCATGGCTGAAAATGCCGCCAAAAATACACGCCGCCGCATCGGAACAGCACACAAACGATGCGCTAAAAACGTAAATTGTTTTATAAAAATAATTTACTTACTTATTTTTAAATTTAACAAAGTTTACTACTTTTAAACCTATAATATGTTTTAGATGTTACGCTAGTTAATAAAATTATTCAATAGTTTTAATTCCTGTTCTATATTTTTATATACTTAAACATGTTACTCGATTGTTTTTGTTTTATGAACTCAGAGATTTGATACCTATTTAATATCGTTAAGTTGTTTTTGTTGTTCTGCGAGTTAAATAATGACTTTCATAAATTTTTGGAATGTTAATTTCCCCTTATCGTTTTCTATTATGTATGAGATGGTATCATTATAATTATTATATAAAACGAACGAAAAAACTGGCAGGTTTTTATATACGAATATACTTATACAATGGCAGTAACTTAACGAATATGTGGGGAATATGTACGGGCAATGTTGATGTTGGAAGGGTTCGTCCCCGAGCTTACCGTTCCCCGAGCTTACCGTCCCGGAGCTTACCGATTTGTAATTAATATAAAAAGTCGATTAAAATGTCAATCTTGCTTAAAAGTAATATTAGCAGCAAAAGTGCAAAGTCGAATTTTATACTTTATAGGAATACATAATAAGTTCTAGATCGCGGTTATATAATCACGTTTATTAATCTGCTGGAGTAATTATGACAGGTTTTAATCATCATAATAATTAGTTTTTTTATTAATAATGATGGTCAATTTAGCATTACAAATAATCAACAATAAAAACAATTACAAAACTAAAACATATAACTTTAACTTTCATCATTAAGTTCACATAATTCTGTCTGCAGTAACCAAACAATCACATTTCATACTTTAAAACACTTTTGATGACTATTGTACAAGTTGGAAATAGAAGAAAAAAAACAAAATAAAATGTAATCAATTTTATCAAAATCGGTTAGCTCCGGGACGGTAAGCTCGGGGAACGGTAAGCTCGGGGACGAACCCGATGTTGTGCTCAATCATACAAAATGAATCTAGTCACCGCGATGTTCTTGATATTACTTTTATTTTTAATTGTAAATATTTGTGATCGATAAATATTATCTAAATTGTTATAATAAAAAACTAAAACAACAACTGATTTCTTTTTTTTTCTCCCTTCGCAACGCGTAATTTATTTTTTATTCATTAAATGACGACTACTGGTCTTGACTCTACCACAGAATACCAAATAGTAGTCCCTAACTCTACTACTTAATTCAGACACCAGTGTTTATCAGGTCAAAATCGGAGAGGACATTTTTACTACTACCTATGTCTTCTAAGGTACTATCTAAATATTACTATCAAAAATAAAACAAGAGAACTCAGATATTTCGTCAATTTATTTAAAAACTCTACAACACACAATTTACAAATAAACGTAACATAATGCGTTAATAATGATATTTTATACACACTGTATAATTTACAAATTACAATTTTATAAAACATCATTCTTTAGGCGCTATTAGAATAAATTTATTTAATACAATAATATGTAGTATATTATCATCATGAATATATTTACTGCATTAATCAACTAGAATATAATAGATTAGATAATAATATACCTACCTATACGTTTCCGAGAAATTTTTTGCTTTCGTCTGTTAAGAAAAAGTTATTTACAAAGACTTAACTAGGTACTCGGAAAGTGTCACTAGTTCTTTTAAATAAGAGTATTTTACTTGTAAGTGGTGCCTCAGAAAATAATAAAAGGACTCAGTCAACGGTTTTAAGCAACTTTTCCGAAGACTGTTCTCGGGCACGGGAGCCTGTTGTATTTCCTAATGTTTATAGTCCTAAAGTCGATTATCCGAACATCATTTTCCTAATATTCGATTGTCCTAATGTTCGATCATCCTAAATATTGATTATCCTACCGTAATACTTGTCCTAATATTCTTTAGTCCTAATATTAATGTCACTAAAGTTTGAAATTCCTAATTTTGATCCTCCTCTCTTATATATCTAAAAAATTCTCGGTACGTTTGAATAGTAGGTAATAAAAATCTTATTATATCTCAGTTCACACGCCCAGTAGACATTACCGTTATGTATGAGTTCTATTTTTCTCGTATAGGTACATTACTGTTCACATTGAACTATAATTATAATTGTCCTTTAATTGTTTTGAACACTTAATAATAGTTATTATTCGACATTATGAGCAACCAACCAAAATTTTAACAGCGAGACCTGCGAGCGATACTGACACGACTGACTGACACATACTATTTTGTAATTTTGTATTTTAGTAAACCAATTATTTCTTCCTACAATACAGTTTTATCTTTGTGGCTGGCCAAAATAACGCCAAAAGTTGTCGTGTATAATTTGCTAACCTGTTTTTGCTAAGTTTTTTTTTATTTATTTATTTAGGACTATACATTTTAGAAATATAAAGGATTATAACTATGGACATTAGGACTTACCATCATTAGGATGAAAAAAAATAGGGCAATGCACAGTAGGAGTTAAAAAAATAGGACTAGGATCATTAGGACAATCGATATTTAGGACTAAAATGCTAAGGAAAATAAAAAGTAGGATAACAAATTTTAGGGAATACAATAGAGAACCCTCGGGCACCAAATGAATCGACACTCCCACACAAATTACAGTACGCGCGCAAGTTGAATGCAGAGTGCGTTTAACTTTCTTTTTCGATTTATCTTGCATTAAGGTATTTAAAAATGTAATTTTGTAGCATATAGTTTCTTTATAATATGCTTTTGTAACAGAGTGTATAATCAGTTTTATTTTAAAAAGTTCCGTTTAGCTATTAATTCAAAATTAAGTGAAACGCTCGGGTTCGTCCCCGAGCTTACCGTTCCCCGAGCTTACCGTCCCGGAGCTTACCGATTTTGATAAAATTGATTACTTTTTATTTTGTTTTTTTTTCTACAATTTCCGACTTGTACAATAGACATCAAAAGTGTTTTAAAGTATGAAATGTGTTTGTTTGGTTACTGCAGGCTGAATTATGTGAACTTAATGATGAAAGTTATAGTTATATGTTTTAGTTTTGTAATTTTTTTTATTGTTGATTATTTGTAATGCTAAATTGACCATCATTATTAATAAAAAAACAAATTATTGTGATGATTAAAACCTGTGATAATTACACCAGCAGATTAATAAACGTGATTATTTAACCACGATCTAGAACTTATTATTTATTCCTATAAAGTATAAAATTCGACTTTGCACTTTTGCTGCTAATAGTACTTTTAAGCAAGATTGTCATTTTAATCGACTTTTTATAATAATTACAAATCGGTAAGCTCCGGGACGGTAAGCTCGGGGAATGGTAAGCTCGGGGACGAACCCAAACGCTCTCTACATTCAACTCGCGTGCGTACTGTTGTAATTTCTATTAAACATTAAAAAAAATGGTCAATATTATTAACTAAGCGTACCTTTTTAAGATTTTTTAAAGCCGCCACTTAGTGGTCACTTACGATCACACCCTATTGGTTCGTAATTTCGTATAAAAAGATCGAAAACAACATTAACTGAAATCGGTTAGGATTAAAAATATATCAAAAAATAGAAGTTCTCAAACTTCGAGACTATTCGTTACTGCTTGGAAATCTTGGAATATTGTAAAATGTTATCAATGATTTTTTTTATAAACGCAGTCCTTTTCTTTCCTACGCTTGTTGAGAGTAGATAATGTTAGGCAGATTCTTCAGAAATCTTGTTGCCTTAGTAGAAAAAGTCCACTACCGTGGTTACCCTCTCTCTTTACATCGCATTTTAAGTAATTTTATTATGTACAACACGTGTTAATTAGTAGGTGTGTAGTGAAAAGTATGTATGTATGTATGGCTTCGAAATGTATTTAATTATGTCCACAATAAAAGCATACTCTATTTAACTCAGTTTTAAAAATATTATTTTAAGCGGTTTGGTGATACCCTGTATTGATTTAAAAGAAAAAGTGTAATTAACAAACTCAGTATGTAATCCATACATCTTAATTATTATTTTTTACAATCACACATAATAGTGCCACAACCAAGTAAAATATAGACATAAACATAATTTATTTTTTATTTAATATTGTACCTATATTAGAAAATTCAAATAATGTCTTATACCTAAAGTAGTTTAGGTATTTAAATTATGTATTAGGTGGTATTAGATAGGTACTTTTTATTGTTTTATCATTTCAATCGGTAAAAAAACAATTCTGTTACTTGTAACAAATACGAATAAGTACCTCAAATCCAAGGTGCTTACGTTTTGTATAAATTTTAACAATGACATATTTTTCGACAATTGACCACGAAGGCACATGCAAACTATTTTAAGACGCGAGATTGTATACGAAACGTAAATTCTAATTTAAATAAGTATTTTAAATCTGACAAATAAGGGAACAATGGGAATTTTTATTCCCGCTGTCGCAAATTTTCAACTTTTTTAAATTCGGGGGACAGCAGGAAAAAAATTCCCGTTGTCCCCCGCAGGGGACGACTCCGTGGGGGACAACGGGAATAACCGAAAACTAATAGGTAAAGGACAAAGGCTCTTCCTTACCATGGTACCTAATTTATTAGTTTATTACTATGGTTTTGCAATGGTAACACCGTCATGCAAAGGGACAAATTTTATAAGCGACATATTTGCTTAAGAGCTTGTTGGATAGCATAAATAATACAATATTTTGAAAATAGTAGCGCGTGGTAGCGCTCTAATTTTTTCATGACTTGTTTGTTACGATGCGATCTGAAAAATGTTTTTTTAAATGTATGTATGTATGTGCTTTGGTATTCATAAGGTACTGCTTGCATAAGGTACTTAATATTAACATTTTCGAGTCGAAAATTCTAAGATATAATACATACATATTTTTAGATACAGTAACTCTGTACATGTAGATATGTTAACAATAATGAGTAATTAATTTGTTATTTACAATTAATTTTTAAGTTACCATAAGGATATCAAGTTATTTGTTAATACAAAGTGTAAACTAGGGTACAATAATACGAATTTACATAATGTATATTCATATATAACAATAGGTTCAGCTTTAAGCAAACAAGCTCAAGTTTAGACTTCAATAAGGCCCTTTACGCACTAGCTTCAATAATTAAAATCATGGTGTTAACAATTTATAAATGACACACCATGATTTGTAACTTTTGCTGTCACTATCATGACATCTATGATACCTACATTTCAACGAGCTTACGAAACCTTTCAGAGCTGTTAAGCACCAAAAGTCAAAATATTTTTTATTCGAAGTAAGATTGTTTAGATCAGAGAGGTGGGAGTCGCTCGAAGCGGCTCCCACCTTTCTGGTTTAGATCACTTTTCGTAAAAAATTAAAGAGGTGCTACGATATTAGTTTGAACAGAACTGGCAGGTTCGTGCAATGTGTGCGCACATGATCGATCACACAGAACATTTAAAAGAGGTTAGAATGGCGATAATGCGCCGTCCGTATGAAATCCGGTGTCGCCGATTCCACCCCACCTTTCACCTCCACTACATCTGTACTTCAATAAAAATGAAGTTTACGCACATATTTGCAATTTCAAATCTAGCCAATCATAGCGCCGCTCAATCACGCGATTTCAAATGGAAACGAATCATACGCATGCACGCATACCGATGTACATTTTTATAGCTATGTGTGAGTTAGACAGCGCGATCGCGTCTTTGCGTGGAGTATGAGCGTTTGCTCATAGTCTTGGCGCGCCGGCCCCGCCCACAGCGCCTGTGATCGATCACATCTTCTGTTCTTTCCTCTTTTTTTAAATTGAAATATTAAATAAAATAATAAATAATAATATAAAAAATTAATAATTAAAACCACAAGCGTAACTAAGAAAAAGTTCCACTTATTCAATTTAAATTGTTATCTAGACGCCCCGTGGTCCCAGCATTAGGCTGCATTTCCATCAGAGATGGGCGAGGACGCGTAGCGAGGGATGTGTTTGTACTGTGCTACTTACTTTGGACAGCTCGCTAAAATGTTTCACAAAATGTCATGGTTTCTAACCCCCTGGCCACAGCTTCGCGCGGCGGCCTGCGACACGAAACTTGCCAGAACGTTAGTATTGTAACATTTTACGTAGTTTTTGAGCACTTTGCGTTACATGACTCAAAACGTTACTTTAGGTACGTATTTTTAATCTTATTTGTGCTACATTACAGTGTTGAAGTCGTTTTCTAAGTAAAATAAGATAAACGTTACTTTTTTGCATGAAAATTGAACTTTTTTGCAAAAGTTGGGTAATTTCACGACTTCAATTTTCGATGGTACATATTTGTAGCAAGTTTTTAGAGATGAAGAAAATAGTTCTCTCATGTATTTTTTACTATGGGTCATTGGCAACATTCCGCTGGTCGCAAGTCGCGCCGCGCGTCGTCGTGCGAAGCTGTGGCCAGTAGGCCTACTATGTAAGTAGCGACAGGCTCGAGAAGCTGTCAAACGCGACATATTGACAGAACTGCTATGGCTCTAATGTCACTATGTCGCGTTTGACAGCTTCTCGAGCCTGTCGCTACTTACATAGTAGGCCTAGCCCTAAAGCTAACATTTTACGAATTCTCTCAGCACAATCCCTGTCCTAACCTCAGTAAGTTCTACACTTACAGACAAACAGTCAGGTTGGCGCTTTTTTAGGTAATACTCAGTCCAAGATTCATTTAACTAAATTAAATAGGTACAAGTTTAAGAGATCATTACTTAGTTAGCTGCGTTGAGATATAAACATTAAAAAATATAAAAAATACAGGAAAACCTAGGTAATTCCTGTTATAAAATAAACTTTTCTAAATAAAAGGAGTATAATAAAAGAGGTGTTAGAATTAAGCGAAACATAAATGTGTAAAAAAGAGATATATCACTTCCAAAAATAAAAAAAAGGTATTTCATAAATTAACGAAGCCAATTCGTTATAACGCAATTTTTGTAAATTTTGAAATCCGCTATTTTTAAATAAAATAAAAAAATGGCCGATAAGAGTAATATAATATTCTTCACAATAAATTTAAACCACTATCAGCCTGTTTCACAAGCCGCTAGGTTTTTTATATTAATATAGTAATTATCTATTTATCTAATAGGTACCGATTTTTGGTAGATACAATAATGAGTTAGTAGCGCAGTACCATTACAAAGGTATCACTGACTTTAGTCACAAAATATTTACATATTACTAAGCACTTAGTCAATGTATGTAGTCACAAAGTTAATATAAAATAATTTGGTCGCCTAGTAGTGCCGTTCACAAAATAATTCCTGGGACCCGTTCCACAAAACTACAACTTACAAGTCACAATTACAATTCTTTTTCAAGTGGACCATGAGAAGAACATACGAGGGTAGGACGCTCCATGTATCGCTGGATTGACAAAATGCAAAGGTATCTGTCAGTTTCAGGGGGCCAACTTATATTGGAGACAAGCTGCCCAGGACAGATGCACAGATGATAATATAATAACATAGGAAAACACAAGGTAAACACTTGTTTACTACACGAACTGGTGAAATCTTCTGCCAGAGGCCAAGACAAGATTTACTTTGGGTCATTAAGCCAGCAAGCTTAGTAGTAACCTGATGTTCATTGCATTCCCAATTAGTATCATAAATCAAAATCTACTTATTCTCTTTCTGAGCCAACATTAACCTGAAGCTTGTATCTTCTTCTTTGTTGCGCCACACCTGATGGTATACGGACTTCTTCCACATCTCGCATTTACTATTATTTTCATTATGTCTTTGCGAGTCGATGACAAACCAGATCATATTATTATGTTTGCGGCCCAAATCTTAGCCATTTCAACTGCAGTGTTTGTGGCGTCCATCAGATCCTGCTGGGAATAGCTGACAGGGCAGGCAGGATAGGACACCCCGCCCAGTGAAATCATCCAATCCACTGAACTTGTTGCTCGTCCTGGTCACCACTCAATAACAGCTTTAAATTGTAAGCACTTGTAATTTAAAAACTGTAGTTTAGTGAAATAAGACCCGGAAGTATTTACTAAATCATATAGCATCATAAAAAGAAGCTACAATTCCAAAAGTTACAAATGCTACAATTTGATGTTTTAACTAGGTAGCCAAGTAGTCTCATTCAAAAAATACTTTAATTTTATCATATTACTCTACCTATTGTACAGATACCCACAGACTAAAGTATTCCCCCTTGCAACGCTACCCATTTGTTAAACAGACGTTGGGTATATTTTGTCTGTGGCTCTGCGTACATCAACAAGCTTACTACGAAACGCGCGAGAAGATTGAAAAGCTGTCAAACGCGATAAAGTGACATAAAGCCATTGCAGTTGTCATCATCTCACGTTTGAAAGCTTTTAGAGCTTGTCGCGCGTTACGTGGTAAGCCTGTAGACAGTATTTGTAATTAGTAAATTGTAGTTTCTTAAAAGATGCCAGTAGGCCTACTATGTAAGTAGCGACAGGGTCGAGAAACTGTCAAACGCGACATAGTGACATTAGAGCCATAGTAGTTCTGTCCATATATCGCGTTTGACAGCTTCTCGAGCCTGTCGCTACTTACATAGTAGGCCTGCAAGACGACCACTAATTTTATAGTCTATGTCGCGTAGTAAGTTCTCGACACAATAAGATGTTCACTATAGTCCGTGCGATGGTTGGTCGCGTTCACAATTCATTGGTGAGGTCGTTGGTAGTGCCGCTAGAAGAAGGCCGAGGGTCTGTCTGGTCTAAACTGCCGTAGGTGACGCCCCGCCGCTGCACCCGCCAACGGCCTCGACGACGGGTTATGCCTGGGGAATTTAGACCATAGTACAAAAGGAACACGACGGTTTTTTTAATGGCACAGATCAAGTCCGCTGAAGTGTCATCATAACTCATACATAAGTCGAACTGACAAAAAAACTGCTATAAAACTGCTCCGAGGAGCTTGCTCGATACATTCGTGCATGACATAAAATGCACAGTTTTCGGCTTAAATAACAGAGCATTTGATGATGGGAAAGTAAATATTGTTGGGACAGTCAAAGAGTTCATTAGAACTGTTTAAGAGCTAGCTCTCTCTAGTTTTTCGAGAGTCGAAATCACGGTGTATATTTGTTGTTGTTATTATATCTATCTTCTCATTAAATTTTTAAATGCTATGTACTTACCTCATACATAAGTCCACAGAATGATTATTAAAATCATTTAAATATAATTACTGGTGTTATTGTGCTCTACACATTTATCATGCATTGTGCTGACTTGTTGTAAGAAATCAACTCCTGTATTCATATTTTAGTAATAAATACAACAGATCATGCTTAACTACGAGTACTTATATTAAAAATGGAAATGTACATACATCCATCGGCTGATGATACTTTTTATATAGGTACATTCACCACGATATTAAACGCAGGCTATCCTAATTTTATAAATGCGAAAGTAATTTTGTTTGTTACTCTCTTAAGTCGATAAGTGTTGACGGATTACGATAAAAATGGCAGTGTGATAGATGACATGATGATGGAGGACAAATGCTATGTTTTACTGTTTGAAAATACCCCACAAAAAAAAAGATGCGGACGAAGCCGCGTGTCGGACAGTTTTACGAAACACATACCTAATAAAATTAAAAATGTAGAAAACTACAAAAAAATGTTTTAAAACTGACTTACAACGTTTTTCAGTGCACCTCAGTGGTTCAAAGTGTTTCCAAATAAAAAAACCTTTTATTTGAATATTTTTTAAACATATTTTTTTACTAACCACTGTTTTATTATCTACTCTTTGTGCACAAAGAATACAATTCTATTCCCTAAAATTGCCTGTGTTACGGTTTATTTCTAAAGTGAATGTGTTTTAGTACTGAAATGTTCTTACATTGTTTTGTATCGGACTCAGAAGCTCCTTCCATAGGCAAATAAAAAAAGTTAATTTGGTTATTAAAATGTTGTACATTGGACCTTTGTGAACTGCTCAGTGATTTTTGTATTAAGTACTACTTAAAGTTGCTACGCTTTAAAATAAAAAATATTCAAAATTTATTTAACTCATTCAAAGAGCCGGGTTGCCACCATAAACTTACAACAAAAAATATGTTGTTTTAAGTCTATGGTTTCTACAGTAAAGTCTGACCAAAGAAATGAAAAACCTGCTCTGGGGACGCCACGTGCATATTTTTGTTTTTGACGATTTCCACGATAAAATTAGTTCCATTGAAATTCCACAATATGGCGAGGCTTTTTATTTCTTTGGTCAGGCTTTGCAGTACTATACAAAAAGCAAAAATAAGAGCGCTAAAGGAACATTGGCATCACTGTTTACTTTCAGCCAATCACGTAAATTTTCAAGTGGCAATTCAACCAACCACTGCAGCCGCGGTGCCGCGGTAGATCATTGTGACAAACGCCTCATATTTAACTGTCAAAACACCCGCCATATTGGAATTTCCTCGATTAGGATAAAATATACGCACGACAAAACTATGCCATATCAGTCGTGTAGTGTGGCCAGTACTTTTTTATATATTTTTTTAATAATTAAATATTTTATTAATATAAACAGTAATGCCAGTATAGTGCCCTTATGTTTATTATTCTCCTTTTATTGTATTGCACAATTACCTCATAGTTGATTTTTGCATTAGATGATTGTATAAAGGTATGATGCTTAGTAAAAATGACCTCTTTTCAGTAAAGTAGGAAACAGTTTTATTTAAGTATATAACAAAACAATACACATTCTAGTTAACTGAATAGAGAACACTTTTTAAATAAAAATTGGGTTCCATTCATGCATAAAATCTGACAATAATTCAGTGCACTATAAGGCTACAACCAAATAATAAAACCAAAAAATTATAAAAAACATAATTTATTCATTTATATCACAATAAGATTATAAACTGACGGTAGGTACATAATAACCTTTGGATAAGTAAATATTCCCTCTAAAGTTAAGTACTATTTTAAGTAGAGATTCGTGAGCGATAAATTGATATTTTGGTATTAGTATTATTCGTTAATTTATATTCGGAAGTACAGTATTAAAATACCACATTTAATGTATTATCTTTAATAGGAACAAAGAGGGCACCTACTATTATAGATAAAAATCTCTTTAAGTATATCAAGATCACAAAATAATACAGAAACAGTTTACCTACTTAATATTTTATGTTATCTCTGAATTTGTTCATATTTTCCTCGAAGTTAACAGTCATACCTGTAAAGATACAGCTTCTTAATTTTTTCAAACAAAATATTTATTGAACCGACACCAAAGAATCGCTCATCACCAGTATTAGTTGTACCAATGACATTATGACCCAATCATTGTTAGTGTCCAGAAAATAAAGTGAAATTAAAGAAAATAATTAAGTAATTTAATACAATGTGCACAGCGCCATTAAGCTCTATATAATAAACATATTAGCCCGGGAAACGACTCATAAAGACTTCAAAATTACGGTCTTACCATAAAAAGGTTCATTTTAAACTGTTGTCTTAATAGACTGGTAAGAAAGATAATTAACATTATTTTTATACACGTGCTCAACGCGTTTTTAAATAAAATTATTTTAGCAATGTTGTAAAATACACTTTATCAGTCGTTTTCCCAAATACTAAGCCTAAATGTTAACATCGAATCTATTTGGAACTTAAAACCTAATATTGACATAAAGCAAGAGACACACAATCTTCAACGAATTAACGGTTAACTAAAATCGGTCATTTTCATAATTTTTCCAAAATTTTACGGTCAACCCTTAATTTGACACATGGTTTTTGCATGACCTTTAAATATTTTTAATCAGATTGAAATTAAACCACAATTAAAATATTGAATAAAATTTAAACTACGAAGCTATTAAATAGGTTTAATAAAAAAAATTGCCATTTACTCACCTTTCTGCCTTAGCGTAAGCTAATTTAAGTACTAGGAAATAAGTAAGTACTAGAGGTGCTAAAAAGGCAGTGGTGGTCAAACACACTAATAATAAACGAATTAAATATAATAAATTAAATTCGAAATAAAATAGGAATGACCATTATTAAATCTAAACACCGAACGGTGAACATGCATACACTAGAATTGTAATAAAATGCGTTTGTATACAATAGCAGGGTGTCCCGCAAACCGGTGAGGCTAGAATACAACCCTTTTGTGTTAATATTTCTATATAAAACATGGTTAAAGCCAGACAATGGAGATATATTATATTTCACATAAGTACAGGATTTAAGTGACGGCTCAGGAAATACTTTAAGGCTCAATTAACGGTTTTCAGAGAAACTTCCTCGGAAAAATAAAAAAATAACGACATTCCATACAAAAGAATATATATTTTTTATCTGAATGCATAGAGAAAGTTTTTTTTTGTTCCCTATTATAATTTCTTTAAAAAAATTGCTGAGAACCATTGACTAAACGTGTCCTTTAAGTTAATACTTTAACTTGGTAAATACTAAACCGCCACTACAACCTGTATGTAAATGTATGTTAAAATATACTAGGTGTTGGCGAAACTAATTTCAATGGAATTAACCAATTTCAAGAGGGCGCCACAAGTATTATATTTTTGTATGATGGAGTTTGCTTGTCTGGCTTTATATTTTATGAAACATAACGTTTCATTTAAGTTTCATATACAAACACCTGAAGGAACACAATTATTGAGTAAAAACTTAAAACTTCAAACAACCAATGACACAAAAGAAATCATATATTGCGTTCCTTTCACAACACAAATAAATGCGTTTACAATATTAATGGGAAGAGACCATGTTCCCAAAAAGATAGAATTTTTGCGACTAAAAAAAGGTTTCTTGATAAAAGTAGAAAAATATGTATTCGGTTTATTTAACCGAATGATAAAATTAAGACAATAATTATTTTTATTTCAATCTTACCGTCAATAGTCGCAAAAAAAACATAGGTAGTTCTGTTTTAACATCAAGGCTTTTGAACAAACTATCCCCGAATTTGCATAAATGTATTGCATAAAGAAAACAAAAAGAATAAAATTTTCATTAACATAAATACGAAAGATGTGTAAAATTAAACTTTAATAAAGAATGAATAGGTCACTATTCACTTTGAGACCAACTCTCACTGGGGCAGTGTGCACTTTACATCTGATAGTTCTTCGAGATAGGATTAAAACAATTTCATTTTTATTATATTAATTGTCAATTTATCTAAATATATAGCCTTGATGCTAATACAAGTAGACGGTGCGTTAGTAACACTACTGGAATGAACTGAGGGAAAGAAAAATAACTATCAAACCAGATGAATTCAAGTAATTACTAAATTTCAATTTAATAATATATATTTTTTTACTAAAAAGGAACCACTTTTGTAGGAATAAATTATCTCATACAAATATTCGTATACACAAGGAATACATTCATTCTTAAAAGACAATAAAATATTATTATTAGAAATATATAATTTAATATGCGAGTAATATTATTTACGAATAAAATATAGTTAATAGAAATAGGTAAATATTATAAGACTACCTCACTTCCGTTTTCGTCTATAAATATATTTAAAATTATTCAAATATATTTTAATATTTATTAAAAGTAATCTTCGGCACATTATTAAGTTAATTAAAATATTGGAAAAATTGGCAATCTATTTATAGAATTTCATTTCGTATTATCAATTTATGTCAAAAATTCAATTTAGAATCGTTAGTATTATCAAACGCTTTAATAGTATTCTAAGTATGTCGATAGACATCAAATTATCGCCTATAAAAATAACTCGACTTCAAAGTATCTAAAACAATCCAAAAACGGCGCAAATCTATCGAACCGTTTGTATCTAGTTTTTTTTAATTGACTTACGATACAAGCTTCACCGGGCTTGTAGTTGTTTTTTTTTTCAGTTCATTCCAGTTCACGCGAGTAGTGATTCGAAGTTATACTGCTTATATGTGGGGGTGTTCCGGCTTACTCTGGTGAGCGAAGTCTCCGCCACGGCGGCGTCCTTGCCGCGCAGTCGCTGATTAATGATCTTCTGCTTGTTGATGGGGGAACCTGCAATCACAGCCTGCCTGACGATACTCTGTTTTTCCAATTTGTCATATACTATACTAGCGACGCGCCTCGGCTTCGCACGGGAAAATGGTTATTGTGGGTTATCCCTAAGTATATTATGCATGTATTATACATATAAACCTTCCTCTTGAATCACTCTATCTATTAAAAGAAACCGCATCAAAATCCGTTGCGTAATTTAAAAGATTTAAGCATACATAAGGATATAGGGACAGAGAAAGCGACTTTGTTTTATACTATGTAGTGATTATGATTACCCTTTCTTTAGAAATCGAAATCCGCATTTATGTTTTTTAGGAGGCCATACTCAAATGGATTAAAATAAACTCTTATAGGATAGCTTGTGTCTGTCCGTCTGTCCCAGCCAATACATTTTTCAACAGATCTCTTGCCCTTAGGTGATTTGATTAGACTCAGGTAATTTAAGTTAGGACTATTCGCCATGCACAAATTGTCGTCATTGCAACGCAAAATTGACGTATGAAGCATTGTGTAATGCAAATTCGACATTCTTCGTATAAGCAATAAGATTGCGTTTGATTGACTACAGTCTTACCAAATTCAAGTAGTTCAGCTTAATTCGACCTTATGTGTGAGATTTCCTCACATATTTATTATTATTAACAAAAGACTCAATCCAATTCAGAAGCCCCTTGGTTGGAACATACAAGTATTATAGTTGATAAATATTGACATACAGACAGACTTGGATTAAGTTGGTCCATAGAAGCGTATATTTGACAGCGATAAAATTGTTAGAAGGATATAAGGCTACAACACGGCAATCTGTATAAAAAAAGTTATTGAAGATGATTGTATAAAATAAAAAGCAATTATTATAAACTCCCGTTTCGCGATTATATGAAACGTGTTCAAAATATTTTCTTTACCCATTAAGTTCCCTAATTTTTAAATTAATGTTGAAGGTAGCAAATATGTTGTATAAACCCGTTATTCATAGATATTGCTTAAGTTAAACATTTCTGTCCCTTTTCAACCCATAAATGTTAGAAAGGGACAAAATATTGTTTAACTTTAAGCTACCTTTATAAATAAGGGGGAAGGTTTATAAAGACGAATATTAAAAATAACAATTTAGCGGCAGGCAAAAAAAAACCGTGTTATATCGAAGTACATAATATATAACACGACAGCAACCAGTCATAGCAAAGCGGGTAGGGTAAAACATCCTTACCTCGTAGTGTTAGTAAGTAAGGCACTGAACTGAAATTAAATTAAGTTAAAAATTGACGAAACGGAAAATCTCTTGGCTCTGCCAGAATAAAAATCATGTATTAGATCGCGTTATAATACGCAAAATAAAAATAAAAAAAGAACAGAACACAGATTATTTAGTCAAAGAGCCAGCCAACACTCAGTATACAAACATTTTTAATAAATAAATAAATATGCGTATTGTAATGTACAGTCAGCTTCAGAGATTGTTGACCCTCTTTGCAGAGGCAAAGCTTCGGTTCCCTTGTCAATATTTGTCATATAGCGACCGTAATATATACATGAAGAACATTGTCTGTTAATTTATTACTGGCCGCTTATTTATTTACACCTGTATATGACACCGCAATCATAGGAAACCAAACCATAAGAGAAAGGAGTTAAAAGCTAAAGGTTATTTATGTTTTTTACTAAAGATAAACGAACGTCTTTGCCTTTATCGCTATTTTCTTATTTCTTTTTTTTTTCGAAAAACTTTCAAAATATGATCTGTCAGAGCCAAAGATAATATAAATGTAAACGTAAACGAAACACGACGCGAAAGGTCCAATATACAATAATGTAAGCGAAAATAAAACAGATACTGTGCAAATAAGGACGCGTTTGTACACGAAGACATTGCATGCAAGGGGCTTGGAATGTACCTATAGTGTGATGCAGCTTGTAGTCATTAGAGGGGTATTTCACGGTAGTCAAAAGACAGAAGACGAAAGGGACGCAGTTATGCGTTAGAATGAGATACAAATACATCGCGCTCACTCTTGCGCATAACTGCGTCCCTTTCGTCTTTTGTCTTTGACTACCGTGAAATACCTGCCTTACATTTACACCGCTCTTAAGGGGCTCCCTGACTGATAGTGGCGCCGCCATCCGTTAAAACATAAATTACTCGGTGAGTAAATAGTTTTTCAAAAATCCGAAAGGTCATTTTAAAGATTTGGTGTTTTAAAATATTATTTAGAAGCCATCAACTCTGTTAGTTTCGGTGAAGTTACAGATAGAAAATTTGCGAAAAGTAGCCGTTCTTAGCAACTTTTGTATCCGTAACTACAGCGGACTAGAGCGGACTAAAATAATAAAAAAACAGTTAAAATAAATACAGTTTATGGCCCCTATAGCACGCCAACTTCAAAACGACCTACCGGATTTTAGAAAAAAATTATACTTCGCGAGTAATTATTTTATAACAGACGGCGGCGCGATGTTAAGCGATATTTTAAAAAATGGTCAGGCGCGAAGGTCCCTGACAGTACATAATATGTATTATATAGGATGGTTGTTTGCCACTCACCGATATAGGAGAGCATGACGGGCAGGAAGATGAGCCCGTGCGCCGCGCCGAACAGCACGATGCCCAGGTACATGCGGAAGTAGAACACCTGCGCACACACACAATATTTTACTTATTTATTTTGTTCATTCAGGAACAAACAGTCGTGTACAAATATCATTGTGTGTACTGTGTATACCTATGTGTGCAGTGTGTTTATGTGTGTACTATGTATCTAAGTTTACCGTGTATCTGTGTGTACCGTGTATCTGTGTGTACCGTGTATCTGTGTGGACTGTGTATCTGTGTGTACTGTGTATCTGTGTGCACTGTGTATCTGTGTGCACTGTGTATCTGTGTGCAGTGTGTATATGTGTGTACTGTGTATATGTGTGTACTGTGTATCTGTGTGTACTGTGTATCTGTGTGTACTGTGTATCTGTGTGTACTGTGTATCTGTGTGTACTATGTTATCTGTGTGCACTGTGTATCTGTGTGTACTGTGTATCTGTGTGTACTGTGTATCTGTGTCCACTGTGTATCTGTGTCCACTGTGTATATGTGTGTACTGTGTATATGTGTGCAGTGTGTACATCACCTTGAAGATCTGGCTGCGCGCGGTGCTGAGCACGATGATGCCGCCGAACTTGGTGAGCGTGATGCCGGACAGCACGCTCGAGCCCATGCTGGTGAGGGCGCTGGACGCGCGCGCTATGTTACACGACCCCAGCGTCACGCTGAAGCTGTGTATATGTGTGTACTGTGTATCTGTGTGCAGTGTGTACGTCACCTTGAAGATCTGGCTGCGCGCGGTGCTGAGCACGATGATGCCGCCGAACTTGGTGAGCGTGATGCCGGACAGCACGCTCGAGCCCATGCTGGTGAGGGCGCTGGACGCGCGCGCTATGTTACACGACCCCAGCGTCACGCTGAAGCTGTGTATATGTGTGTACTGTGTATCTGTGTGCAGTGTGTACATCACCTTGAAGATCTGGCTGCGCGCGGTGCTGAGCACGATGATGCCGCCGAACTTGGTGAGCGTGATGCCGGACAGCACGCTCGAGCCCATGCTGGTGAGGGCGCTGGACGCGCGCGCTATGTTACACGACCCCAGCGTCACGCTGAAGCTGTGCACCAAGTGCGAACAGAACTCCACTGCTATGCCTACTGCCATCACCTGCGGGGAACAAAAAGATAGATTTTAGTAGTCCTCTATCCTTATTTGCACTGTTGCGACAAATTACACACTGAAATGATGACGGCCCCGTAGCCTAGTTGGTAGTACGTCTGCCTACTGAGCACAGGGTCGCGGGTTCGAATCCCGCCCAGGGAAAACATTCGAGTGATGAGCACTTGTGTTTGTCTTGTGTCTGGATGTTGTATATTCATATATGTATGTATATCAGCTGTCTGGCACCCATAGTACAGGCTCTGCCTAGTTTGGAGTCAGATGGCCGTGTGTGAGTTGTCCCACATGTAAAAAAAGAAATATTGAAAAAAAAAAACAAATATATAAAAATAAAATACATACTTTTTAAAAGTATAGAATCACAGTAAGTATGCAATAGAGTACAACAGCGAAAAAATGTCGCGACTCAACATAATTCTAGCTCGGAAAGAGCTAAACGCTGTTTTCCAGTCGATTCTGCTTCTGTTCGTTGTAGTGGTGAAAAAATCGCCTCCCGGTGAGGGAGCAAAGGTCCCGGATTCAAATTCCGGTGGGGTGCCCGTCAAACAAATATCAATTTGTGACACTTTTCTCTATTTGATTAGGACATTGTATGCTGAATTACCTAACTGTCTGAAAAGAAGATGGTTCGGTGTGGTTCGGAAGGCACTTAAAGCCGTTGGTCCCGGCTACTATATACAGATGTAGTCTATAGACGGCTCAATAACTCACACCAGGGTTTGTGAGGTAGGTTAACCTCGAAATCAACACGATTAGGAAGCAAGAAAAGATTTCACTGTTTGTTTCAGAAATATAAATAAAAAAGCATTTTTATCATATTGGTTACTCAAAATGAGGTGTTATTAAGTGCACGTGCACTCACCAGGTTGACCAAGGAGACTGCGTTGAGGCTGATGCCCCACCAGTACATGAGCCCGCCGAGGTTCACCACTATCATCGTGATCGTTATCACCACCACCTGTCAACAACAAAAACATTCGTCAGCAACTTTTAATAGCTGCTTTTCAAAAGTAAATGTCCATTATCATCACACTTCACTACATAGTATAAAACAAAGTCGCTTTCTCTGTCCCTTTGTCCTTATGTATGCTTAAATCTTTAAAACTACGCAACGGATTTGGATGCGGTTTTTTTTAATAGATAGAGTGATTCAAGTGGCAGGTTTATATGAATAATACATGCAGAATATACTTAAGGATAACCCACAATAACCATTTTCCCGTGCGGAGCCGGGGCGGGTCGCTAGTATATTATAAAGGCGAAAGTTTGTGAGTGTGTGTATGTTTGTTACTTCATTACGTCAAAACGGCTGGAGCGATTTTAATAATATTCGGAATGGAGTTAGCTGACACCCTGGATTAACACATAGGCCACTTTTTACCTCGGGAAAATAACTCATTCCCACGGGAATACCTGTTAACGCGGAGCATTTAAAAAGATGTTTGTGGCAGCGCTTGTGAGTTTACGGGATTCCGCATCTCCGTGTATAAAGTCCAATTGCAGGTCGACATTTCTTGCCACATCGATCGCAAACAAATCGTGAATCCGGAGCAGAAGGTGAATATTCGTTTATTCTTTGTTTTACTCCATGCAACGTAGTCAGTAGTGATGACACAGAAGAAAGATACCCAGTAATTGCACTCCATACAAGAGCGCCCGAATCGTCGCACGCACACATAAGAATCAGTTACACGGCCGCTAACCCATCTTTCATCGTTTTGCACCGCGAAGATGGATTAGCGGCCGTGTAAATGATTCTTATTTTCCCGAGGATATTCCTATAGAAGCCGTTCAAGCTGGCTAGACGTGGTATATACTTGTATAGTATAGAGTAACTCACCAGAGCGGAGAAGAGGTCGAAGCCCATGAGCAGGAAGGTGACGATGAATATGGAGAGCACGGAGATGCCCATGCTGCGCAGCGTGTCGGCCCACGTGGTCAGGTACTGCTGTGGTATAGTATAGAGTAACTCACCAGAGCGGAGAAGAGGTCGAAGCCCATGAGCAGGAAGGTGACGATGAATATGGAGAGCACGGAGATGCCCATGCTGCGCAGCGTGTCGGCCCACGTGGTCAGGTACTGCTCGTAGAACACGTAGAACACCGAGTACGGGAATACGGTCACAGGGGCCGCCGCGTCATCGAGAGCACGCAGGTACTTGTTCAACGTATCTGTCAACAAACGGAAAGTTCATTAACCCTTAAGGCAAAACAACTTAATATGGAGCAATCTTTAACCCTTTATAAGGCAAAACAACTTTATAAAATGCATTTGTTTTCAACTTTATGTGACTATATGAGTAAAGCCTGACCAATGAAATAAGAAACCTGCTCTGGGGGCGCTACGTGTATATTTTTACGAATATGGTAACAATTTCCCCGTATAAAATTAGTTCCATAAAAATTCCGCAATATGGCGAGGTTTCTTATATCTTTGGTCAGGCTGTAGTGATGAAATTGTCCTTCCAACTATTCGCTACACTATTTAGATAAGTACGAGACAATCTGTGTAAAAAACTGTGATTCAACATTTTTTTCTTTTTTATGTCGCTTTTAAAGGCTGCCACACACCGAATACGCATTGCGTTGCATCTGCGTGCGACACGATCTGTATTGTATTAACCTGAAATACGACGTTCACACTGAAAGTGTCGCAGACGCAATGCAGCACGTCTGCGTGTAGCAGACGCACGGCACGAACACAACACAAACTGACATGGGTTACCATTGTTACAAATCAATAAATGTCAGTTGCGTAAAAAATATCGTGCATTTTAGTTCATTTTTTTTCCTTTATATTTGTGATATTTGTGACCGAATTGGCGGGCGCGGCACCGGAACGGGACCATCGCACGCGCGAAGACTGACGTAAACGTTGTATAAGGTTGTATTACACGGGATTTACTATTGACACTGACACCGCGCTGCTGCATGCGTCTGGGATACCGTGTGAACGGCCTCTGTTGCGCGGTGCTGCAGACGCAACGCGTCGTGCTGCAGACGTATCCGGTGTGTGGCAGCCTTAAATCGTTACAAAACAAACATTTTTCGTTCGTAGATATAAACCGGATGGATTTATAACACTCGAAATGCGCGAGACGTGTAAAGGCCGACACGAAAACACAGAATGAATAATATGGCGGACCGAGATCCGATGCGAGTGAATGAAAGAGAGGAGTGAACTTTTTTTTCCTATACCTCCTAATCTCTAAAATACGTGTATGGGTTGCAATGTGGAAACAAAGCAATAATTTGTTAATCGGTAAGAATGAAGCAGTCAAATATAATACAATGTTGGAAACGAAAAATATTTTTTCATTCTATAAAATCTCACCCGTCAAATTAGCAGCGATCACCCTAGCCGCTTTCAAAGCCGAGTAGTAATCATAACTAGTCTTCAACACAGTGTGGTAGCTCTGGTAATGCGTGGCTCCGACTTTGGCTAACGTATTGTTCTCGTCGAGATATTTCAAGTTGACCGCGTGTGCGTAGGAGGCGTGGCCTGCTTTGGGGCACGTCTCGTCTGGGTTGTCTTGTAGGAAGAAAGGCACGTATTTCTCGAAGTCCAACACTCCGGGCCGCTTCTCCGGACCCGCTTGAGGGATGTTGCATTTTTTACAAGCTGTAATTAAAACAGAGCTATTAAATGGTGGTAGAGGTTCATGGAAAATCGTCTGTTTACATTGTTGGTAATAATAAGGACAGCTTTATAACTCTGTGGCCTATACCTTTAAAATTCGAGAGCTGAAGAAGTCATTACAAAAATATATCATCATCATCCGAAAGACGTCCACTGCTGGACTGCTGCCACAATGATCGGTCCTGCTTGGCCCGCATCCAGCGGCTTCCCGCGGCCCTCACCAGTTCACCTCGTGGGGGGCCTGCCCACACTACGTCTTACAAAAATATAATTACTGAGAACAAAATGAGCTGTTTGGGCAGCCGTCGAGCGATTATCAAAATATGTTACTATCCCCTGTTTCGTTACAACATTTTGGGCTACTGCTACGGTATAATGGCGCCTATTGTTGTTGCCTCCAAAGGTTGCCTATTAGAAATTGCTACCTTAGCAATAAGGCCTCCTAATAATATATGTTGTATTCGTGTTTGGTATTGTGGCGGCGCGTCGTCAGAACAGCGACCAATTAGAAGCCGAGGCCTGAAACGCGCTATCAGAGTTTTCGTAAGACATTGAATAAATACAAGTTCTAACGGAGTACAGTTGGCCGCGGATGCCCCAAGGAAGATCTTCCATTTGCATTCACAGTGTCAATAAAGTATATTTGTATTGTAGTGGCTATAGCTACAGTACGTGTTGTTATGTATGTATCTGTGTGTGTGTGTGTGTGTTGTGTATGTGTGTTAGTGACGCGGCCCAGTCGAACCAGTCGTCCAGCCACATGGTCTTGGCTGCGCTATGTACGTGTTGTTATGTATGTATCAGTGCTATGTTAGTGACCAGTGCCGCTGGAGCCCTTGTTGTGCGGGCAGAAGGCGGAGTCGTTGTTGCGGTAGTAGCAGCAGCCGGTGGGCGCGGCCCAGTCGAACCAGTCGTCCAGCCACATGGTCGCCGGCTGCGCTATGTACGTCTCGTTGGGTCGGCGCGACGCTGAAACAAACACAAAAACAACCGTTAAACGTTTAAACAGTTCAGGAGCTCTATTTCTCAAACGCTCGTCTAACGAAAAACGGCATTTTTGGATCGTTCGATTGCAACGAGTGGTCACAAGCACTCGTTGCAGCAAGCGAGTGACATATAAAACGCCAAGCAATAACGTCTATATTGCCACAATGACGTTCTCGCTCGATTGACATTAGGATCACACACACACAGACACCCCCGACATGAAAGAGACGCCTATACGATCGACACGGGAGTGTGAGCGAGAGCGACAATCCGCAAAGTGGGAGCGACCATAGATTTACGTTCCGTTTTAGTTTCGGAAACTACCGGTTTTTGTTTTAACTGCGTAAAATGAACAAAACTCCATATCGAAGGCGAGTGACTCAGAAATACGGAAAAACAGCGTCCTTCGACTTGGAAGTCGACTATGACTTATGTCACATACGCCAACGCCAAGTCATACGAAGGTTTGAGAAATAGATCTCCAGGTTACACCTCAAGACAAGGGTTACACGCTCAGTCTGGCGTCAGTTCAGTCCATCAGTCTGCTCAGAATGACGAGAGAATTATCGTTTAACCGGTTGGCTGACGGACTGATGGTTATATTATTACCGTGTTTTTCATCCATCATTCTAGCATCAGTCCAGACTGATGGACTGAACTGACGCCAGACCGAGCGTGTAACCCTGGTATAACAGAATGCCCGTCCAGTAGATAATGTACTACTCTACCAAAACAATAAGACACATGACAGGTATGCGGTTTGTACAATATTCGCCCTTATTCCCAGCGCTAATCACCGTGAACGGCCGTGATGATGACATGTTTGAAATGTGTCTAATTGTTTTGGTCGCGTAGTATTATTAACAGCATTGCATTGCAGCCTCCGTGGTCGAGTGGTCGAAAGCTCGTCTGAAGTTACAGAGGTTCCGGGTTCGAATCCCGGTGGGGACTTATCGAACAAATATCACTTTGTGAGACTTTCCTCAGTTTGGTTACGACATTGCAGGCTGAATCACCTGATTGTCCGAAAAGGATGATTCCACGCTTCGGAAGGCACGTAAAGTCGTTGGTCCCGGCTACTATCTACGGATGTAGTCGTTATAGGAGCCATGTCGGAAGCCTAAGGCGGTTCCATTAATTCCGACACCAGGGTTTGTGAGGTAGGTTAACCTCGAAACCCACTCGATACGCAAATAACCTATGTTTTTCAATGACCTCGGCCAAACGCGTTTACATGGAAAGAAAACATCGTTAAATCGACATCGCTCGTGGTGCTCTGCCTCTATCACTTTTTAAAATGGAAAATTTTCGCTTGTTATCTTAATTAACTTAACTATTACTATAAAATTACACCGTATTTTTTCGAGGTACACGTACACTACGAATCTCTAAAAGACATTTTATAAAACACAGACGGAAAAAACTGTTTATTTTTTGCACACACGTCAAACTTATAAAACCCCTCTTTTTTGTCGGGGGTTAAAAAGTGAGAAGAGACACAAAAATTATAATCACGGTACGAGTGACTGTCGCAATTATATGACGCACTTACCAGCATAGACTTGGTTGGCCAGGCTATCAGGCTTGCAGTACCGGGTGCCGCAGATGAGGTTCTGGTGGTCGTGGTTGGAGTAGTCCAGCCCGTTCTCTGCTTCGGTGAGCACGAAGTACACCGGCGGGCCGATGTTTAAGTACTGGTTGAGGTGTTGGAGGTATTTGAACTGGTAGCCGTCTTGGGGCATCGCTAGGTCCGGGTCTAAGCCCACTTCGATGTGTGGAGCCACCTGTGGAAATAACAGTTACCTATTTTATTTCTATGGTCTGTTTCATATAAATCCGTACAAAAGTTTAATGACCTCTTTCTATACTTAAAAGTTATTAAAAATAATGTAACGCCGAAATGTCTGGCAAGGTCACACGCTAACCCCACCTTCTACTACGGTGTGCCAAATTACGTATTTTGCGATAATTTCCTACAGTTTTATCGTACCGTGTGAAAAACATGTGCGCATTGTATGCAGGCGTCAATAACCTTTTGTCCGGATTAATATGAAACAAACCATATCATCGTCCACCCTGAAATCAGGATGAATGGGCCTTAGTCGACCACGCTGACCCAGTGCGGATTGATCAACTTCACACACAACCCTTAAATTATTTCGCAGGTGTGTGCAGGTTTCTTCACGACAGTTTTCTTGATCGTAAGAGCGTCGAATGTGCCGAGGCTTGCTTAGCCTACGGATTATTACCCGAACTAACTAGGTAAACAGAATACGAGAGCAAATCCTTTGATATGAATCTGACATTTATGTAAATAGGAGTTCGGATGAGGAGACAGATAGAAATGTCCGCTGTGTTAAAAATATGCATTTGGTTATTACGATACAATACAATACAATACAATATTCTTTATTGACACCAAAAATAAACCTTACAAAAGAAACATTTTAAACAAATACAAGAGTCAAAAGGCGGCCTTATCATACGTACAGCGACGGAGGAGCAGAGCCAGGCGAAGAAGATGACCATGACGGAGGCCCTGACCTCCCGCTTCATGAGGAACGGCACGTACGCGTGCTTGAACAGGTTGTACAGAGCACCCTCGCCGCCGTCCAGCGCCGCGTCCGCCTTCTTCGCGCCTTGCACGCAGCACAGTATGTCGAATCTGTAAAATGAAAATGAAATATGTTTTATCTACACTCATGTCGTAAATCCTTCATTTACTTATCAGAAACGCTAAGCAAATGATATACCTTTCGATGGAGCCGTGACTAAGGATCCATACAAATTTCATTTCGTTACCGCAAAGTTGTAACAAAATGAAGTTTTTTTTTTTTAATTTTTACGCAATGCTTGCTATTTGAGCACACTAGCGTGTTTCGGAACGCAACCTTGGCGGCGCGCATGCGCGGTGCGATATTACTGCAAATTTATTTTCGCGCCATTAACGTTTGTTTAATAATTGTACCATACAAAATGTCAATAATTATTACAATAAACAATGATTACTTTATTTTGTCTTTAATTTAAATTTGTTGTATGTGTAGATAAACTATTGTATGCAACTGTACATAATTAGTATTTAACACTCATTATGCAACAGTTGCATAAATAGCTATTATTCGAAGTAAGATTTTACAATCACTTTTCGACGTCGAGGCGGGTTCACAATTGGCTGTCTTCCGTGGAGAACCCACCGGAAGAAACTCCACAGGCTTTGCATCTTTTCAAAATTGGTCTTTTACATAATTATTATTTTATACAATTTGTTTAATATATAACAAAGAGTGCAAACGATAATATGCAATTAGCGGAAGGCAACCAGTCAAAGTAGTATAGTAATCTGCAACAAACACATGCGTTGTTTACCATGGCCACGCTTTAGTTTTGAATGTGCTTTTTATTTTATTTTATTATTTATTGCACACAAAAATATGGACAGAAACATACATTAATAAGAATGACACAACATGCGCAGCTTATTTCACACGAAATGTTTTCCAGCTGGCCTTGGCGAAGAGCTTTAGTGAATAAACGAAGAAAGAGATTTTAGTAAAAATAAACGCCAGATGGCATTCTGTTGACAAAAGTAAAAAGCTATGCCTTTTTTTACACTACTTTATCTAATTACGAAGTCTATACGTATTTTTTTCGCTTTTAAAAACAAAAGAAAACCACGAATAAATAATTGCTTATTTGTTTTGACTCCGACATTGATGTATCAAGTGACCCACCTCTTATTGTTCTAGCGACCCTCCTGTTTTTGTTCTAGCGACCCACCTGTTATTGTTCTAGCGACCCACCTGTGATTGTTCTAGCGACCCACCTGTTGGTGTTCTGGCGGCGCGTGTCGATGGCGAGCAGCGCGACGAAGCACGTGACCTGCAGCAGGAAGTCCACGAGCAGCGCGGCGCCGGCGTACAGCGCGAACGCGCGCACGGCCGGCATGTCGCTCAGCGCGCCCAGGAAGAAGCACACCGACTCCGACACCGATGTACCAAGTGACCCACCTGTTATTGTTCTAGTGACCCACCTGTTATTGTTCTAGTGACCCACCTGTTATTGTTCTAGCGACCCACCTGTTATTGTTCTAGCGACCCACCTGTTGGTGTTCTGGCGGCGCGTGTCGATGGCGAGCAGCGCGACGAAGCACGTGACCTGCAGCAGGAAGTCCACGAGCAGCGCGGCGCCGGCGTACAGCGCGAACGCGCGCACGGCCGGCATGTCGCTCAGCGCGCCCAGGAAGAAGCACACCGACTCCGACACCGATGTACCAAGTGACCCACCTGTTATTGTTCTAGTGACCCACCTGTTATTGTTCTAGTGACCCACCTGTTATTGTTCTAGCGACCCACCTGTTATTGTTCTAGCGACCCACCTGTTATTGTTCTAGCGACCCACCTGTTATTGTTCTAGCGACCCACCTGTTGGTGTTCTGGCGGCGCGTGTCGATGGCGAGCAGCGCGACGAAGCACGTGACCTGGAGCAGGAAGTCCACGAGCAGCGCGGCGCCGGCGTACAGCGCGAACGCGCGCACGGCCGGCATGTCGCTCAGCGCGCCCAGGAAGAAGCACACCGACTCCGACACCGATGTACCAAGTGACCCACCTGTTATTGTTCTAGTGACCCACCTGTTATTGTTCTAGCGACCCACCTGTTATTGTTCTAGCGACCCACCTGTTATTGTTCTAGCGACCCACCTGTTGGTGTTCTGGCGGCGCGTGTCGATGGCGAGCAGCGCGACGAAGCACGTGACCTGGAGCAGGAAGTCCACGAGCAGCGCGGCGCCGGCGTACAGCGCGAACGCGCGCACGGCCGGCATGTCGCTCAGCGCGCCCAGGAAGAAGCACACCGACTCCGACACCGATGTACCAAGTGACCCACCTGTTATTGTTCTAGTGACCCACCTGTTATTGTTCTAGCGACCCACCTGTTATTGTTCTAGCGACCCACCTGTTATTGTTCTAGCGACCCACCTGTTATTGTTCTAGCGACCCACCTGTTGGTGTTCTGGCGGCGCGTGTCGATGGCGAGCAGCGCGACGAAGCACGTGACCTGCAGCAGGAAGTCCACGAGCAGTGCGGCGCCGGCGTACAGCGCGAACGCGCGCACGGCCGGCATGTCGCTCAGCGCGCCCAGGAAGAAGCACACCGACTCCGACACCGATGTACCAAGTGACCCACCTGTTATTGTTCTAGTGACCCACCTGTTATTGTTCTAGCGACCCACCTGTTATTGTTCTAGCGACCCACCTGTTATTGTTCTAGCGACCCACCTGTTATTGTTCTAGCGACCCACCTGTTGGTGTTCTGGCGGCGCGTGTCGATGGCGAGCAGCGCGACGAAGCACGTGACCTGCAGCAGGAAGTCCACGAGCAGTGCGGCGCCGGCGTACAGCGCGAACGCGCGCACGGCCGGCATGTCGCTCAGCGCGCCCAGGAAGAAGCACACCGACTCCGACACCGATGTACCAAGTGACCCACCTGTTATTGTTCTAGTGACCCACCTGTTATTGTTCTAGCGACCCACCTGTTATTGTTCTAGCGACCCACCTGTTATTGTTCTAGCGACCCACCTGTTATTGTTCTAGCGACCCACCTGTTATTGTTCTAGCGACCCACCTGTTATTGTTCTAGCGACCCACCTGTTGGTGTTCTGGCGACCCACCTGTTATTGTTCTAGCGACCCACCTGTTATTGTTCTAGCGACCCACCTGTTGGTGTTCTGGCGGCGCGTGTCGATGGCGAGCAGCGCGACGAAGCACGTGACCTGCAGCAGGAAGTCCACGAGCAGTGCGGCGCCGGCGTACAGCGCGAACGCGCGCACGGCCGGCATGTCGCTCAGCGCGCCCAGGAAGAAGCACACCGACTCCGACACCGATGTACCAAGTGACCCACCTGTTATTGTTCTAGTGACCCACCTGTTATTGTTCTAGCGACCCACCTGTTATTGTTCTAGCGACCCACCTGTTATTGTTCTAGCGACCCACCTGTTGGTGTTCTGGCGGCGCGTGTCGATGGCGAGCAGCGCGACGAAGCACGTGACCTGCAGCAGGAAGTCCACGAGCAGTGCGGCGCCGGCGTACAGCGCGAACGCGCGCACGGCCGGCATGTCGCTCAGCGCGCCCAGGAAGAAGCACACCGACTCCGATACTGATGTCAGGAACATTGATGGACCCACTTGACCGAGGCTACGGGAAAATATACGATTTCGTAAGATTTATTTTATTACAATAAACATAATCTAAAACACAGAATCTTACTAATAAAGACAAGATACTAGTTCAGTATATTTATTCATAAAATTAAGCACACAGAGCAACGTCCACTTTTTAATAGAGAACCGCGAACTGTTCTACGTTGTAGTGACGTTTTAATTGCCCCCGACAACTAATGTTGTTCCTCGACGATCGATTTTCTTCATCTAACATTACTAATATTATAAACGTGAAAGTATGTGAAGTATGTGTTAGTATATCAATGATGGCCGATACATCATCACAAGTTCTGTTCACTCTAATATTGAAACTGCTGTCATAGTGACAAAATGGAGGAAATGGCATAGTTGTTTAGATGATCCAAAAGGACTTGTAAACCTAAGGCAGGTATATCACTGGCAACGACGACAAAAGACGAAAGAGACGTATTTATGCACAAGAGTGAGCGCGGTGTATTTGTATCTCATTCTAACGCATAACTGCGTCCCTTTCGTCTTTTGTCTTTGTGGCCAGTGAAATAGGTGCCTTACTTGTAAGCAATTCCTCAACGATTAAAAAGGGTTAGTAATGCACTCACGTCCTGCCAATATGTTCGGCGACGGTCTCGTTAGGCCTCCGCCCCTCCCGCTGGTTGGTCTGCACCAGTATGAAGATGTTGTCCACGCCCACGGCCAGCACGAGGAACGGCATCACCTCCACTATGATCAGCGTCACCGGCAGACCCGCGAACCCAAACAAACCCACCGAACTGGCTACTGACGCCAGCACTATTATTACACCTGGAACAATACGTGTTATAATATTATACACCGTGAAATTTTACTGGTTGTTAATCCGTTACATAGTGGTCGCTTGCTTGCTTGCTTAGGGGCCGTCCATTAATCACGTGATCTATTTTTTAGCATTTTTTAACCCCCCCTCCCCCTTGGTGATACGTGGTGATGTTTAAGACTACCCCCCACCCCCCCACTCAACATCACGTGTATTTTTTGTACCTGCAAAGAATCTTAAATTTTTTAGAAGATTATCTTTAAATACAGGTAGTAGCAGTATAAAGTATAACCTCATTTTATTGTAAAATTAAGGACTGTGATAAAAATGCCTAGACAGAAAGGTTGCAGGTTGTTTTTGACAGGAAAAAATTAATACACGTGATATCTTACCACACCCCCCCTCCCCCCTTGTGATATTTCGTGATTTTTGTCAAACCCCTTCCCCCCCCTTTCAAGCCTCACGTGATTAATGGACGGCCCCTTATCGTGTGGGTATCGAGATGAACCTACCTCACAAACCCTGGTGTCGGAATTATAGTAAGGCCGTAGGCTTCCGACATGGCTCCAATAGCGACTACATGCGTAGATAGTAGCCGGGACCAACGGCTTTACGTGCCTTTCGAAGCACGGAATCATCTTTCTTTACGGACAATCAGGTGATTCAGATTCCAATGTCCTAACCAAACTGAGGAAAGTCTTACAAAGTGATATTTGTTCGACGAGTCCCCACCGGGATTCGAACCCGGAACCTCCGTAACGTCGAGCGAGCTTTTGACCACTCAACCACGGAGGCTGTGTAGTGGTAGTACTCATGAAACTGAACAACTTTCCCCAAGGAACTACTGGGCATTGTAAACTCAATAAGCATTTCGAGGATAGATTTGGATTTCGATCCATTTCAATATTTTTATAAAGAATCAGTGCGCAACCACAAGCACGGTCGGTCGCTGAACGAACGAACGAACGTCCAAGCGAACGAACTACTGACTCTGGGAACCAATAGACTGAATGATTAGGTGTTTTTATAATTCTTTCCAAAGAGAAAGGCAATGAAATAAAACAAGTGCAGCCTATAGCTTAGTCTTTTAAAATTATTCACTCGAAACGTCAAACTCTGGTTAGTTTATTAATCGATCTCGGTGTTGCCAATAGCCAAAAGTAAAAAAGGTAACCTTCATAATTATTTCTCCGACACGGCCATCCTGACAAGAGCGCGTTCTCGCGCGTTTTTTTTTACCTATTGGAACGTACTTACATGAATTCAGCGACTGTCAAATTCACATGAAGCAGGAATCTTCCAATACTACCAATACCCTTGCACGAAGTGTGGATCTTTGTGGATTAATACAACGAACGCGTTCATAGAGCGCGGGGCTTCCAACAGCTCGAACAAACTTGCATGAAGCTTTGAGCTTCCAATATCAGGAAAACACATTCAGGAAGCGTGGAGCTTGCAACGTCTGAAAAACACAAGCATGAAGCGTGGAGCTTCTAATATCAGGTACACACATGAAGCCCGGAGCTTCTAATATCAGGAACACGCATGAAGCGCTGAGCTTCCAATATCAGGAACACGCATGAAGCACGGAACTTTCAAATATCAGGAACACACATGAAGCGCGGAGCTTCCAATATCAGGAACACGCATAAAACGCAGAGCTTCCAATATCAAGAACACACATGAAGCGTGGAGCTTCCAATATCAGGAACACACAAGCACGAAGCGCGCGGTGATTCTAATACCACAGGAACACACACGAAGCGCGGAGCTTCCAATGTCAGGAACACATGAAGCGCAGAGATTCTTATACCACAGGAACACACATGAAGCGCGGAGCTTCCAATGTCAGGAACACACATGAAGGGCGGAGCTTGCAATGTCAGGAACACACGTGAAGCGCGGAGCTTTCAATGTCAGGTACACACGTGAAGCACGGAGCTTCCAATGTCAGGTACACACGTGAAGCACGGAGCTTCCAATGTCAAGAACTCACGTAAAGCGCGGAGATTCTAAGGCTACAGGAACACACACGAAGCGCGGAGCTTCCAATGTCATGAACACACATGAAGCGCAATTTCTAATGCCACAGGAACTCACACGAAGCGCGGAGCTTCCAATGTCAGGAACACACATGAAGCGTGGAGCTTTCAATGTCAGGAACACACGTGAAGCGCGGAGATTTTAATGCTACAGAAACACACAAGCACGAAGCGCGGAGCTTCCGATGCTGCAGGAACACACAAGCACGAAGCGCGGGGCTTCCGATGCTGCAGGAACACACAATCACGAAGCGCGGAGCTTCCAATGCTACAAGAAAACACAAACAAGCACGAAGCGCGGAGCTTCCAATGCTACAGGAACACATAAGCACGAAGCGCGGAGCTTCCAATGCTACAGGAACACACAAGCACGAAGCGCGGAGCTTCCAATGCTACAGGAACACACAAGCACGAAGCGCGGAGCTTCCAATGCTACAGGAACACAAGCACGAAGCGCGGAGCTTCCAATGCTACAAGAAAACACAAACAAGCACGAAGCGCGGAGCTTCCAATGCTACAGGAACACATAAGCACGAAGCGCGGAGCTTCCAATGCTACAGGAACACACAAGCACGAAGCGCGGAGCTTCCAATGCTACAGGAACACACAAGCACGAAGCGCGGAGCTTCCAATGCTACAAGAAAACACAAACACGAAGCGCTTAGCTTCCAATACTACAGGAACACACAAGCATGAAGCGCGGAGCTTCCAATGCTACAAGAAAACTCACTCTCCAATGACAGGAAAACACACTCTCCAATGACCAAACGGATCGCAGAATTCTGTATTCACGGGTGTCGATGTATTTTCCGTCGGATACGGTGTCGATTGTTTTTCACACCTTCGCGTTCCATCATCAAAGTTTTCAACAACTCATCGCCCCGGATCACAAAATATGCTTCGCCTGAAGCAGATGGGGGGCCGGTGGATCGCTCCAGAGGAATATTGAGTCGATCCCACCGCTGCTTTCGAGGATAGATTTGGATTTCGATCCATTTCAATATTTTTATAAAGAATCAGTGCGCAACCACAAGCACGGTCGGTCGCTGAACGAACGAACGAACGTCCAAGCGAACGAACTACTGACTCTGGGAACCAATAGACTGAATGATTAGGTGTTTTTATAATTCTTTCCAAAGAGAAAGGCAATGAAATAAAACAAGTGCAGCCTATAGCTTAGTCTTTTAAAATTATTCACTCGAAACGTCAAACTCTGGTTAGTTTATTAATCGATCTCGGTGTTGCCAATAGCCAAAAGTAAAAAAGGTAACCTTCATAATTATTTCTCCGACTATGAACAGGATGGGCTTATCAGAAAACCCTTATTGTAGATTCGGTTTTCACGCGTGACATATTGAGCCCATTATTATAGTCTGTCACAATGGTCACGCTAGACGCTAGACTTTGTAGGCCTCGTAGCCTAGTTGGTAGTACGTCTGCCTACGAAGCACAAGGTCGCGGGTTCGAATCCCGCCCAGGGCAAACATTCGTGTGATGAGCACTTGTGTTTGCTTTGTGTCTGGATGTTGTATATTTATATATGTATGTATATCAGTTATCTAACACCCATAATACAGGCTTTGCCTAGTTTGGGGTCAGATGGCCGTGTGTGAGATGTCCCACATATTTATTTATTTTTATTTTAGAGGCTAATTGTGCTTTAATTTACTGAAAACAAACTTACCTCCGAGCCCCAAAGTAACTTTGGAGTCGATGAGCAGCCTCGAAAACGTGGTGTATCGTCCCAACGAAATGGCAATGTAGGCGAACATGATGAAGTAGGACACTGAAATGGTGTACACTTCGGAGTGCGAACTGCGCGTCACTTCGTCTTCGACCGAGCGCTCGGCAGTGTACGCGATATCCATCCACTCAGGCATTTCGTTCTCAGTGAAATTCTTCATGAACTCCAAGTATTTTAGCTCCCATTCGAGGGCTGGTTTCAACTGTAAAAGGAGATTACAGTTAAAACGTGATTGATTCAGGCGTCACACTACAAAAGTACCTAAATTATATTCGTTCATCATGTTCGTTTCGTTTTCGTACAATAACATTAGATAGATAGAATAATATACTTTATTCGTTTATCTTAACTTGATTATTTTTTTCTTTGCATTTAATAGGCTACGAAACTACAGAACCGATTTTAAAGGACATTGCTACGTTTTACCGCGGGAAAATTTCTCGTTCTAACGGTAAGCCAGTAGCGGATCTTTAGCTTCTTTCACACATACTAACTAAGTAGTATCCTTAGAGTATAAATAGAAAAAATTCTGGGAGGGATAGAGTACGCCTAATCGAGTATGAACCGTAAGCACGGATATGAACAGGCCGAATATCTTCAGCGCGTTCGTTTAGTATCAAATGGTTATCGGAGCTGATTATTTTTCCCGGTGAAAATTAGAAATTGAATAGGAGATCATTATGAAATGTGCAATGATAAGTTGCAAACATGACTTGAGGAACAAATCAAAAGAGAAAAATGTTATTGATTTCACCGCCCATACAAAATCTGCCAAAATTTGCTTACGCTTGACATAAAGGCAGCGGAGCGATGCGCGTGCTCTATGTGTAGTATCTAATGCCCGTTTGCACTAAACTGAAGAATTACCTAAGTTTACGCATAACATGTTTAGGCCACTTGTAGCGAAAGATTTGCTAGCGCTAACCGTTTATAAAACTGCTTAGGAACCCGGTTTGAAACAGCCTAGAGCGTACAAAACGCCTAAGTAGTGTTGTTTAGTTCTGTTAATCATAAGTGCTACAAACTGACCTGTTGTTTATCATACTTGTTGTTGACTAGGAAGGTGACGATGAGTGCGTTGGCCTCGTGGAAGCGCGAGGTCTGTGCGAGAGGCTCGCCCGGCTTGAGGAAGTAGTATCAAGTGCTACAAACTGACCTGTTGTTTATCATACTTGTTGTTGACTAGGAAGGTGACGATGAGTGCGTTGGCCTCGTGGAAGCGCGAGGTCTGTGCGAGAGGCTCGCCCGGCTTGAGGAAGTAGTATCAAGTGCTACAAACTGACCTGTTGTTTATGATACTTGTTGTCGACTAGGAAGGTGACGATGAGTGCGTTGGCCTCGTGGAAGCGCGAGGTCTGTGCGAGAGGCTCGCCCGGCTTGAGGAAGTAGTATCAAGTGCTACAAACTGACCTGTTGTTTATCATACTTGTTGTTGACTAGGAAGGTGACGATGAGTGCGTTGGCCTCGTGGAAGCGCGAGGTCTGTGCGAGAGGCTCGCCCGGCTTGAGGAAGTAGTATCAAGTGCTACAAACTGACCTGTTGTTTATGATACTTGTTGTCGACTAGGAAGGTGACGATGAGTGCGTTGGCCTCGTGGAAGCGCGAGGTCTGTGCGAGAGGCTCGCCCGGCTTGAGGAAGCCGCCCAGAGCCACCGCCGGGAGCGCCGGCCCGCCGTAAGGTGTCAAACAATCGCTTTGGTAGGGCGTACTGTAACAAAATAATAAAAGGTTTAGAGTGACGGCTTGGAATTAATGGAAAGGACAAAGAACAACTTTCCAAAATACTTTTACCAGAAATTAAAAGTGTTGCCGGACTATTCAATTGAACTATTTTGTATGTGAGTAGGTATTGGTTATTTTAATCGTTACATTCCTTTAGGAATATTGCTCAACTCAGCGTGTCCTTTCAGTATTTAAGTCACAAAATATTCAGAATGCTTTATTAGCATATTATTCAAAAAATTATATCTGTTAGATCAATTCAAAATCAAATCACGAATAAGAGCCTGAAGAGTGTAGGCAAATAAAATGTGCCCTACAAGTCCGGTGAAGCTTTTTCGACACCAGCGTAGGTCAATAAAAAAAAAACATACTAATATTACAAAAAGGGAAAGGTTTGTATTTTTGTGTGTGTGTGTGTGTGTTTTAATTTAGTGTTATTACGTGACGCGACTTATAAATACTTACGTGCTACAGTCGATGATCTTGTCCAAGTAGGCGTTGTCTTCTAAGTCCAAATTGTCGGCTTTGTTATCGAACCACCCCCACACGCTCATCACGGCGCACTTGGTGGGGTCCACGTCACTCGCGGATGACGTCAGCGGCGCGAAGCAGATGTCTTCGATACGCGTGCCGTTCGACTCCCGGTTCAGATCTGGAACACGGTACACGGTTACAGGCGGGGCCACAGAACCGACGCGATTTGAAATGTTACGATTAGGTCTACCAGAATCTAATGGCAAAAAGGGAAAAAAGAAATTGACGCTAGCAAGGTTTCTTTGACATTTTCATCACTTTTTAAAAGAAATTTGAAGCCAAAACAAAAACTATTCCTCGAAGTTAAAGTTGACAGATGTAATTTTTTTTCCATATGAAAATCGCTATTTTTTAAATATTTTTCACTATTTCAGATACGAGTTATTATCACAACTGTGCGCCATCGGAGCTCGTCCCAACAAACACTGGTTTGCTATTCACGATAATTCCATCAAAACTGATAGACTTCTCATTATTGGTAACATTATTGGTAAGAATATAAATCATTTCTATAGGCTTAACGTTACTAACTAGAAGCTCTGCTGGTCGCATTGTTAATGTTAGGTGGTAAAAAGTAATTAAACTTATTTTTGCCATCAGATTCTGGTAAACCTATTAACACACATTTTCATGGGTGTTCCACCAGTTCTGCCGTGACCATGATCGGTGTAACCCGGTCGAAATAACGGTAAGCTCAATTTAAAAACCAAATGGTGGAGAAAACCCGTGAAAATGTGTGTTAGTGCAATTAACAACACCGCGAAAATCTAAGAATGTTTATAATTGTTAGCGTAAATTAAAATCTCAAAGGAAAATAGTCATTATGCAGTCTTAAGTTAAAGCACAGAATAAATAATAGTACTAGGTACAGAAGGCGCACTCTCTGATAGCAAACGTGCGAATTTCAATCTAGCGACCACGCAACTAACGTTCAAATTACTTTGAACGCGTCGAACGTGACCCTGGCTATAATAGCCTACCGTTTCTCGCTGCGCTTGTTTTAAAACATTATGCACCTTAAGTCCGCGACGCGAGAGTCCGCATTACTAAGTCCGTCGCGCGCCTTTGATAAAGCCGCTCCTCTGTAGGGTTGGGCGTAATTACAAAATAATTGAATTAGACCTTTGATATTATATTGGTATTGGTAATACTTCACTGGTAACTAATAATAATCATAATAAATAATTTTAATTAAACTTGACCAGTTACAATAATTGTTTTACAAAGCAACCACACTAGGCGCAGCCTGTATCGTGGCTACTATTTGATCTAAAGTTTGTCATTTTCAATACATTTCTTTATTTTATTACATAACTTATGAGCATTTAACTAGTAACCAGTTTATGTGAGCTTGTATCAGTAAGCAATCACTAGTTCTGGGAGGTCTACTTATACTGAACGATTTCTAATTAGAGGTGGTTAACATTTACACGAAAATATAGCAGCTGGGGTAGGGTGATATCACTAAATATGTTAATACCTGAAGTTATTTAATTATTATAATGATTTAATCAATAAAAATGATATTAAAGACAATTCTTAGCTTTCGATATTACTCGGAAGGAAAAAAAATGTTACCTCATTGACATTCCTATCGTTATTTAAACACCCGAATGCCTATACAATACCTTTTTACTTTTCGTTCACCCATAATAATTAAAATAAGACTTGGAATAAGCGAATTAAAGCACGGGCGTCGTCACTCGGGTGCGCGTCGCTCCTTACTTACTATCCGCCTTAAGGCGGACGCCGGCGTAGGTACATTCTGGAGCTCTGGCGCGAAGTGAGCCAGGCCTGGTTAAAGTTAAAAATCTATGTTTGACATTGGGCTTAATTCCGGCGTAAATCTCGAAATTTAGGACTTGACAAACTTGAATTAGCCCCATCTCGATAGGCGACGGTCGCTTTTTGCAATATTTCCATTGTTTATCTCAATCAAACTCATAAAATATGCAACTCTCGCCTTCCGGCGCAGTGCATTTTTACTGTTGTACATTCTGAATGCATGGTAAGAAGTAGATAAGAACAGTTGAGTAATCGCAATGTGTATTTTTTTTATTAGTAAAGATGCGTAATGCAACACACCTTGGCTCATACAGCTAAAGTGCTCAAGTTTTTTTAATGATGGCACTAGTTAAAGCCTGACCAAAGAAATAAGAAACCTCACCATATTGCGGAATTTCAATGGAAGTATTTTTTTTAAGGAAAATTGTTGCCATATTCGTAAAAATATACACGTGGCGCCCCCAGAGCAGATTTCTTATTTCTTTGGCTGACCAAGTTACTGAGAGTGCTCAAGTTACACAAGGCCTGGTATTGAAAAAAAAACTCACCAGTAATATTCTGTTGCAACTCCAACACTTTCAACATGAATTCGGGGTGAAACACCGGGCCGAACGTGTAATTCTGGTTGTTGTACTCGTGTGTGATAGTCGACAGGTTTTTGGCCGTTATAATCAGCATTTCCGTCCTGTAGAAGGGTTCGAAGCTCGTGTCGAAGTATTCCCTCTCCTGTCTGGAGCGCGAGTTCGGCGCGGCCCACAGCTCTACCGGGTCTGTGGTTATCTGCATGTAGACTATGCCGCTGCTAAGGCCACACACCACGCAGATGCCTGTTGGGGGAACATTTATGATTAAATACGATCTTCTTCTTCTTTTCGTGTCGATTCGGCGACTAGATATAAGAAGACCTATACTCCGCCACGGCTACGGCATTGTCCGTAGCATTGTATAGCTCCTCGTGTGTGCAGCTGTTGGGACACGCTTGGCAGCATAATAAATGGGCCATGGTTTGGGGAGAGACACCACACAGACATTCGCTATCCGAGCTGTATCCCCATCTGCACATATTCTCCTTACGTCGGCCAACCTGGGTCCGGAGTTTGTTTAGAGACTTCCAGGTTGGCCAGGGCAGGTATTAAATACGATACAATTCAAAAATTCTAAAAATTTAAATTTATTTATTTTCTTTTGTATTTTTTTTTAAGCAGAAGATTTAAGGAAATCCCGCTCGTCTAAACAGAGGTTCCAAAGAGAGGAGAGAAAATAACTTAAAAAAAGTGATTACAATGCTTGATATAATTTATGTCTCTACAATGTGGTACAATTACGTGTCACGTAAGCAAGAAAATTTGATTTTTTCGTGGAATGCCCCTAATGGGGTTGGTATCAATGATAAAAAGAATCATACTCAATTAGAAACAATTAAATAAATCTGTACAATAAAACTATAGAGATCTGTACAAAGAAAAAAATGCTTCAAAACGGATACAGGGGGATGTAAGAAGTGATATAGAAAATTTCCGGTCTTTTTTTTTTTAATTGTTTCTCTGTTTGTACCGGCTAATCTCGGAAACTGTTGAACCGATTTGAATGAAATTTTGCATGGCGATACCTTATATCCCCGGTCAACGTTTTAGTTAATTTTTAAAATATCTCATTCCTGCGGGAACCTGCTCGGAAAAGTAAAAAAACAACGCGGGCGGAGGACAGCTAACAATAAAATAATTCTATCTAAGTATTCGCTGGATGCGGGCAGCGCGGGCCCGATCGTTGAGGAGATCTTTGGGAGAGACCTTTAAGGCTGCCACACACCGGATACGCGTTGCGTTGCATCTGCGTGCGACACGATCTGTAATGTATTAACCTGAAATACGACGTTCACACTGAAAGTGTCGCAGACGCAATGCAGCACGTCTGCGTGCATCAGACGCACGGCACGAACACAACACAAACTGACATGGGTTACCATGGTTACGAATCAATAAATGTCAGTTGTGTAAAAAATATCGTGCATTTTCGTTCATTTTCCTTTATATTTGTGATATTTATGACCGAATTGGCGCGCGCGGCAGCGGTACGGGAACGTCGCACGCGCGATGGCGGACGTATACGTTGTATAAGGTTGTATTACACGGGATTTCCTATTGACACTGACACCGCGCTGCTGCGTGCGTCTGCGATACGGTGTGAACGGCCTCTGTTGCGCGGTGCTGCAGACGCAACGCGTCGTGCTGCAGACGTATCCGGTGTGTGGCAGCCTTTATCCAGCAGTGGACGTCTACAGGCTGAAATGATAATCTAAGTATTCTATGTATCTAACTCACCACATAATAACACGATCCAAGGTCTCATCGCCATCTGCGTGCCCCACCACTGGAAGAAGTCTTCGAGTTTGGACTCAGTGGTAGCTCCAAGCTTCTCCAGGAATGTGACCTGGCCGACCGCGCCGTCCGGCTGGTCGATGTTCCAGGTCGGGTTTGTCGCCATTTCCTGGTTATTCTCCGACGCCACGCCTGTTGGGTGAAAGCGTTTTAATCTTGTTTCTTTTACTAATGGCATGAAATACAATTTGGTGTAGATTTAACGCATAATGTCCCCGAGAAAACATCAGAGGACAAAAGTTCATTGGCCTCTTTTTTTTCTTGAAAGTTATTAAAGGTCGTTCGGCAACTCGTCCCAAAACAAACTCGTCCCATTCGTAGTTCCAGTCCAGAAAGTTCGTTTTCCCAATGGGACGAGTTTGTTTTGGGACGAGTTGCCGAACGACCCAAAAATAATACACCAAAATGTCTGGCTAGATCACACACTCCTAAGGTATGCCAAATTACGTATTTTGCGATAATTTTCTATAGTTTTAGTATCGTTTGAAAAAATGTGCGCGTTGTATGCAGGCGTCAATGACCATTTGTCCGGATTAATATGAAACAAACTATAGAATGAAGCTTCTGTTCCGTTGCCTTGTTCTTCCATTTGGAGCGTAGATGACCTATCAGCTAGGGCCGGGTTCAGGCATCGGCACGTAACAATGTGTTTTCGATTTTCGAATTCATATGAACGTTTATTCGACGCTCTTACAGTAAAGAAAAAATCGTGAGGAAACCTGCACACACAATCGAAGAAAGGTTGTGTGTAAAGTTGACCAACCCTAGGCCTCCGTGCTATTCATGCTGTTGTTGTCAAGGTCTTCAAACGACCCCAATAACCCTAAAACGATACGTCGACGTGTGCAGGTTTCCTCACGATGTTTTTTTTTTCACCATTGTTATTAGTTACACAGATGAACGCTGGTGCTCATATCTTGGATATGTACAGTAGCCAGCGCGTGCGGCTGGGCATGTTGACTTGTATTCCGTAGCGGTAGAGGTGGATTTCGTAGTGTGAACGTCCAACCGCATGTGCTGGCTTCTGTACCTTCGATTGCCTACTACGACACCCACAGTTGTAAGAGGCTTGGTCTAAGCCGGGAACCACATAGCTATGAAAATCTACACCATTATATATTTTATGTCGTTGGTGGTTAACTTGGAATGATCAGTATTTTGTATGTATGTAGGTTGAAGACGCACATGAAAGTAAAACTGCATAATTTGTAAACATACTCAAATATTGTTCTTGTTACTTTGACAATCATAAACCATAACTGAAAGAATATTGATTTTAGCAAACATTATTTCCATAAATATTGTGCGAGTGTTCATCAAGGATGTAATAAAGTACTTATAATATCCTTGGTTTTGTTTGATCATGTTTTGCAAAGAAATTCCTGTTTTGACAGTTTTTTTTTTTATGAATTGACCTTTGCTTGTGTCGAAAAGGTACGACCATCTTCACCGGACTTGAAACCTGTTTTGACAGATCATCGTTTATATAAGCTAAATTGACGTAAAATGCATCTTTCCATATAAGCAAGATTTTTAACCTTTTAACCGCCAAGCATATTTTCTAAGAACTTGCTCCCACCGCCAGCCATAGAAACAAAATCTATATCAATCAATCAAAACATAATTCTTATTTATGAGACGGCGGCGTTGTGAGCTCGATTTGGCAAGTCTTATATTTCAGACCATGGCGGTTAAAAGGTTAAAGAAAATTAGTCTCTCAAGTCCTGAAAATAAATATATTCGATCAGTTATCATCAGTTCCAAAACAAAAGTCAATTATGTTATCTACTTTCATGTGCGAATTCATTATTTGAGTGACGACCAATGAAACCCCTACAAGAAAAAGACATTTACAACAATAAACACTATGCAACGTACGTACACAAAATTGAACATAAATATGAATTTTACAACAATACAATACAAAAGTTATAGACAAAAAGGTTTTTAGTCACAGACGTTAGTCATAAACTATTTACGATAAGCATGCCACAGAAATCTATTTAAATGTATATTTACAACAATAGAAAAAAACAAAACATTTTATGTACACAGTAACCATAACCAACCAATTACTAGGGAACTAAAACTCTACAAAACAAAAAAAAACTACAATAGATAAAATCATAACAGCACATTTCGAGCAAATTGTGAAGTTTTTCTATAGTTTGTTGAGTATTTGGTTTTGAAATATTTTGTATTAAATTATGTGTAAGATGGATTACAGTACGTATAACGTATGTTTTCTTTTGATGTCTTTGAACTCTTTGCTTCGTATATATAGCAGATCAGTTTGAGAAAGAGAATAATACCAATCAGACTTTATAATATGCAAGAGATACTTTAAGCTTATTAGACCTTTACACCACTACTGCTACTTTAGATAGTACTAGGAAATGTAGGAAATCATAAAGCGAAACACGCAAGACGCAAGAGACAAGGAAGCGACAATAATCACCGCTTTTGTATTTTATAAACCAAGATAAAGTGCAAGCATGCTGAGAAACATGTGAATTCGTGCATCTCTAGATCTCTACTCTACAAAACAGAAAACCAAAGATTGCGTTTGATCCAACCAAAATCTTCTAGAGAGAATAAAGGTGATTTGTTTGTAAGGTCATGCTGTCATCCATCGTTTGATATAGATAGATAGGTGGAAGTGACGCAAGTGTGTGTGGATAATCGACAATGTATATTTGTTATTGTGTAGGGGGTCATTGGATAAGCTAAGCCCTGTACTAACCGACAGATAGCTTTGTTGGTATGTTCTTTGGGGCTGAAGTGTGCAAGTTTGCGATGTCGGTACGTACCAGAACGATGGCTGATCGCTTCTAGTGTAAGTGTGTGGTGTAAGTACATACTAAATTAGAGCGTGGCTGATCGCTTGTAGGGTGTAAATATGCGATGTCGGTACGTACCAGAACGATGGCTGTTTGCTTGAAGTGTAAGTGTGCGATGTAGCTACGTACTAGATTAGAGCATGGCTGATCGCTTGTAGGGTATAAATATGCGATGTCGGTATGTATCAGAACGATGGCTGATCGCTTTTAGTGTGCAAGTGTGCGGTTTCGGTACTAGAGCGTGGCTGATAGCTTATAGTGTGTAAGTGTGCGGTGTGATCGCTAGTAGTGTGCAAGTGTGCGGTGTGATCGCTAGTAGTGTGTAAGTGTGCGGTGTGATCGCTAGTAGTGTGCAAGTGTGCGGTGTGATCGCTAGTAGTGTGCAAGTGTGCGGTGTGATCGCTAGTAGTGTGCAAGTGTGCGGTGTGATCGCTAGTAGTGTGCAAGTGTGCGGTGTGATCGCTAGTAGTGTGCAAGTGTGCGGTGTGATCGCTAGTAGTGTGTAAATGTGCGGCGTGATCGCTTGTAGTGTGTAGTGCGGTGTCGGTACGTACTAGAGCGATGGCTGTGCAGCGGACTGGTCTCGGGCCCGCCGCCCCGCCGCGCCTCCGCACCGCGCGCCCACCCGTCTGTCCCAAGCACCGAGTTACTATATGGCCTATACTAGCCTATACGCTACACCGGGACACGACGAGATAATACGCTACGGACACGACGAGACGCTACGCTCCGTGAAAGAAGAGCTTTTGGTGAATGAAGCTACTCATGAATATGAACAACTTTTACTACGGGACCAACTAAAAATCCGAAAACGCGCGTCGACAGCGCGTAAAAAAGACGTCATGTGGAAGGCCTCTCCGTCTCTTAATTGCCGACGTTTGGAAAATTGAAAAATATTTCGCAATATAGCGTAATTTATTTTGTAAATTTTAATTATTAGACTTTAGATAATGTATTTCTGATGAAAATAATATTGTAATTCTTCGTGTCCAATAGCGTATTTATTGCTACGCCGCGCCCGATCGTTATTTCGGCCCGAGGTTAACCTCTTTTATGGAATAGATGTATGCCGTGTGGAGGTGCCCCATTTTGATGAAATTTAAAATTCGAATCGCTGCTTTTTAAACGCTCTGAAATAAGGCCTAAGTTGAAGCGGAAATTCCGAAACTGATAGTATGAAAAAATTGTCACAGGGTTTAAAATTGTGGTTATTAGTTTTACCTGTATAGAAAAATAGAGTCAGTTACCACCACACCGCATGCACCCATAATATGGGCCTTACATACTAAAACTAAACTAAATCATCTTATAAATACTACGCGAGTTTTCATTCAGTACTGAAAACAAGCTTCCTCCACCATCATTAAATTGAATCACGCACAAGATGCAAGTAAGCTCCAAAGGTGCTGATTAAAGCGTAATGTTATAATTATACCTATATGAGCAACTTCAATATACACCGTTAAATTTTACTGATTGTTTATCCGCTTGTAGTACTTGGGAAACTGAACAATTTTCCCTAAGGAATACAGGTTGGCATATCAAAATTAAATTCGACTTTTCATACAAAGTACAATGCGCGCAACCAAAGATGAGACTTGACGGATCACGTGGTTGTACCCACGGTTATATCTGCGCAGTAGATACAGCGATAAAAGCGATTTTGAAATTCAATAAATATCTTATTAATCCGATCTCATATTTTAGTTTAACTATTTTGAGCACGCGCGACTGTATCTACCAGCGCAAAGTCCCCTCTTTAGCATCTGATAGGTCTCATCTTTGGCTGCGCGCATTGTAGCCGGTCACGTGACTGAAGTATATGAAAAGTTGTTCTTTTTTTGAGATTTCAACCTATGTTTTAGGGAAAGTTGTTCAGTTTCATGAGTACTAACTACCACTATGTTACGTATAAACAACCAGTTAAATTTCACGGTGTACAAGAAACACTTGTGTTCAACGTTTGTCACACAAAATTCTATGGACCAGAAATCGTTACCTTTAATGGTCAACATTAGAAAACTGAATAATTGAAATTCATGTTTTATTTTAAATCAAAAAAGTTACAAAATAAATTTTAATTTGTCATGACAAAAATGTGTTTTAAAACAAGTCGCAAAAATGTTACGTCCACCCACCAATTTTATTAACTTTCAAATCCGGTGTTTCAGCCTTAAAGCTTCAAACAAACCAATGCAACTCGCAAAGCGAATCTTGTGCGTGATTTAAGTAATAGTTGCTATAAATGTTACACAACCACTTTTAAAACTACTGAATAGCATCGAAAATTTAGCTTACAAAGTCTTTACAAGGTGTACGGGAAAACTTAGCAAACACTGAAAGAACATTTAATTTTATCAGTCAGCGAATCTGATGAACTTTTCCGAAAATTTCTTCATACAAAGTGTCCAAATAATATGACTGGTTTGTATGGGATTGTTAATTTTCTTTCGTTTCCGAGAAATTTCTTTGGGAAAGTTGCTCAAAAGCTTTGCCTGAGCAAGTCATTACAGTTTTTGTTGCGATTATTTACAACCTGTATATAATAGTTATTATTCAACTTCTTTGTTACTTAGGAAATAAAAAAAGGTTTTTTGATAACCTTTTTAATAATTATAATTTCAAAGTGGTGGTGTAACATAAACTTTAGTGATTGATCAGCAAAAAGTTGATATTAGTTCATTCAAATTTTTTTAGACGTTCCGTCACCGGAAAATGGGAATAAGATAACAAATGAATACTATAGTTTAAATACAAATAGGGAATTCTTTTTTATAGCTGGAATATGATAACTGCAGTTTAAATATTTAAGTTATGATAAATGAAACAGTGGTTTTTAAAATCCCACATGTTACACAGATATAACTTTTTGGGAAAAGTGTAAGTAAAATGTAAAATAAAATTACAAAAATATAGTAATTCTATGAAGCTAGAAAAACTTATGGATAACTTAATCAAAACATTGACATAATAATGATATAATTAAATAAATTCAAAAATAATGTAAATAAAAGACTTTTTTTCTTTCAATATTGTTATTCGCAAAGGATTCTTTCAAGGACCCGTCATGTAGATCCTATCTCGATCGTATCGTTGCATTCCTAAGTATATTATATGAATCTTCAAAATGCTTCAGATGCCTTACTCCATAGTTTTGACACCCTGGTTTAACATATCTCACACAGCAGGGTTTTACCAGTGATTGTCAAAAATAAATAAATGGGGCATTCCACGGAAAACTCAACTTTTGTCGCTTACGTGAAACGTAACTGTAGCACAAGTCGGGTGAAGCTTGATTGGTCGTACCTTTTCGAACACAAGCATAGGTCAATTTTTAAAAAATGTCTGTAATTAGAAGTCTGCTACATAAACAACCGATTCCCTCTTAGTGACACCAATTAAGGCAGGTATTTCACTGGCGACAGCGACAAAAAACTAAAAGGACGCAGTTATGCTCAAGAGTGAGCGCGGTGTATCTGTATCTCATTCTAACGCATAACTCGCATAACTGCGTCCCTTTCGTTCGTCTTTTATCTTCGTCGCCAGTGAAATAGGTGCCTAAGAAACTGTAGCCGACAGAGTAGCTTCACGTAAGCGACGCCTCCGCGAAACGCTCCAAATAAGCAATCAAGCTGAACTCACCAATCACATTATCAGGGGTATTACAGCAGTAAATGCCGCCGAGGAAGAGAGACGTGAATATGACGAAGACGATCGCCATTACGACCATGTAGCCGTCGGCGCCGCTGATGCTGAAGGGCTTGGGCGCGGGGGAGGGAGGGGGCGGCGCGGGGCAAGCCAAGTCGCAGTCCAAACAGGAACAGCCCGGCTCGCCCTGAAATTTTCACATTCGCGTATAAAGCACTATACTATGCGTGCCAAATAAGAATAGGACTGTCAAGTCGCCATCTTGCTCCGTAATTCACGCGAACGTCATTAGTGATGTGTAAGGTGTGCAAAAAAGCTTATAAAGAATCAAATCACTTTTGATAAATTAATTGATTATTTAAGATCACTTTTAATGACGTATTTGGTGAATGTTTTTCTAATATGATTATTTGGATTATTTTAATTAATAATTTAGTTATGCAGGTATGCATAAAAATCACGAAATTTCACATAATCTAGCAACACGGACGCGTCTATCGGTGTGAACAGTAGTAATAATATTACTATTTTGCTTATTGTTGCGTTATCTTTAAGATTTAATTTATTGAAATTAATTATTATATATTAAAATTATAACATTTTCTTGCAGACTGTACTAATTTGACATTTTGTGACATTTGTCTCGTGACGTTAGCTGCAAACGCGATCCTATTCTTATTTGGCACGCATAGTACACCGCGACATTTAACTGGTTGTTTATCCGCAACATAGTAGTAGTAAGTACCCATGAAACTGAACAACTTTCTAAGGAACATAGGTTGAAATCTCAAAAATAATTTTTAGCCTTTCATATAAATTTCAGTCACGTGACCGACCACTTAGTATAAAAAGTTAAATTTTAATTAGTGTTCACGAGTACTACCACTATGTATGTTGCGGATAAACTACCAGTTAGACTGAGGCCAGAGTGCCAAGTGCGAGTTTTTTACTCACGAAACGCGCTCGATAACTTCAACGTAAACGTGCATTTAGTATGGAGAAATTTTAGTTCAGCGAACTGTCCACAGATGGCGTAGTTTCAATTCCATACAAAATCGCGTTTACGCTCTCGACATCGAGCGCGTTTACTTTGGTTGCAAAACTCGCACTCGGCACTCAGACGGGCGTAATTTTGTGGATCGTGATCGTGAGTCGCCGAAATTCTGTCGCGCAAATTCTGCCGCGTTCGGTTTCATACAAAACCCCTGTTTCATTCACACGGCGACAGAATTTGAGTCGTCTGCCGGCCTCAGCCTTACACGGTGTATATTATGTCGTCGTCGGCGAATCGTATAACTCGTCATTTTACAGAATGCTCCGGCATTTTGCAAACGGACGCTAATCTGCAATGTACCGAAGGCAAATTGCAAACTGCCTTGTCATTTTATTAAAATCCATCAGAAGATTAAACGCCATAAAAATTAAGTTATATTTTGTTGGTTAATTTATTTAATTGTTAGTTCACTAGTTCAAAAATAGGATGTTCAAGTAGAGTATTGTAGAGTCATGGAATGGAATTACTTTGTCTAGTTTTCTGTGAAAAAAGTTTCTTAAAAAATAATAACTGACCAGGAAATAAAAAACCTCGCTCTGGACTGGGGACGCCCCGTGTATATTTTTGTGTTTTTGGCAACAATTTCCATTATAAAATTAGTTCTATTGAAATTTCGCAATATGGCGGGGTATTTTTTTTTCTGGTCGAGTTTTTCATATATTTTGTACTCACAGGTTTGCCAACATTGCAACCCCTAGTGACGGGATCTAAGGGCGGCTGGCCGTTTATGGGCTCAGGTTTGTAGTTTATTTGGAATGGCACATAATAGTTTAAGGCATTGCCCATAAACTTGAACCACTTAGTCGGGTTGCAGTTGGGGTCGCCACAGACTAAATCCATCACTTTTCCGTTAGTAGAAGGGTTTTGAACCTGAAATTATAATAACATATCAGTTAGTAAAGGAAATATTGTCTACGCTATGCACTATGGTTTCCTAGGTCTTTCTCGGCCTCGGCAAAGTGGTGGCATTACATGTCAAGAGAAAATGGGTAAAGACACTGGCCGACCTTTTCTTGTTCTAGCCATAAGACCATTTTAATAAATAACACTAAATTAAGTATTTGAATAACTCCCGACACAAAACCGTTACTTGATCCTTTCAACAACTAGAAAAGAGCTGATAATCTTCAAATGGCTGAAGATATTTTCTTGGATCATAGCTAAGAAAAGAACACTCTCGATTGTGACACCTTGCAAACAAAAAAAAAACCAGATCAAAATCGGCGCATCCGTTTAGGAGCTACGATGCCACAGACAAACAGACAGACAGACACACACGTTAAACTTATAACACCTCTCTTTTTTGTCGGGGGTTAAAAAAGAAACTCTCCCATTCTTATCTCTTTTTTACTGGAATAAAAATATGTACCTTTGAGCAAGAATTGAATGTGCTCTCCATATAATTGAAGCTAAGATGATAGTCTATCTCCATCACACGCTCCATAGTAGCTGCAATAGATAAACATCGTTATTAGATCACACAATACGCGGCATACACAAAGACAAGAGCACGACTGATTACTTTGGATGCTCCTTTTTGCTCACGGGAAACACACAGAAGCGACGTGAGACGAACGATGTGGATATGGGAAGGATACAATATCCCTTTAAATCTTGTTCGTACAAAATGTATGAAAGAGATGCCTCGTATCGTAAACACACAGAAAGGATACAGAGCGGATTTATCACTTGCAAATCGTATCATTTGTTTACGAGGCATCTCTTTAGTGGAAAGTAGACAACTTTTTTATCTACCCTATATACCTACAATTGGGAAGCCATTAATACGATTTTGTTGTGTCTCATCTGGCTGACTGAACTGAACTAAAGTGTTCAAACTTACAGTGGCTTCGTGGGCCGGTAGTTAGGTGCCTCTAATATTGTTGAGCCCGGCGATGGCTAACCCATGCGTCAAACTCGTGAACGGGTGTTGCTTGGGGGGGAGACTGGTCTGCTCTAGTCGATTGTTTGATAGATTGATTGAAACCAAGCTCTTACAGTGAAATTAACACATCGCATTAGTATAAGCCACCTCGTGGGGGGCCTGCCCACACTACGTCTTCCGGCGCGCGGCCGCTATTCAAGAACCTTTCTGCTCCAACGGCCGTCGGTTCAACGCGCAATGTGCCCAGCCCATTGACGACGATCTGGTGAGGGTCGCTGGAAGCCGCTGGATGCGGGCAGCGCAGGACGGATCACTGTGGAGATCCTTGGGGGAGGCCTATGTCCAGCAGTGGACGTCTACAGGCTGAGATGATGATGACGATGATGATGATGATGATGATGATTGGTATAAGCGCACCTCCCGATTCGAAGACAACGCTCGTAACAAAAGCTCTAGTCAACTTACTGTTAACAACCGGTTTATATCTGACAGGATGTAGGAAATCGCTATGATTCGGCGAGCAGGTCATGGCACAAATGTGTTTGAGGAAGTTTTCGTAGCAACTTGGACACCGCCCCATGAGTGTCTTAACGAGACTGATGTTTTGGTCCAGGTTAGCCAGCTGCTGGGCGTCACAGCACGTCCTGTTGCCGGGAACCAGATCCGGGCAGTACTCTTCGAGCAGAGCCTGTAACAAACAATTTGTGATGATTAGTAACAGTTGCGCAAATTACCTTTTATTTCCTGGCCTGAATTTAGTTACTGTACTTTTGTTTCTATTTGGATGTTTTCAACGCGGGCCTTCCTTCCGGTACGGAAGGCCCGCGTAGCTCTAAGTTTTTTATGCACCTTCACTGTGCTTATTATACCTATAATATTTTATTATTATACCATGACGGATTGTACTGAGGTACCATGTACCATAAATGCTGTGTTATCAGTTTATCAGAGGAATAACAAACGGTCTTGTCTCGGAGCAAATCTATGACCACTAATTAGTCGAAGAGGTCAGGTCAGTCCTTATTATCATAACACCCGGATATGTCCGGATTATTTTGATACATTATATTTCATAAATGTCATATTTATAAACAATAGGAATGAAATATAAAACAAAACGATATGTCGAATATTATTAGTCTAATGGGGCGAATTCAAGTAGTCACGTACTAATTCTAATTGTAAAGAATAAATCACGTAATTTTTACGCTTTATATGACAATAAGGGACAGGAGATTGAGAATTTTGCTTAAGAATCAATTTTTTTCGTTTCTTTTTTAGTCTATTCGTTTCCTTCTTTGCATCTCTATAAACGTTATATTATAAACATGTTAAAATACATAGACTTCCTTTTATTTCTGACAATATGTTATTTAGCAAAAAATAACTCTTATGATGAAGCCTTTCGATCGGTACGATAAAACTACAGGATATTTTCTTTTTCTCGTATAGCGGGTTCGATTCCCGGTTCAACCATGTAATTATTAAAAAATTTATGAATGCAGTTTTGATAGTTTTAGAAATAAAATAAAGTCTTCTTTCAGTAAAATGTTCTACCTACAATATTTAAGGTACTTTCCCTCCATGTGGCATAGCCGTGGGACGCCCTGTATACAGAACTCTCACGACAATTCTATCCTACAAATAAAAAAAAGCTGCCAAGTGCGAGTCGGAATCGCCCATGAAGGGTTCCGTAGCAGCCAGTATATTCAGTTTAGAAAAAAATGTTATTAGGAAACTAAATATCATTTTTGAAGACCTATCCATAGATACCCCACGAATGGGTGTGACAAAAAAATTTTTTTTTTATTTTCAGTTCTATGTATGGGGTCCCCCTAAATTTATTGTTATTTTTTTTTCTATTTTTGTAAGAAAATCTTAATGCGGTTCACAGAATACATCTACTTACCAAGTTTCAATAGTATAGGTATTATAGTTTCGGAATAAAGTGGCTGTGACATACGGACGGACAGACAGACAGACAGACAGACAGACATGACGAATCTATGAGGGTTCCGTTTTTTGCCATTTGGCTACGGAACCCTAAAAATGTTAAATTATATATGCCCCAACGCAGCACAAAAGTCAACTATGGCCGAATCACGTTTCACCTAGCGGCGGTGTATTAGGAAAAGCTTTCAAAGCTCGACGCTTATTTGTACACAAGTCATAACTAGGTTTTAATATGGCTTCCTATCACGTGCGCAGCGTGCCTGCCCGGATCGATCCGATGAACCGGGTTCAAACCGGGCTCATTTCACCACCAAAATATTGTTTAGTTTGGTAGGAGTTCAGAACCGAAAGACTTCTAACTAAAGGTTTCTTTTTTTTAATAATTGTCTAAATAGTTATTCGGTGTATACTGTTTGTAGATATCTGAAACCCCAAATTGTAAAAAAAGAAAGCCATAAGCTTTCTATTATGGATAAAATTGTAGAAAGAATACTAAATAAACTCTGCCGGTCCTACTCTTCGTAAATAGGTAAGTACATAATAATTAAATTGATATGTTTTTAAAATACGACAAATGTTTTTTTTTTAAAGTCTGGCTCATTATCATAATTTTGGTTCAAATATACAAAGTTTAAATTTCATGTAATTTGAAGTATACTTTTGTATAAAATACTAAAAACATTGATGTATGATGATAAAAGTTTGAAAAAAATTTGAGATTTTGAATGAATAAATATTATCTTATCTTATAAAATCATACGTAGTAAGTCCACAAAATAGTTTTGACCTCTATGGTTTTTTACTAAGTAGATATTATTATTTCTCTTCAACTCAAGGCAACATTGTTTAAAGTTACATTAGTTTAACCACACCGCACATCCGTTTACGTATGTTTTATCAATATCAATATTCTATGGACTGTGAAAGAGCAAACATGGAGTATTTTTGTACCATTATCACTACATAGTATAAAACAAAGTAGCTTTCTCTGTCCCTATGTCCCTTTGTACGCTTAAATCTTTGAAACTACGCAACGGATTTTGATGCGGTTTTTTTTAATAGATAGAGGGATTCAAGAGGAAGGTTTATATCTATAATACATGCATAATATACTCAAGAATAACCCACAATAACCATTTTCCCGTGCGGAGCCGGGGCGGGTCGCTAGTTTGAAATATTCTTGTAAATAAACCACCTGAAAACAAATACTTAGGCAAATTTTAGCATATATACGACGTTACTTGAACATCAAACAAAATTCGATATCAAATATAATGTAGGTAAGTAAACTAGCTTTCCCACCCACGCCTCCGCCCGCGTTAACAGATTTTCCCGTGAGAAAGAAGTATTTTCCCGCGGCAAAAATCGCGACAGACTCGACTTAAGATTTTATAATGAACTAGCGACCCGCCCCGGCTCCGCACGGGAAAATGGTTAATGTGGGTTATCTTTAAGCATATTATGCATGTATTATACATATAAACCTTCCTCTTGAATCACTCTATCTATTAAAAAAAACCGCATCAAAATCCGTTGCGTAGTTTTAAAGATTTAAGCGTACAAAGGGAGGGACATAGGGACAGAAAAAGCGACTTTGTTTTATACTATGTAGTGATTATAATATCCTTACTGACGTAACATTTTTCCACTAAAACTGCTAAGACCTTGCCACAACCCGACACATAAATGATATACCTAACACCAACCGGTTTGTGAAGAACGAGCTTATAATTATGTAGTAATTTTATACAAGTATTTCAAGCTCTTAATAAATACAGTATCTATTCTCTTTTTTTCTACATTTGTAAATCCCATCCCATTGTCTTCACAACAACGAACGTTACGTCAACTAATTAGAATAGTACTTGTAATCAAGATTTTGATTTTGATGAGCTAAATTGCGGGAACCATTTTACCTATATCCCTTTATCCAGTAGAAAGAACAGTATTTTTTAAGTAAAGGAAAGTACATCGTATCTCGTTATGCTAATGTTTGGTTCACAAAGCGGGAGATTATTCTAGATATTCTACAATATTCGTTAAAATAATGAGGACTATTCGTTGTAGCTATTAAGAGGGAAAAAATACTTCTATTAGGCTGTTCGGACGATTACCTCCGGTCGGGCGTTACGTTTTCCTTGAAATATATTAAGTAGGTATTATGACGCCCATATTAACAAGCACGAAAAGGATAGTCAGGCATTTTTTTTTATTTGCTCTTTTACACTTATTGCGATATATTGTTCATTGGTTTATTTTGTTCCACTTTCACGCTTAACTTATAAACAGATTCGAATTAAATGTTGTAACTAGATAGATCAGAACTGAGATTAATATGCAGGTTACTCTTGGAAAACATTATTCCCTTGAAAAAAATCGAATTATACAGAAGTAGGCAGCTGTTTTTATTATGAGAAGGAAATGCGTTTAACGTTCATAATCATAGGAATACAATAATAATAAATACGTAATAAGGTAACGATATGAATGCTTGTCTATAACCTAATCTAACTGATAAACCCACAAAGCCAATAATAAATTAAATCATTGTTAAAAGAAAAGATATCAATTATGAAAGAAAATTCAGTCTAATCATGTCGATGATATCATAATTTATATCTTTTATTTTTATTTGCATATACTGATAATACAAAAAGTTTAAGCCTGACACGTAAATTTTTTTTTTGTCACGGAAGATTACTTATGCGTAAATCACATCGTTAAATGCATATTTTTTATTTCTTTAACATATTTCTATTTTCAATATTTTCATGTCAGTTCTCATAAATTATTTGAATTCAACCCATCGTCGCGTGGTAAGATAAAAGTATTGCTTTAAAACGGTATCTTAGCCATGCACGTGTCTCATATCGAGGTTTGATAACGTGAGTTGTACACTAAACTATCTAACATGACTGACTATTGTTATAAACTTATAATACAAACACTCATTAGTTCATTACTTATAGCCGCTACAAACTTAATCTTCCTAAATACCTAAAATACCTAAGACAATGTTTGATCATGAAAGCGACAGCAAATAAATAAATATCTATATGTACAGTAGCCAGCACATGGACAATTGCACTACGAGTTTCGCTCCTACAACTACGAGATAAAGGCACTCTCAAGGTCATTATGTCCAGCCGCATATGCTGGCTACCGTACATTATATTATAACGTATTTTCAACGAGTCTTAAACACAATTTTTTTATACATATATTATTTTTGGGTGGATTTTTAAAAGCTTGCTGGTTCATACACTAGAACTGCTAGAACTTACTTCTGTATCTTAGGAATTTACATTCAGAAGAAAAAAAAAGAACATTCTATGGGGATTTATCTACATCATTATCATAGCTGTTTCAACGGAATAATGCGTTTCATCATTTTCGAATAGTTTTGTTTAGTAATAAATAATAAATACCATACTACCATAGGTAGATAGCTATCTAGCAGGTGTCCGTCCACCGAGCCTATCTTTATCTATGTTTATCATCACTATCAGTATATCTACGTTTGCTAGATTCTTGTGTCATCAAATCAATATAACTATAATAAAATAACTACAATCGCGTCATGATGCTCAAGCACTATTGCATTTGGTTGCCTGGGGGAGATTGCATGCAAGCTACATCGCGTAGTCGATAGTAATAATATGACAAAAATTTAATGGTTCACAATGAACTTCCTTCACTTGAAATTTGAAGCTTCTCAGAAATTCAAATTAATTCATTAGAACACTTAGTGACATCATATTAGAGATTATGAAGCTTTGCTCAAACTAAGCAATAAAACACTAAATTAAAAAAAATTATAACCCCGACACAATACCGTTACTTGATCCTTTCAACAACTAGAAAAGAGCTGGTAACCTTCAAATGGCTGAAGATATTTTCTTAAATCATAGCTAAGAACACTCTCGATTGTGACACCTTGCAAAAAAAATAACTCGTTCAATATCGGCACATCCGTTTAGGAGCTACGATGCCACAGACAGACACGTCAAACTTATAACACCCCTCTTTATCGTCGGGGGTCAAAATGAGATCAAACAATCTAAAAGAGGCGATGCAATATCAGTTTTAACATAACTGGTAGGTTCGCGCAATATGTGAGCTGCTGTGGAGAAGAACCCGCCGAAGAAACTCTTCGTGCTAAAAGCTTCGTGTAATTAGCACCAGGCATCAGAATTTGTAAAGCCAGTCATTTCCCTTCCCTGCTAGTATCATGGTTCTTAAGGTCAGTCACTGACCGAACATTATATCAGAACCAGGATTTACAAACCGAAGGCCTCATCTCACACCAGTTCTATTTGGAAAACAAAATGTACAATTTTACGGCATTTCTATTTCGGATGTTGTAAACAAAACAGTCTGGTCAGTCGTGTAATATTAACTTGCAAAACGCGTTGCAAAGATTTAGCACACTGGCCTTGGATATACGTCTTGTTTTCGCTATATATTTGGTTGCTTGCTTGCTTATTTACAGGTAAACCTACTTTACAAACCCTGGTGTCAGAATTATTGAGCCGCCTAAGGCGCAAGACATGGCTCATGTAACGACTACACTCGTAGATAGTAGCCGGGACACGGATTAACGTGCCTTCTGAGCACGGAATAATGTTTCTTTTCGGATAACAAGGTGATTCAAACTACAATTTCCTAACCAAACTGGATAAGTCTTACAAAGCGATATTTGTTTGCGAATTTCCCACTGGGCAAAACCTAATTAATAAACTATAAAAAACGCGGCGTGAAAATTTCCCAAATGATTAACACACAGTTAATACCGGCAATAAAAATATTGGTCCAAAGAATCCTGCAATCATTACTATGATTTCTGATTCTGATAAGGAATTTTCGTAGTTCAGACTTATCCGCTTGAGCGCTAGCTTCAAGGCAGTTGACGTAGAGAGAAACCTTAGAAATAATTAAGCAAATGTAGTCGTTATGGCGTACTCCTTATAAGAAATATGCAGAAAGATAAAACGCACATGTAAATGAATGCATGCATGATCAACAGGCCATAAAAGTCCACTGCTGTACGAAGAGTTTTACGAGTAGACGGATTGGAATAATGTCTACGCGTATAAAAATGGCTTTTTCGGACTCACAGCATTCAGTACACGACCACCAACTGCATACAGATTAAAGGCGTTGACAAGTCACCAGCTCCCTTCTTCACCAGAACCACCAAGAACTCTTGGCGTACGCAGGTGTCGGGACACGCTGGGCAGGACAGCAGGGCCATTGCTTTTGGACAGATACCACACAGCGAAGCATCGTCTTCAGACGTTTAGGAATGTAGTGAACTACATCCATCCATTTTATTCACTTTGGCTGTCCTAGGTGCGAAGTCGTAAAAAGACTTCTTTGACATTAGAACCCCATATGTTATGAATACAAAGTCAGACGTTAGTACAAACAACATCACTGCCACTGCCACCCATTCTTCGCGCCATGACCTTGAAAGCCCCTCCCACCCCCGTCTCGGCACTGCGGCGTCTGTTTGTTTATGTCACATGCCTAAATCCTATTACTAACAGACCTAGAGAACAGTAAATGGCAGGTTTTTTACATACTTTAAAGTATATTAGACGAAAAGTATTTCTTTTTTTTCGTTGATAAAAGTTTATCAAGATTATTTTTATAAAATCAAACGTAATGACGAGGAGATTAAAGCAATAGAGCAGAATAATACTTATAAAAGTAATGTTCGATTTTCTAATAAAAGTATATTTTAAAACCGTTATACTATCAAAAACAAACAATGCATACAACACCAGACCAATAAGACAAAGAAATGAATAGGTAACCGCAGATCTGTCAAACAAAGATATCTAGACAAAGACTTCTAGCATTCAAATCACAACATAGGACTTAAGCTAAGAACATAAGACATAGATTCTGCAACGGTAGCAAAGCCGATTAGGTCCCGAGTTCTCAAAGGAATTTACTCGAATATCCAGCTCGATCGATTCACAGCTTGTGATGTAACGTGCACAGACTATATAATAATATTACGTAAAGGTAAGATACGCAATAGGCAAAGGATTGAACAATAATAATGCCAGGATAATAACACCTGACATAGCTTGGCAATTTGTAAGAGTGGAAATTACAGAGATTTAGTTTGATGGGTTTCCTTCGTTACGTATTGTGCAATTATGTGACCAATTTGTGATTCCTAAGGATAAAGTGATAAATGAGAAAAAATTTGGTTACAAAACTCAGTAAAATACCCAAAACTTAATCTTAATTCTGCTTGCCAAACATTAAGCAATTAAAAATGAACTCTGAAATTTCCAGAACCTGGAACTGTGTTACCAATACCATAGAATAAATAAATATGTATTAGCATTCGTACTTCCGCGGAGATTCAGGGCACGGACACGTCTCGTGAGATTTTTATAGCAATCGATAGGGAAAGGTTGTCTGTAGGTCGAAAAACGCAACAAGTGTTAGCAAAACAAATACTATAAGTATTGAGTATTTGTGTGCTGAAGCTCAAATGGAACAAGGAAATAAACTATACAATATTTTTCTTTTTAGGGATCTGTAAACAAATAACTAAACCCTTATAATATCACACGTGTATCTGTCCGTCCTCCGTACGTCTGTCATAGCTACCTAAATTCCTCCAAACCTACTGAACCGATTCAGTTGATATTGGTACATATCATGTAAATTCGTGACCGAAAGAGGGACTTGTACCACTGAATAATTAATTGTATTTTTAACCAAAGATGGCTAAAGTACAATAATCAAAATATACCTAGAGCAGTGGATGAGATGTCCGTATTCATCTTTTATGGCCAATGTTTCTGTCGCAAATTCAACGAATCCAACTTCACCAAAAATTAAGGACGTAAATATAATGAAGATCAAGAAAAATTCAGACGATCAAAGAATTAAACTTCCAAATGCCCGCGCCTCATTCCCAACTGAACTAAATCACATTCACAACCTAACAAATTATCACTATGGCTTGATGCTTGCTAGCAACAATCAAGATACAAAGATAAAATACAATATAGCCAGTCTTCTAGAAGGCCCTCGAACCAGAGGTCAGGACTGCGAACTCTGAACAGGCACTGATTAGATCAACGAAGAATAAACGGAGCCTCTGTCTTGAAACAAAACACAATCAACTTGCGCAGATTAATTAGCAGACTACACAACGGCGACGGCCGGTCCCTTATTAGATTGAGGAGCGGCTGATGAATGTCAAACATATTTGACATCAATTTCGTTTCTGTCGTTATCAAATGGTCTTAAATAAAGTTATGCAATGTTTCGATATGGAAATGGATGTGTTGGGTGCTATTGGGAAACTTACTATTCATTTCAAAAAGTAAAGTGACTTTTTGTACCCGGTGATTTTTGTTCACTCTACTGATCTGTTTGTTGCGAGCATGGGGACAATTCGTCGCTAATATAACATAGAGGCGGAACTCACATTTTGCAACTTTTCAGGAGAGCAAGAATTAGATTTTTTTTTCCACATGCCGTCCGGTTTTTAGGATATAATATTTTATTGCTGACGCGCATAGCTGTAAAATTTATAAGTGTTTGTAGCTACTGAAACGTGCTATCTGATTATGTCACTCACAATGACCGGAACCCGTAAATTTCTGAAAAAACATGCCTGAAAATCATATACGCCCATCTGTAATGTCGTATTTACTTTGATGCAGAATAATTTTAGGTGTAACTCGACTGTTTTTAAAATTAAATTGTACAAAATGAAATGTCAATTTGGAAAATTAGGTGATTTTAAGAGAATTCTTTAGTGGAAAATAAATTTAACATTAGTATTTATACTATTAGTTATGCAGAAATACAAATTATTTATACCAAGCACAAGTTCGTTCATGCATGGAGTACTGCTGTCACCCATGGGATGGCTCTGCCAAGTATCAGCTGGATGACGTTGAATCGGTGGACCGTAGAGCTCGGAGACTCATTGGTGATGACCAACTTGCTAAGACCAAGCTTCAAGCTTGGAGCATCGACGCAAAGTCGCCAGCCTCTCGGTTTTTTATAACGTATATCATGGGGAATGTTCTCAGGCACTCCACGAAATTATCCCTCCAACCACATTCGGTTACCGGAATACGCGGCGCCGTGGGAAATACCACCCACATGTGGTCGAATTCCCCTAGGTTCGCACCAAACGCTTTGCGTCTTCCTTTTTGGTGCGTACGACCAGAGAATGGAATTCTTTCCCTGCATCTGTTTTCCCGGAATCATATAATGGAAAGGCATTTTCTGGTTGAGCGTGTTCCATCATCGGTCACGTCGTCGCTTTACACCAGGTGAGACTGTGGTCAATCCCATAGTATATATAAAAAGATGAGATTCCCCTGAGTCCCCTGGAGTGTTTTAAGCCCAAACCCGGGTTTGGGTGTTGAGAATGCAGGGCTTGCCCGGAAAGTGATGATGAGCTGTTATCGACCTCGATCTGGCATGGCTTAACATATCTATAGCAGCACTTCAAGAAACCAGACTCCCCGAAGAGGGCTCATTGCGAGAATAGAACTACACTTTCTTTTGGATAGTCAAAAATCTAAATGAATATCGCGAATATGGTGTGGGCTTTGCAGTACACAATGCTCTTATCAGTTCTCTTGAAACACCACGAGATATTTTGGAGCGTATAATGTCTTTAGGACTAAAAACCAAATGCGGCTTTGACTTTCCTTGTCACCAGAGGTAAAAGACGACTTCTATGATAAAATCTGCAGTATTGTATGCCAAGTGCCCAAAGGGGATCGACTATACATACTGGGAGATTTTAACGCTCGTGTAGGGCAGGATCAGGAGGCACCGCCTGGCCTGAATGCCTAGGTAACCATAGCGTAGGTAAGCTGAACGAAAATGGCCAGCGCTTACTAGAGTTCTGCACCAAATTCCAGCTGTGTGTTACCAATACTTATTTTAAGGCAAATTCATGCGTAAAGTCTCCTGGAAACATCCTAGATCAAGTCATTGGCATCAACTCGACCTTGCTTTAACAAGAAAGAAGGAATTTAAAGAAGTCGGACATTCGAGATTTTTCACAGCGCTCACTGCGATCCTGACCACTCTTTAATAGCATGTAAAGTAAATCTGTCACCTAAAAGAATCCACTGTTCTAAAACTCCCGAAAGAAAGAAACTAAATCTTCATAAGACTAGGAATCCTGATTTAGTGGATTCTTTTCGTGTACTAGTGCAACAGCAGATAGTTACTTGGGCAGTGCATGCATCCGTTGAGGAGGAATGGAAATCAATTAAAACCTTACTCACCAATGCAGTTGGTGAAGTATTCGGCTACATTAGGGTGAAATCACCGGCCTGGTTAACCGAAAATATAGACCAACTTCAGCCTCTCATTGATTCCAAGCGCACAGTTGCTTTAAATTACCGCATTAATCCTTGCGATACCACACGGAACAAGCTAAATCATCCTTGCAGCGCGTTTGCCGCCAACTCGCTAATACTAACTGGGTAGAACTGTGACAAAGCATTCAAGACTGCGCGGCCAAAGGCAACTTCCGTGGTGTGTACGCGGGAAATAAAACGGCCCTTGGCCCTTCGCAAAGCAAGATATAGCTCCATTGAAAGAAGCCGATGGTTCTGTCATTACAGACAGTGACCGTCAGCTTGGCCGCTGGGCAGAGCACTATTCTGAGCTTTATTCTCGACCAGTGGAGATCAGCCCTACAGCCGTGGATCTAATTCCGAACTTACCCATCATGGCTGAGCTAGATGATTTGCCCACTGTAAGAGATCTTCACGAGGCCGTGAAGCAGTTAAAATGCGGTAAGAGTCTATTTATAATTTCTCTCGTTTTCGCTCCCAGCGTTAGACCACGGATATAATTTTCACCCTTCGGCAACTTCAAGAGATGTGTCGGAAACGGAGAACCCCCCTGATGATTGCCTTCGTTGACCTTAGTAAGGCCTTCGACACAGTTAGCAGGGAGGGACTCTACATTGCGCTTGAAAAAATAGGATGTCCCCCAAAGCTGGTCAAATCCTGCCACGAGGATAGTGTCGAGCAATCTCTCCCTCGATAGTGAGATCGACATCCGTATCGGCAGGGCCGCCACAACGTTCGGTAGGCTACGTTCAAGAGTATGGAATAATAAACATCTTACAGTAAGGACATATTGTATCAAACATGCGTTTTGAGCATACACTTGTACGGAGCTGAAACCGCTGGACGTCGTACGCCAAGCATGAACGTCGACTAAACGCATTTCACATGTGTTATCTTCGAAGCATCCTCAATATATCATGGAAGGACAGGGTAACGAATGAGAGAGTGCTGGAAATTGCACAGCTTCCCAGCATCACCGCTCTTCTCAAGCAGGGAACGTTGATGGCTGGGGCATATGCACCGCATGAACGGTGCTCGCTTGCCCAGGCAGGTTTTGTTGAGCCAAGTAGCTTTTGCAAAGCGCAGTGTGGGTCGTCCTATGCTTCAGTTTAAGGATTGCGCCAAACGCGATATGATCGCATTTAACAATCTAATAAAACAAAATTCAATCGCCTTTTGTAAGAAGAGACCGCGTCTGATCGCGATCACAAATTAATCTCGTGTATTGTGGCGCACACTTGGGGAGGCCTATGTCCAGCAGTGGACTGCTACGGGCTGATATGATGATGATGATATTATCACCGGTAGATTTGATCCGCGAGATCGCGGGCGTAAATAAACAAAGAATGACTGAATGATCATCGCATAAGGGCGAAAGTCGAATTAGAGCTGTTTGTCATATGAGTTTAAATAATTGAAAGTTTCACTAATAAGCGTATTTCAAATAGGTCTCTTTGTAAAGATTTTTTTTTAACGGTTTTGTCATAGGGCTGTTAGCTATTTCCTGCTGTATAAGGTTTACAGTTACGAGTCTTTGTGAGGACCTAGATCACAGCCCAAGGAACATGATGGTGTTAATAACTCAATTTCCTAGAAAATTGAGATTCGCCTCTATGCGATATCAGCGACGAATTGTTCTGATTCTATATAGATTGAGATGATATTGGACATCACCTTATTAAAAACGAGGTTACTGTGATGGAACTTGCAATTGCAATCACCAAGGTTGCTAAAATTTAAAGATGTCAAAACTTTTAACATCAATTTCTTTATTATCGCGTGCGAGTTTGGTATCTAGAATATTCTCGAGTCAAATGTTCTAAGAATATAAAAATTTCATTCTATTGGGTGCTAATAATTATGTTTTATCTTTCAATGCTTAAGCTATTATTAGCAAACAATGAACCGATTTTATAGAAGATAAATAATATCCATCAGAATCACTTTGTACAATATGTTTGATTGACTCTAATTTAAATAGACATTAGTAGACCTATCACTCACACATATCAACTAACAACGCCACAATGTAATATATTTCTCTGACTGACAGTGTAACCATTATAAATTAAACCGTAAATGAAGTACAACCTGTTACTAGTGACTAGCGGTAGTCACTGAAATTAATAAAGATATACATCAGGTAACAGGTTATATCTTCTGGTTAGGTCTCGCTCAATCCAAAGACTACCTTTAAGATAATCAAACAAAACATTTATTCATCATATCTAGATTGTGAATCCCTACTCATATTTTATAAGTGTTAACTATCAGCATAAATTATAACAGGAAAGAAGTATGTAAGTAGATTAGACTGAACTGAACTTTCATTCGAATGTTTATAAACTTTTTTTTTATCACCGTCATTATTTTTTACCGGTATCAAAGGTGCGATGAAATCTTCGAAAACCCTAATAATACAAAGATCATGATAAAAAAAAAGTTTTTATTCGTCTTTACATGTCAAATTTTAAAGAAGTTACAAAGTTTTGCTCAAACCGTATGGCTCTCGTCTCGCATGAAACTGAGCCAAATCAATTTCATTGCGGTATCTCTTGCAGTCGATATTCTAGTGTCATGTTGACGTCATATTCACTACCTAAAATCGGTAGGAAGGAGTATATTATTATGTGCAAAATTCTTAACAAGTGGCCGTTAAGGTGCAATAAATGCTTCATCGTTTGGAACTGTAATACTTCCTGATGCTAGCTTTGTTTTTGCGCTGAAGATTTATAGAAGCCTTGTAAATTTAAATGCAGTCTAACATCACATTGCTCTTTCTTCCAGCAGAAAATTAATTTGATGTAGTACAATACAATACAATACAAATATGCTTTATTGACACCCAAGGAAAAACACAAAAGAAATAAATACATTGTGTTTTACTTTATTATTATTTTTTACTTCATTCTTATTTGGCTAATTTAGTTACGCATTTTCACGTCGTGTGTTTATATTTACTTCTACTTAAGATTTTAAAAACGACCATGATCTGAAATCTTTTCAGGAACTAAAGTGATTCGGCGAAATGATAAGGAGGATATCCTTGATTTATAGTAACATTTTGTCTATCTTAAGCGATAAAGACAAATGATATCAGATATCCTCTTATTAAACGATGAACAAATTACAAAATATAAGATACTACATAGTTAGCTTCTGCCCTCGTTAACTTTTTAATTAGCTTTTCATAAGTGAAATATTTTTTCAAAGGCGTTCTTGAAATATTTTTAAGCGAGAGACATTTTGGGAAAGGGACATTATGAACCTGAACGGTTCTTGAGCCTATTCGCTACAAAGAAGCGAATAAAAAAAAAGCGGCCAAGTGCGAGTCGGAATCGCCCATAAAGGGTTCCATAGCAGCCAGTAACATGATATAAAAGTTTTTGTAGTTCGTTGTGACTTTGATCGATGTTTTAATAACAGTGAGAGGTATTTTGCGGTATACGATTTATGACGTATTAAAAAAAAACTACTTACTAGATCTCGTTCAAACCAATTTTCGTTGGAAGTTTTCATGGTAATGCACATCATATATTTTTTTTAGTTTTATCGTTCTCTTATTGTAGAAGTTAGAGGGGGGGGACACACATTTTTACACTTTGGAAGCGTCTCTCGCGCTAACTTTTCAATTTAGAAAAAAATGTTATTAGGAACCTAAATATCGTTTTTGAAGACCTATCCATAGATACCCCACACGTATGGGTTTGATGAAAATTTTTTTTTTAGTTTCAGTTCTATGTGTGGGGACCCCCTAAATTTATTATTCTTTTTTCTATTTTAGTAAGAAAATCTTAATGCGGTTCACAGAATACATCTACTTATCAAGTTTCAACAGTATAGGTATTATAGTTTCGGAATAAAGTGGCTGTGACATACGGACGGACGGACAGACAGACAGACAGACAGACATGACGAATCTATAAGGGTTCCGTTTTTTGCCATTTGGCTACGGAACCCTAAAAAGGCAAATCTTTCCTGTTCATATTATAACTTGTAAATGTAGACTAAAAGCTGACTTAACAAATATTTTCTTATTGACAAGTTGTACACGATTCTTCTTCTAGGTATCTTAAATCTGAAGGTCAGGTCCCTGAAAATCCCTCGTAGCACAGAAGCTTGTGATCTTCCTTCATCTTTCTCGGTTCCCGGCTGTCCTCAAGGCGGCGGTTGTAATAGGAAGGCTAGTGATGGTCGTTACTTGCAAACCGTTCAGGCGGTCAATGAAAACGCCTGGGAGACAGGGACCGTAGGGTCTTTTCCCTCTACCTTACCCACCACAACCATGACAGCAACGTTGTAGTTATCCGTATCATCTTCAATGTTAATTTACACAAAATTGGAAACTGTTATTGACGATTCGTCAGTAAAGACCTTGACCGTCAAATCAACCCAATGGAAGAATATTATTTAATTCTGAAATAGGCTTCCTCTCCACCAAAGGCGTGACCAAGTATCGCCTTTGACAGGAGTGACGTGATATAGCTGGTCCTTTATTTCTAGGGTCAACTATACAATTTGCTTCTACAAATAGTGAGATAACGTCAACGAGACCTTGAACTAGACTACGAACCAAAATGGAAACAGCCAATGCCAACAAGTTATTAGATTCTCCACGGAAATTGAATTCATTCGCACTTCGATACTGTATCGAAATCCGAACTCAATGATCACGAGAACAGAATCTACATTAGATCGGATTTCATAAATCAACAAGATTAATTCTATGTCGACGAGTATATCAAATATGATGTCACTAAACCATGATTTAGATTCTAAAACTAAATCAATAAAGTTCAGAATTTTATGTGCCCATACATATTGTACAACACAACTCACATTGGTGCTAAACAAGACTCTAAATGATGAATTATAAGGTTGATATTACATAAATTATTGGAGTAGGTACAGTAATTGGCAGAAGCCCAAAAGACGCATGCGGCCAAATTCAAAACAGCGTATGCTATAAATAAACTGTTGCAAGTACGTCACACGGGGTGTGTTTTGTTGTGGTACTTTCTCATCGTGACTTTAGTAATATATGCAAATAGAACATCAGTGATAGATTTCTGAAATTGAGGCAGTGTAAATGGAATAAAGCCTCATTTATGACGAGGCAACGGCATGCAACAGGAACATGCCACAAAATTTGTTCTATGCATAGTCGTGGTATGCTACAAATAGAAAATATTAGTGGGATGCGGCAGTCTAGTTTATTTTGAGGTTTTTGGGTGGGTGAAGTTTAATTTGTGCATCATTGATTGAGCACGATAAATGAAAAATGTAACGTTCAATTGAATAACCAAACTAGCCAAACCAATCAAACAACAGCTTCTAACCAGGGGAAAGGCCTAAGATAGCAGTTGATTGCTAGCACTGCTGCTGACCTGACACACATACTTTGTAAGTTGATGAAAGTTTACTAAATAAGAAAGTATTGATAACATCACTTTGGACTTTCTATACTTTGCAGATTTAACTTGCCTGTATAATAGCATAGATTTTATTTTCAACGTGGAAAATCAGCTCATCAAACATTTACGAATGATGCTTGCCTATCGTGTGGGTTCCGAGGTTGACCTACCTCACAAACGCTAGTGTCAGAATTATCGAGCTGCCTAAGTATGTTACGTTACGTATTTAGTAATCTATGGTTACGTGTGTACGAAAGTTAATACAATACAATACCAGGAAGTCCGAAATATCAAGAGCGATAAAATTCTTCCGCCATTAATGGACGAAGTCACTATTGGCACAAAAAACATCGAATATTCTAGATAAGAGCCCAAAACAAACATGAAATCATCGTAAATGCCACACAGCGCTATCACTAGACAACTCGAGTTAATCAGGGATTAAAAATTTAGGCGCTGATAAGGAAAAAAACGTTAATTACGACAAGACATACACACCTTACTAGGCTAATGAAACTGAGCTTATAAACGAGTTAACTCTCGAAATATTACAACATAACATTAAAGAAAAAAAATAAAAAAACCCCTGCCCAAAACCGTTACTTGATCCTTTCAACAACTAGAAAAGAGCTGATTATCATCAAATGGCTGAAGATATTTTCTTAGATCATAGCTAAGAAAAGAGAGCTTTCGATTATGACAACTTGCAAACAAAAAAAATCAAAATAGGCGCATCCGTGTAGGAGCTACGATGCCACAGACAAACAGACTGACATACACGTCAGTCAAACTTATAACACCCCTCTTTTTCGTCGGGGGCTAAAAACAGTCCAAGACAAGACAAGAGACTATCTCATATTTAACTGTTTAAAGAATGAGATCTTATTGTAGGTACATCTTTAGTCTTCCCGTACGACACGCATGCGATGAGTTGGGTGTGGGTTTGTCTTATCTTAAGCCAAGAACAACACGAAATTGACAGGATTGTGTTCTGAACATGGATCTTAATATTGATTTAAAAAATAAGCACTATATTGCGGGAAACATTTAATTCTTTCAGTTATTACAAGAGTGCAGACGAGCCATACTTGTAGTGAAGTGCGTATAGTATATTTTCCAGTCCGGTGAAGCTTGATTTGTCGTACCTTTTCGACACAAGCATAGGTCAATTCAAAAAAAAAAAAAAAAAAAAGCTTATAGTATAGACACGCGCTCTTGTGTGCGTGCTACTAGTGCGTGTAGATCATGGTCTGCTCTAGGCGATTGCCGATTGTTTTATTGGTTATATAGTTTAATTTTTCTACTTTGACTGGTTGCCTTCCTCTAATTGCAAAGGATAGTGGGCAAAAATGTATGGGCGGCACACCCAGTTCCGCCACAGATTCGACTACTTTAGTTTGAAAGGTATCATGTTCATATTTCTTTGTGCCAATGCGCATCAAATTCTGCCCCGAGGTTCTCTATTTATTTGAAGTTAAAACAAGCACAACTACAAACATATTTTGTTTATTGTTACTTTACAAGAAATAAAACAAACATTTTATAATTATTATTCGTCAAAGAGCGTCGATGGCCTAGTGGCTAGGGCCAGCGCCGGTTCGATCCCCGCCACGTACCAATGTATTTTCGAATTTCCAATTTAAATGTACGTTTATTCGACGCTCTTACAGTGAAGGGAGACATCGTGATGAAACCTGTACACACCGCGAACGAATTCATTTTTTTATTATTATCACTACATAGTATAAAATAAAGTCGCTTTCTCCGTCCCTATGTCCCTATGTCCCTATGTCCCTTTGTACGCTTAAATCTTTAAAACTACGCAACGGATTTTGATGCGGTTTTTTTTAATAGATAGAGTGATTCAAGAGGAAGGTTTATATGTATAATACATGCATAATATACTGAAGGATAACCCACAATAACCATTTTCCCGTGCGGAGCCGGAGCGGGTCGCTAGTTATCTATAATAACTGAGTCTAAGAAAAGAGCCGGTCGGTGGATGTTTTCCTCGAGTCTTGCCAGCCTCAAAAATCATAATACATGGGCGCAGCAACCCAAAGTCCGGTTGCCTATTTTGCGCTAGGGGTAAGGCCTTTTATCGTGGGCGCATTCTAAATCAGACTCAGCGCTGTCAGCGACCAGAAACGCCAAAAAAAAGGATAGCTGACAATGATGTCGGTGACGGTGTCGACGCGACGACGATGTGGGGGAGTGCGGGGGATTTTATGGTCGCCCAGCCTTTTCTCCATTATATATAATTAAGAGTTATTAATAATTATAAAAAAAACGGTAACTAGCGAGTAAAAATATTTTATTTATTAGGTATGTATACATTATAGTTTTATGTGATGATCTGTCGGAGTGTCCGGTGAAGCTTGATTAGTCGTAATCTATTCGACACAAGCTTAAGTCAATTTAAAAAAAAATCTGTCGGATATTTTACCACGGCGTTATAATAAAAAATGTTCATTTTTAGAAGGTGTTTTCAGTTATAATTAGTATATGACTGGCGGAGCTGGGTGTATCTTGCCCACCATCCTTTCGTTTGCACTATTTGTATAAAATAATAATTATGTAAAAATATTTTGAAAAGATGCAACGCCCGTGGAGTTTCTTCCGGAGAGTTCTTCTCCACAGAAGACAGCCAAATCGTGAACTCTCCTCGACATCGAAAAGTGATTTGTAAAATCTTACTTCGAATAATCACATATTGAATTTTGAATTTGAATTTCTACTACTTAACTGAGCGCTACGCACACAAAGAAAATGTGTAAGGTGTACACACAAGACACACACATGTATGGCTTGCCTGCACTCGTGAGATAAAACATCTGTACTGACTTTTCTTACAAGAAAAGTAGCAAAAGTACTATTCGTAGCAACGAGTGAATAGCTAGCACTCTTAAATGAAATGACGAACGTGAAGTGACGTCACAACGGCAACGTTTATATATTAGTCGCAAGTGGAAATGCGAGCCATCGACCTACTTTCCCAGCCCTTGACAGTACTAACGAGGTTTAGCTCACACAGGGAAACTCTAGTCTAGAATATTCTAACAAGATGTCACACACACTTGCAAACACAAAAAATGGCTAAACACAAATTTTACGTATTTACTCAAATGATATAGGTTTTTTTTTTTAAGATTTAATTTACCTATTTTTGTATTTCGTTATCATCTTGGTTAACACAAGACAATAATTTTGCTTATGTAACCAAGACCTAACTATACTCGTAAAATCATTTATGTAAACGTACGTAGGCATTTCCATTTTCATATTAGCTTTGATTCTTTTTTCATACTGACACCTCCATTTAAATCCCCTTTAGTCATACTCAAACTAAATTGTCAACGTTTTATGTGTACATATGTACAGACACAGTAGCCAGCACATGCGGCTGGACATGTTAACCTTAAGAGCGCCCGTATTCCATAGCTGTAGGGGTGAATTTCGTTTCGTCGCATGTGCTGGCTTCTGTACAGTCTCCTGCAAAGAAATCGGACCCCCTGCCCCTGTCATAAGCGGTGACTACCCGCCGTTTACGATAGGGGGTTCCGTTTTCTATGCAGTAGACCGTATATTACGCCTGATGAATAATTAAAAAAAAATCTCGGCACTCAATAGCTATCTAGAAAAAAACCGAGATTAAATTAAAAAGAAAAATAATAAGTAGGTACTTAACTAGACACTGACGACTGCTATCAAAACTGGAACAAACTACCCATTACAGAATGACAACCAGTTTATTTACTCAAACACTCGTTTAAGTGAATTATCTGGAATTGTTCTGCTTCAATTCATAGTTATTATGCTGTTAAACAAAACTACTTATTTCTACGATTGTAAAGTTATAGATGACGTAGCTATCAACCATAACCGGTCTTTGGGGGACTGACCACTCACACCTCTAACCTAGGGAATCATCATCATAATTTCGGGTCTTAGCCCCGCTGCTGGACAAAGGCCTCCTCAAAAGGTTTTCAGAACGACGACGCTGTCAGACAGACGGACGGACAGACACAGAAGTGAATGACCCTAAGGGTGTCATTTAGGACCCTGAAATGATCAAAAATTTTAATTTTATAAGACTAGATTACTAGACTAGCTTGAATCTTAAGCTTATAAGCTCTGCTCAGATGAAAATATCCCGTTTACCTCAAGGCGACAACAAGCTTCTTCAGGGTATCTAGGCTCAATTCTCTTCACGAAAATCGATTTATGAAATTTCTGTACCCCACATAAAGGTAAATGTTTGGGATTCTATTAGATAAAGCCCTTTGTGCCGAGAGGAACGTGATAATTAGATTAGCCGGTTGAGTTCAGATTACATCCTAGCAGCACAAACGTTTAGAGAACAAAGAGTTTAAATCTATGATAATATTCGGTAAGAATTTGTTAATTATACTGTAAATTGTAATGGTTGCTTTGTTGCTATGTAGCATGATTACATAAAGACTGTAGGTATTTGAACAAAATGGAGATTTGGAGGAGACTGTGTTGTATATTCGATTTTGTTTGATTTTGGTTTCGTTTGACCGGATTATTAACTGAATTAATTAATATACTGTATTACATAGAAGATATGTTTGTAACTCTTTCATGCAAAAACTACTGATAAACTTTACAGTAATATAGCTTATACATCAGAATAACACATAGGCTACCTTTTACCGAAGGAAAATACCTCATTCCCACGAGAAAAAGAATTAAACCAGCTAACGCGGGCGGAGTCGCGGAACGGGAAGCTAGTATACAACAAATACATAGGTGTATAAACAAACATACACCCTCACACAGACACTCACAAACTTTTGCCTTTATACTTCCTTTATATTAATAGTGTGATACTCTACGCTGATGACCTACAATCATTCATATTATCTTCTAAGACCACCAGCACCATATCACAATACTTCAAATGTCACCTAACAAGGAACCGGACCTCCATGTAACGGCTGTATCATAATGAATTCTAAACATAAATTCAACTCCAAGGCGGACAGGAGATGCTAATGTGCTGAGATCTAAGAACTGTATATAAAACACTTGCACTTTTTGTACAGGCTAAAATATACTGTAATATATCGACTTAGAGTACCTATACAAAGTTAACCGTGTGACTAGCCATGACCGTACACTTGAGAATTACAAGCGGTACAAGTTGAGGGTTCAAGAAAAACTTATAACTTAGTATGCAGCAGATTGCATGTGGTTTCTAGAGTGACAAGACTTGACATAGTTTTGTCATGCGTGTATACTCTAATCCCATAATTATATGCCGTGAAAAAAGCCATTAAAATTTAAAATTTTGCTTCACTTAGTTTATTTATTTAATTTATATTTACAATGTAACGTGCATGCAGTGATATGATATAAATAACCTAAAGTATAGGTAATATAGGATTGTAATTATCTTATACCTGCTCAACTATAGATAGTAATAAATTATAAACAATTTACTAAAAAAAAAAGGTTAAATAAATAATTGAATGGAAAGAGAGGACGAGATAATGATATACTATCACATATTATACTATTATTATAATTATCACTTATTAAACAAATAAATAAATCACAATACTATGTTGCCTTCATAAATAAATTTTTAAACATATTTTTTACCTACATTGTAATTGTTTGTGACTTAACGATTTATTAAAACATTTTGCTTATACGCTTAAAAACATTTCGATGGTTTGAACTAAGTATTTTGCATATCATCGAAATCCTAGGAACTATATTTGATTTCGATTCAATTTAACTGACCTTAATCCGAGATTTATTTGCGCCATTTCAGAATTTTCCAGAACCCTTACTCAAAGCAAAAGTCCTGTTATTTCTGATATTGTGCGAAGAAATTTCTATATTTGCAAATGACTCAAGATTGGTGAATTAATCGCGTCGCTTCCCTAGAGGTGGCCCTTCTATTTTTAGATGAAAAATCGAATAACAAGACAGGGCTTTTTACCAAAATTAGGAAATTATTTACCTTCTTCTTTATGGAATCTCGTTCTTGGTACTTAACGAAATAAAAAGCATTGATCAAGAAAAAACATTACATCCTTTCTATTAACTTTGATTTCACGCTGAAACGGCAGAACGATATTGGATTAAGAACAATAAGTACTAGTTTAATATAAACTATTATTCTTATGGATAAAGTGAAAAAAAAAAAAACACACTGGCAACAATAATACCTTTAAAAATACATTTATAGTACACTTTACTCCACATGGCACTAAGTCACGAACACTGAACCACCAGTTTTCCTAGGTTTGCCTAGACGTGCCAAATTCCATTCCTGTACCTTGAACGGATCTTAAAAAGCTCGACCCCAGACTACCAACTAGGCCAAGGCTAGCACCCAATAATCTATGCCTCTATCTATTGCAGTGCAATTTTATGAGATTGAGAGCAATGCTCATGCCCTTTGTGTTATGGTAGGAAGGTAACACATTACACTCGCCTTTTTACAGTTTTTAAATAAATTACCTCTATGTGTGTATGCTTTAAATGCATGAATTACTTCTATGCTTCTTATTCTATTTTTCCGTGGAAATTTTACTACAATTTACCTCAACACGAAACCAAATAGTGCATTATTTAAACCCATTTTTGACGCAACGGAGAATAGTGCAGATTTAATTATGACACAAAATCATAATAGTGATTTATGATCAAGTTTTACGTCAATAAAGAAAAAAACCGGCCAAGTGCGAGTCGGACTCGCGCACCGAGGGTTCCGTACAAACCTGCAAGGTTTACAAAGTTCGTTCATTACGACAATCGAGTCATAACTATGGTAATCTTATTGCAAAATGAAATTCATAACATTACAATGGGGAAAGATGGAGGAGCATAAATTTAAGACAAAGATCTCTTTATCGTTTAAGTAATCCTTTATTTTATATTAACACATATCATTTATCTATAATATAACTGAAACACTTATACTAGCCTTGCAGCAGACTTGCGAAAGTTCTTTTATTAAAGTTATTTATTTACTAAGTCTTTGCCGTTTGAAAAATGTTGCCCTCCCCATACATAGTATAATAACTCGCGGTCATTGCTGTAACTACAATTATGTTTACAATCACAATTTTTTTGGTGGTATAACTACTTAAAATTTTAAGCTTTTCGGAATTTTTCTGTTACCTGTGCTGTAAGCTATTGTTTCTTACCAAATTTCGAGATTCTATGTCAACGGGAAGTGGTCTTTAGGTTTTAATTCCCTTGCGTGTAGTTGCGAGTTTCAAAATATGCGGTATCAATGGTTGTACTTTTGCGTTTTGCGTTTTTGCGTTGACTTAGAATTTTTTTTTTTTTTTTCACGGGTTAAAGGCAATTAGATCTAAGTATTTGATATGAATTTCAACTTGATAGCTCTACGCGTTCATGAGGAAAAAAGTAATAAGTTTATATTTATTAAAAAAGATGGAGGAGCATAAATTTAAGACAAAGATCTCTTTATCGTTTAAGTAACTAAGTACTAAGTAAGTATTTCAACTTGATAGCTCTACGCGTTCATGAGGAAAAAAGTAATAAGTTTATATTTATTAAAAAATATATATTTTGTAATGTAACTAAAAATTTAAGGTTTTCGGAATTTTCCCTTTATGTGTGCTATAAAACGTTGCTTCATGCCAAATTTCAAGATTCTAGGTCGACTGGAAGTACCCTTTAGGTTTTGATTCCCTTGCGAGTACTTGCGAGTTTCAAAATATGCAGCTTAAATTGCTGTTTCTTTTGATTGCGTTGACATAGAAGTTTGATTTTGTTACAGCTTAAAGGTATTATAGACCTGAGTATTTGGTATGAATTTCAATTTAATACCTCTACGCGTTTATGAGGAAATGGGTAGTAAGGTTAAAATTAGTAAAAAAAAATATATTATGTGATGTAACTAAAAATTTATGGTTTTCGTAATTTTTCCTTTATCTATGCTATAAGACGTTGCTTCGTACCAAATTTCAAGATTCTGAGTTCACGGGAAGCACCCTGTAGGTTTTGATTCCCTTGCAAGTGTCGAAAATTTGCGGCATAAACGGCTGTATCTTTTGATTGCGTTGGCTTAGAAGTTTGATTTTTTCACAGCTTCAAGGGACAGTAGACCTGAGTAATTGATATAAATTTCAGCTTCATACCTCCACGCGTTCCTGAGAAAAAGGGTCTTGACAGACGGACGGACAGACGGACAACAAAGTGATCCTATAAGGGTTCCGTTTTTTCCTTTTGAGGTACGGAACCCTAAAAAGATCGATAACATTTTACTGAAATGACTCACAGATCCTCCAATAGTATGTCTAACGGGATACGTCTCGAATCTATTATGCAAAATATTATAATAGCTAAAGTGAATGGCCGCCAACACACGATTGTCTTCGCTATAAAAAAATATTCTAAAGTAGGTACATCATAACATAAATATGATTAGAAATTCCGTGTGGACGACCAATAAAATATTATATTCAAAAATTGAGGAAAAGCGTGCTAGCAGAGACTACGTGTGATATTGCGAATAGTGACACCAAATTGGTACCGAATTTTAATAAACTAACCTTATAATAAACCAACCAACCAAATAGTTTTTTTTATCTTTTGATATATGAATTATAAGTAAACAAACATGTATTGTAATAATAGTTTAGTTAAAAAATATATTGTAATTTTAGTCAGTATTTGATTAAAATTGTTTGATTTACAAAGACAACAAGAAACTCAACCAGATATAACTTAGTAGGTATCGCAGAAACCATTGTATGACTCAATTTGATTGTACTATATCTGACGTCACAGCACTGTACAACCAATGACCCCTCTGAAAATGGAGCTGCCGGGTCAAGTTCCTATGAAAACTAGGGCTTTCTGACGTCACACTTGCATGTGAATGCTAAATATAGCATCGAGCTAATAGTAACCTGCGTTGACCTACATATCGGACCTTGAAGCAACCATCAATAGTGATAATATTGGACTGATCAAAGAAATGTACATCACGAACCTATACCTATACCATGTCCTTTCAAAAGCTTGTTATACTGGCAGCTTCTAAAAGTTTGTTTAGAATGTAGGGTTTTCACGATTTCGGTTATCCTTTATTAACTCCAGAGATATGGTAGTATAGATACGTAATATGAGGCGACCCGACCCTGTCAACAACTCAGTGATTTGGTACTGAGACATCTTTGTTTTCCATCAGTTTCGACCAATAGAAAGTCACCTAAGAAAACTGCATGCCATTCGGAGCAATCACAACCCCGAAACAAGACAATCCCCCCGAACCTCAGCTAGTTTACAGAATTTGTTTCTTCAAGATTTGCATGTATTACGACTCTTATCTATAGTGTTCAATACTCATTGATTTTCCTCCGATTCAGTACTTTACGCCTGATTCTACAACTTCTCCTAAGAGCGTCAACGAAACATACATACATACAGTAAGCTTACTACTACGTAAGAAGCAACAGGCTCGTGAAGCTATTAAACGCGACATATTGACAGAACTACTATGGCTCTAATGTCACAATGTCGCGTTTGACAGCTCCTCGAGCCTGTCGCTTCTTACGTAGTAAGCCTACAGCAGCGTCAGTACTTCACTTATGCAAAACATGGCAAAACTGTTTACATTTAACATTCGAAAATGAACCTAACAGCTTTATATACAGGAAAAGCTTACCTTAGCTTTGTCATCGTATACCGGCTTAGCTGTGCCGTTGTAGGCACAGTTCGGTATCTTGTTATTTGTATCTGGGCATACACCGTACCAAATACAGTGCCCCTCGGCTGAAGCTGTAGGAACCTGAGGACAAAAAAATATAAAGTCAGAATATTGATTTCATCAAAATCTTCGGACAAGACTGAAACCACAGCCAAAACTTAATTTAAGCGCTTTAAGGTGTCTATTACTCACTAAAAATGCAGTACATTATATATCACAAAAGAAATGAAAGAGTTGGCCTTATTGCTAAGTAGCAATTTCTATATATAACTAGCGGACCCGGCGAACTTCGTGCCGCCACAGAATAATAAATTACCTAATGTTTTGTTAATTTATCAGCTGAATTCAATTTTTATGCATCTAACGTTAAAGATGGGCATTAGGTATTATGGTAGGCAACTGATGATAGTTCACAGCTTAGCCGATGGATCAGGGATCGCAGTTGTTGCTATTGACTATCTCGGTAATATGGTATGAAGAAGCAAAACAACTGCGATCCCCAAGCCCCAACCCGCCTGGCGCACAGGTTGTGGTAATAAACAACCTAACAGCCATCCGTCCGTTGCGCGTTTGCTTGCTTGTTTATATCACTATCACTACATAGTATAAAATAAAGTCGCTTTCTCTGTCCCTATGTCCCTATGTCCCTCCCTTTGTACGCTTAAATCTTTAAAACTACGCAACGGATTCCGATGCGGTTTTTTTTAATAGATAGAGTGATTCAAGAGGAAGGTTTATATGTATAATACATGCATAATATACTGAAGGATAACCCACAATAACCATTTTCCCGTGCGGAGCCGGGGCGGGTCGCTAGTTTAAAATATAAAAATTCATTGCAAAATGTGTTGGTAAGCGCATAACTCAACAACGCCTGGACCAATTTTATCAATTCTTTTTTTTAAATGTTCTTTGAAGTCCAAGGATAGTTCTTACGAAGAGAAATAAAAAAAAATACCTCATTCCCACGGGAAAATTTTCTAAACGCGGCGGTTTATTTTTCGACTTTTCCGTGCACCGTTTCCCGTAGGATTTGATATTTTCCCGTGGTAAAAAGTATCTAATATGTTGACTGGAGATATAAGATACCACCATGCAAAATTTCATTTGGTCTAGTAGTTTCGGAGATTAGCCCGTACAAACAGACAAACAGACAGAGAAACAAATAAAAATAAAATCGTCTGGATATGTTCTAATTCACTTCTTACATCCTCCTGACTCGGATTTCGACTTTTTTTTTCTATGTACAAACATTTGACCTCTACAGTTTTATTATATAGATTTTATTTGATTGTATATTTTTTTATTTTGAGTTTATTTTTATTGAGTTTATTTTTGTTGTTGTTGTTTTGACTTTGACTTTGACTTCGTTCGACTTTGACTTGTATGAAAAGTAGATGTTGGCCGATTCTCAGACCTACTGAATACGCTCACAAAATTTCATGAGAATCGGTCTAGCCGTTTCGGAGGAGTATGGGAACGAACACTGTGACACGAGAATTTTATATATAAGATATATTGGTATATATAAGATAGAAGTATTATTGTGATGGACATAGGTTACTTTTTACAGCTTGCGCCTTGGTAATCGCGTGGGTTTCGAGGTTTACCAACCACAGAAGCCCTTTGGTATAAGAATCATTGTGTTTTTACCGTAGGAAAATAAATCATTAGCTGCAGCTGAAATGTGGTGGATAAAAGGCTTTAAGGTCAAGAAAATTCGAGGCACGGTATATCGATTAGTTACATCGCGTGGGGAAAGTCATTAATACACGGAAGTTTTGCTTTACAGTCACGTTGCGGTATTATAAAATCAATTCCCATCGTTCATTTTATAAGCAGGATGTTTAAATCTACGCTTACTTTGTTTTTGGCTACTCCCACGGGAAACTTTTATCCCATTAATTCCCATCATCATCATTTTTCTCTAAACCGACGAGCATACTTGATGAGATTAATGAATATGGATGAAGCGAAAGAAGTATGTCTAGCTAGATCGTAGCATGTGAAAGGAAATGGTCTCTGCCTACCCCTCCGGGAAAGAAGCGTGACTGTATGTATATATGTATGTATTAATTTCCATTAGGCAACAAAGTGCTTTAAATTTAAAAATTTGTAACAAGAATCGTATCATAATATCTATAAAACACCATAAAACAAACAGACCAATTTTTTGTGCACTGTTAAAATAACCTGAAACCTGTTTTTTGTGTTGTCTTGTTGTTATTTTTATTATTTGTCCCCCACAGCCCCACAGGGGGCTCAAGCCTATACCCTGAAACCAGGCTGACCCTACTATACACACCATTATTGAAGTTCGTGTGGATTGCAGAATAAAATGGCGTCTTCGCATTCTTATTCTTACTTGAGACGCATAAACATAGTACACTATATCTGTGAATATGTACTTAATTATGATTGCATTGTTTACTTTGAATCACGCATAACATCCTGATAACATTGGTAAACAATGGTGCTAGAGAGAAAAACTTACATTTCTACTAATTATGTATTAATGATGCATCATCAATTATAATTTACCTATGTACAGTAGAGTAGCAAGCACATGCGGTTGGACACTTGCTTTACGATATCCACCTCTATTACTACGCAATAAAAGCGCTCTGAAGATCAGTGTCCAGACGCATGTGCTGTCAACTGTACAATGTACATTGTAATTAGGTTATTAACTGTACAAATACAATATCAAAAATAATAAGTTACCTATAAACTTGAGTATTATTTACGTCTTTATATGGTAAAAAAGAGATCACTAAAGACATACTTAAATAATGTAGTTACATTTTAATTTAATTGCAATTCAATTATTACAATTTCAAACTTTAGAGGTTAAGTAACTATGTTTAAGCCTCAGTCGTCATTTTACTGAACTTCCCAAGGATCTCCATTTTTTTTTTTGAGGCTGCATAGTGATGTGATGATTGGTAGAATTGAATTTCCAAAATCGACAAAAATAATAAATTTACATAAAGAATCAAACATTTCTAAAACGACCGGTCCTACTCTACCCACATCCAAACAGCGCGACCCTCCTCATAATGTAATGAAAATGAAATGATATGTTACAAAGAATAGATTATTTTTTTCCTTAACTATGACGCCAATGCTTAATTTTATATGAAATTTTTAACAAAAGCATAGTAGAGTCTATCAAAAGATGAATAAGGTTCAAAACAATCGAATACTAAATTCAATACATGTGACGGCAGCATACCGTATCGAATTGAACATACTTCAACAGCTTTGTAGGAATTAGGGTCTATGAAATACAGGGCAAAAAACATAATTTATTATATTATACTCGTAATTTAATAACTAAGATATAGTAGGTGATAATTGGGTATCTTAATTCAAGTTATGCGACATACGACGTCTCATATTTCATAGACCATAATAAACTAAGGTTGTATAATACGAACAAACCCGAAACAATTTGATTCAAATTCCAAATGTGGTTACTTCAAAACCAAAACATGATGAAGAATTAATATATAATAATAACTGAGTTTAATTAGCAAACAATGTACCCACCATACGGACGAGATAGATATAAGTACAAAAACTGCTTAGAATAATGTTCATTTTAAAGCTAAAGCTATTCAATGTTACATGCGGGTCGATATTATTGTACCAATACTACCAATATAATGGGCTCAGATGAGGGTTAGTATCGAATTGGAAATAGATTAAATTGGTTCAAGCTGTACCTACGTCAAACGTGGTGAAACCAAGTCAAAGAAAAAATAATCAGAATAAAGATCATTTCATAAGGCATGTCATTAAAAAAATAAAAAAATATTCGTTAATAGAACTTAAGTTTACTGGATACTTAAAGGATTTATTTGACACTCACCTATACAATAAATTGTTGTAGGTATTTACAGTAAGAACCGACCAAGGATGTTATAAGTACTACCATATCTGTGCGTGAAGCTGTCAAACGCGACATATTGGCAGAACTACTATGGCTCTAATGTCACTATGTCGCGTTTCACAGCTTCTCGAGCCTGTCGCTTCTTAGGTAGTAAGTCTACAGATATCACCCTGATATCAGGGTAGGCTCGAGCCCCTCGGTGGAGACGTATATGAGCTGTTAACGATTTACAGATAGCCGCATAAAATATTAAACGTAGTCCATTTTTTACGTCGACAATGACCTGGGAATGTAAATATTTTTCCTTTAAATCGTTATCTAGATCATGCCTACTGATTCATCGTCTAAATTTAGTCAAACTGTAAACAAGAGACAAACATATGTTTTCGTGTCGACGCTGAACCAAAAACACTGTTAAATAATGTATAAATTCTATGTCGCTGTAGGTAGATAGACTAAAATATTATAGTGTATTCATTTTAGTTCAGGGGCATAGCGGTAAATTTCGTCGATAGATGCTTTCCAGAATGTTACAGGAGCAGATCAAACCCAACAGAATATTAATATATTATATTTATGTGGTCTCGTATCTATGAAGCATAACATCCAGTTACTTATTTAGTTTTTTAACCCCCTACGAAAAAGAGTGGTGTTATAAGTTTGACGTGTGTGTCTGTCTATTTGTCTGTCTGTCTGTGGCATCGTAGCTCCTAAACGGATGCGCCGAATTTGATTTTTTTTTTGTTTGCAAGGTTTCACAATCGAGTGTTCTTAGCTATGATCCAAGAAAATATCTTCAGCCATTTGAAGATTATCAACTCTTTTCTAGTTGTTGAAAGGATCAAGTAACGGTTTTGTGTCGGGGGCATCGACGACATAGCCTTTCGTCGATGATCGGGGGTCATTTTTTTTTTTAATTTAGTGTTATCTTTAGATACAATATTAATTTAACCTAAGTCTTAAAATAATAAAATAAAACGTACACAAAACATGTTTTTATATAATAATAATAATAAAAATCTTTATTTAATTTCTTCACATAGTTACCTTATGCTATGACAATCAATTTTTACAAAAATTTCAAAGAGCTTATAGGAGATAATACTCGTGAAGACTGGTGCCCGAGTTAGACGGAAGTCTGTGTTTCGGGTCACCAGAACCCCAGGTGTACAACCCCCAACTTAGTACATTTAAGGTTACACTATGTACGTTGTGGTGGCATGTGAAGATGAAAATTATATAAAGCTAGCGACCCGCCCCGGCTCCGCACGGGAAAATGGTTATTGTGGGTTACCCTTAGGTATATTATGCATGTATTATACATAATAAGCCTTCCTCTTGAACCACTCTATCTATTAAAAAAACCGCATCAAAATCCGTTGCGTAGTTTTAAAGATTTAAGCATACATAGGGACAGAGAAAGCGATTTTGTTTTATACTATGTAGTGATGTTAAATACGTGATTGCTTTGTTGTACTCTACATACATATGAAACACTCGTTTTCGTTCCTAAAATAAGCTCTAATTCGGTTGCCTGTACGTAGCACCCTTTCCATTCAAGCAAAAATGAACATTCTAGAGTCAATCGCGTGTATGTTCAAACGAGCTATTCAACAAACAAACTCATTCATCTCTGAAGGGTTATTTTCGTCTGAAACTAATCAATGATAAAATATACACAAATACGCCCAAGAATGATAAAATCTTTCAGACAGAAACGGTCTTTATTACAAGTGGAGAAAGCACAAGTGTACCTGTGCTAGAGTTGATTGTATTAAATACTGAAAGGAGCATTGAACGTTGTATACCGATAAAAGTTTTCAGGTTAGTGACCTTTCTATGAAACACCTAGCTAGTCCTTTCACCTTGCAATATCCTTCTAATAGTGGGGTACTTAGTGCAAATGAATGTATGGGAACCATGAAAAATTGGACCAGTGGATGAAACTTGGCATGGTGTTAGAATAGGTGGACTTTAGTAGAAATCCACCGGGACCCATGACTGGTACCCCCTCTGAAGCCGGGGGGAGGGGGGCGAAGGTGGGTTTTGCCGCACTTCTTGTTGACGCTTATATCTCTAAAACCGTATGTACTATGACAAGTTTGGTATCATTTTCGGATAACTCGTTAACGTAGAATTCATTTTTGGAATTATAAAATAGGGTTGCCATATAAAAAAACTAAATTATAGGACAAAATTCGCAAAACACGAATGAAATTTTTCCACATAAACGTCGTTTACTTTTCCCATGGGAATGGTATCGATATAAAAAAAATATGGTCGGGTAGCAGCATTCACGAGCTTTACAAATATATAACTTTTATGACACTTTCTTAATGAAAAATGGGTTAAAAAAGATAAAATTGCATGCGTGGCAGACAAACCTTGGTCAGACTTTAAAACGAAAAAATCAGACCAAGATGGCTGACTTCAAAACCTGGCAACCGCTGGCAACCCAGCAAATATAGCAAAGCGGGGGCAGATAATATTTCTGTCGATCAGTAATAGAACCAAAAACCCATTTCGTTTTCTTGGCTACTGGTTTATAACCCTTGTTTATTTTCTGCTTAGATTCCACGCCTTTGGGGCAAAATCGAAAGCTGTTGCACTGTTGAAATTCAGAAAGCCTTGAGATCATCTCAAAAGTTACCTGCCGATATCTTTACTGTGTCATTCTAACCATTTGCTGCAAATACTATGCTAGTCAGCATCATCCATCAGGCAGATGGATCAGCCACCAACTAAGGCTAACTAAGCGTAAGCAAGAGTTCGAGGTAGAAGACCATAATAAGGGTTGAAGGTTGGGGGAAGTTGGTGAACCAGTTAGGAAGCAGGGTCGTTGGCGATTTCAAGCAATCGTTTTATGTGCATTTTTCCCTTCTAATCGAATTAACTCGGTGAGACCAGTACTTTGCCACACATGAAGCGCTATCGGTGGTCTCAAGAAAGATCCTTACGCATGCAGGTGGTAGGGTAGGCTCGACAAGTCATAGGAGTGTCATCGTTGAAAAAGACACATCACGCTAGCAAGTCCCATCCGAGCTGTAGCTTCACCGGAACGTGTCTGTTTCGGCTGACTTGAGTCCGGAGTATGTTCAAATATGTCAATTTGGCCAAGGCAGATCATGCGTCCAAGCGTACTTAAACCACGGAATGTATGACACTGACGCTGTGGGGTATCTCGTCTATTCTATTTAATCGTCTTACTTACTTCATCTATAGACATTAAATGTGTTGAGGAACCAGCACGTGGTGGTGTAGATGTTTGCTATCGGTATCTTCATTATCCATGCCCAGAGAGTTGGTCACGTCTCTACGAACCTTCTGATTATAGCCAAAGACTTTTATTTAGAGCCAAATTTAGCCATACAGCTGCGCGTGTGCTCACAGAATCCAAACCGAAGCTGCTAGTATAATTGTCTGCCGTAAAAATGTGATCCAATTCGACTAATCGATGAACTGGTGAAAAGTTTTACCATTTGGTGGACGTAGGTCGGCACAGTAGGTTGTTGCTTAAGTAGCGTTGCTTAAAAAAGAAGATTTATCCAAGGTATCTTGAAAGATTGCTGGATTCCGAAGGTGCAACAAAGGATCGCCAAATGTTCCAGTTTCAATCAGAGTTATGTATTGTGTAAGGTTCAAGATTTGTTTACAGCTGAGCAGGACTTTTCTGTCCAGATTGTAGCTCATTGAGAGAAGTCTTTTGGACTGCGAGGATGTCAGCATCATTTGTCAGCCAAGCATTATTTCCAGTATTTTTAAGCATGAATGACACAGTACCGACTGATACCGACCGAGAATAGCTTTTGAGGTCATCAAATGGTTGTCTGAGTTTCAGCAGTGCAACAGTTTTATCCACGCAAAAATTAAACAGTAGTTAAAAATCCAAAAAATCTTGATTCTATATTTACTGGTTAACAGAAATGTTGTCTGCACCTGTTAAGCTACATTTGTTGGATTGCCAGCGTTTGCCAGGTTTTAGAAGTCAGCCATCTTGGTTTTTTTTTTTTCGTTTTAAAGTCTGACCAAGGTTTCCAATAAGTTTTACTACGGCGCCACCTCTTAATCTCCTACCGTTTGTTCCGGCCGCTCTAACTTTCCATTCTGACCTGGTGTTCTACATCTCTTATTTGTTTGGAAGGTTTTGTAATACCCACAACATTTCTGCCATATATTATCACCCCTTAATACCACTGTTGTGGGACTAATTTGGTCTTGCAGCTAGATCCATGTGTATACCTTTGTCTGCCACGCATGCAATTTAATTTTTTTTTACCCATTTTTTATGAAGTAAGTGTCATAAAAGTTATATATTTGTAAAGACCGTGAATGCTGCTACCCGACCATATTTTTTTTATATCGATACCATTCCCATGAGAAAAGTAAAGGACGTTTATGTGGAAAAATTTCATTCGTGTTTTGCGAATTTTGTCCTATAATTTAGTTTTTTTATATGGCAACCCTATTTTATAATTCCAAAAATGAATTCTACGTTAACGAGTTATCCGAAAATGATACCAAACTTGTCATAGTACATACGGTTTTAGAGATATAAGCGTCAACAAGAAGTGCGGCAAAACCTACCTTCACCCCCCTCCCCCCGGCTTCAGAGGGGGTACCAGTCATGGGTCCCGGTGGATTTCTACTCAGGACTACCTATTCTACAACCATGCCAAGTTTCATTAACTGGTCCAATTTCAACTGTTTTTTGCACTAAATACTCTACTATAATACCCAGTAAAAAGAACCACCAGTCATTTTGCCAGTGTAAACGGACACATGAAAGTTTCGGGAATATTTGTAAAGAAAGACCTTTTTATACTGGATGGAGTTTGAAAGACGCTTGGGGCAATTCGTTCCGATTTAGAGGATCTAACAATTTTGGGATAAAAGGGAATCGCTTAAAAAATCCAGATTCTCAGAGTGTTGACCTTTCTCGGAATTTATGAAGTCTATAAAGTTTGGGACGAAGAAGTTTTTGGAATTAATAGGGATTAGCCAGGGATTGGCGCCAATTAACTGAGTAAAGTTTAATTAATTTAGTTTGTATTTTAAATATAAATTAAATATTTTGATACGGTGCTTTAGTTAATAAGTTAAATCTTCGTAGACTAATCATACTAATATTTAAATAAAGCGGCCAAGTGCGAGTCGGAATCGCCCATGAAGGGTTCCGTAGCAGCCAGTGACATAATATAAAAGTTTTTGTAGTTCGTGGTGAATTTGATCGATGTTTTATAATTAGTGAAAGGTAAATTGCGGTTTACTATTTATGACGTATTAAAAAAAAACTGCTTACTAGATCTCGTTCAAACCAATTTTCGTTGGAAGTTTTCATGGTAATGCACATCATATATTTTTTTTTACTTTTATCATTCTCTTATTTTAGAAGTTAGAGGGGGGGGACACACATTTTTCCACTTTGGAAGCGTCTCTCGCGCAAACTATTCAGTTTAGAAAAAAATGTTATTAGGAACCTAAATATCATTTTTGAAGACCTATCCATAGATACCCCACACGTATGGGTTTGATGAAAAAAAATTTTTTGTGTTTCAGTTATATGTATAGGGACCCCTAAATTTATTGTTTTTTTTCTATTTTTGTAAGAAAATCTTAATGCGGTTCACAGAATACATCTACTTACCAAGTTTCAACAGTATAGGTATTATAGTTTCGGAATAAAGTGGCTGTGACATACGGACGGACGGACGGACAGACAGACAGACAGACATGACGAATCTATAAGGGTTCCGTTTTTTGCCATTTGGCTACGGAACCCTAAAAAGGAAAGATTTGTATTTTTGTGTGTGTGTATGTTTGGATGGAATGAATAAACTCGAAAACTACTTTGTCGATTTTAAAAATTATTTCACCATTAGAAAGCTAAATTCACCCTGAGTAACATAGGCTACCTTTTACCGCGGGAAAATGCATAATTCACACGGAAAAAACTGTTTACGCGGGCGGAGCCGCGGCGGAAACCTATTTTATTGTTTGTTTGCATTGAATAGGCTCCGAAACGACTGAAACCGATTTTAATAAAACTTTGTATGAACTTTGAAGTGTTAAAGATATAATAGACCTTGGGGAGTAGCATAGGCTACCTTTTACCGCAGTAAAACTCCTCATTCCCGCGGTAAATTCATTTCCACGGGAAAAACTATTGACGCGGGCGGAGCCGCGGCGGAAAGCTAGTTGGTTATAAAAGTAGTACGAGCCCCGAGTATATTGTCGAAGTGGAAGTTATTAAAACATACTCGTAGTATCTCAAATTGTAATGTACCTCTGACTGACTAAGACAATCTATGATGATATTACTTATTATTTGTTTAAACTGGCCTCTTTGTTTAAAATGTATTGTTTAATGTTACACGTCCGTCTTTAGGTAGGTACCAAATTACAATTTAATCGATCCAGTTGTTTCAGAGAAAATTGACGCGGACAGACGGACCGAGTGACACTACAAGGGCTCCTTATTTGCTTTCTGAGGTACGGAACCCTAAAATTTAGATAATAGGGAGAGTTAATGCTAGTTTCTATTTTCTAGGTACCAGGGTAGCAGAAAGTAGTAAGAGTCCTATAGTAGCTTAGTAGCAGGAGTATCGATCGACCTTGAGTTTTGAGGGGTGCGCAGCTGAAGATTGGGCTGGCACTAGCTAAGCCTATTATCATAAAGCTGGGCTTTATTAGCCCCGCTCTAAACGACGCAATGCCGACGAAAATAAATATAAACTTATGTTTATCCAGTTTTGTATGAAATAACATTAATAAAAATTAAAACCCCCGCCACAAAACCGTTTCTTGATCCTTTCAACAACTAGAAAAGAGCTGATAATCTTCACATGGCTGACGATATTTTCTTGAATCATAGCAGTGTTCTTACACTCTCCATTGACTAGATGAAAATTGGCGCTACGATGCCACAGACAGACAGATACACACGTCAATCTTATAACAACTCCTCTTTTTTGTCAGGGGTTAAAAATATATATTTTAAAACATTGACTTTTTTAAACTTTTCCTTGCTATATTATAATTTCCTTCTAAAGCCCAATACACACGTAGCTATAATCTATATTAATATGCCCAGCTCTAACATATTATTACATCTCGCCACCACACACGGTAGCTGTATTGAAATATATATTTTCACCCTTACTGCGTCCACTTACGGAATACCTATAATATGTCGAGATTTATATTAATATACCGAGATTTATATTAATATGCCTTGCTATATCGGTCGACATATTTTGGTGACGTCACAACAAGCGACCGATATAGCACGGTATATTAATTAATATAAATCTCGACATATTAAAAGTATTCCGTAAGTGGACGCAGTAAGGGTGAAAATATATATTTCAATACAGCTACCGTGTGTGGTGGCGAGATGTAATATAAGTTAGAGCTGGGCATATTAATATAGATTATAGCTACGTGTGTATTGGGCTTAAGGCTTCTGCTCCCCGTAACTCCGGTGAAACGTTTTGTGATGAAACCGGATTTTCCGATACGGCGTAGACCAGTTCCAAGTAAAATCAGTAAAAAGTAAGTTAGTATTATTATTAGCTAGGCCAATATTAAATATTAAAAGCCAAAAAAAGTCTGTACAAAAGTAAATTTGAAATGTTCATCAAAATCGATTTTTATTACAATTTGAATCACAGTGAAAGTGGACTTTAATGTAGCAAGATTAAAACAAGTTTTCGAGTAGAAAGAATCAATTTAGTTCGAATCGGCAAAGGTTTTTCCTCTGACTCATACGTCGCGTGATACGAGTAGAACAAAGGGAAAATAGAAACCATGACTACGCTATGATTAATAAACATAAGCTCTTTCGGCTTTCAATATGTATACGAAAACAACCAATCCAAATATTATGAAAACCTGCACACCCATAGCTATAATTATTTATTATTTATAATATTAATATGTCCAGCTAGCTAATATTACTTATTTATTTTAGCTTTCCGCCGCCCGCGGTAACAGTTTTTACCATGGGAATGACGGATTTTCCCGCGGTTAAAGGTAGCGTATGTTACTCAGGGTGAATGTAGCTTTCTAATAGTAAAATATATTTTTTTAAATCCGACCAGTAGTTTCGGAGCCTATTCAATTTAAACAAACAAACAAGCAATAAAATCAGACCTTTCCTCTTTATAATATTATTATAGTACTCGTATAGATTAGAGTTCCATGTGTGTTCGTTTGCAAATTTGTATAGAAAATATTATATCGTACGTAATAATGCTCTAATATACATTATGTTACAGACACGTGTGTGCCGTGCTTTACTATTATAGCCTCACTAATGCATACAAATAAGTAATATAAACTGTTGAATTTAGACTGTTTTCCGTAGCGTAGAAAATAGATTAATTAAAACAAATCCTAGTGGTATTAGTTATTGAAATTGGACCGGGATAAATCCACAACACGTTTGTTGAAAGCTCAATTAAGAGGAAAATAATAATAGGATTTCCTTCCTTCCTTAAAAACAAAATATTTGTACATACAATTGAACATAAAGTATTATTCCTTTATTACACAGTTATATGAACAGTCATGAAATGACGTAAATTATAAATAAATATATAAATATATATGCCGTCATCCACTAAGTATCTAGTTTGTTCATAAAATTATAACCTGAGCAATGATTATTTCAACACTTTGCTCCGAGTTGATTGCAATTCAATTTGCGGCTCCACAAGTTTCATTTTATACATGACTAGCTGTTTTTTTCCGTGGTAAAGAGTATTTAAAATGTTAATCGTTGTTATAAGGTATAGATTTGCATGGTGCCTTATATCCCCGGTAATCATCTTAGATAGTTTTAACCACGGGAAAATATCCCATTCCTACGGGAAACTGTGCACGGAAAAGTAATAAAACAACGCGGGCGTAGCCGCGGGCCGACAGCTAGTATATAATATTGTATTTCTTGTATGTTCTATTTGTCTCGGTGACGAGGCGTAGTGGTATTTAAGGTGCAGATTGTTTCTAACTTCACATAACAATTTGATGTATCCAATTTAATAGTAAATACTTAGATGGTATCATAGTCTAAAAAACAAACTTCAAACTTGACACAAGCCTACGTCATCTGCTGTTCATCCTTGTCGAATGCGTATGCATTTGACGTATGCAAATTGTATTTGACAAGGATGAACAGCAGATGACGTAGGCTTGTGTCAAGTCACGCGGTCGAAGTGTTAGACCTTGATTTTTTAGACCATGGATGGTATAATCCCGTTCCCAGTATAAACTAATCATAAAGAAGAGTTTCTCCGTAACGTTTGTGTGTTCGGTGGAACGTTTTGGTTGTTCGGTAATAAACGATCCGCAGACTGCAGCGAGCCAATGCCATGGCCTTAAAACTTTACCTTGCGTTTTCAGCTTCCCTATACTATGTTGTTTTTTTACAATTTCATAATTAAAATTGTTCATATTATATCACTACATAGTATAAAATAAAGTCGCTTTCTCTGTCCCTATGTCCCTCCCTTTGTACGCTTAAATCTTTAAAACTACGCAACGGATTTTGATGCGGTTTTTTTTAATAGATAGAGTGATTCAAGAGGAAGGTTTATATGTATAATACATGCATAATATACTGAAGGATAACCCACAATAACCATTTTCCCGTGCGGAGCCGGGGCGGGTCGCTAGTAATAACTATAAATAGTATAAACTACTATATAATGCGGTAATAACAGCAATAAATATCAATAATAGATTAATGCAGGAAAACAAATTGAAATGTCTACAATATCAGCCTAAAAATTTTGTTTAAACAAAAAGAATCAGACAAAACAAAGAAAAAATAATCAGCGTTATGTACGTATCTCAAAACTTAGCTTATCAGACGTCTCGCCGAATTCCAAACATTTAGCTATTCACTATTCAGGTATATTCTATAGGTATAAATATCGTAAGTCTAGGCAATTTTTGTTCTTTTTTACATTTATCATTAAAACATATCAGCTTTGAGATTTTTCAAAGGAGGCCTTTGTCCACCAGTGAACATCTACACGAAGAAGTAAACAAAACAAAAGAAAAAAACAAATGAAGCATTAGGCCATCTTTCGATCTAGGTGTACCAATTTTTAAAATGCGAAAGTGGCTTCCATTTTTGTTTTCGGTGGACTTTACTCTTACTCAACTTGTCTTGTGTCTCGGTCAAGTTTCAAAGGCAAAGCTGATAATAAAAAGCAATGCCAACAAAGAAACAGATACGTAATCGCAAGGACTTTCAAAAAACAAACTAGTTTGCGTTAGCTGCGTTCAGGACGATTATTGCATTCTTCAAATTACGTGTCTTGGGAACGTGTTTTTTTTTTATGTACGATGCAATACAGGTTCTGTCACGCCATGGTTCTACTCGGGTGACCAGAACCTTATTTAGGTGAGAACGAGAGTCAAAATCGGATAAGAGAGGGGAATCTTTAAATAAGAGTTTCTTATTGTGTATTTTTCTTGTTATTAATATTATGTTTATTAATATTGTTATGTTTTCGATGCCTACTATAATTTCACACACAGTTGTACTGTTTAAGAAATAAATAAATTGAAATCAATATCACAAAAAAGGTTTTTAATTGAAATACGATTTATCAAAAATAATTTTTCGCCGTCAATGAGTCAAAATATATTTTTGTATTCAAAGTGTTTAATAATTTGTTGATTTTGTTATGATTTTTGAGGGAGGCCATTGTCCAGCAGTGGACGTCTTTTGGCTGATGATGATTACGTTCTGAGTTACATCATCAATTTACCGGTTTAAAACTCATAAATAAACATTCTTAAAGATGCGACTAATCACCACGGATAATTAGTAACTTTCTTTGAGAATGTGGTGACGCTAAAGTAACTTGTGGTTTCAAACCAGTTATTATTCAATATCTCCGCATGAGAAGGGGCTTAGTCAACCGCGGAATCAATTTGCAACCAACAGTCCCTTCCCCTTGACAATAATTTTGATTGACCCAATGCCAACTTCAATTTGCAAAATAACTGAGGGGTCAAGATGACTCACAGGATGTCGGCTCATCATTAGGTCAAGGATCTGTTATCTTTCGTCTTAACACTACGTCATGTTGTGGTTTTAAATAGAAAATTAATGTTGAGAAAACAAGAGTAATTATAGCGATGCTTAAAACAATTATTGAAATGTCGCAGTGACTAAAACAAAGTAGGTATATGTATAAGGTACTTATTATCATGTACGCACTTCAGCCACTTAACGTTTTTTCTTTTGACACTTGTGAATAATACAAGTATCAATAAAAGTAGGTGCTTTTAGTACAGAAGTAAGAGTATATTAAGAGAATATGACATGTTTTTGTAGTACGAAATGTTGAATTACCAGCATGATACCTATTCATTCATTACATACACCGCTTCTTCATTACATTTTCAGAGCGAAAGAATTTGGTTACGCATATTTTTGTACAGAATACTTTTTTTATATTGCCGAGTTCTTTTGACATTTCGCTCATAACGAGCCTAGTACTACACGGGCTTTGAACCGATGTTTTATTTTCTCTTTTCTGTTGCAAAGCATTTTTTCAGCTAAAAATAGATATGTTTTTTGCACAAATATAGCTTTAGATAGAGGCATAGCCGGGTTTTCGTGCGAATTAAAAAACAACTTATTTTATTTTTCTGGTAAATTGGTCGTCGGCACAAAGGGACTAAGACAGAATAGGTATAAGTGGCGCAGCCACTACAATCCTCTAAGTCTTAGAGGATTGTAGTTACAAGTTACATCTTAGACTCTATATTTAAATATGTAAATATATAAAGTTACATCTTAGACTCTAAGATGTAACTTTATTTATTTACATATTTAAATATATTACACCTAACCAGCAAAGCAACACATATTATTATAATTATACCTAGTAATAGAAAGGTCTGTAATTCTGACTGAATACACGTCACCGTGATCGATCTACACTATATCCATCAAGTCGTTTCGTCCCAGCATTTCATACCACACCTTCTTTCCATCAAAATGTCCTAGATAACCTAACTACCCCATTAAAAGGCCTTTGGCTTCTGGCTTCAGGTCATGCGGCTAACTGCTAGACTAGCAATTAGACACATCAATTTCAGGATATTGAGTGTAATGGTTTCAATTTGAATATTTCAAACTCAATATGTATACAGACATCGTTATTAACAGACATATAGCAATACATGACTCATCCTCAACAGCTCATGTAGTATGTCCCCATCGAGGGGCTCGAGGTTATCCCGTATTGGGGTTGAATAGGCCTTAAGTAATAAAATAACTAAATAATTCTCTTTTTACAACAAATAGATGAACAAACAGATAAATAGATGATTCAGTCATAAATATTTAAACCGGAAAATTATCTCACAAAGGCTACTTACATGCTAATAATTAGATCTTTGATCAAATGCTACTATAATTACAAACGCGAAAGTTTATGAAGATGGACGTCTGTATGGATGTTTGTTACTCTTTCACTCAAAACTACTTTACAGTAATCTAGCTAGGCTATAGTATAGGCTACCTTTTACCGCGGGAAAATACCTCATTCCGCGAGGCCGCGGGGCAGAAAGCTAGTAAGAAAAAAATACACTATTTAGCTGCATCGCATCACATACTCCTTATTTAATCGCTATAGTTCCGATACCGAAACGATGAGTAGGTAAATATAGCTTGCAAAGAACCTTCAACAAACGAGTACCTATTATAAAACAATTGAACGAGTCGATGATTATGTTAAAACCTTAAATACTCGAATAATAACGCGCTTCCTTTCATAAACTTGATATTTTCCGCGATTCGAGCACTGTGATATCATCATTTGTATCAAATATTTCGGTTGTTTTGACGTAATTTAGGCAAAAACGTATCTTTTTTTGACGCACATAGATTGCGAAAAAATTAATTAAATTACAACCGAAATAGTATGTGGTTAATGTGATTTGTTTGTCTTTCATATTAACACGACGGATTGATAGGTAAACCCCATACGAACATCAGCCGAAAAATAGAAGAAATTGTTAATTAGTTTGGAAATACTTTGGATGTTATTTTCAACTAGCTTTCCGCCGCGGCTCCGCCCGTATTAACAGTTTTTCCCGTGGGAATGAGGCATTTTCCGCAGGTAAAAGGTAGCCTATGTTACTCAGGCTGAATGTAGCTTTCCAATGGCGAAAGATTTTTTGAAATCGGTTCAGTAGTTTTTGAGTTTATTCATTACAAACACACACACACAAAAATACAAATCTTTTCTCTTATAATATTATAGTATGATAGTATGACTAGTCTAGCTGTCTGCCCCGAGTGCGCTCTACTGTATATCTACTAAATGCTTGTACGACTCACGCTAGACCTACAGATCGGTAGGTACACCACTCACAGATTTTTTCATACTCGCATCGTAAGTTAGGTCGACAGATACTAAATGTAAATGATTTTAGCTACATGATGCAGAATGTCCAAAAGTTTTTTTCCTAATCCCGCCCCTACTAATAATTAAAAAACCCACGCCGGATGTTAAAACATATTCAAATAAAAAACAAAATTGAAAATTTTAAAAAACCCACGCCGTATGTTAACATATATTAGAATAAAAAGGTTTAAATAACATTTTTGGAAATCCCCCGACCAGAGTCAAATAAGATAAGAAATATCAAATAAAGAAATCTATAAAAAGAGTGATTTCTCACGAAATCCGCCACACAAACAACTAATTATGACCTTTCTTAGTCCTTACGTATACGTACCTACTTACCTTTTGGTTTCTCGTAGAAATAGACACAGCAATAATATTGATAAATTTAGGTACTATACATACTCATCTATCTAATAATATAATACAAATCCAATAAAATATGTCGGGGTCTGCCATTCCCTGCTCTGACATTAATAAATTTTATCATACCGTGAGTTTTACTTATTCAGAATCTACATTATATTTAGTTTTTAAGTAATATAAATATGTAGTTGCAATATTTTAACTGAAATTTTTAACAAAGAGAGCGATGATGGCAGCCCCCGACGTGTTTTATTGGATTTGTATTATATTATTAGATAGATGAGTATGTATAGTACCTAAATTAATCAATATTATTGCTGTGTCTATTTCTACGAGAAACCAAAAGGTAAGTAGATACGTATACGTAAGGACTAAGAAAGGTCATAATTAGTTGTTTGTGTGGCGGATTTCGTGAGAAATCACTCTTTTTATAGATTTCTTTATTTGATATTTCTTATCTTATTTGACTCTGGTCGGGGGATTTCCAAAAATGTTATTTAAACCTTTTTTAACAAACGCCGTGGGATTTTTAAAATTATCAATTTTGTTTTTTATTTGAATATGTTTTAACATCCGGCGTGGGTTTTTTAAATTTTTAAATTTTGTTTTTATTTTAAACTTTTTGGAGAGTACGTTACTTTTGTTTGTTACACTAGGCAACACTCAAAATTTCCCGGGAAAAATTTATAGCGTATTTTATAGATAATCAGGTATCTAATATCAGAAAAATAATAATTTATTTCAATCACGTATAGAATAGGAAATAGGGCAATTCCACGTAACTAGGGACATGATAGTGCAAAAGTCAACTTGTAAATTAGTAATATCTAATGATTGCATAATATAGTTTGAGGCTTGAAGTATACATTTCAAGCCAGTTTGGAAAGATTTCAAATTAATATCCAACACATTTCGTTATTTTCCGAAAGCGTCTCTCGTGACTTGATTACTTCGTCAAAAAGATGTGTTCTAAAAATTAAATATTTATGCAATTTGAAAATATACAGGTGAAAAATGTTTATCATACTATTGTCGAGACATCTCTCTATTATTTGTATAAATTTAACACGGCGTAAGTTGTTTTCCTATCATCATATTCGACACTGAAGATAATGATAATTTTTGTAACGCCAGTTACGCGATAAACATAATTATTTTAATAACTTTTGGAATTCATATTTTAGAAATATTTTATCTTTATTCCTGTGAGTTTTTACAATATGGAAGATGTTGTAGTATTTTGTTTTCCTTAATTGATCATACCGTCGAAAATATGGGGGGCTAAAGTCTGTAACGACAGTTACGTAACTGACGTTACATAACATTGTATAACATCAATTACATCAAAATTTTGCAATTTTAATTACGAAGGTGTTCTTTGTCGCGAAAAAAGTTTATGCAAACGAGAGAAACATTTGAATAGGAGGGTAAATAAGAAGATAATAAAAAAAAAACACAATGAATATAAAAAAAGTGAAGCAAAAAAGAAACAAGCATTAGATCGCCTACCACCACCGAAAATATTTAAAGGTTTTGAAGGAACAAATAAAAAAAATAAGTCAGAGAGCAGCTAAATTTCAACCAAACAAGACATATTCCTTGACTTAAAAGCTTCTAGATCTTGTTCCTCCATCATTATTCCTCAGAAAATAAGAAAAGCTACTTCACGTGTTCGAAAAGTTGTACCTAAATCGGTTGGAAAAAGGAAAAGTTGTGCTAAAAGCTTTGAAGCGTTGGTGGCCAAGTGGCTATGACCGTTGTCTTCCATTCTGGATTAGCTGGTTCCACCTCAGCACGTACCAATGTGTTAACGATTTTGGAGCACAAAAGTACCTTTATTCGACGTTCATAGGGTGAATGAAAACATCATGGTGAAATCTGCACATATTTGCGAATATATTTAAAAGTTGCGTGTGAAGTCGACCAGCCCGCACTGTGCCACTGTGGTCAACAAAGACCTATTCACCCTGATCCAGGGTAAGCTCGAACACCTCGGTGAGGACTATATTGACTGTTTACGACAAAAAGCTTGGGATTTAAATATAAGTATTGATTGTCTACTCGTTATTAACAGCTCATATATGTCCCCACCGAGGGGCGCGAGCCTACCCAGATACCAAGGTGCATAGACCTTAGTCGATCACGCTGGCCCAGTGAGGGTTCAACTTCACACACAACCTTTGAATTTCTTCGCAGGTGTGTGCAGGTTTCCTCACGATGTTTTCCTTCACCGGTGAAAGATGGTCTACTAAAGCTTCAAAATTAAACTTATCTGATGACTTTCTCGACGTCATAATAAGTATGCAACTGGCAAAGACCTTAACATGAGGAGAAAAACCTACAGATGTTAACAATACCAGTGAAGATGATGATAAAATTCTACTGACGCAGCTTAAGAATCGACCGAACCCTGCTGTATAATAATAAAAACCCTGTATAGTGATTAGAACGGTAATTAAGAACGCGTATTTCGATGGTAACGTCAGTTACGAATTGCAAGTAACGCCAGTTACGGCCTTTTTTGTGGATTATTTCAAATATACTAATTAATTTCACTAGATTATTTTAAGAAAATAAAACGTTGATTAATGTTTGATTTTTATTAATATAAGACTTTTTTTCTATATCTTTAGATTCAGAAGGAATTGCATTCCCTTGAAAGCTTCAAAATACCATGTCCATTTACTGTAACGTCAGTTACGAGCACAAAAGAATTTTTATTACAGAATATGCAAGAGATATTTCTATTATTTTTAGTATTTCCGTTAAGGATACATAATATGAATTTGATACTGTGTTGTTATTCTATTCATGAAAGTTTATTTAGATTATATTTAAAGTTGAAATTCGTAAACTCGCTTCAAATGTAACATCAGTTACGGTGGAATTACCCAATAACTAAATTTCTTTTTATACGGAAATAAACGATCGCCTCAGTATGAAAGCCTTATAAATCAAATGTTAGATGCTTATAAAGAATTGGGTTGCAATATGTCATTAAAGATGCACTTTCTGCACTCGCATCTAGATTTTTTTAAAGAAAATCTAGGTGCAGTGAGCGATGAGCACGGTGAGCGCTTCCACCAAGATATTGCTTCAATGGAAAAGCGTTATCAGGGAAAATGGACCACTGCAATGCTTGCAGACTACTGTTGGTTTTTGATTAGAGAGACACCAACCTCTTCTTACAACAGACAGGCCAAAAGGACAAAAACTAGTTTATTTTTTATGTCTCAATAACACACTTACTTCGAAAAGTTGTTTAAATTAAAAATAAAATTCTCTTTAAAGCTATACGTGACTGGGATGTTTTATTTCCTGTTCTAAGTTTTCTATTGCATGGCGGTTCAGAATCACACAATCAGATCTCTGGGAAAAAATAAAAGATTTTTTTTGTTGCCTAGTGTTATCAGCGGTTATCGGCCACCTATCCTCGCTGTTGCAGTATTTCTTTATAATCTACCGCCATGCGCCATAAAACATGTCCAAGAACCTGATCTGTAAAGATACCGGTTCAGTAGTTTTGAAAACTCCTGTAATGCCAACTTATCTGGCTACTGCAGGGCTCCCTGGTGTTCTACCTCCATAAAACGTATCTAAGAACCTGCTCCAAGATGAAGCCTTTTGAATGCAAAAAACCGCATCGAAATCGATTCAGTACTTTTTGAGAACTCCTGTAGTACGAACTTATCTGGCTGCTGCAAGGCTCCCTGGTGGGTGGTCTACCGCCTCAAAACATGTCCAACAACCAGTTCCAAAATGAAGCCTTTTGAATGCAAAAAACCGCATCGAAATAGATTCAGTACTTTTTGAGAACTCCTGTAGAACCAACTTATCTGGCTGCTGCAGGGCTCCCTGGTGGTCTACCTCCATAAAACGTATCTAAGAACCTGCTCCAAGATGAAGCCTTTTGAATGCAAAAACCGCATCTAAATCGATTCAGTACTCTTTGAGAACTCCTGTAGTACCAACTTATCTGGCTGCTGCAGGGCTCCCTGGTGGTCTACCGCCCCAAAACATGTCTAACAACCAGCTCCAATATGAAGCCTTTTGAATGCAAAAAACTGCATCGAAATCGATTCGGTAGTTTTTGATAACTCCTGTGGTAGGTACCAACTTATCTGGCTGCTGCAGCGCTCCCTGATGGTCTACCTACATAAAACATATCTAAGATCCTAAGTTGAAGTGATACCTTTTTAATGCAAAAAACCGGAACTAAATCGGTCCATTGGTTTTCGAGATAGAAGGTAACAAACAAACAAACAAACAAACAAACAAACAAACAACCTCTTACCCCAAACGCATATACCGCCTCCGTTCCGTTCCGTCCGTCGTGGGTAACAACCTCTTACCCCAAACGCATATACCGCCTCCGTTCCGTTCCGTCCGTCGTGGGTAAAAAATGTTTGAAAATTAATTTAAACGGCAAAGAGAGTCATGGAGAGGACAAGGCTCATAAAGATAAGACTTATAACGTAAGAACTGAAATACGTTCATTCTTTAACGCAGTACATAGAATCGATTACGCTTTTCTAAACATCGGATACTAAATTCCGGTCATTGCTCTTCACTAGGTACTAGTTTACCACCACAAATTGCGATCCAAACCAAGCGATGTACCACGAATTAGTTGCTAGCCAGGTCCAGACATGTAACCGGCCTATATGAAGAACGTACGTTACTTAATAGGCTTCGTGTCGCCAACCTAAGTGTCATGCGATGTCATTCACGCATGCGCGCAGAATGATAACGCGCTGGTTTTCCTCGACCATTGGCTCAAGGCGACTGAGGATGCCGCGAGTTACGACAATGCAGTTGGTGAAGGTTAATTAGTGCCATGTTTTGAATTTGGAAGAGTTTTCTTTAGCTAGAATGTTCGCGAACGAATGTTTAACGAAAGCGTTACGAAAGTTCCATACTTAAATGTGATATTGCTTGCGGAAAGCTAGTAAATTAATTTACTTCATCATCTAATTAAAACATCCACTGCTAGCCGAGCCCAAAAATTCTACAACGACTTGTCCAATCATAGTAGCGTGAGGTTTCACGAGAACACATGACATAGTTTTGTCATGTCTGTCTATCCTCATCATATTGGAGGAATTTCAATATAGCGGCTTTATGACGGTTGAATTTGAGATAATTTCTTGACACAGCTGCTTATGCTACCAGGGTTGCATAGCTTCCAAGGGCTTCCCACGATCCCAACCAGATCGTCGGTCCAACTAATTGGGTCCAGTACCTACCTACTACATCTTCCAATGTGCGTTTTTTTTAACGTTACATTTAGTTTATGAGATAGTACCGTTAACTACCGTTCTCGCCTTTCGAAGTACAAAATCCGTTTCAGTCCAATAAATCAATAGTGGACAATAGTAGTAAGTTACCAATTTCGCTCACGTTATCAGCAACTACTTGCAATAGCTGTAAAGGTCGTAAAGGTGTCGATAAGCTTGGCAGTAATGTGTAGCGTACTATTACTAGACTTAACTTTGTTTTGTGTGTTACTAGCGACCCGCCCCGGCTTCGCACGGGTGCAATGGTGATACTAAATATACTGCAGAATGTCTTTATATAGAACAATGTTCACAGCTTTTCTATACAAACATACGTATAATGTTTTCTCCACAACCTCTAGGTATTAAATATCTTCGAATATATTCATTTCCATTGCATGCTGTAAAAAGCAATATTGATCTTTTTTTAATGCACATTGTATTTAAGGTACTTAATTGGATAAGGAAGATTGCTGTATTGCTTAAAATCGCTTCGAATATAAGTACTTTTTTCTCGTAAATAGTTAAGGGAAAAATATGGTTATTGTGGGTTATCCCTAAAACATAGACGTTTCCAAAGTGTACAAAAAAGACGGCAAAACCGTTGCGTAGTTTTAAAGATCCAAACATATATACATAGGGACAGACAGACCGTGAAAGACAGTGAAGACCGACCGTGACAGATAGTGAAGACTATCACTACATATTTTATAAAACAAAGTTAAGTTTCTGTGGCTTCCCACAGAAACATTTAAGTATTAAGGACAAACATTTTTTAATAGCCTGTTTCGTGTCCCACTGTTGGGCGAAGGCCTCCCCCCTGTTACGCCATGAGTCGCGGTCAAGAGCATCTGTGCACCAATCTTTGCTAAAGGCGTCCAAGTCGTCACGCCAACGTCTACAAGGTCTGCCTCGTCGTCGACAACCATTTTCCGGTATGAAGTCAGTGGCCAGATTTGCCCATCTTTCCGGATGCATGCGGCGACGACTGAAGTAACTGAACCTTGCAGTGTTTATGCCGACATCAGTTAACCCAGTTTTGGAGCGCAACAATAAATATATTACAGCTTTTTTTTAATTGACATCGATTTTTTCACCGTATCAATCGACGTTGTACATAAGCCATTGTCTACTCTACACTATGCAAGGTTGAGCCCTTATTGCTAAACCAATATTATTATTAAACATTTTCTGCTCCATAATGATGCTTAGGTAATGTACCTACTCGTAAATACCATGCGTGATTCATTGCCAAAGATAAGAACGTACAAAAATTGTAAACAAATTATTTGAACATTTGGTACTTGAATGATACTTGAACTGTCAATAAAGTTATGAACGGATATGATATACAGTATTTGTGTTTGCTTCAAGCTAAGCTTGATTGCATGATTCACATGATTGACTGAATGGAACGAATGGTTTATCTAAGTACTCCAACTATGACCAAGTGCCAACAATAGCAAGTATAAATTATAATTTGCATTCAATAGGTACATACTTAGTAAAAAACATGCAATGTTAATATTTTAATTATTTTTTTCTGTAAATAAATATCAACCTACAGTAGTGGCCAGAATTTAATTCTTTGTAGCTGTAAGCTATGCTTATCTTATAAATGTGGATTAATCAAGGATGTTACAAAATAATGAGTAATTTGGATGTAATGTAGTGAAAAAAATGTAGATAAAGTAAGACAATATCATACCATACATCCTTAAAAGACCAATGATAATTAGTTCAGCACAAAGATGTCATATTATGCTGTATGTAAATGTACTTAAATAACCAAAACCATATGTTAATTTATATAGCTTGATTGGGACAGTTACATTATTATATTACACAGCACACCTTTACTTACACAGTGCTTATAGCATCTGCCTTCTCTAAGCATGAGTCACAGAACTTCTGTTTAAAGTCAGTGTCACTATATAGGCCTGTTGAATGATTCAAGCAAATGTTGAGATTAAGGAAATAAATGTCTATTAGTCATAAACATGCTAATGACTTATTATGCATAGCTGAATATGTTACAATAATAAATTTAAAAAAATGATTGTAAGTTAATTTAAACAATGATTGTGAATGGACTGCACACTGGGAGTAATTTAGAATTATCTTGACTGATGAAATAGAATTTTTAGTAACATTGTTGTAGCAATCAGCAACAGTGGACCCCCATAGCAGGCTTAATTCAGACAATTGACTCATCAATCTGTTATTGAAACAAATTAATCTCAATAAAGTCTATCTTGACTGGTTGAACTCCATCAAACATAGTCCATGTTTTTTTTAAGTGACCTAACGCTTGTGTTGAAAAGGTATACAACCAATCAAGCTTCACAGGACTTGAATAAAACATAGTCTATGTTGTATGGTTGTATTTAAAGGACGGAATAATTGTTTATATAAAATCTGTATGGCAGGGTCGCCATATACGGACGGGCTAGGAGTCAGTGAATGAAAGACATGATTACAGTTCTGAAGTTCTGAACCAATAATAGCATACACAATATAGAAGGTATACATAATAGTGTATTATGTGTATTATTGTTGCATTGTGTGTGTACACCACACTGGGCCAGCATGGTTGACTAAGGCTTATTCACCCACCCTTATCCTGGTTAGGCTCGAGCCCCTCAGTAGGGACATGTATGGGTTATTCATAAAGAATAATACCAAATACTGTAATATTTATTTCTTGTGCAAGTATTCTGTTTTCACGCCCGAGCAGACTGAACCAAAAAGGGGAATAATATAATATAAGGGTCGGGTTTTAACTAAGTCCCCTTTGAGTTTTTAGCTAAATTCGCATTGCTAGCTGAAAAATAATGATGCAGCGGTATACTATGAGGTCTTACCTTACAATATCAATAAGATTTTCTAATGAAGCACGCGAAGATTTTTTAAAAATAAATATTAAAAAATTCTGTAATTTACATACATTTTGGGGTTATAAACGCTAGTTGATGTTACGTATCTTTTAATTTTCATTAAAAAATAAGAGAAAGGCAACAGGCATACAGCCAAAAAAAAAAGAATTATGTATTCTGCCAATTAAAAATATAGTCCAATCTGTGTATAATGAATGGCAAATGAAGGCTTCAACCTATTATAGGAGGAAAAAAGGCGGGCGAAGCCCCCCCATTTCTGAAGTGGTATTCTAAGCCCTTATAGATTTTTCAATCCGATTACAAAGAGGTTACTGGCTTTGATAATAGTAGCCAGGGCGTCAACCGAAGCGGGGGGACGGGGGGGCGCAGCCCCCCAAAAGAGGGGGCTCGGGGGGCGCAGCCCCCCGCTAAAAAAAAAAACAAATCTCTACACAGAATTAAATCGATTGGTTAGGTTAGGTTAGACTGATGTCAATAACAGAGCGGAGGGAGCCGAGCGAGCGGAGCGAGCGTACCGCGGCAGCGGTCGGCGACCGCCGGAGAATTAAATTTTTCAAAGTTGATTTTTGTTATTGTAAACTGGACTTAAATAATAAAATACCTATACAAGATTAGGCTGTATAATAATTTAACCATTGCCTACGTAACGATTAAAGGAAAAAAAAGGTTAGAAAAAAAGAAATTGGCCTTTTTTGTACTGAAAATGTATGTAATTAATTTATTTTGTGAAAGTGATTTAAATGTGTTTATTACAAAAAGGATGCATTAAAACTGTAAGTAGAGACTTTCTAGAACCACCCCACATCATTTCCTTCTCACCATTCATGAGAAATTAGTAAAAACTAAAAAGCGGATCTGGTTAAAACTTTTACCTAATATAATAATATAATATAATTTTCCTATTCTGCTCGGGCTACTAATCTAGTCAGTTTTGTTAGTTGTTGTAAACAACTATTCTGTTGTTTATTGATTATAAATAATTTTATTATCATAATACAATAACTTTAGATGTAAACTATTTTTAAACCAACAAGTCATACATGATCATAAAAGGTATTTCCCTAAATGCAGCCACATTTGAGGCTAATGTCCATATAATTAAATTGTCGAACATAATTGTTTACGGCCATTATTTATCTACAAAAAAATGTAGGTATAGAACAGAAAACACATTCTTGGATTACAAGTGGCGTCTGCCCAAAGGTGATGCGCAGTTAACTCAACGCTGCTCAAGTCGAGTTTTCCGCTAGTTTAACAGCGCGGAACCATAAAAACGAAATGATTTCATAGCACTTACGTATTCCGCTAGAAATATCACGAGCAGGCTCCCAAAGAGGGCAGGTAGAAACCGCTGCTGGGGAAACCAGCGTGAGACAATAGCCATCGTAGCACACCTTATCACACTAATCAAATTTGAAGCACTACTATTGTCATATCATAATTTCACACACGTATAATAAAGTCTTGACCATTCGTCCATGCAAATTTTATATTTTTATTTACAGAGAGAACTAGACTTCACTTCACCATTTGCCGAACTTGAATGAACGATAGATTGACTGACTGACATGCAATGCATGTATGACGTAAGTATTTTCTGACAAGCAAATCAAAATGGTGGCTATATAAATGTTGCCATTTCTACAAGAAAAAATACCACAAAATTGATGTCGTCGTCCGTCATTCATTTCATTCAAAGAGATGTGTGTGTGGTGTTAAGTTGTAGGTTGGCAATCACCTGTCCCTTTTCGTTATTAAGAACGTGAAAGGGATAATATGGTTTTTTTAAGTTAGAGCGTAAAATGTAGAATTGGGCCCATTGGGTGGTTGTTAGTTGATAGATAGCTGTTTCTGGTTTGATACCCCACGTTAAAATTCGATGTCATTGGAAATGGAACTTACAAAAGACTAGGCTGTATGGGCTTTGAACCCTTGCCTTTCCCATATAAGGTAAAAAAATAAAAAAAGATTAATTTGGTTGCAGGCACTTATTTCACTTCACTGGCGGCAGCGACAAAAAACGAAAGAGACGCAGTTATTCGTTAGAATGAGATACAAATACACCGCGCTCACTCCGGCGCATAACTGCGTCCCTTTCGTCTTTTGTCGCTGTCGCCAGTGAAATACCTGCCCGCCCATGGTCACCGTATACCGTAGTGTAACTCCATACAAAAGTGTCATTTTGGCGCGCTTCGAAATCTCGGGGTACTTCGGGGTGCAAGCACCCACAACAGTCAGGGGTGTAGCGCGCTCTTTCAAATGGGCGTAAAATAGCTATTTAAGTATTTTTTGCGAGATCTATAGAAACAAATAATAAAACAATGCCAAATTACAGGAGATATTGTTCCGTGTATGGATGTTTATATTCATCAAGAAATAAACCAGAATCTCATATTTTAAATTACCAAGTGAGTCGGTAAGGTTAAGATTTATTGTTTACAATTTATGTATTAGTGTTTTGAGGTTTTTTTAAACTTAGTAACTGGTAAATAAGAATGTACCTACCTACTTCTTGTAGTACAGGTAGCTATCTATTAAAGTAATCGGAGTCAGAGGTACATATTTCTCTTCTGTGGATAAAGCGTGAGAGATTGAAATATTGTGTTTATTTCGATGCTGTTATATTCAAAATAAATCATTTTAATAAAGCCTGACTAAAGAAATAAAAAACCTCGCCATATTGTGGATTTTCAATGGAACTAATTTTATAATTGCCATAGCCGTAAAAATATACACATTGCGCCCCCAGAGCAGGTTTTTTATTTCTTCGTTCAGGCTTTACGTCTTTATGTAATTATTTTGCAAACTTAACAAGTGGTCAAGAAAAACAGTCAGTGTTCAACCCTACAGCAAGTCATTCATTCATTCGTTCAATCCCAGAAAACCGCGAAGTTACCCTACTGTAATGTACGTAGTACATACTATATTTATACTGTGCCATGGTGCCATGGTATGGTGTCAGTCAGTCATTATTCAAATTATTTATTTTTCTCATTGCATTGTGTTCATAGTTGTATTCTGGCGTTTTACGAAGTGATTATATGCTCAGTAGGCGTTTTTGAATTAGATGATTGATTCTTTTTCATAAGAAATAAATAAATAATCGAACGTGTTGTTTGTGTTAAACATTGACCGCAGGATCATCATAACTCAATTCAATATAATACTTGATACTTACTGACCGCTTATTTGTGTCAAAAATACCTGCTTATCTTGTGTAGATCCAATGAATGATGAATAGTGCTTTGGAAAACTATGGATCAACACAAAAGACACGTTACCTCTTTGCAGAAGAAAAGATTGTTGGAATTCATGACTAAACATCCGAACCTGATCAAAGGGACATCAGGCCAGGAAAGGACCAACGAATTTAGTTTCTTAGACGCCCAGAGACTTTGGCAACATATATCTCGTGAATTGAACGATATTCCTGGCGCGAAGAAAACTTGGAGGCAGTGGCGTAAAGTAATTATACTTTTTACATTCTCTTTAATACGTTGGTCTACTTATCGAAATATCTATAAGATACAATTTAACTACCGAATTTCTTTTTTACTTACAGACGTGGCAGGATCTTCGCTCCAAAACTAAGAAACAGCAAGCATCGCTGAACGGAGCGCTACCTTTATCTGTAGTAATGTACTCACCAGCTGAGCAAGAAGCACTAGGGATCAAAAATGTAGAATCAGCCTCCACAGCCACTATTCAGGAAACAACAGAATTTGTTCCACTAGAAACTGACAGTTCACAGGTCAATAATTTTCATGAAGAATTAGAATCGGTACCTTCACTAAGTGATCCAGAATCGCCTCCGGAGACTAAACCAGAGACTAACATTGTCTTTTCAAGGCCTCATAAAACTAAAATAAATAATTACAGTTCACCATCGAGGCATACAGACACTTGTGCATTAAACTGTGATCTATTTGCTGTACATGAACAAAAGAAATTACAATTAAAGGAGGACTTCATTAATTATAAGAAAGATTATTTAAGGAAAAAGTTGAAATTAATGAAAGAACAGACTGAAGCTCTAAAAGCCATTGCAAGAGAACTAAGTGAAAGATAAGGATAGTAAAATTGAGTGATTAAGGGACTTTAGAGATTCAGTCTTAATAAGACATTTCAAAAAGGAAATGGCATATCATTGCCCATCATGAAGACATTGAGTACATTCAGACACTTTCACTTTGAACTGTGATCTTTGAATAATAAAATCATAACAAAGACAACTATGACAATGTTGTTTGAAAAAAATGCTTTCTGAGCAAAAAGGTTGCCTTGCCTATCTTTAAACTGTTTCATGTTGTTTTTTGTATTTTATGTGTACAATAATATATTATGTATGTAGGTATTTCATGATAGAGCAATCTGTAGCTCGAAAAGCCATTTTAAAAATCTTGTAGATGAAGTTGTTGTTTTAAAGTAGTACCTAATGTATTTTTTATGAATTTTATTTAAAAAAATGTAACAACGACATCACTTTCCTATTTAGTTAATTTTGTAATATAATATGGAATGCTATTAAGTTGATAGATAGATAGATAGATAGATGAAACGTTTATTTAAGGGTAACAGTACAAACACAACGAAATGATACATAGTTATACAATACTAACAAGGTTACGACATGTACCGCACCCCTAAATAGGCCCTAACTCAGCATGAATGCTGCGGCGCTAGTCGCGTCACAGCGCTGGTATTCTGTTAGTGCCCGTAATAAGTGCGAGTGCGCCGTTAGAATGGAGGCAAAGTGAAAGTGAAGTGGAGTGGAGTGAACACTAAATAAGAAATAAAATAAATAGATAAATATATAAATACATTTTATATACATATATACATAGACAATATAGATATTATATACTATATAGACTTGCAAAAGTAAAACACAATCTTTCTCAATCTTTCTACCCACCTGTCTTTTTCTTAAAAAAAGAAAATAACTGAATTATACAATAAAAAACGTACCTAATAAATAGAAATAAAAGATTAAAAGATTTGCGGAAGTAGGTTATTTGAAATTCAAGCTACTGTACAGCCTTCTGCTGCATCAAAAAGTGTTTGCGTACTTCATATTTAAAAAGACGTTTATTTGTGACTAATCTGAGCGGTGGAGGAAGGTCATTCCAGCACTTGGTGGCTTGGAATTTAAAACTTCCGCGGAAGGCTGCAGTACGATGCCGTGGTGTAACCAGGACATGCGAAGTCCATCTGTTTGAGCGCCTCCAGGTTAGTTTGGTGTAAAGATATTTAGGTCTACCACTTTTCACTACGTCAAATAATATGTTGGCAAGTTGTAACTTGATGCGTCCACTAAGCTTTAGAATATTCGAAGAATTCAAAAACGGTGTGACATGTGACCTGGTTGGTACGTCAAAGCAATATCGAGCACATGCGTTTTGAACCCGTTGAATGAGAGACAGTGTCTTTCCAAAGATACAGTTGCCATACACCGAAATGCAATGGTTAAATTTAGAAAGTATGAGTGATTCGCATAGTCTGACCCTGAGCTCGGTACATACAAAAAAATGGTATTAGTTCGAGACTCGCTCGAGAGAATCAACGTGGAAGTGTGGAACCAACCATGGCTTGTTTTTATTATACAACATGATTGTAAAATACGTGCCTCTCCGAGTACTATTATACCACCGTACTACTACAGCTTCAGTTCAGGCTAGGCTGTATGACTAAGTTTCACTAACTTTTTATTTTTAAAGAAAAGTTTTTGACACATGACACAGCACATGATCACTCAGTCACAGGGGTTTTTACGCGGGAATCGAGAGGAAATGGCGGGTTCATTGTTTCGTCCTTTTTAAAATTAGTTTTTCATGGTAATTGTGGTGTTAATATGGTGGAATTAGTGCGATAATGTGCCGTTAAAGAAGAACTATTCAATGAAAGTGAGAAATAATGAGTGGTTAGCTGTTTCTGGTTTGATACCCCGCGTTAAACTTCAGTATCATTGGAATGTAAGAACCACCCTTGCATTCCAATGATCCCGTAACAAGAAATGAAACTACTGAAGACGTTTAACATAGATGCAAGAAATGACTAAAGACGACGAAATGAAACTGAAGAAATAATGACTGAAGATGAAGACATTAAACTTGGATAATGCAAGAAACTACTAAAGACTAGGCTGTATGGGCTTAGATCCCTTTGCCTTTCCTATAAGGGAGAAAGAAACTAAAAAAAAAAAAAAAATCACTCAGTCACAGTATATACAGGGCGTCCCACGGCTATGCCACATGGAGGGAAAGTACCATAAATATTGTAGGTAGAACATTTTACTGAAAGAAGACATTATTTTATTTCTAAAAACTATTAAAACTGCATTCATACATTTTTTAATAATTACATGGTTGAATGGGAATCGAACCCGCTACATGAGGAAAAAAAAACACTCTGTAGTTTTATCATACCAATCGAAAGGCTCCTTCATAAGGATTATTTTTTGCTAAATAACATAGTGTCAGAAATAAAAGAAAGATCATGAATTTTAACATTTGATGTGGTCGCCGAGATTTTTTTTATGCATGGGGTTACTAGCGACCCGCCCCGGCTCCGCACGGGAAAATGGTTATTGTGGGTTATCCTTTAGTATATTATGCATGTATTATACATATAAACCTTCCTCTTGAATCACTCTATCTATAAAAACCAAAATCCGTCGCGTAGTTTTAAAGACAGGGAGTGAAATAATCAAAAGAGTGCGACTTTGTATTTAACAGCGTGGGGGTCATAGCAATTAATAAAATTGATAAATTTTGTATTAAAAATGTTAAAATACATAGTCTTCCTTTTATTTCTGACACTATGTTATTTAGCAAAAAATAACCCTTATGATGAAGCCTTTCGATCGGTATGATAAAACTACAGGATATCTTTTTTTCTCGTATAACGGGTTCGATTCCCGGTTCAACCATGTAATTATTAAAAAATGTATGAATGCAGTTTTAATAGTTTTTAGAAATAAAATAAAGTCTTCTTTCAGTAAAATGTTCTACTTACAATATTTAAAGTACTTTCCCTCCATGTGGCATAGCTGTGGGACGCCCTGTATATAGTATGTACTAGTGACTCAGTTCACTCACGTTTTTTTTACGCGGGAATCGATAGGAAATGGCGGGTTCATTGTTTCGTCCTTTTTAAAATTAGTTTTTCATGGTAATTGTGGTGTTAATATGGTGGAATTAGTGCGATAATGTGCCGTTAAAGAAGAACTATTCAATGAAAGTGAGAAATAATGAGTGGTTAGCTGTTTCTGGTTTGAAGTATCATTGGAATGTAAGAACCACCCTTGCATTCCAATGATCCCGTAACAAGAAATGAAACTACTGAAGACGTTTAACATAGATGCAAGAAATGATTAAAGACGATGAAATGAAACTGAAGAAATAATGACTGAAGATGAAGAAGAATGCAAGAAACTACTAAAGACTAGGCTGTATGGGCTTAGATCCCTTTGCCTTTCCCATAAGGGAGAAAGTAACTAAAAAAAAAAAAATCAGTTCACTCACACTCACACAAGCTACGCTATTAATGTTTCTAGGGCCGCGTCCACATGCGTGCCGTGTTAGCCAAACAGAGCGAGACGCAGTTCTGCGTTAGAATGAGATAGAGATCACCGCGCTCACTCTACCGCATAACTGCGTCTCGCTCTGTTCGGCGACAAGGCAGACGTGCGTGTGTAGCCCGTATTAGATGGATGTGTGATTTTGCTTGTTGTGCAATGTGCAATGCAATTGTTGACTTGTTGTGTGTTTATTGGTGTAATGGTGTGTTGTTAAAAATAAGTTGAGTTTTCTCATTTGTTCTATAATATAGAACTCTATTTTGATTTATATGATGGCACAGGATAAATACGCAAATTTTGTACGACCAAGTTCCCCATATGCAAATATATCATTTATACGACACTCGACTTTAGACGGAGACGAAGCCAGAAAACTGTATCTGGAAGAAGTCAAGGACGTCGGCAGCACTGATTCTATTCTCCATGAAAGTGAACAAAGTAATTCTAAAGTCAAAAGAAAAAGGTGCCCTGTTACAGATGTAACAACATTAACAGACAAAGATCTCTTTCTGTCTGCGCAAAATGATGATGTGGAAACTCTGAAATTAATCTTGGATGTATATCCAGATAAGATAAACTTGTTAGATGATTATGGATGGAGTCTGCTCATGATAGCTTGCCAAGCTAATTCTGTTCACACTGTCAAAGAGCTACTTGTTAGAGATATAAATACTTCAGTCCGAGATAAAGCAAGTAACTCAGCTCAAAACTTAGTTATTAAGAATAGAAATTTAATTTTAGCTGATCTTTTAATTACACATAAAACAAACAAATCAAAAGAAAAAAGTATAGAAACAAAGGATGAACAGAAAAAATGCAAATTAAAGGAAGAATACTCTTGCGATATATGCCATAAAGTATATGCAGATAGACAAGAACATTTATCATCCACAATTCATAACATAAATGCAAGTAAAGGTAGAAAAATACCCGCAAAGTATGTCATTCCACCTACCAATATAGGATACCAATTAATGTTAAAGGAGGGATGGGATAGAGAATCAGGATTAGGACCTGATGGGTCTGGTAAGAGATATCCCATTAGAACCGTGCAGAAGAAGGACCGAAAAGGATTGGGACTTGAGAAAAACAAACAGAAAGTAAAAGAAATAGATGTAATTGAGAAACAAACCAGGAGAGCAAGAGAAAGACAAAATAGATATAACAGACGGCTGGAAACAAAATTCAGAAGAGAGTTTTACTAATAAAATATAATTTGATTGTAGACAAAATATATTACTTTAGGATACACTCTGGGTTGTAAAAACAAAACTTTAACTAAAAACAATAAATGTAAAATCTTTACAAAATAAAATCATTACTTACTAAAATATACTGTGAACTGATAACATTGCTGTTGTATTATTTTGTTTAAATATTTAGATGTTGTGCTATTTTTTAAAGCATGTTGATATTTAGAATATACATTTTCTTAACAACCTAACACTATTTTGTCATGCATCTTGGCAATAAATTCTGGGCAGTACAATCAACAAGAAATATCCAACATTCTACATAAAGTGTTCTTACAGCTGTACAATACTTTGTTAAAATCTTATCTAAAACTACTATTACAAGTAGACATCTCCTAAAACTATTCTTATTGCTATCAAAGATCAGGTGCAATCCAGTTAAGGAATTTAATAGCAAATTCGAATCCAACAAAACATGCTGCATTTGCAGGGAATGCCCTGAGCATTACAGGGGTGACACCTTTGTATAAAGCTAATGGACCTTCATTCTTCATCAACTGACTAAATACGTCCCTCATTCCATTAGGGTAGGTTCCCTCTGGAGCAGTCTGCAACCTGCTTTTCAACACGTCAGCTGGCATGCCTACCATCCAGTTAGTTATACCGGCACAGCCACCGGCAAATATTGTTATCAACATTTTCATTTGGTTAGTCGCATTTTCAGGCACTGCAACCTCTTTGATCCATTCATATGTCATAAAATACATGCCACTGGCTGGCACATCGCGCAGCAAGGTGGCAACACTGCCCTTGTAGATGCTCTTCATACCACCTTCAGCGTACAACTGCTTGGCACAGTCGACCATGCCAGCATACTTCTGAGGACCCGTGCTGTGCTGTTGAATCTGCAGCAAACACTTTATTCTTTCACCAGGAGCCATTACAGATGTGGTGAATATGCCGGAGAAGGCTCCAGCTGCAAACAACTGTGGCTTAGTGAGAACTTGCTCAGGGTCTTTCTGTATTAACTTCTTGCCTAGGCCAAATCCAAAGAAACTTATAGCAAATATAGGAGCTACTCCAGTCAGAGGGGCCGACATTCCCTTGTAAAGACCACGGACGCCTTCAGCCTTAATAGTTTTCGTGAAGCAATCCCAGGTGCCTCTGTAAAGTGCGCTCTCACCAGCTTTGGGCAAGGGCATCGTCTGCAATCTCACTTTTATTGTATCCATCGGATGACCAGACAAAACTGTACATATCCCTCCAAATCCACCACTCAGGAAGTACTTTATAGGGCTACTGTTTTCCGACATTTTCTTAAATTATAAAAACACTTAAAATTTACGCGAACTCTGAAGAGAAAGCAAGGATATCTATAAAAACTAGTTTTATAACTTTATCTTGTGTTCGTTATCTCGTTCGTTCGACAGCTGATTGAAATGAAATGTCAAATCAAAGTCCAAACCCACACCACAGAATAAAATATAGTATTGTATGTACCCACACACACGCAATACACTCAATTATTTTTTTTTAGTTTCTTTCTCCCTTATGGTAGAGGCAAAGGGATCTAAGCGCATACAGCCTAGTCTTTAGTAGTTTCTTGCATTATCCAAGTTTAATGTCTTCATCCTCAGTCATTATTTCTTCAGTTTCATTTCGTCGTCTTTAGTCATTTCTTGCATCCATGTTAAACGTCTTCAGTAGTTTCATTCCCTGTTACGGGATCATTGAAATGCAAGGGTGGTTCTTACATTCCAATGATACTGAAGTTTAACGCGGGGTATCAAATCAGAAACAGCTAACCACTCATTATTTCTCACTTTCATTGAATATTTCTTCTTTAACGGCACATTATCGCACTAATTCCACCATATTAACACCACAATTACCATGAAAAACTAATTGGATGACCCAGTTCAAGATGTCCCTAAGTCCACTTAGGGACTTTAGGAACTGGCAGCACCACAATAAAAAACAGCTCATTATCTATGGTTCTGTATATTTGAAATATTTGTAACATGTTCCTAAGTGGTAGTTTTAAAATAAATTCTATGCCCTAAGTCCACGTGATTCATTTCAAGAAGTCCCTTAGTCCCCAAGTCTATAGTTTTAGTTCTAAATGTCACTAAGTCCTTTGACATAATGTCGTATTTTGAAAAAATAACGAGCGTTTCTTTTCTTTTCTAGTGTGTTTTGTATTTTTCGAGTATTTCGTTGCAAAAAATGTTGTAAATATTAAAAAAAAATTATAAACGCAATAAAAATAATTTACGGCATTTTATTATAAAGTATCAAGATAGCTTGGTTAGCAAGTCTCAAGAGAGGTTGATCCGAGTTAATTTTTCTCACAAAAAACCTAAGTCCAACTCCTAGTTTATGAATGTCACTAAGTCCAACTTAAAATCCCTAAGTCCAGTATAAAAAGCCCTAAGTCCAAGATTTTTATGACCTAAGTCTTTTAAACTTTTTGCTTTTTTCTTTAAAAAAGTTAAAAATATGATATTTAATTTAATACTATACGAAAGAGGACCTTAAGGCGAACTTTTTGGTGTCAGACATATATTTTTATTCCATAAGGAAACATTTCAAATGCAAAATTAAAAACTATCTTTACGTTTTCTCAAAAGTGAAAATGTGGACAAAGGGACATCTTGAAATTGGCCATCCAATTTTAAAAAGGACGAAACAATGAACCCGCCATTTCCTCTCGATTCCCGCGTAAAACCTCCCGCACGCCCGCACTACCACAGTATAAATATAGTATGTACTAGTGGCACTACGCAAAACAGAATTGAATGAATGGTGAACGATGACAGACCTTTACCGGTAAAGTAATATAATTTTACCGGTATTTTTAACACTATTTTTTTATCGAAAAAAAAGCAAAAACGATAAAAAAAAAAAAAAAACGTTTTATGTTTTCCTTTGAGAGTTTGCGAGTGCGATTTTGTTTGTTGGCTTTAGTTTGAGATTTCTAATGGAATTTCTACGATTTCCACTGTAAAAATGAGTTGTAGTAAAGAGGAAATAGAGAAGAAGCGCCTAGCTGCTTTGCAGAAACGGCAAAGTAGAATTGGGCAGCAAAACAATGTTTCTCAATGCTCCAGTCCAGTGAAGCTAGATACATTTCCTTCTGCGTCTTGCAACCAACAATCCACTGTTGGCCCTATTAAATCTTTTGGTAATAATGTTAATAGATCATACCACCCGTACTTGAAGCCTCAACAGGCCTCAAACGAGAGTAGTGTGCCAGTGACTAAAGTGGTCAGCGGTACTATTTATTTAGTCTCAGAAGATAGATTTGAAGTAAACCCATCTGAGTTCTGCACTCCACTCATCAATATCTTCAAGTCAATACCTTCTAGAAGCTATGGTTAGTTTATTTCATGTCCTGAATAGAATTATTAATTACAGCTTACAATAAACAAAACTAACTAGTTAAATTACAATAAAAAAACTAGTTTATTTTTTCTTACCTGTTTTGTATTTTATCTTCAACTAGCGACCCGCCCCGGCTCCGCACGGGAAAATGGTTATTGTGGGTTATCCTTCAGTATATTATGCATGTATTATACATATAAACCTTCCTCTTGAATCACTCTATCTATTAAAAAAAACCGCATCAAAATCCGTTGCGTAGTTTTAAAGATTAAGCGCACAAAGGGAGGGACATAGGGACGGAGAAAGCGACTTTATTTTATACTATGTAGTGATATTGAACAATGTAGTTTTATAATTTTGTTTTAACTGCAGCTTTATAATTTTGTAATATTTGCAGTTTTATCATTAGTTCCAATTGGTTTTGGCTTACTCTTAGAAGCTCGATTTTAATATCACTACATAGTATAAAATAAAGTCGCTTTCTCCGTCCCTATGTCCCTATGTCCCTATGTCCCTATGTCCCTATGTCCCTTTGTACGCTTAAATCTTTAAAACTACGCAACGGATTTTGATGCGGTTTTTTTTAATAGATAGAGTGATTCAAGAGGAAGGTTTATATGTATAATACATGCATAATATACTGAAGGATAACCCACAATAACCATTTTCCCGTGCGGAGCCGGGGCGGGTCGCTAGTCCCAGTATAAAGGTAGTTAATTTCTGGTCTTCTTCCTTTCTTTTTTTTTTTTCATTTATTTTCAAATTAGTACAAATTACATACATAGCTAATACTATTCGCCAAACTAGTTAACAGTTTATTGGCGAAACAATGCACTCTTACAAATATCTACTAGCTGCTTACCTACTTTAAATTAAGTTACATTGATATTTAATGTTAGAAAATAGGCACAGAAATTGAAACCTTAGCAATAAGGCCGCCATTGGCAGTACTCAACACCACTTATTTATGTAAGTTTACTTAGTAACAGGTTCTTTAACTTATTTTTGAATATTGAATATTCTAGATGCTCAAACCAAATTGTGGAGTTTCTCCATCAAGGACTATCATGAGCTGTGGTCTAAAGTTGCCCCGCTGTCTCCACATGTGGTGTTAGGACCTTTGCCGGCATATGTGCTTAAGGTATTTTCTTTTTCTTTTTTATAGCACTAGCTTTATTCAATTTAGGTATTCTAAAGCCCAACAGCCCCCCACGGGGTGGACCGACGATCTGGTGAGGGTCGCGGGAAGCCGCTGGATGCGGGCCAAGCAGGACCGATCATTGTGGAGATCCTTGGGGGAAGCCTTTGTCCAGCAGTGGGAGTCTTTCGGCTGAGATGATGATGATGATGAAAGCCCAACTACAAATATAAAAGACCTATAAATATTGCAGATCTTCATTAGAACTAATTTTATAATGGAGATGCCAGAAACATATAAATATACATTTGGTTCCCACAAAGCAGGTATTATTTTTATGGTTGGGTTTAATTTATTCAATTGGTTCATAATTAAGTATTTTATTATATCTGTCCCATACTGTTTAAAGAATCTATAAGACTGGCATAGTTTCCAAGCAAGAGAGACTAAAACCTCATAAAAATATTAACATAAATATTTTTTGCCTTGTTAATATATTTGTTTTTATTTTTTTATTTATTTATATTTCAAAATACACACTAATAACATTTAAACAGGACTGTGACAGTCCAGATTAAATTACTAGCCTTCCGCCGCAAACCACAGAATAAAATAATAGTTAAACTAGGCAGTAGGTACCTGACACCTGTACTATGGGTGTCAGACACAGCTGATATACTTACTTACATATATAAATTATACAACATCCAGACCAGACACAAGACAAACACAAGTGTTCATCACACGAATTTTTACCCTGATCGGGATCGGGATTCAAACCCCTAACCATGTGCTTTAAAGGCAGATGTACTACCAACTACCTACACTTATTGGTTAAGTTATTTATTTTATTTATTTATTTAATATTTCAGGTCTTAAATGAAAATTGTATGGATCCAAACCATGTCGATCTATCGCCCATTGAAGCAACACTCAGGAATAAACTAATGCCTTTTCAAGAAGATGGAGTCAGGTCAGTTAAATATTTAAAATTGTTGTGCTCATTCTGTTATAACTGCTCTGGCCTGCTGGCTTGTGCATGCAGACACAAGGAAATCACAAATGCTCATCATACGATGTTTGCCCTGGGCGGGGTTTGAACCTGCGACTGCTTACGAAGCACAAGGTCGCGGGTTCGAATCCCGCCCAGGGCAAACATTCGTGTGATGGATGAGCACTTGTGTTTGGATGTTGTATATTTATATATGTATGTATATCAGCGGTCTGACACCCATACTACAGGCTCTGCCTAGTTTGGGGTCAGATAGCCGTATGTAAGATGTCCTACATATTTATTTATTTAAATCAAACTTCCTTTTCTTTTTCCTCGTAAGACAGAAGAAAATAATAGTACTAACCCGTACAGAAAGGACACTCACCGCCCGATAGCCCCCCACGCACCCCGCAGGCGCCGTGGGACTCTGGGGTGTTCTGGGGTGTTTTACATAGCGTGACAGTGTTTGACTTGTAGTTGATATTCAGTTGTTTTGTAGTGTCTGACCTGTGCCTTTTAACGTAGCCGTTCGAACCGAGCATCAGTGACACTGACGCTGCGACACGACAAATAATAATGGACTTACCGGTGATGGATTTAAGAATGAATTTACTCAAAAGTGAGTTGTCGCGACGACACAGACACCGGTAACGCCGCGTCACTCGCGTCACTGTCGCATGCCTCCAAAGTCCACCTTAAATACATCACTTTAGAGTCCATTATTCTTTTTCTTGTCGCAGCGTCAGTGTCGCTGACGCTCGGTTCGAGCGGCTACCTTTTATGTTTTTGTTTGGTTAAAGGTTCGGCATAGCGCATCGCGGGCGCTGCATGATAGCTGACGACATGGGTCTCGGGAAGACGTTCCAGGCGCTCGCCATCGCCAGCTACTACCGGCGCGACTGGCCGCTGCTCATCGTCACCACATCCTCCATGAGGTTAGCTAAGTTTGTCTCGTATTAGAGGTGGACCGGCCATTTCACAGAACATTTAAAAGAGGTTCGAAAGGCGCTGTGGGCGGGGCAGGCGCGCCAAGGATATGAGCAACGCTCATATCTCTACGCGAAGACGCGATCGCGCTGTTTAACTCACACATAGCTATAAAAATGTACATCGGTATTCGTGCATGCGTATGATTCGTTCCATTTGAAATCGCGTGATTGAGCGGCGCTATGATTGGTTAGATTTGAAATTGCAAATATGTGCGTAAACTTCTTCAAATGTAGTGGAGGTGAAAGGTGGGGTGGAATCGGCGACACCGGATTTCATACGAACGGCGCATTATCGCCATTCTAACCTTTTTTAAATGTTATGTGGGCCATTTAATAATAAGCCCCCAAGATAAGTTGAGCAAAAAAGTACTCGACTGGTATCCCAGAGATGGAAAACGAAACAGAGGCCGTAAACCCATGTGATGGGAAGACGACCTAAAACTGACAGCGCAGGTTCATTGGAGAAGGGTTGCGCGAAACAGCGCGATGGAGGGCGTTAGAGGAGCCCTATGCCAAGAGGCAATCCGAACTAAGAGACATTCTTTAACCTTTTAACCGCTATGGTCTGAAATATAAGACTTACCAAATCGAGCTCATAACGCCGCCGTCTCATAAAGGTAGAGTCTTCCACTCCCCCGCCAGTCCGGTGAAGCTTGATTTGTCGTACCTTTTCGACACAAGCATAGGTCAATTCAAAAAAAAAAAAAAAAAAAAAGTCTCATAAATAATACTTATGTTTTGACTGATTGATACAGATTTTGTTTCTATGGCTGGCGGTTGAAGCAAGTTCTTAGAAAATATGCTTGGCGGTTAAAAGGTTAATCTAATCAAAGTACTCAAAAATTATCACTAGTTCAGGATGAGCAGGCTCATCATCATTAATCCGGACAAAAGGTCATTGACGCCTGCATACAATGCGTACATTTTTTTCAAACGATACGTTAAAACTATAGGAAATTATCGCAAAATACGTAATTTGGCATACCGTTGAAGGCGGGGTGAGCGTGACCTTCAACGGCACTGTTGGCAATGTGGCATTATGAAAGCACCATAATATGTTTGTGTAGGTCTAGGTACAGTCTCCTGCAAAGAATACGGGCCCCCCTGTTATAAGTGGTGACTACCTGCCGCTTACGATAGGGGGTTCCGTTTTCTATGCAGGAGGCCGTACTAACTCGTCGGTGACCAACCTTCCATTCGGAAGTTCGCGGGTTCGAACCTCAGTACGTACCAATGTGATTTTGATTTTCGAGTTCATATGTACATTTATTCGACGCTCTTACGGTGAAGAAAAACTTCGTGAGCACCTGCACACACTTGCGAAGTAATTCAAGGGTTGTGTGAAGTTGACCAACCCGCACTGGGCCAGCGTGGTCGACTAAGGCCTATTCACCTTGATTTCCGAGTAGGCTCGGGCCCCTCGGTGGGGACACATATGAGCTGTTAATGATGAAGTACTAACTGACAATTTGGTCTATATTTTTTGTTTGCCAACCTTACAGAGACACTTGGCAAAGCAAAATCCACGAGCTCCTGCCATCCGTGCCTATGATGAACATAGTTACATTGACAACTGGCAGGGACGCACAACTTGTAGCCGACCGACAGGTAATTATATTTTAAACTAGCTTTTCGCCCCGCGGCTCCGCCCGCGTTTTGGAGCTGAGAAATACACTCTTTGTTCATTTAACAATATTTTAGAATTTTTTTCTCTTTGTAAGAACCATCCTTGTACTTCAAGGAATATTCTAAAAAGAAGAATTTGCGAAATCGGTTCAGCTGTTCTCCAGATTTGCGCTTAGCAACACATTCAGCGATTCATTTATATATTATAGATTAAAGCGAAAACATTTTGCTCAGCCAGAGACTCGAACTCGCATCATCTTGGCTATCCGGGCCATACACAAGCACTACTAAATTGTGCCATTGTGTCAGCGTACGAGCCAAAACAACATTTTCATTGCTTCTTACTAAGTGCGTAGAGTGCACACTAGCTCTATCTTTATCTCATCCAATTTTATTAGTTTCCCATGTTAATGCTAAGGTATAGTAGCCAGCACATGCGGATGGACAATCGCACGAGTTTTGCTCTTATTACTACGGGATAAAGGCGCTCTCAATGTCATCTCATTATGTCTAGCCGCATATGCTGGCTACTAATGTGAAATTCCCATATTTTATTTTATTATTTTTATTCTTAAAAACCTATCGAAATAAAGAAGATTAGTCATCGGATTAAAGTAGATCTTCTCCCTCTTTCAGACTGAAGTTGTAATAGTGAGCTACAAAATTACAAGCATGCATACCGAACTTTTGAAAGACAAGAAGTTTGGGGTCGTCATAATTGTAAGTATCCTTGTATTCTATTGAAATGCAACCGCAATGTTATTGAACGAATTTTTTTTTTCAAATCTGAAAGAGAGGGTGCGATGCTGCTCTGTTTCAACTTTGGCAAAACTACTTTTGTATATCCACCTATATATCTGTTACTTGCATTTTTTAAACGATTCTCATTAAATCTTGTGAGCTGAGGGGCTACTCTTGACGGCGATTTCGATCCGTCGATTTGGCATGTATTTAAATCGATATGGTAAAAAAAATGCACATCAAAATAATTGGTTTGCACTCTAAACCTAAGCTAAGTTTAGTGAGCAATCCAGTTATTTTGGTGAGTATTTAGTATTTTTTTAGTGAAGGTTTAATATTTCCCCGTCGATATTGAGATGGGCGTTTCGTACCTCGAATGCCACACTAGCGCCTCCTTATTTTCATATTTTACATATTACCTCCTTATTTATATATTTGGATATTGAGTGAACTAAACGAAATCGTTGTCAACCCTTAGCGGGCAGATTTTCAAGAGTAGCGGTCTAAAATTGACTTTGGTATTGCATTAGCTTGAAATCGGGATCGATATTGATTTCAATAAAAACGAGGAAGATATTCTCTGGCTACGAGGTACAAAGCTCACGGAGCTAGAACTCTGCGGTTGCGTGGTTGGTAGGCTAACAGAAAGAGCTGTATGTAGGACGAGTCCCATTACCTCTTCATCACTACATAGTATAAAACAAAGTCGCTTTCTCTGTCCCTATGTCCCTGTGTCCCTATGTATGCTTAAATCTTTAAAACTACGCAACGGATTTTGATGCGGTTTTTTTAATAGATAGAGCGATTCAAGAAGAAGGTTTATATGTATAATACATGCATAATATACTTAAGGATAACCCACAATAACCATTTTCCCGTGCGGAGCCGGGGCGGGTCGCTAGTGGCTCATAAAGCTGACTGTATAGGACGAGTCCCACTACCTGAAGTCTCACAAGGCGCGGTGCACTCTGGCCCTGCTGGGCATCACGCGCAGCGCCCGCCGCGCCGTGCTGCTGTCGGGCACGCCCGCGCTCAGCCGCCCCGCCGAGCTGTACACGCAGCTCAGCCTCATCGAGCCCAAACTCTTCACCAGCTACACTGAATATGGTAACACATGATACACTTACACACTCTTCCCCAGCTACACTGAATATGGTAACACATGATACACTTACACACTCTTCCCCAGCTACACTGAATATGGTAACACATGATACACTTACACACTCTTCCCCAGCTACACTGAATATGGTAACACATGATACACTTACACACTCTTCCCCAGCTACATTGAATATGGTATACACTTACACACTCTTCCCCAGCTACACTGAATATGGTAACACATGATACACTTACACACTCTTCACCAGCTACACTGAATATGGTAACACATGATACACTTACACACTCTTCCCCAGCTACACTGAATATGGTAACACATGATACACTTACACACTCTTCCCCAGCTACACTGAATATGGTAACACATGATACACTTACACACTCTTCACCAGCTACACTGAATATGGTAACACATGATACACTTACACACTCTTCCCCAGCTACATTGAATATGGTAACACATGATACACTTACACACTCTTCCCCAGCTACACTGAATATGGTAACACATGATACACTTACACACTCTTCACCAGCTACACTGAATATGGTAACACATGATACACTTACACACTCTTCCCCAGCTACATTGAATGTGGTAACACATGTAAGGGACAGCTTGGCAAATATTGAAAGTCAGACAATGGATACGTTTGACAATCAACTATTCCAAAGAGATATTTATCAAAAAAAAAGAATCTCCCAAAAACATTTTCAATTGCATCTGATATATGGTATGGATTTAGAGGTACTTTTTTCATTGTCGGTGAAAGCTACTTTGGAAAAATTAATCATATCAAATTGACTTAGTTTTATGTTAACCGTCACTTATAACTTGTATGTGTGTGTTACCAGGTAAACGGTACTGCGCTGGTAAACAGACCAACTTCGGCTGGGACATGTCTGGCCAGTCCAACTTAGCCGAGCTGCAGATCATACTGCAGAAGAAGTTCCTCATCAGGAGGACCAAGGAGCAGGTCCTCACCACACTGGAGGGGAAAACCAGGTATGTGACAACCACGCAACAAACCAACAAGCTAATTCTAATCATCATACTACGAGTATATTTATTTCTCTTTTACGATGTTTTTCAATATCAACGTGCTAGGCCGTGGTCCGAGGCTCCCTCGAGCCGCCCCTAGACGCGTTGGTATATGTCTTTTTTTGGGGTAGAGTCTTCCGCTCCCCCGCAAGTCCGGTGAAGCTTGATTGGTCGTACCTTTCGACACAAGCATAAGTCAAATTTATATATTTATTATAAAGAGGAAAAATTTGTATTTATGTGTGTATGTTTGTAACGAATAAACTCGAAAATTCTATCACCATTCACCACCTGATTGTCCTAAAAGAAAGATAATTCCGTGCTTCGGAAGGCACGGAAAGCCGTTGGTCCCGGTTACTATCTACGGATCACATGATGTTGCAGGGAGTCGGTGATCCTGGACAGTTCTCTCCTGGAGTGGAGTAAGCAGGATCACGAGGAGCTGTCGCAGATGGCCCGCCAGTACAGCGGCTCCAGGGCTGCGGATAAACACGCCGCACTCATCAACTTCTTCAGCGAGTCCGCCAGGGTCAAGATACCCGCCGTGTGGTGAGAGTGAGACCTATAGATCTGTCGCACCCGCGGCGAGCCTTGCTCCTGGGCGAGCCTGCGGCGTGAACTCTTAAAGTAGTGGTAATCTCAACGAAAACTTGGAATAGTGGTAATCTCGAAGAAAACTAAGAAGTGGTAAATGAAACTCAAATTTCCACTAGCACTGAATAGAAAGGTTTATTCACGAATTACAGTAGAAATACACAGTTTATTGAATTTTAAAGTTAAAACATGTTAAAAGGCCTTGTTTACAGGTTGAGAGAGAAAGGGAAAGTGAAAATAAAAATGGATGATTTGACGGATGATTTTTGAATGAATTCCAAAATTAAATATTCAAATTTAGAGAAAGAAATGGTAAATGAGATGAGAAATAAAGTAGAAACGAGGCAACGAGGTGCATTGCATGCTACCTCTACATGCATACCTCATTGCATGTTACAGATCTAAATTAATGCCGAGCTGCAATTGGACTTTGTAGTCACAGACGGAGATGCGGGATCCTGTAAACCCACAAGATTTGCAAAAAACATCTTTTTAGATGCTGTGGCCTATGATGATAAATCTAAATTAACCGTAGACTAACACACATTTTCACGGGTTTTCTCCGCGATTTAGTTTTAAATTGGGCTTACCGATATTTCGACCGGATTACACCGATCATGGTCACGGCAGATCAGTTCTGCCGCGCTATCAGCTTTTTCCGTGAAAAAGAAAAGAAAAGGGAATTTTTAAGGGAGAAAAGGTAGCCTACGTGAGATTAGCGTCAGTGTTTCTTTTTTTCACTAATCCAACATTTTTGTAGTCAAAACATAAAGTGTAAAGAATCTCGCGTCTCTCTGAGATTAGAAGAAAGGGGAGGGATTTAAGGAAAATCTCACCAAGAGAGGAGGGGGGGGCAAAAAATCCTCAAGAATGCTTCACGTCACGTACGAACGCACCCTATATAGTTGTGTGGTGTTGTTGCAGTAAGTACCTGCGGCAGTTGGTTAAAGAAGAGCGCGGCAAGTTCCTAGTGTTCGCCCACCACAGGAATATGGTGGAGGCCATCTGCTCCACGCTGGACGAGGAAGCCCTGCACTACATCTGCATTGTGGGCAGCACGCCCGCCGCGGCTCGCGCGGTAACTATGCCAGTCCCCCTTGTCCCTCTAGTTCTCTAGTCCTCTAGCCCCTATAGCCCCCTAGTGCCACTGGTCCTTCTACCCCCCCAGTCCCTCTAGCCCCCTAACCCCCTTAGTCTCCCTAGCCCTCTCCCTAGTCCCCTAGCCCCCTAGTCCCTCTAGTCCCGATAGCCCCCTAGTCCCCTAACCCCCCTAGTCTCCCTAGCCCTCTCCCAAGTCCCCTAGCGCCCTAGTCCCTCTAGTCCTCTAGCCCACCTAGTAGTCCCTCTAGTCCTCTAGTCCCGATAGCCCCTTAGCCCTCCTATCCCCTCTAGCCCCCTAGTCCCCCTAGTGGCCCTAGTGGCCCTAGTCCCTCTACCCCCTAGCCTCCCTAGTCTCCCTAGCCCCCGCATACAATACTACCATACTCCCATGCGTCGCGCATACAATCATAGGCAGCGAAACAAAAGATGGACGCGGATGATTGTATACGCGACGCACGACATCGACGTGCTTTTCTTACAGAATACCAAATAGTATTCCCTACAGAAACTTAGCGACTTCAAATAAATATCAACCATATCTTTGTTCCAATAAAGTGCAATTCAGATCGCACGGCGCCCCCAGTATAATTGAACCAACCAACCAATGCAACCAATCCTGGTTACAGGACCTGGTAGACAAGTTCCAATACAGTTCGTCGTGTCGCTGCGCCGTGCTGTCAGTTACCGCCGCCAGCACCGGCCTGACACTCACCGCCGCCAACCTCGTACTGTTCGCTGAGCTACATTGGAACCCCGGGGTAAACATTCTATGACATTACACTTGTTACCATACCACTGGGCGGTCACTCCATACATAAAACGCGTTTTGATAAGCTACTTCTTTTTGAATATCAACTACAATACAAGTCAATGGCGCTAGGCGGGTAACCTATCACATTTTCGAAAAACTGTAAACCGAATTTCAATATTCCGTAAACGATTCATACATTTTTCAATTAGCATTGTATGACTTGACATATTTTTAAATCACCACAATAACACTTTACTTACAGAATTATTCTTTGTCCGCACAACGTTATTCCGTTTTACGATAAATCTTTTTTACTAAATACCGTAATCTCACTTGATCTTTTTTTAAACGCTAGAATTTTTTTTGTTGTGTTATTTTTATTATTCCGAAGTAACAATCATTATTTTTAATAATTACGACACATAATGTTTTTGGAGTTCGGGGCACCCCGACATCTGTCGGTTAGGTTAGAAGGGTATGGCGGGCGTGGTGGGCGAGCAAAGCGAGCCCACCTCGCCCGCCATACCCTTCTGTTAGGTTTGACATGTATGCATGTCTGCTTGTGCTTGGTTGCATGCTTGCTTGCTTGCTTGCATGCTTGCTTGTTTGCTAGCTTGCTTGCTTGCTTGCTTGCATGCTTGCTAGATTGCTTGCTTGCTTGCATGCATGCTTGCTTGCTTGCTTGCATGCATTGCATGCATTGCTTGATGGAGTACAAAATGTAAAATGGAGAAATTAAATTTGACCTTGCAATATAATGGTTCAATTGAGCTATCGCACATGTAAAAAAATGGTTAACGTTGTCATGGATTTTCGGTATACTGGTAAATAGTTTAGCGGAAATTTGAAACATCGGTGAACAAGTAAAAAGGTAAATTAAAACGCGGAAACATGATACAATGGAAAATTTTATTTCGGATACTAAATAAATTTTCTAACTGATAAATGTCAAAAAGTTAGCGGAATAACAATATTCGGAACAAAAAATATCGGAAATACAATAGGTAACCCGCTAGGCGCTATGTAAAACACCCCCTCCACCACCGGCGGAGTCCCGCGGCGCCTGCGGGGTGCGGGGCGTGGGGCGCTATATCGGGCGGGGAACTCATTTAGGCGCGGGGGGGTGAGTGTCATTTCTATACGGGTTAGTACTATTATTTTCTTCTGTGACAATACTTCAAGATCACATTTCTTACAGTTATTATATCTCAAGGGTGCAGGCGAGACATACTTGTTGTATAGTGCGTATAGACTGTGTACTGTGGCATTGGTCATGCCATCTCTTTTGCTTGTCGGCCTGGCTGCTAGTACTTTCTAAATTTAAATCTTTTTCCAGATATATTTATTTTCATTGATTGTGTCAGTTCGATTTTGACATCTTCCTGCTCCAGGAAGTTGAAGGAAAAATCCCTTTCCCCTTATAGGTTTGTGATATGATAAGTTTCTTTAAAGTGATTTTATAGTAAGAGTTGTGAGCCAATTAAAAAAGAAAGTGCGTTAAAATTAACGAGGTCTTATTAAACTCGTCATAGTACATACACACAAGACAGACAAGTATGGCTCGTCTGCACTCGAAAAATAAAACATGTGTAGTTGTTAAGTGATGACTGTGTGTTGTAGATCCTGACGCAGGCGGAGTCGCGCGCGCACCGCATCGGGTCTGCGGGCGCGGTGCGGGTGCGGTACCTGCTAGCGGGGGGGACTGCCGACGACCACATGTGGCCCATGCTGCAGGGGAAACTCAACGTGAGCTACAACACATTCATTGTACACACAAGCATAAGTCAATTTAAAAAAAAAGACTCATCATGCTAATATTCTAAAGAGAACAAATTTGTATTTTTTTGTGTGTGTGTATGTTTGTAATGTATAAACTCAAAAACTACTGAACCGATTTCGAAAAATTCTTTCACCATTAGAAAGCTACATTCACCCTGAGTAACATAGATAGGCTACCTTTTACCGCGGGAAAATACCTCATTACCACGGGAAAAACTGTTAGCGGAAAGCTAGTTAGTCAATACCATGGTCCAAGAAAACAAGGTCTTGCAAATAGACCACGTGACTGACACAAGCCTACGTCATTTTGCGCTTTTCATCCTTGTCTATTACATGCATTTGACAAGGAAGGATGAATAGGCAAAATTACGTAGACTTGTCAGTCACGTGGTCTGAAATGAAATGAAATGAAATATGTTTTCGAAGTAAGATTTTACAAACCACTTTTCGACGTCGAGGCGAGTTCACAATTTGGCTGTCTTCTGTGGAGAAGATCTATTTGCATTTGCAGTCTATTTGTAAGACCTTGTTTTCTTGGACCATGGTCAATACAATGTCAGAATTTCCTCACTTTATTTGGAACAACGTTCTTTTGTAGGTACTTAACGATGTCGGCCTTAGCAAAGACACGTTTGAAAACACTACTACGAGCCATCAAGTAAGTTTCTTTTTTTTCTAAACATTTTGTTCATTGATGTTTATTTCGCGATCAAAATTATTTATTCATCCATGCTAGTGATACAGACTGTATCGTGGATGTGCTTGTAAAAAAATATACGATATAAATTTCATTGACTTAATTAATTATGTTAATTTACAAAAAATACCGCATAAAACATATTTTCATAAGCAATGTCGAAAATCAAGTAGTCAAAATTAGCCTACTCGTAATTTCGGATATAAAGAATATTTACCCGCCTTCACATATATTCTATCCATATCCAAAATAAAAAAGCAATTTTCTTACCTTAGGAGAGCAAAAACAACATCATCCAATATCTATCGCCGGGTTGTTCGAAAAACAAAAACGACTACATTCCCGGCACCAACATAAGGAAACAGCATCTTAGGACTGAACAATGCCCGTCCCCTAGCGAAAAGGAAAACTATGGACATTCCTCTAAGAGCGTAGATGATTCCATAAACGGATTGAGTGTGTGCGATGATGTGGATAAGTCATTCCTGGAAGACGAAGAAGGCGATGAATTGCTAGCCAATTTGGACTTATGATCAGAAGTTTTTACTTTGTGATTTGGACCAATTTTCCGTAAAGGAACCAATGTGTAGGTAGACTCGTCTATTTATTCGCGATTAAAGGCCATTCGGAGACGTGATAATAACTAAAGCCCGACTAGAGAAATAAACAACCTCGCCCGCCATATTGCGGAATTTTAAGGGATCTAATTTTATAAGGGAAATTGTTGCCATAAACAAAAATATTCATGTGGCGTCCAGAGCAGATTTTTTATTTCTCTGGCCAGGTTTTAAATCAACGTTTTTAAAACGTGTCTGTTTTGTAATTGAGTAATTATCATTAAATTTTTAATCAACATAGATAATAGTCCAAGTCTGATGCCAACGACTGCCATTCCTTCAATAAAAAAAATCCTCAAAGATGTTATATATTTTTTAAACAATTTTGTTCAGTGATTCTAGTTAAGACATCTTTTTATACAAATGTTGAATTGAAACCATCTAAGTAAATTTATTATGTAAATATTGCAAGTGATAATAAATGTGAAGTTATTTAAAGTATATTTTTTTCTTTTTTAACTTTAAAGTTAATATTATTATAAAATCAGAGCTAAAAATAAAATCTGACCTTCTAGAAGCTAGAGTTAGACACAACATAGGTTACAGAAAATCCTACCTCATCTGATTTCAATAGGACGAATAATGTAGTGAAAGATAATGAATGAAATATATGGGCACATCGGATTATGTTACTTTTTTATTGCGTAGCTTGGAAGAACAATGTTCTTTTTAGTTCTTCAACCTAGGACTAGCCACATATTGGGCTCAATTCTACTAACAACCTACCAGTCCTAATAGCAATTAATGACGTCAGATGAGAATTTTTCACTGACGCAGGACCTCGCAGCACGGCTCTTTCCCACCTTTCTGACATTTCTTTACTACATTCCTGCGGCTTCCTTACAAAAAATATTCGTGGGTTTTATAAAACCATGCGACAGATGACCGTAATCAATAGTGGAACCAACTGTATTGTTTCTTTACACAGAAAATTGTGAAAGCGAAATTCTGTAAGATTTATTAGCCATGCTCAAATACGGTAAGTTGTTATTTATTTTATTACTATTATTATTACTTATTGCTTTATTGCATTGATAATCGTTGATTCGTTTTGCGTGTTTTCATTTAAATCAAGGTTTTAATTTATGTGTACTATGTTAGTATTTCAAGAAGTAATTGCAGTATATTTCTTCTTTTAATTCTTAGTATTATTAATATGAAAAAACAATGTTAAATTTTATATCAGTTCATAAAATCTTTCTCTATATTCCTTGAAAAAAGTACAATTTTGCATCTAACTGTTTGATTATTTTTACACGATTTACATAATTCTTCACAGGTCTGCTTTTTGTAGGCATCATAGTGTGCATCACTGCTAAATATGAACAAGAATTACCTTACAAACCTGTCTGTGGGGTTGAAAGGTCGACATGTGATCACGAATTATGTTTTGAATGAGCATATCAAAAGTGAAACTCTTAACAATGTGTTTGTAAATGTTTTAACAAATACGAGTATTGTAAAAAATACCAGTGACGTAGGTAAACAATGTTGTTCAAAGTACAAGTGACTCACAAAATGGTGTAGTCATATAACTCGACATAAAGCACTCTAAAGTTAAACCAAGCTGTGGAATCGAAGAATACACTAAGAGCGAATAGAATATATAAAGAAAACGACGCGATGTGCAAAATATGGCAAACACCATCCAAATACAATCAAAACTCAAGCAAGAAAAGCACAACAATAAATCTGTAAAATGAAAAAACAGCACTATTGCTAACTTGATTGATCCAAATACCGAATCAGCATCCGAGACTAGACCTGGTTTATGGCAAACACCATCCAAATACAATCAAAACTCAAGAAAGAAAAGCACAACAATAAATCTGTAAAATAAAAAAAACAGCACTATTGCTAACTTGATTGATCCAAATACCGAATCAGCATCCTAGACTAGACCTGGTAGAAAATCTAAAAGCTAAAGAGATACCTCGAAAATATTTGCAAATTCACAAAATTTAGCAGATGTAAATTATAACAATGTTCAAAAATCTAAAACTAAAAGAGGAAATTCGATATACTACAAGAGTCAGAAAGAGCCTAAGAAACCGAAGTAATAGAAGTCTAAGAAATAGAAGTAAAAATCAAGGAAACAGCGTGATATGAATTCTGGAACTGGTATCTACTAATGAATGGCAATGGCGCACCAAAAAGAAGAAGTTTGATCATGTCTGAGCATCGCGAGACAAGAAGACAAAATCCAACAAAAGAAATCATCTGAATGGTCTACATGATAGAACCATTCATAATAAAAAAAAACACTAACTAATGATCCAAAGGAGCCTTCTTCGAATAAAAGTAATTGAGAACTGAACGTGCATAAAAATAAAAGTAGTAAATAATAAGAAAGTGTAAAGAAAGAAGGCATGTATTTGAATTCAAAGATTGTACTTTGTTCCTAATCGGAAAACAGCAATTCCTTATCTTTAAGATACGTATTAACATTGTATAATTCTCATTATATTATTATTTCTATTCATCATATTATAATTTCTATTTATACTCTAAGAGTTAGAATATTATGTACTTGTATCTTCATAGCAAGTCATGTCTGTTTCTCATCTCCCTCTTCGTAATCCTAATTTCTTATTCGAAACCAAGAGATGCTTTCTTTTAATAGACAGAAAGAGAGAGTTAGAGATAATTATATTTTTATGATGTAACTAGCCTTGTCCATATTTATCTGCCTTGTATTTCTAGAGATGTGTTAATAAAATAAAAACACTGATTATAAAAATCTACCATTATTTAATTCTAAATAGAGTATCTGGCGAAAATATGACAGTGAAGACGAAATAGATGCGTTGTTTCTTACAAAATATTAGGCTAAGGTAACATAGACGAATTCACGTCTATGTGTGAAGTAGCTGCTTCGACGTATTTAGTTGCTTCAAGAATTTGTTGAGTAGATTCGTCAATTAAATGAGTTGCTTTTTCAATGAAATGTATGGCTTCGTGAATATTCTGATTAGCCTCGTCACGCGTCTTCGGGTAATTGTGACGTATTTTCGCATCAGTGAAATGAGCAGCCTTGTCCAAATATTCACTCGCCGCTGTATTAAAAAGCGTTGCTGCTTCGTTGTACCGAGTTGCTGCGTCATTGTATCGATCAGATGCGAGGTAGTATTTCGTTTCCGTATCCTTGTAGTGGGCTGGTTTGTTGCTGTCTGTCACATTGGTTTGTTCTTTACAAGGACCACTGTATTTCTCTTGGACTATTGACCCGTAACCGTTTACCCAATTCTCGCACCACATTATGCATTTCGTGTCGTATGTTTTGTCATCCGTGCCGCAGACGGCAGAGTGATTCTCGTCTGAGCAGGAGCACCCTTCGCGATCTTTCTCACACACACTTGAATGTTTTATATCTAGATTGGTGTCGTTCATTTGTGCGCATTTAAATCGGCATTCATTGAGGTAGGTTTTACCGTCGGTGCCGCATATTATCAGGTCGACATTGTCCTGGCATGCGGAGCAGTTTAAGGAGTTTATTAGTGACGAGGGGGTAGAGTTATAGACATAGAATCCTCTATGTGTCAGGTGGGGTTGTTCTGTTCCGGAAGAAGTTGTCGGTTGAGCCGTGATGATGTAAGCGTTGATTACGAGGATGAGTTGTATTCCTGTACAATACAAAAAGATTCGTTAGTTTTAGTGCACTTTAGTAAAGGCAATTGCAAAGGACCTCCCCAGATAGTACTTAAAAGTAATACGTTGATAAAAAAAATTATCGCAAAAGACATTTATTTGAAGTGACTTCTAAACTCGCTAATAAATACTACTGAGCCGGTTTCAAAAAATCTTTCACCATTAGAAACCTACATTTACCCTGAGTAACTTAGGCTACCTTTTACCGCGGAAAAATGCCTCATTCACGCGGGCGGAGCCGCGGCGGGGAGCTAGTAATAAATATAACACCACAACATCTTGTAACAGGTCTCTGTACTGGACTAATTCTGTGGGAGTTTTTGTATTGTGCCATGTTGACCCGAGATATTTTGAATTATGATGATGAAGTTGCAAAGAAACTCACCGTAATTAATCATTGTGGTATATTCCTCCAGACAAGCGTGCACTCGGGTCACCTCAAAGAATACTAACCATTATCGTGACACTGACCAAGTGACGATGCGCGTGCGTCGCAAACTCGACATTTCCTTTCAGCAATTTATCACTTACTATAGAATCAGTCCTGCCAATGATCAAATTGTTGTTTGGAAAAGATATTGTAGCACCGAGTCTTACTTGCTAATATGTATAAATATATTAAATATCAAAAACAGACTCGTCAAAAAAATCTTCGTACATACATTTTACGTACGTAAAATTTTCGCCCAATTATATTATCTGTGCCCAAGCTGAAACGGAGACGCTTCGCGTTCGGTACTAATGGAAGGTGCTTCTTACTACACCTCTTTACCTGCTCCTTCGGCATGAATAATGCGGGGTGTTCCTGTGCAGAGCTTTCCAGGGTAGAATCCCTTAAATATTTGGGTTTGATCTTGGACGAGAGACTGACATTTAAAAACCATTTGGTGGCTTTATCAGGACGCGTGAGGAAGGTAATTTTCGCCATGAAACTATTGCGGATGGTCGCTTGCCTACATATACTTAAATTGGTTTATACAGCAATATGTCAGTCTCTTCTCACCTACTGTATTTCAGCCTGGGGGTCTGCCCCGAAATCTTATATGATCTACGCAGAAAGACCTGAGATCGGTGTTGAAGGTTATGTTTAAAAGAAGCTTTCGTTTTCCCACCCACCTACTTTATTTGGAGGCTAAAGTACTAACTGTCCGACAATTGTACATATTCAAAGCAGTAAGGTCCTATCACCGTATACTTCAGAATAGCAACCTTTTAAATTATTTCCGTCGCTGTTGTTCGGCGTCGTTGTTGTCCTAAGGCACCCCGGAGGTGCAGGCAGAGGGCCGTCGTCAGTTCGCGCCACGCCCCACGATCCGCAGCAACGCTTCTAGCCTCGCTCCAGCTCAGTCCAACGGCTCTCAGCTCGCTCTCGACGGTTCGCCGCCATGTGTGTACAGGGCGTCCGCGGTTTCGCCTACCGCCCGGCGGCCGCCACTCGAAAGCAACACTTGCGTTATTCGTCTCTCCTCTACGAATGGTGTGGCCGATCCATTTCCACTTGCGCATCGCTATCTCGACGCCAATAGGTGACTGATGGCACATCTTCCACAGGTCTTCGTTTCGTATTGTTCTTGGCCAGAATATGCGTAGTATCGACCTGAGGGACTTATTTACAAATACTTGTAATTTATGTGTCAAGCCCTTTGTCACTCTCCACGTTTCACAGCCAAAAAGCAGAACAGACTTCACGATGGACTCATATAGGGAAAGTTTAACGCGTCGCGTGAGCACATTTGACTCCCAAACAGTTTTCAGTTGTGCGAACGCTGCCTTTGCCTTCTTGATCCTGTTGTCGACGTCTTCTTCCGCTCCACCTTGGACGTGCCGTCACGTTTTTGCTCATCGTTTCAATTTATTTTCTTTCCCTTTATTTATCGCAGGATTAACAAGGATTGCTCGATTTTGAATTTGGATTGTGGTCAAGCAAAACCTCGTCCCTTTACATTTTTGCTCTCGCCATCTTACGACGCCACTGAAGGTCTCCTACAAGTCCAAAAATAGGATACTATAATATAATATATTTCATATCATATTTATATTTATTTTTGCATTGTATATTTATTTTATGTTTCTTATTTATTTACTAATCATATATTTATTTATCAAATTTTCTTTTAGGGATTGATAATAATCAACTATAACTAGTTATAACGTTTGCATGATATACCTACATAAATACCTACCATAATAAATTACGCAAATCTGAATTTAGTTTAAAGTTCACTTTATTATTGCATGTCTTATCTCCTTTTAATGTTAAACAACAAACTCTCCTACCAACAACATTGTAATCTCAACTTAGATTTAAGTACTACGGACTCCCGCGATACAGGTTCGCCTAGTGCGGGGTCCACTGTAAATAGTGTTGTAACTGGTTTTTTGGTAATAAATATATTTTGTTTGTTTTAGAAAGTTTTCAGTAAAGCAGAAAATCAGATATTCAATATGTTTAAATGTTACTTTGAAATGGAGAAATTCTTTCAGGTTTATTAGAACTTTTTTAATTGCCGAAGACGTAGTCCCAAAGCAATGAGAAAATCTTGATTTAGTAAGAACTCATGTAATGAACATTCTTAGATTTTCGCGGTTGTTAACTGCACTAACACACATTGTAATGTCGGTCATGCAAATCAGAAATAGAAAGAAAGAAAGAAAAACCAATATACTTAAATATTTCGTGAATAGCAAATTTTAAAATTTATAGTAACTATTATTTGTAAAATACAGGCAAATTATGTATCTCTAAAAATTTATGTGAAATGTGTGTGTGTGTATTATATCTAAATAATCTTTAAATAATATAAGAAATAAAATAGTATTATGATAGGGTCTTCGTTGCAAAATTACTTAATTACAAAATTATAACATCCCTTTGCGTCGGAGGATAAAAATATGAACTAAAATAATTAAAGAAATCAATACATTTGTTATCATTTATTTATTTAATTCCACACAGCAAATAATTTAACAAAATGCACTTCAAGCATCATCTACTGCGCATCTTCCTTCATGGTCTATCTCCAAATCATGGTTTATAGCTTTTTGGCATTTAAAAAGGCATTTATTGTCATATGTTCTTTCGTCAGTGGCACAAACTGGATCGTAATTGTATGGGCATGCGCAGGGACAAGGGCCATGCCGTTTTATATTCAAAGAGGGATTATCTGATTTGGCACATTCCAAAAGACATTTATTGGCGTAAGATTTGCCGTCAGTGCCGCACAGTGGGTCGTAGTGCTTTGGACAAACGCAATTTTCCGAGCATAGGCCTTGGCTTCGTACTTTCAAAGAGGGGTTTTTAGATCTAGCGCATTTCAGTTCACATTTATTGGCGTAAGTTTTTCCATCGGTACCACAAACAGGAATATATATAAGTGGGCACGCGCATCGACATGGGCCATGGTATCGTATTTTCAAAAAAGGATTATGGGATTTGGCACATTCCAAGAGACATTTGTTGGCATAAGTTTTTCCATCGGTGCCACAAACTGGTTTGTAAATCTTTGGGCACACGCAACTTTCCGAACATGGGCCGTGGCTTCGTATTTTCAAAGAGGGATTTGTAGATTTAGCACAATTCAGAAGACATTCATTTTCGTATGTTTTTCCGTCTGTGCCACAAACAGGATCATATAAATATGGACACGCGCAAGGTTTTGGGCATTTACCGTGGCTTTTTATTTCCAAGAAGGGGTTTTTAGATTTGGCACATTCCAGGAGACATTCATTATCATAAGTTTTTTCATCAGTGCCACAAACTGGATCGTAGTTCTTTGGGCACGCGCAACTTTCCGAACATGGACCGTGGCTTCGTATTTTCAAAGAGGGATTTGCAGATTTAGCACAATTCAAGAGACATTCATTTTCGTATGTTTTTCCGTCTGTGCCACAAACAGGATCATATAAATAAGGACACGCGCAAGGTTTTGGGCATTTACCGTGGCTTTTTATTTCCAAGAAGGGGTTTTTAGATTTGGCACATTCCAGGAGACATTCATTATCATAAGTTTTTTCATCAGTGCCACAAACTGGATCGTAGTTCTTTGGGCACGCGCAACTTTCCGAACATGGGCCGTGGCTTCGTATTTTCAAAGAGGGATTTGCAGATTTAGCACAATTCAAGAGACATTCATTTTCGTATGTTTTTCCGTCTGTGCCACAAACAGGATCATATAAATAAGGACACGCGCAAGGTTTTGGGCATTTACCGTGGCTTTTTATTTCCAAGAAGGGGTTTTTAGATTTGGCACATTCCAGGAGACATTCATTATCATAAGATTTTTCATCAGTGCCACAAACTGGATCGTAGTTCTTTGGGCACGCGCAGTTTTCTCTTTCACACGGCCCGGGGGTGCTGGTAAGGTCACTGTTATGTTCTTTCGCGCATTCAAATACGCATGGATTGGGATAGGTGACTCCGTCGGAGCCACATTGGGGATTCAACTCGAGCGTGCAACCGGGGCATCCTTCCGAGCTCCGTAGGAAAAACACACATAAGGAGAGTTGTATACCTGCAACCGAAGATAACAGTTATATATAAAATAACATCTGTAGCAAAGTCTGGTGCACGCTAGTTGATATATAGACGGTAGGTACATAAATTTGTAATATTAAGTAAGGGTCTTTAGGTATAATAAGCTACTTACAATATTTTTTAATAAATCCCATCACTTTCTGTTATTTCAGGGGCAACAGAAGTAGAGTAAAGAATATTTTCTCTATAAATCGCGTTTTTTATACAAACTAAACCATATGGTATTAAAACATTGATTGACTGGTTCAAAATTAGTTTGTCATGCAAGAAACTTAATATTGCGATAGCTAGTTTTATCCTAAGTAACTAATATTATTTATTAATTTATTATGTACTAGCTTTCCGCCGCGGCTCCGCCCGCGTTAACAGTTTTTCCCGTGGGAATAAGGCATTTTCCCGCGGTAAAAGGTAGCCTATGTTACTCAGGGTGAATGTAGCTTTCTATAGTGAAAGGATTTTTGAAATCGGTTCAGTAGTTTTTGAGTTTATTCATTACACACATACACACACACACACACAAAAATACAAATCTTTCCTCTTTATAATATTAGTATGACGGCCTCGTAGCCTAGTTGGTTTGGTAGTACGCCTACCTTCGAATTTTTAGGGTAGAGTCTTCCGCTCCCCCGCAAGTCCGGTGAAGCTTGATTAGGCGTACCTTTTCGACACAAGCATAGGTGATAAAAAAAAACTTACCTTCGAAGCACAGGGTCGCGGGTTCGAATCCCGCCTAGGGATAACATTCGTGTGATGAGCAAGTGCTCAAGGACCCAAGTGGGTATCCCTTATGTCTGGATGTATTTATCTATATATGTATGTCATCATGTATGTATATCAGCAGCTGTCTGACACCCATAATACAGGCCCTGCCTAGTTTGGAGTCAGATGGCCATGTGTGAGATGTCCTCACATATTTATATTTATTTATTAATGCACAAAGATTCTGTATCTCGAATTGGATGGATGCGGATGTTTAAAATCTTATATAAATAAAGTACATATTATATGAATGAAAAATAAAACAATGTTTAAGTAATTATTATCATTTTTATTCATGAAAATTTGTATTAAGTGTGTGCCGACTTAGGCGGTTACACAGAACTTCAAAGAAGTTCGTAAATGATACCCGCGTGCAGCTAAATAATATTTGTTCCGTGGAAACACTGCACGGGAAAGTGGATGCAAGTCTTTGTGCTATCGGTGACAGTGTCTTAAATTCCTCTCGATTAACTTACATCCGCATCCGCATGAAAATCCGCATTGATTATTGCGGATGCGGATGCAGATGTACAGTAGGCAGCACATGCGGCTGGACATATTGACCTTGAGAGCGCCCGTATTCCGTAGCGGTAGGGTTGACTTTCGCAGTGCGAATGTCCAACCGCATGTGCTGGCTTATGTACAAGTCTATGCGGAAGCTCCGTATTTGGGGGTGCGGATGCAAATAATCGCAACATCCCTGTTCTAGTTTACCTTGGAAGAGACGAAACCGCGAGGCGGAGACTAAGCTATTTTATGAGAAAAGAAGATAACATATTTTAAGCCTTTAAAACATGTGTGACTTCTTCGTCTTCCTTGCCCCTTCCCGTGCGGTCGGCCCATGGTCCAAGAAAACGAGGTCTAACAAGAAGATTGTGTCAGTCACGTGGTCTTCTTGTTAGACCTTGTTTTCTTAGACCATGGGTCGGCCCTAGTTCTTAGGCGCCAGGACGTTCTGTTCTGGGTTGTCTGCTGCGCTCATTCCATATCCCCTTCAGGTTACAATTACAATTACGCCGGCGGGGGCGCGGCCAAAGCCAAAATCAAAATTGATAAATCAGAGACGGAGCCTCTCAGGCGTGGAAAATTTTAAAATGTATGTATTATATAGGTATGTATTATTGTCTCACTCAGACAACCTTCCAAATATTTCTCTTATCTCATATTATAAACTGACATATAATATTTAAAATATTCTATCTTCAGTATTTTCTTCAAAATTTCCTAAGCGGCCCATTGGTTAAGGAGATAAGGGAGGTTGGACATTTTTCGCCGATATTCTTAAATAACTTGAGAACTATTTATCGTGAAATTGTAAAAAGATATATATTTGTTGGGGGATAAATCCTATAATAACACAAAATATAACTTAAGTCAATTGACAATGTATTTTTGAAATTCATTAATTAATGTTACATGTTCGTCTTTAGGTCAAGGATTTACATACGTGCACCAAATTTCAACGTAATCTGTCCAGTAGTTTCGGAGGAAATTGTCGCTGACTGACGGACGGACAGATAGACACCCGAGCAATCCTATAAGTTCGTTTTCGAGGTAGGGAACCCTAAAAATACGAACTAAAATCTGGCACAAAGTTAACTAGTGCCTTAAGCAGAAAAAAAAGAGTTACGAAATCAATAAAATTGCTATTATTTATCTTTTTTTTTATTCCACAAAGCAAATAATTTGACAAAACAGCACTTTCACTTTAAGCATCATCTTCTTATATGATCTATCTTCAAAACACACAAGGGCCATAGCTTTCTATATTCAAAGAGGGTTTATTTGATTTGGCACATTCCAAAAGACATCTATTGGAGTAAGTTTCTCCATCGGTGCCGCAAACTGGATTGTAGTTCCTAGGGCACGCGCAACCTTTCGGGCATCGGCCATGACTTTTTATTTTTAACGAGGGGTTTTTAATTGCAGCGCAATTCAGCGAACAATAATTGTCGTAAGTTTTTCCATCAGTGCCACAAACAGGACTCAAAATGTATGGGCACATACATTGGCATTGGCCATAGCGCTCTAGTTTCAAGTCGGGATTTTCAGATTTGGCACATTCCAACAGACATTCATTGGCATAAGTTTCTCCATCGGTGCCGCAAACTGGATTGTAGTTCTTTGGGCAAACGCAACCTTTCGGGCATCGGCCATGACTTTTTATTTTTAATGAGGGATTTTTAATTGCAGCGCAATTCAGCGAACAATAATTATCGTAAGTTTTTCCATCAGTGCCACAAACAGGATTCAAAATGTGTGGGCATACGCATGGGCATTGGCCATAGCGCTCTAGTTTCAAGTCGGGATTTTCAGATTTGGCACATTCCAACCGACATTCATTGGAATAAGTTTCTCCATCGGTGCCACAAACTGGATTGTAGTTCCTTGGGCAAACGCAATCTCTGGCCAATCGCAACCTTTGGGCAATCGCAAACTTTGGGCATCGGCCATGACTTTGTATTTTTATTGAGGGATTTTTAATAGCGGCGCAATTCAGCGAACAATAATTGTCGTAAGTTTTTCCATCAGTGCCACAAACAGGACTCAAAATGTATGGGCACACGCATGGGCATTGGCCATAGCGCCCTAGTTTCAAGTCGGGATTTTCAGATTTGGCACATTCCAACAGACATTCATTGGCATAAGTTTCTCCATCGGTACCGCAAACTGGATCGTATATCTTTGGGCACGCGCAGTTTTTTCGTTCACATCGCCCGGGGTTGCTGGTGAGGTCACTGTTTTGTTCTTTCGCACATCTAAATGTGCATGGATTGGGATAGGTGACTCCGTCGGAGCCACATTGCGGATTCAACTTCAGCGGGCATAGGCACCCTTCTGAACTCCTTAAAAAAATAGAACACAAGAACAGTTGTATACCTGCAACCGAAAAATAAAGTAAATAAATACGTCCTTACTCCTTACCCACCAGTTCTTTGTTAAATGTTTTCTTCGCTAAGGTCTGCTGGATTTCGCGGGAAATAAACTGCGCCTGTTGTGTCAGACTTTTTAACCCCTTGACAAAAAAGAGGGGTGTCATAAGTTTGACGTGTGTGTCTGTCTGTCTGTCTGTGGCATCGTAGCTCGTAAACTTTGCAAGGTGTCCCAATCAATCACTCGATTGGAATCATAGCCAAGAACACTCGTTCTTGGCTATGATCCAAGAAAATATCTTCAGTCTTTTGAAGATTAATAGCTCTTTCTAGTTATTGAAAGGATCAAGTAACGGTTTTGTGTGTATTTTTTTTTTTAATGGTATAATTATGTTAGTCTCTGTAAATTATTTGAGTGAAATAAATAATAAAATAAAGATAAATAATTTACTGTGGTAACCAAAGTTTATAAGTTTTGTTTGTGACTACATCTACAATCTACGGCTTTACCATTGGGTATACAAAAATTTTTTTTCGATTTTGATAAGACATCCATACATACAAAAAAAAAACAGGCATTTATTTTGTACTACAAGACAGTACGTTTCTATAGATATTATAAAAAGGATATCTATAGCTAAATTAAATATTAGGTATAGTAGGTACTTACAGTGTTTTTTAATCGTGCTACAATTACAAAATCCCATCTCTTTGTTATTCTAGGACGGTAGAAGTAGATTCTCTATAAATCCGCGTTTATGTAGTTACATAAACGCCGTTATTACCGTGGGTATATTATTTATATGTAGTTACATATAAATAAAATATAATAAAACACAGTTCCTAACTTGTTTGTCGTGTAATAAAATAAGCAAATTGCATAGTTAATTTTATCCTATATTACTAATACTTATTATTAATGCGAAAGTGAATCTGTCTCTCGGATCGGATTGCATTAAATAAAAATATTTGGAAAAAATACCAGTACGGAAAATAAAAATAAAAATAGGCTAAGCGACGCCACTAAACGAATTTTTGAAAATCTGGCAGGCTATTTTAGAGGTTTGGTGTTGTTAATATTAGTTCGCTGTAGTTGCAGATAGATAGAAAAAATTGTAAAAATTGCCACCTTTGGCATTTTTTCAGTCCGTAACTACGAGTAAGTACATTGAAAAAAAAAATAACGCGAAAATATTTTTTTACGGCAGCGGCAGCGGCGCATCTTCGCCCCTGAAGCCAACCCACAGAGCCCCTCAAATTACGAGCACTTTCTCATGTTTGAAATTTTTAGTTTAATTTACATATTTCGCAATTTAAAATTAGTAAGCTTTTCAAGATATACCTACATATTCGTTACGAAAAGACACGTTACTTTTCAATTGTTCCCATCACTAAGCTAAGTGCTGTTCCGCCGCCGCGCCGTTCGAACTTAAAAGCGGAAATACATAGTGATATAAATATTTTCCAGTGGGCATGAGATGTCTTTCCGCTGCGAATAGTCCATACAAAAATAATCTACAGGGCCGTAGCTCTACGTGGCTCTACCCGTAGCCTAGTTGGTAGTGCGCCTGCCAAAGAGCGGGGGTCTTACCGCCAAATCTGTAATCGATGTTCGAACCGTTCACGCAATTCCTCTGATCAACGATGGCATAGGTACCTACTACCTACCTACCGCGAAACGTTTCGAAAAAGCGACGACGGCCGTTCGTCGAATCCATAGACACTGACGGATTGAAATCTTCTGTCAAGTCCGATGAAGCTTGATCCGTCGTAGTACTTTTTCGAAATTGAAAAATCGAAAATCAGAGGCGGAGCCCCTCAGGCGTCGTCGTCTCCTTCACGATGTTTTTCAATATCAACGCGCTAGGCCGTGGTCCGAGGCTCCCTTGAGCCGCCCCTAGACGCGTTGGTATATGACTTTTTTTTTGGGGTAGAGCCTTCTGCTCCCCCGCAAGTCCGGTAAAGCTTGATTGGTCGTACCTTTTCGACACAAGCATAAGACAATTCAAAAAAAAATTCTTTTTCGACTCAAGCATAGGTCAGTTAAAAAAAAGGATAGATCATTTTCAAATTCAGATTCAAAAATTCGAAGATCGATCGAAGGTAGGAGTAAGTAAAATCCGAAACGAAGCCAATTCGATTGTCGTTGCTTCGCGTTTCGAATTACAGAGTAGGACCCCGAGTCGCGGGTTCGAACCCCGCCCAGAACAAACATTAGTCATTTATTATTAAAAAAAATACACGATCGCAGTTACGGGCGTCAAGTAGTTGCGTATGTTCTTTATATACCTAACTGTTTAAAATCTTATATATAAAATTTTCGTGTCACAGTTTTCGTTCCCATACTCCTCCGAAACGGCTAGACCGATTCTCATGAAATTTTGTGAGCGTATTCAGTAGGTTTGAGAATCGGCCAACATCTACTTTTCATACCCTTGAGAGCGGGCGGAGCCGCGGGGCGAACAGCTAGTATTATATAAAACTACATGTACCAAAATTAAACTTTAATTTCACACGATAGAGTATGAAATATTGACTTCAATATTGAATCAATCAATCAATGTAGTTTTTTCCATGGTTAATCCAATATTAGCAAATCAAATTACATAATCATCATCAATTTAAAAAGATCTCGTGTGTGAGAAAGGGTAAAACATTCCAAAATAATTGTGTGTGCTAACTGAAATATTTTTTTTGTGAAAGTTAATTACTTAGATAATTTCTTTGTTTTATTTTTTTTTATTTGCATCAAACATGGTTGTAAAGATTTTAAATAACAGTTTCGTTCGCAAGTTTCGCCATAGCAAAAAACTGCATGGTTAAATAAAGTGACGTAAAATATTATGTAAAGCCTGACCAAAGATATATACCTGCTAGGCCGGGAGATGCTGACAGAAATTTTTAGGTCATTTGTTACAGTATGGCGGTTTTACAGGGGTCTTAGTACGTAATGACGAAAAGATTAATGATGGTCATAGCGCTGGTACTGGCGGCCCAATCACGTGGGCGTTATGGGAACTTGTCGGATAATTTACGGAAGTCAGATGATTTGTTACAAAAAAATTTTAGTATTTTCCGATAGCCCGTAAAAAATAACTAGACGGTAGTGTCATGCCATACTTTTCCGGTGCGGCTTACAGGCCGCCATACCGACGCGAATGCGTTAATAAAAAATTAAAAATTAAACCATTTGTTACAGGCTAATTTTTGCACAGTTGATCATCGTCGTGCAGCCATTTACGAAAATCACCATGCCATACTTTTCGGACGGTTCCAAATGGTCGCCATACCGCCGAAAATCTGCATATTTTTTTATTTCGCCTTACGATTTGTACCACCTTCAAATTTTTTTTCAACAGCTCCTGAATGATGATAAATAGAAGTGTGATAATGCCATACCTGTGGGAGGCGGCGAATGAGTATAATTTTGTTTTTAAATGTAAGATTTTGTTCGTATTTTGAACGATTTGTAACAGTGTGTTGCCCCTTTTTCCCTCTATTAGAAGTATGGCAAATATAATAAAGGTCACATTACATCATATATTTTCCAAAAATCCAAATGCCATACTCGTACAAATCGTCAATTTTTTAAATTTATTTTTTGCGTCTTGGTTTCAGTCACACAGTCGTCCGCCCCATGGTTACAATCAAATTTGACGATTTGTACGAGTATGGTATTTGGATTTTTGGAAATTATATGATGTAATGTGACCATTATTATATTTGCCATACTTCTAATAAAGGGAAAAAAGGGGCAACACACTGTTACAAATCGTTCAAAATACGGACAAAATCTTACATTTAAAAACAAAATTATACTCATTCGCCGCCTCCCACAGGTATGGTATTATCACACTTCTATTTATCATCATCCAGGAGCTGTTGAAAAAAAATTTGAAGGTGGTACAAATCGTAAGGCGAAATAAAAAAATTATGCAGATTTTCGGCGGTATGGCGACCATTTGGAACCGTCCGAAAAGTATGGCATGGTGATTTTCGTAAATGGCTGCACGACGATGATCAACTGTGCAAAAATTAGCCTGTAACAAATGGTTGAATTTTTAATTTTTTATTAACGCATTCGCGTCGGTATGGCGGTCTGTAAGCCGCACCGGAAAAGTATGGCATGACACTACCGTCTAGTTATTTTTTACGGGCTATCGGAAAATACTAAAATTTTTGTGTAACAAATCATCTGACTTCCGTAAATTATCCGACAAGTTCCCATAACGCCCACGTGATTGGGCCGCCAGTACCAGCGCTATGACCATCATTAATCTTTTCGTCATTACGTACTAAGACCCCTGTAAAACCGCCATACTGTAACAAATGACCTAAAAATTTCTGTCAGCATCTCCCGGCCTATGCTGTGGGGCGCCACGTGTATATTTTCACGACTATGGCAACAATTTCCCTTATTAATTTAGTTCCATTGAAATTCCGCAATATGACGAGGTTTCTTATTTCTTTGGTCGGGCTTTACCTAGATGCCATCAAAGTAAAAATTATGTCAAACAGTCCTCCGCACTGTCCCGCCTCCCTGGTATATTTTGTATATTTTTGTCGAAAATAAATTCAAATATTTTCTTATATTAGTGGGTATCTTATTGTGTCTTAGGATATAAAAAATATGATTGCAAAAGGCTTTGGTATTTTGTACAATAGCCAGCATATGTGGCTGGACATGTTGACCTTGAGAGCGTCCGTATTCCGTAGTGGTAGGGGTGAATATTGTAGTGCGAATGTCCAACCGCATGTGCTGGCTTCTGTACATCTATATTTAATACTTCTTTATTAATAACACTTAGAATTAATAACTATTACAATTCAGGTTTTGTTGCTGAAAATTATTTAACAGATAACTATGAAGACATTATAAACAAGTTTAATAAATACTTACTTATTTATTTCAAGGAACAAAACATTTGACCTATTTAATACAATGAATATGAAATAAAAATATTATATACATATTTGTTTGCATTGAATCTATTAGTTAGATTTTGACGTAATCCCGTTTTGACATTTGTCTCAAAGTACTAAGTACCTCTTTGTAAGGGTCTGAGGACGCGGCTCCCTACCCTCCTCGCGATCGCGTTAAAAGTTAAACTAGGTATTTATTGTTTTATTAATTTAAAAAAATGATTTCAAACCTTATTATGCATTTTTATCATATTAACGTGAAGGACATAATGCATTTTGTAAACACGCAACGTCGGTATTCAACAACTATTCACTCCTAAACATACCCGATTATGATACCACAACTCGGGTATACTCAGTAGTTCGAATATCTATTTTGGAAGCGCCGTACTAAGTACACCCGACCAAAACTACAGGTTTCCACAAGGTACACTTTGTAAACACTTGGCGCGCATCATCCGGTCCTAAATATACCCGATCATGACACCCTAACTCGGGTATATTTAGTAGTCCGGAGTCCGGATATTTGAAAGCGCCATGCTAACTAACCCCATGATGGGAAGTCTCCACAAGATCCATTTTGTAAACACCCGCACTCACCATCATGCACCTTTTGCAAAGTCTTATTTTTAAACATTGCGCAATAGAACTCGCATTCATCAGCATATGTTTTTCCATCAGTGCCACACACAGGGTGCGAAGCCACTGCAGGACAAGTATAGCAAAAACCTTCATATTTCTCCAAGCATCTTCCTTCATGATTCACTTGCAAATCAGGATTTACAACCTTATTACATTTTAATTGGCATATATTCGCATACGTGATTTGATCAGAGCCACAGACAGGATTATATTCAAAGGTGCACGCGCAAGGTGGCATGTCATTTTCTGGGCATGGACCGTGACTTTCTAATTCCAAATAAGGATTTAAAGATCTGGAACATATCAGGACACATTCATTGGCATAAGTCTCTCCATCGTTGCCGCAGACTGGTGCGTAGATCTTTGGGCACGCGCATGAGACGCCATTAGCGTCGAGCGACGACTTCGAGTTTTGAATGAAGAACGCGCATACGAAGAGTATACCTGTGACAGAAAATCAAACTTAGAATTATGGTCCAAGAAAACAAGTTCTAACCGTTAGACCACGTGACTGACACAAGCCTACGTCATTTTGCGCTGTTCACCCTTGTCTATTACACGCATTCGACAAGGATGAATAAGCAAAATGACGTAGAAATGACGTAGGCTCGTGTCAGTCACGTGGTCTAATGGTTAGACCTTGTTTTCTTAGATTAGACCATGCTTAGCAGGGCCGTAGCTAGGGGGGGGGGCATTGTGGGGGAAATGCCCTACCTTGAAATCACAATGCCCTACCTTAAAATCTCCACAGGATTTACAAACTGGAAAAATGCCACTGATTCTAACACTGTTTGTTCTTCATCATTGAGGATTTACGTAATAGTTCTTGGATCCATGCTAACGCTCTGTCACAGAAATTATTTGTCTACAAATAGCTATTGAATGTACTGTACCTACATCAATCATGCTCACGGGCTCCTAAATCAATCACCATGTATGTATATCATGGTGATTGATTTAGGAGCCCGTGCTCCGAGGGCAGGTCAACTATGAATTTTTTTTTACTTCCGCCCTACCTGTAACCAATGCTGCCCTACCTCAAATTCGACTCTAGCTACAGCCCTGATGCTTAGAATCGTTATCATCTGGCAAAGACGTCGACTGAGACAATTGGTCGACGATCGCTCCGTTGAGACCTGAACGGATGTTACCTTGTCGCAGCTGCGGCTACCAGTAGGCCTACTATGTAAGTAGCGACAGGCTCGAGAAGCTGTCAAACGCGACATATTGACAGAACTGCTATGGCTCTAATGTCACTATGTCGCGTTTGACAGCTTCTCGAGCCTGTCGCTACTTACATAGTAGGCCTACTGAACCTGGGCGAGCCAGCGAGGGCGGACGAGATTGTAGTTAGGAGCTTGGCTGATGGAAATTCCACGAACTTGTAATAAAACTAGTTTCACAAATTTACACTGATTTATTTGGAATTGGTTGATTTATTTACATTAGTACCTACTGGGCTAAACTTTATAAATTTACTAGCTGTTCGCCCCGCGGCTCCGCCCGCTCTCAAGGGTATGAAAAGTAGATGTTGGCCGATTCTCAGACCTACTGAATACGCTCACAAAATTTCATGAGAATCGGTCTAGCCGTTTCGGAGGAGTATGGGAACGAAAACTGTGACACGAAAATTTTATATATAAGAAGAAGATATAAATGAAACGAAATACGACCGTCTAGGCCAGAAGTTAAAGAAAAAAGTGATGAACAAAATGACACATGAATGACGATTCAAAATTGAATATTTGAATTTAAACGAGAAAGAAAATAAAATGTGGTGAGAATGAGGTGGCTGACAATACAAGGCACCTTGTTACAACCTAATACCCCGATCTGCCCCTTAGGGAAACTATAGGTACCTACCTCATGTTATCAAACATAGCAGTGGTAAAATGGATCCATTACATACATGCTTATCCTCCGTTTTTTCCGTTTTGACAAGTGAACTTTGATAAACTCAGCAATATCCATAAACTTACATACAACCGCAATAAAAATGGTGGTGTTGGTGTATAAATATGAATTCGTTTATTTATCCTATGTAATTATGTCAATTACAAATCGATAATTATCTCATTTACGAAAGAAAATGTTCAATTTACAATAGGTCGTGTAATTAACCGGGCAGTAGCTACAATACAATACCGTGATGGTGATTGCAAATGGAGTATTTATTATTGAGATTGATATCGCTATCATCTGATCTACAAACTTCCGTTATGGTCTCATCACGCGATCGTTGGGTTAGCCCAGTTTCAGCAACTACCTGGTAACATTACGGTGTCGGAGTACTTCTCCGTATTTCAGAGACATGCTTCTCCATAAGTTCCTCTAGTTTAGAGCGTCGGTAGCCAAGTGGGGCCGTTGACTTCCATTTGGAAGTTCGCGGGTTCGAACCTCGGCACGTACTCGTACCAATGCGTTTTCGATTGTTTATTCGAACGGTGAAGGAAAACATCGTGAGAAAACCTGCACACACTGGCGAAGTAATTCAAGGAAGGGTTGTGTGTGAAGTTGACCAACCCGCACTGGGCCAACGTGGTCGACTAAGGCCTATTCACCCTGATTTCAGGGTAGGCTCTAGCCCCTCGGTGGGGACATATGTGAGCTGTTAATGATGAAGTTCCTCTAGAGACGAGAAAAGACGCAAGCCAAGCCGCTACAAAGTGGACCGACGATCTGGTGGTGGCCGCAGGAACCCGCTGGATGCGGGCCAAGTAGGACCAATCGTTGTGGAGATTACAAGCGGAGGCCTATGTCCAGCTGGAGACATCTTTTGGTTGAATAATAGGAACACATAAAATAATTGTGACCCGTATGTTTTGAGTAGGTACATCAAAGTTTTAGGACGACTAATACCTTCATGCTACAAATTGTAAATATCACCCAAACTGCGTATTTTTTTGTTTGATGGACGAAAGGTAAAAAAAGATACGTCGTATTCTAAATAAGTTCCGTTGATACCAAAATTTTATTGAATAAGATGTCTCATAACATAATACATTTACCAATTTGATGGAAAAAGATATAAATAGAATAAAAACATACTTCCGTTTGCGACCGAATACTGTTTACCTCCTACTAAAGTAAAGTCAAACACTGACGTCAGAGCATCGTATCCTTGCAGGAAAACCCGTTGCAAGAAATCAGTTTGCAATAAACTCCCACGCTCGGCTTACACTGTGTACCTACCTATTCATTAGGTTTCCGTAATAGAGTATGAACTTTGAATATTTTGTTGTATCAGATGATTAATGCAAATTAATTGACGTTAGATTGACTTGCTGTTTTAATGTGTTTGTAAAATATGTATGACAGGCCCATGGTCCAATTGATTGGACTAAGCAGTTGGACCAGTGCCCCGGACTGACTTACATGCATAAAACTTGTAAGAAATGTCATTTTAAAACTTGATAATAAATCCTACAGAATTTCTCTATTATACGTGGTAATGGTTATTGATACGTCAAAATAATAATTTATATGCATTTTTTTACATGTATTTATTTTATTACAGTTGAACATGATGATAATTAATGGTAAATAGGTAGGTAGGTCTAGGTATAGATAAATAGATCTTTTATTTAGTTTCCAATCTCACCCTAACTTGTGTAAAGTCTTACCCGCCCGTTACATAGTCTTTTTTTTTTTTTTTTTTTTTTTGAATTGACCTATGCTTGTGTCGAAAAGGTACGACAAATCAAGCTTCACCGGACTTGAACGTTACATAGTCACTACCAAAATTAAAAATTACTTGTAGATACTATCAGATATTTTTTAATGTTGTTAGTAAACAATGTTGGGGGGTGTTGCGTTGCCATAATCGCCACGCTTGGCATGCGGTCAGCGCAGGACCGATCGTTGTGGAGATCCTTGGGGACGCCTTTGCCCAGCAGTGGACGTCTACAGGATGAGATGATGACGATGATTACTATCAGATTTTATTAACAAATACCACATACCTTTTTTAATCATGTTGGATGAAATCCAAAATGCAATAACTTTTTTATCAATATTTCCTAGTCGCGGTTGTAGCAGCAATGACACATGTTCTATCAGTGTAAAGCTTATATAAGTAGAACAAATAGCTGTGGTATGTTACTATTGTAACAATAAAATATACTGATCGCCTGTCACTTTATACTCCATTATATTTAATAGGTGTACAAGTTAAATCATATTTTATAATCTAATTATAAAGTAGGTACTTATGTTCTAATCTAATAGCTCTCCGCCCTACGGCTTCGCTCGCATGTTGTTATGTTTATAATTTACTATGGTAAACAAGAATACGGTTAATATGAATAAACCTTATTGCAAACAACTAACACAAAAATAACATTAAATTAAAAATTTTAAAAACCCTCGCCCCAAAACCGTTACTTGATCCTTTCAAAAAATGAACTTGAAAATTTTTCAAATGGCTAAAGATATTTTCTTGGATCATAACTAAGAACCAAGGAACACTCGAATGTGACACCTTGCAAACAAAAAAAACTAGATCAAAATCGGCGCATTAGGCGCATCCGTTTAGGAACTACGATGCCACAGACAGACTGACAGACACACGCGTCAAACTTATAATAACACCCCTCTTTTTCGTCGAATTCAACATTATATTCCGGAATGAAAAAAGCAGGGACGATGACTAGTAGTCAAATCAACTTCTTCTATGTAATGTCAAAAACTATATCTACTCTACTACTGTATATACCCCAGAAATTTTTCTATTTATACCTAAGTATATACCATATATATATAGGAAGTCTATGGCGTTACATAGTTGTGTTTGTGTCGTTAAGCCTTTGTATACTATCGTATCATTCTTTTACTTTTATGTTTGTTTAGTTAATAATAATAAATATAGTACCTACCTAACTTTTAAATTAGTAAAAATAACGAGAAAGAAAAGAAAGAATAATCAGGCACTTATTAGATACTAGATAGAAGTACCTAAGTTTATCAAGCATTTTACTTAAATAATATAATAGAATAGCTTTATTTGTATGAATCCATGGTTACGAAAGCTCTTACATTTTGATCAACTAGATTTTGCAGTGTATAAAAATTATATTCGTTGATTTTTGTCTAACATACTTTTAATCGAACACGGTATTATTATTTGTAATGCTTTAAAAATAGTATAAAATTATAATTACACAAGATGTTTTATTGGTAGGTAAATTAAAACAACTTTAATACAAACTAATATTTTATTTTCAATAAAATTTATGCTTTAGTAATAGACTTAGAAAAAATATCACATACATAGTTACAAAATTTTGGTTAAAACTTCGAAGATACATAGCCCAACGTTTGTATCTCGGGAAATCAAAATCAAATAACAGTAAAAAAATAAGAATAAAATTAAAAGACGAGACTTTCAAGAGAACGGCATTTTTCTGAAATTACCTAGTTAGCCATACTTGTAAAAGCATATACTTAAATATTTTAGAGAAAAAAGTAATGAACTTTCAACTTAATTTTCTAAATCACAACCTGTTTTGAACAAATAAAACTAACTATTATTTTTTATTATCTTGAAATGAAAATATGCAATGTACGAATCACGTAATCCAACAACAATACAAATATGATATCTTCAACATACCTACCTATTAAAAATTATCGCGTATAAGAAATGTGAAAAAAAGTTATAATTTTCCTTCGACTTGAAAGATCACGTTTCTATAAATAACAATGAATTGCTTAATACTAAACCACGTATGTTGTAAAACTCATACTTACTGCCTGATAGGAACTCATAAACGAATTAATACTTTTCACTTTTGTTTTTTCAAGTAAACTACTTATTTCTACAACAGTGTTGGATAAATAATACAGAATGCTCGGTATACACATATGCTGCTTACATTTAGTTATGCAAAATCCATGGAAAAGACTTCTGCTAGCTAATATTTTATAAATATAATTCCATTTTGTTACTGTTCCTATTCCTACGATGAACCAATTTTTATTTACATCTCAAAATTCTGATGTTCTATCAGTACCCCTACCATGAGTTGCTAACCTAACTTACGCGCTCGATATCGACTACGTAAACGTGCATTTAGTATGGAATTAAAACTACGCCATCTATTGACAGTTATCTGAAGTAAAATTTCTCCATACTAAATGCACGTTTACGTAGTCGATATCGAGCGCGTAAGTTACGTTAGCAACTCATGGTAGGGGTACTGGTGAAATAAAAATTAAGAGTAAGTAACAACCATAAGATAACATATTATTAACATACAATCTAAGTTAAAAAAAGTATCTATAATATCTTTTATTTATGTAAAGGTTTGCCTTTAACTTTGTGACTTTAAAAAAACCTATCAAAAACACAAGGAAATGTTTTCCCTTGGCACAAACTAAGCACTTAGATTTTCCGTATACTTATAATAATTGCCCTGTATAATAAATATATCAAGCAAGACAACTTGTTTTTAAGTGAAGCAGAAAGCTCACAGCTCCTTTGAATTCACTTGTGGACTTCCGTTTTAACTATAGTTACCTCTAAACTCTCGCCGAACATTCGCCTTTGTACACTACAGTAATGTTAGGTATTTTCTTCTTGTCACAGTTCAAGGTGCATTGATTGGGATAAGTTTTCCCATTACTGCCGCAAACTGGGTCGTAGTTGTACGGGCATACGCAAACTGCCTCCTGGCATTCACCTTTGTGTTTCATCGTCAGACTTGGGTTTGAGTTTCTAGCGCATTGCAGACTGCACTGATTGCCGTATGTTTTTCCGTCACTGCCGCATACGGGGTCGTAGTTATACGGGCATACGCAAACTGCCTCCTGGCATTCACCTTTGTGTTTCATCGTCAGACTTGGGTTTGAGTTTCTAGCGCATTGCAGACTGCACTGATTGCCGTATGTTTTTCCGTCACTGCCGCATACGGGGTCGTACTGCATAGTGCATACACAACTCGGGGCTTTTGGGCACGGTTGGTAGCTTTGTATCCTCAGTGAGGGGTTTCTTGATTTGGCACAGTTGAAGTTGCAAACGCTGGAGTAAGTTTGGCCATCACTGCCGCAAACGGGTCGGTAGATCTTTGGACACGCGCAGGATAGTTCGTTGGTTTCTCGTTTCTCCCGACATGATCCAGTATAGCTGGTGAGTTTCTTGTTGCGTGCTTTGGCGCACAAGAAGTTGCAGTGGTTGCCGTAGGTTATTCCATCGGAGCCACATTCCGGCCTGTATTCCTTCGTGCAAACGCACGACAGAGAGCTCTGTACGAAGTACGCACAAACAAACAGGAGTATACCTATAACAAAGAAATAGTTACTGCTAATAGGGTACTACTATTATTTTCTTCAGTGGTTGAGAGTATTGATTAAAATTGCAGTGGTTTCGCGGAGTCACAGGTGATTACATGTGGGCAGCGAAGATCAGACATTATGGAGACCCTTTGGGAAGGGCAGTCCAGCAGTTGACACAAAGTTTGATTTAATACTTTGTTACAATTGAATATCGTAATCTCGTTTAAAATTATTTAATGAAGTGCCTGGACAGGTCTTGACTTATAAATATAAAACAATCAATATTATATTACTAGCTTTCCTTCGGCTCCGCCCGCGTTAACAGTTTTTCCCGTGGGAATGAGGTGTTTTCCCGCGGTAAAAAGTAGCCTATGTTACTTAGGGTAAATTCAGCTTTCTAATGGTGAAAGAATTTTTGAAATAGTCACAGTAGTTTTTGAGTTTCATTACAAACATACACACACACAAAAATCTTTTCTCTTTAGAATACTCGTATTTGTATGATGGATGATTGACTCTACGTTTCCCTGTCCGAAGGGGCTCGACCCCACCCTCAACAAGGATGAGCCCAGAAAGACCACAAATACACTGGTCCTGTGGACGGTTAAAATCATACACACCCAATACCCATGTCACAACTTTACTTTTCAGGAATTCATTTAAAAAAATATATCTTTCGCCGTAAAAAGTCAAGTTACAATAAAGTAAGAAATAATCAAAATTTCATAACGATCTAACTAGCGAGATTTAGAAAAGCAAGATACGTGAGTCATTTCTTTAAATGTGAAAAAAAATCTTAGAGAAAATTAACCACTTACCGTATTTATTCATATTTGAGCACGTCCGCTTATCTCTCACAGTATATAACAAATTCAATTATTTCCGCGTGACTGCTGAAGCAGTAATGATGACCTAGTGCCCTAGAGCTGCCTTTATATACAAACTTATATTCCTGTTGGTGTCGTACGCAGTATTTGCTGTAATTACCCGTCTGTCTGTGCGTCACTTTGCTCTTTACTCAGCGTTTCTGTAAAGAGAATTAAAGGATTGCTTCGGGTATTTGTTTTTAACCAAGATCTTGTTAAGGTCTGCCTTATGTAAACTTTTGTATATTGAATATTGACGTCATAGCCCTTTTTTTGACGTATGTAGACTACTGTCTACAAGGTACTCGTAGCAGCGTGGCAGCATCCTAGGTTTCTAGCCGATCTTTTCTCAAAATTTAAATACCTACCTTACTATTTTTCTGAATAATTCGAGTTTTTTTTTAATAAATGAGCAGTAATGTTTGTAATGAATAAACTCACCGATTTCAGAAATTCTTTCACCATTAGAAAGCTACATTCACCCTGACTAATATAGGCTACCTTTTACCGCGGGAAAATACCTCATTCCCACGGGAAAACTATAAACGCGGGTAGAGCCGCGGCGGAAAGCTAGTTATTGGTATAAAGTAATAAATTTTACATGAAGCCAATTAGTTAATTAAACATATTATTTAGGTTCAGTATTTTTTGGGGTGGTCTGGTTTTTCTGGTTTTAGGTGTTTTTAAAGTTATAATATTGAGAATTATTAATTAGAGGATAAATGTTTGCTTACACGGGAATCGAGAAATTCTTATCGGAATCGGAAACGATTGAATATTTTGATTACAGTTTCCTACAAATTTCTTTCGCGCATTATTGAAATGAAAAATCAATTAAATAAAAAACAAATTCTCTGTTGAATTCTCACGGAAAACAACTGGCAACGTTTATTAGGGAAAATAGAAGGAAGCAAAATGTGACCAATGAAGAGGAATTAAGTTAAAATGTGATAATAACAACGAAGAAATCAAGACCTGATGCAATTACTTTCAACAATCACTTCTTTTCATGATTCAATGAAGTACAATTCATATCAATTACGTACTTAGTTGAGTCTTACTTAAAACAATAAATAAAATAAACCTACTATAGCTAGCATTTCCTTAGCGTAAAAGCGTCGAATATTTACAGTCAGCTGCAGACGCTACCCAGCTGCGTCACAATAAATGTTTTTTCGAAGGGAAGGGGAAAATGGTTATGCCTTTCACATTTTATACTTAGTTGTATATTTATTATAATGACTGTAATTCTGTCCCATCATAGTTTTTAGTTGTGTAATTAATTGTCACAGAGTGTATTTAAAGTCATTTACAGTCTAGCGTGTAACCTGCAACTCAGGCGCTGGATGAAAATCAGTGTCGTAAATGTTAGGAGTACTCACGACAAATGCTGAGTCCAGCAACCATAAGAGGTTGCTGGACTCACACGTATGTTTGCCTGTATTTTATTCCTTTGTTTCATGTGTTGCAATGTGTGGTAAATAAATATTCTCTTCCTGATAAATAAATTATTCTTCTTTCGGATTGGTTGCTGTGTACAGTATTATTTGAATGTATTTTTATTATTAATCTTATAGAATAGACTACTATTATACTATTATAGACGACTATATATATAAAATACATTTACTACATCACACATCACACATATTTTATTATATTGATATAGTGTATATATATATATTCGTATATTTTCTTTATGCTATGCACCTTCCCGCGTCTAATATTGAATGTTTTCTTCCTAAGATGGGTTGCCTGGAAGAAATTGCTCTAAGCAATAAGGCCGCCTGTTGCCTAACGCTTTAGTTTGTAAGTTATTATAATTTGTACATTTCCTATTTGCGTGCAATAAAGAATTTTGTATAGTATAGTATTGTATAAATATTTTTCTTTCTTCTTTCTTTTCTTTTTTTTCACTGTTTTTAACGACGTACATGATTTTTCGACATACGTACATTATTGTACGTCTGACGTAAACTTTGTAATTAATTCATTGCGAAGTTAGGTGGTGGCGCAGTTGCAGAGTATTACTACCTAGTCAAGTATGTTATAAGTACTACCGTACTTACTACTATTATTTCGTCTAAAGTATAAATCTTATTTTATTCCGAAATTAAGGACTATGATAAAAATGCCTAGACAGAAAGGTTGCAGGTTGTTTTTGTTCGGAAAAATAAATACACGTGATATCTTACCACACCCCCCCCCTTCCCCTTGTGATATTTCGTGATTTTTGTCAAACCCCCCCCCCCCCCTTTAAGTCTCACGTGATTAATAGACGGCCCCTTACATAGATTTTTGCCGAGGTGATACCCAACCCAAATTCAAGCTTTACATAATATATGTACCTATTCAAAAGTGAAAACACATTTTATTCCGAGAATCCCGAACCTAGCCACTGGGCCTGTGGGCTGTGGCCACTGTTCGAGGCTCAGTAGGCCTACTATCTAAGTAGCGACAGGCTCGAGAAGCTGTCAAACGCGACATAGTGACATTAGAGCCATAGCAGCCCCTGTAACATGCAGTGCTATGACAAAAGTTTGTCGCACATTTAACTGTCAAAAAACTCGCCATATTGAAATATCCTCCAATAGGATAAGAGAATACGCACGACAAAATTCTGTCTGTCACGCGTAGACCGGGCATGTTAGAGGGGCAGTTCTGTCTATATGTCGCATTTGACAGCTTCTCGAGCATGTCGCTACTTACATAGTAGGCCTACTACTCATGTTATGCCAAGTGAAAAATAAATGCTTTATCGATGCTCTATCTATTCTATATGATTTATTTGAATGTGTACTGTCACTGTCACCTAAGGCCACAGCAGAATATCAGCGTTTTGCTAAACACTTGCAAATCTTTTATTTCTTATTTTATTATTACTGTAATATGTCAAACAACGTTATTATTATTATTTTTTTTCAATGTACTGTGTGTCAATTTTGTTTAATAAAATGTTTATCTTTCTATCTATAAATGACAGATGTTGCTTAAAAAACACATAACATTCTAGACAAAAAAATATATTTAAAAACGAATAGCTCGTACCATGTCTCTTCTCTGGTATGATTTGTTAGGTGTATTTATAAATATTTTATCTATACAAACACTTTATTTGTCGCATATTATACGAGTATTGCACCTACATGTTGTTTGTTTACATTTTGTCAATATTTCCATGTAATATAATAAGGAAAACTTTGTGTCTAGTATAACTACACACACACGGGTTTTTCATTGTTATTAACTTTGTAAATAAATAAGTACTAGATAAAATCGGTGTCGGTTCTGCTGACAATGTAATTATTTAACTGTTTATCTATTTGAATTAGTGATTGGATATGTATGCGTTTAGAGGTAGAACAAATTAAGCTTGGTTAAGGACATGGGCTACCTTTTAGCGCGGGAAAATACCTCATTCCCGCGGGAAAAACTTGGCGCAGGAAGCTAGTATAAATAATATGAGTGGATTTGGGAACATCTCACAAACGGCCAACTGACCCCGAACTAGGCAAAGGTACGGTACAGGTAAACTTAACGTAGCATGGTTATCTTCGAGATTAACAACAGCCACAACTACTAAAAAACCACAAAAAAAAATGTATATAAAAAATGTATGTGTGTAAAAGGGTCGCAAAATATTGTATGAGATTTACTTACCTACCGGTGGAAGGTAATTACGGTCAAGTGCAAAGTAAACTGAACACGCGATTCTCTACTCTCTCCCTTATTTGACGGACAAAAAACGGTATGAAATTTAAAGTGTTCAGCTTAGCGTGCTCTTGACTGTACTATGTATTTAATTGTGGGTTTTTTAAGTTATATATACAGGGTGTAAAAAACGACTTAGCAAAAACTGGAAAGACGTGTGATCTCCGCAATTTTCCTAAAAAAAACTTTTTACCTTTTTTGGTCATTCTTCGCCATACTGAAAAAAAAAACCGGCCAAGTGCGAGTCGGACTCGCGCACCGAGGGTTCCGTACAAACCTGCAAGGTTTACAAAGTTCTTTCATTACGACAATCGAGTCATAACTATGGTAATCTTATTGCAAAATGAAATTCATAACATTACAATGGGGAAAGATGGAGGAGCATAAATTTAAGACAAAGATCTCTTTATCGTTTAAGTAACTAAGTACTAAGTAAGTATTTCAACTTGATAGCTCTACGCGTTCATGAGGAAAAAAGTAATAAGTTTATATTTATTAAAAAATATATATTTTGTAATGTAACTAAAAATTTAAGGTTTTCGGAATTTTTCCTTTATGTGTGCTATAAAACGTTGCTTCATGCCAAATTTCAAGATTCTAGGTCGACTGGAAGTACCCTTTAGGTTTTGATTCCCTTGCGAGTACTTGCGAGTTTCAAAATATGCAGCTTAAATTGCTGTTTCTTTTGATTGCGTTGACATAGAAGTTTGATTTTGTTACAGCTTAAAGGTATTATAGACCTGAGTATTTGGTATGAATTTCAATTTAATACCTCTACGCGTTTATGAGGAAATGGGTAGTAAGGTTAAAATTATTAAAAAAATATATATTATGTGATGTAACTAAAAATTTATGGATTTCGTAATTTTTCCTTTATCTATGCTATAAGACGTTGCTTCGTACCAAATTTCAAGATTCTGAGTTCACGGGAAGCACCCTGTAGGTTTTGATTCCCTTGCAAGTGTCGAAAATTTGCGGCATAAACGGCTGTATCTTTTGATTGCGTTGGCTTAGAAGTTTGATTTTTTCACAGCTTCAAGGGACAGTAGACCTGAGTAATTGATATAAATTTCAGCTTCATACCTCCACGCGTTCCTGAGAAAAAGGGTCTTGACAGACGGACAGACGGACAACAAAGTGATCCTATAAGGGTTCCGTTTTTTCCTTTTGAGGTACGGAACCCTAAAAATAGTATTTTATTAATATCTTTCCAATTCTCCTTTTTGACGTTAGATATGAGCATAACTTATGAAACATTCGTATATTTTACAAAAAAAAACTTTACCGTTTCTTACCTTTTGGTATGTTTCGAAAATACTTATTTCATGGATTATTGTAAAACAGTTGACCGAAAAGTAATGATGTGCTGTATTTTTAGAACCAGCTTAGAATCATTTGATTTAACAGAAAAAAAATCATATCCCATATAAATAATTGATGACGTCATATCTGCCTCCCTCATCGGAATATTTTTTGGAACTGCCGGTCAAAATTGAACCAAACGGCTATCCTGTATATCGATTTGCCGTTTTTCGTCCAACCCCGGCCACTTATTTGTTTGTCGTGTCGACATCGTTGGGGATGTGGGGAATACTTCTAACACAGAGTTTTTATTTCTTGAAATAGAACTTTTTAACCCCCGACGAAAAAGAGGGGTGTTATAAGTTTAACGTGTGTGTCTGTCTGTCTGTCTGTGGCATCGTAACTTCTAAACGGATGCGCCGATTTTGATCTAGTTTTTTTGTATGCAAGGTGTCACAATCGAGAGTGTTCTTAGCTATGATCCAAGAAAATATTACTTACTTTTTATCTTACGTTACTTTTTGTGAACAGAAGTAGTGGTGCGACCTGTCTGTCACACGTCTCTGGTATGTTTTTATTATTGCCTTGGATCGTATGACCGGTGACGTGTTCGTGTATAACCATGACGTGCAATTAAAATCGGAGTTTATAGATAAAACTACGTAAGTAACAAATATACTTTGCGTCATAATATAAATATTTCAGCTTGTAAGTACATCTTCTGCTAGGCAAAGCCAAAAGCCCTCCTCCAAAGTTCTTCTTGAATTTTGGAAAAGATATTTGTGACTTTAGTTTGCCTGAGTAATCCAATCAATCCTAAATCGACTGCTTGGGAAAATTCAGGCCTTCAATAGCACAATTTGATTTTAGAAATTTTATTATTATCAGCATAGAATGGGGAATAACCTAGCTAGAAAATAGACCACACAATACTATAAATTTATTTGTATTTAGTCATGTAAGCATTTTAACTAAGGCAAAATATAAATTGATAAAATATTATACGAACTATGTCATTTTCATTTATCTAGGTAGTAGATAAGAGAACCAGCGTTGATTCATCCCTTCTATGTTTGCTGTTAATTATTTTTTATTTATTTTACTGCGCAAGCAACTTACTACTTATTTTCCAATTTTTCATTTAATATAAATTATCGGTAACTAGCGACCCGCCCCGGCTCCACACGGGAAAATGGTTATTGTGTGTTATCCTTAAGTTTATTATGCATGTATTATACATTTAAACCTTCCTCTTGAATCACTCTATCTATTAAAAAAAACCGCACCAATATCCGTTACGTAGTTTTAAAGATTTAAGCATTCATAGGGATATAGGGACATAGGGACAGAGAAAGCGACTTTGTTTTATACTATGTAGTGATAGTGATAAATAGAAAAACACCTAAATGAAATAAATAACCTATATGTTACAGTAATAAAATATGTCCAGCCTTGAGAACATAAGAAAATACCTCTTTGTCTTTATTTATGTTTAGTGACAAATAGAAATATTTATTAGTCAACAGTTATGTATTTTCCAGGACTTTTTAAGTGCATTTCGGAAGTCTCTGCGTATTTTTTTTCTTACAGTTGATAAAAATCAAAAAGTTTTTATTTGAAGTAAGATTTGGCTCCTGCCCACACTAATGAACAATAATAAAATCAATGAATAATCCTAAAGTCGAAAACATAAAGAAACAGAAACACAGCTTTAAAAAATTACACTTTTGAATCTATTGCTGTCTCGAGTACCTACGAAAAAAATCTACCAAAATCTAAAATTATAAATTTAATTTAGGTATAACAGTTTCAATTGCACTGTGGAGAAGATTGAGTAGGAAAGCGGACCCCAGGGTCCTAGCGTTTTCCCAGCCAACTAGTAGTTGGCTTTTTTAAAGATGTGTTTGTATTTTTTTAAAGACTAGCTTCCCGCCGCGGCTCCGCACGCGTTATAGTTTTTCCCGTGAGAATGAGGAATTTTCCCGCGGTAAAAGTTAGCCTATGTTCTTCCCCAAGGTCTATTCTAACTTTGTGCCAAGTTTCACTAAAATCGGTTCAGTACTTTCGGAGCATTTTCAATTATTAGGAATATTTTACGTATTTTTTTCACACCTTGGGTTACATTATTGAAGTTTTAGTAAGGATCTCTTTTTTTTTTGAAAATAAAATATAGCCTCAAATATGTTACTCAGGGTGAATGTAGCTTCCCAACAGTGAAAGAATTTTTGAAATCGGTTCAGTAGTTTCGGAGCCTATTCGATGCAAACAAACAAAAAAACAAACAATCAAACCTTTCCTCTTTATAATATTAGTATAGATGTGTTTCTGTTTCTTTAGGTTTTCGACTTTAGGATTATTCATTGATTTTATTATTGTTCATTAGTTTTATTATTGTTCATTAGGCCGAAGAAGATAGTTTTAACAACAGGTACAAACAATGACAGATAATAAATTATGCACATCTTTATCTTTACTTCCTAGTTACATTACATTTCAACCATTTCAACATGAGCCTGGAAAATAGTTCAAACTACAAAATATGCTTCGAGATAATTTGCAAAACAGGGCTCTATCTAAAATTGTAGAGTTGCTATGCAGAATACCAATCGCTTTACCAATTTAAGTAGTTGTTATTCCCAGAGGTTTGATAAGTATTTGCTATTCCGAAGGTGTGCAGAAGGATTAAAATACCTACTCCATAAGCTTATTTTATACTAGCTTACGGCCCCGCGGCCCCGGCCCCGTTATCAGTTTGTCCCTTGGGAATTTGGTATTTTTCCGCGGTAAAAGGTAATTTTAATGTCCTCCCTAATGTTTATGTCCTTCTCCAAGGTGTATTCTATCAGTGCACCAAGTTTCATCAAAATCGGTTTAGTGGTTTTGGCGTAAAAGCATAACAAACAGACAGAGATTTTTTCGGCGGTTTATTTTTTTGTTAAAAAGTTTAATATACTTAGAGGTTGTATTGTACAAAACTGCCTTTGTCCTTCGATATAGCCGTTTATCAATCTAACTTTTTATAGCATTCAATTTTTTTGTCACAAACCAACAGACTGAGATATTTTCGCATTTATTATTATTAAAGCCAGTGCCAAAATCGTTTCGTCTCGATTCTTAGTCAGAAGCATTCAAGTTTTATACATTAGTAGAAGTATTCTTTGGCAAAATCGTATCGCAAATACCGTAAATAAGTACCTACTTTGTGGTTATTTCTTGGTTTCCTTTTTCAAATTTAACTGTTGATTGATCTAAAAAGGCTTTAGCAGCAATACAAATGACCTGGAAATCCGGTGATGCAATTTTCCAACAGTGTTTGTAACTGACATTTTATCAACTACTTTATCGTGTTCACATTACAAGTCAAGTGTTTGTCGTATCCTGGTAATCGAACGTCGAACAGTTAATACTATCTTTATTTAACTAATGTGCAGTATAAAATACCTATCAAGCGAGGGAAAGTTTGTATCCAGCCAGTATTGCAGTAGAGAAGTTGCAGTGTTCGAAAATGGAATACAAAGTTGTGGGTAAGTGAACTTTTTTTTATTGGAATTATGTGCTAATTTTGTAACGACGACACCTTTTTTCCTATTGCATATTGCGCACACCTATATTTCGCACAAAGGCACGAGGTTAAACTATGTTATTACGGTCGTTGACTTCTACACTTTTGTTACTCCTTTGTTTTGTATGTTAATTTTGAGAGAAAATAAATAATTGTACACACAACTCGCACTAGCATAGTTGCATAGCATCGTGGTTTACCAAATCAACTGCGTTTTCTTCTCTACCGACACGAAGTTTATATGAAAAGTTGTATATTGTTTTTTCAACCTATGTTCCTTAGGGATATGTTGTTTAGTTTCATGAGTAGGTACCAAGTACCATTATGTTGCGGATAAATTTATATTTCATCGGTGTACCACATAAAGTAGGTATGTAGGTATAGGTACATACCTACTTTATGTGACCGACGACAGGTTAACAATTTTCCTTGGTATGTTTTGCAGCATTTATAATTTAGATAGATAGACCTTTTAACTGTTAGTCATTCGTTAGACGCGTTATGCATCGCCATTTGGCCTTACCCGCAATAAAATCATTGTTGTGGGTAGAAGGAATATTACCTAGGAAAATATCATTCTTCAGATAATTAAAAGCAATAAAATTAAGAATGTCTCTATTATATTTATTGTGGATATTAAATTATATAAGTGGCGAGGTGGTAAACTTAGGCTAGGAAGGTAGGTATACCTTCGAGTATTCCTATGCCAGAACTTCGGCGGAAATCCTGCGTTTATTTTTGAACTACCTACACCAGGGACCAAAAAACCCAACTTTCTCGTTGGCGTCAGCCCAGCATCACCGTGATCGAATTTCGCGAATTCAACTATACAGGCCTTTAGTCGATAGTAAAGTAGATTTTGTCATATTTTGTCAGACTTTGTCAGCCAGTCGTTCAAAAGTTATAAGGGCGAGTTACTGTCTCCGCTGGGCTGACGTCAATCCAGCATCACCATTCTTAATACTCCAAAACTACAGCACCTAGCTCGAATTGGATTGGACGAGGGTTTTGTCGCTACTTTGTCAGGCTTACATACAAAAATTTAGACTTCGTCGTTACACCGTTTATAAGTTATACGGTTGTGTTACTGTCTCCGCTGGGTTGACGTCAACCCAGCGGAGACAGTAACACAACCGTATAACTTTTAAACGGTGTAACGACGAAGTCTAAATTTTTGTATGTAAGCCTGACAAAGTAGCGACAAAACCCTCGTCCAATCCAATTCGAGCTAGGTGCTGTAGTTTTGGAGTATTAAGAATGGTGATAGTCGGTGATGCTGGATTGACGTCAGCCCAGCGGAGACAGTAACTCGCCCTTATAACTTTTGAACGACTGGCTGACAAAGTCTGACAAAATATGACAAAATCTACTTTACTATCGACTAAAGGCCTGTATAGTTGAATTCGCGAAATTCGATCACGGTGATGCTGGGCTGACGCCAACAACTTTCTCTATGAAAGTCGTGCGACAAAATTTTCATAACTAGGAAATGGGCAGCAGCATTTACGTACCTGGGTAATAGAGCTTATCCAGAAAATAATTATCCTGCTTTAGGAGCGCGTCTTTTATTGTTCTCAGCAACAGCAACTTAGTTCCGTTCAATTTCCGCAATATATTTTTAATTTTCTGCAATTTACATCAGGTTTTACGTTTTTTAAAAAGCTTAGGTGAAGTTGCCTATTTGGTCTATGGCGACACATCCCGCTCGAGGAAAGGTCTTAAGTCCACCAGTGGTAGGTACTACGTTATATATCCGGCCAAGAGCTTTTGTAGAGTTAGCATAGTATGACTAAGAGTCGAAAAGAGCATCGCTAGCGCAGTGGTTTGGTCGTAAAATTGATATATTCCCATTACGTCGAATTGACGTAATTCGGTGTTCCTCACGATGTTTTGCAGCATCGTCGTAAGAACGTCGAATTTTTTTTAATGTTGGGTGTGAAAGAAAACCAATTCGCACAGAGCCAAGTCGTCTAAGGCCTAATCACTCTAAAATTCAGGCTCAATCCCCTTGGACGTATATGAGCTAAATAAAGGCATTTCAAGCTGGACACTCGGCTTGTTATTCTGTCCCTTATTCGACCGATAGAATCTCAAAGTGTTTAGCATGACCAAATCTTAATTGTACCTACAGTTGCACTTTTCTATTCGCAGTGTGCCTTCTCGCGTTCACGGTGGCATGTGCTCTCTGCGACCGACACGAAGCCAAACTGTACCCCGAAGAGTTTGACTACGACCCGCTGATCAATTCGCGGCGTCAAATCAAATCCAATCAAGTCAAATCAGCGCCCGATTGCCCTTGCGGCCGGGACTACTTCCCTATTTGTGCCTCAGACGGGATCACATACGGTAACAGATGCATGTACGAGTGTAGAGCTAAACATGCTCTGAAGGAGGAAAATAAACATATCTATGTTTTAGCTTACAGCAGATGTGATGGAAAGGATTAAGAATTTGAAATAATAGGTAGGTATTTTAGTTACTTAGCATAAATACGCGCTTAGACTACGTCTATCTGCGCGCATTATTTCGGACTGTTTGTACTACAGTTCGGTGTGCGATCTAGCTTTAGTTTTCAAATATTTTATTTAATCATTAATTTCTAAATGATGTTCCCAAATCCAAAGATTGCAGAGTTGACTTTGGTGTATATAAATAAGGCCTCCCTATTTACTCTGTGGTGTTAGTTTAAGTTTTATATCAGTTACAGTATTTACAGTCAAAGGTAACTATTTATAAGCTATTTATATGTACGGTAGTCAGCACATGTGACATGTCAGAGGATAAATGGCATTATGAGTTGCCCTCGCTATGGTATACTACCAGCCCTCGCAAGTATGTGCTGGCTACGTACGGTACAAAGAAATTTCTATGAAAATGGTTTTTTTATGTTTGTCACCTTTTTTTTCTTAAGTGTCTCACTAGGAAAGATGGTTGTTATACTTAATACAGGGTGCTAGTGGTAGCTTAGCAAATACGTTAAAGGTTTAGAGCCACTTCACCAAAAAACTGTTCTCAGAAACAAAAAGAAAATTGTATGAGCGATTTTTTTGTTTGAGATAAGCTGCTCTAACAGTTGACTGAGATTTTCTAAGCTAACACCCTGTATAGGATTGCACATAATATCACAACTAACAAAATTGGATACACAAAATATTTGAATAGACGAAATTTCAGATATTGCAAACGTTTTCAATAGGTACAACATTCTTTACTAACTTGTCGTTGCTTTCAGGTTTAGTTTTACTCGTGTTGATCAACTATGTGGCTTGTCAAACTTTCCCCGGCACGGATATATGGGCAGAGCAACTGTGCCGATGCACTTCCCAGTACGACCCTGTTTGTGGTTCAGACTTCGTCAGATATTGGAACCAATGCACATTTGAATGCAGGCAGAATTTTTTACAAGACATCGAAAGTGATGATTATATTGAAAGTGTTGATTGTAAATTGCTGCCGCCTGCTTCTCCGTCTTTAGGAGGAAATCCTATATTTTAATACCTATATAGTCTGGAAAAAAGACATGAAAAAGGATGGTGCTACTTTTCTCATATTGACTTTTGCTATCTTGCTCACACATAAAATTTGCCCATTTGTAGACTTGTATCTCCAGGCTATAATAAACTCCAATTAATCACTAAAAAAATAATACACTGTGAAATTAAACTGGTTGTTTAACCGCAACAAAGTGGTAGTACTCATGAAACTGAACAACTTTCTCTAAGGAACATAGGTTGAAATCTCGAAATTAAAATTTATTTTGTCATACAAAGTGGCCGGTTACGTGACTGAAGTTTATGTGAAAAGTTGAATCGTTAGCAGCTCATATGTGGCTCGAGCCTACCCTGATACCAGGGTGAATAGGCCTTAGTCGACCACGCTGGCCCAGTGCGGGTTGGTCAACTTCACACACAACCTTTGAATTTCTTCGCAGGTGTGTGCAGGTTTCCTCACGATGTTTTCCTTCACCATAAGAGCGTCGGTGGCCTAGTGGCTAGGCCCGTTGACTTCCATTCCGAAGTTCGCGGGTTCAAACCTCGGCACGTACCAATGTGTTTTCGATTTTCGAATTCATTCAACGTACATTTATTCGACGCTCTTACGGTGAAGGAAAACATCGTGAGGAAAAGTTGAATATTATTTTTATATTCCTTAGCAAAAGTTGTTTAGTTTCATAAGTAATACCACTATGTTGCGGATAAACAACCAGTTACATAATTATTAAACCATTTATAACAGTGGATATGCTTTGCCAATAAATAGATTTTATAAATGCAAAATTTGTTTTATTAAAACTTAAAAATAACATTGTAAAGTCTGACCAGAAAAATAAAAAACCTGCCCTGGGGAAGCCACTTGTAAATTTTTACGTTTATGGCAACAATTTCCATTGAAATTCCGCAATATGGCGAGATTTTTTTATTTTCCTGACCAGGCTTTATCTACATTGTTAGTGTACTTACAAAGTGGATTTTAATTTAAAATATTTTTATCACAGTGTTATAATCATAAGGTCACACATCTTACTCATCACTCACTCTGGCGTGACATGGCACATTATTAATCGGCCACCCAGCATTATCGCCTCAAAGGGAAATATTACGAAGTTAGTTGGCCTTCAATGGGTTTTCTCTCTCAAGGACATCTGCAACTTTACATACTACATTTCTCAAAAAAAGGTATCTAATGAGGTACCTACAGTCCCTCCAAAAAAAGAAGAAATTAAAAGTAGCAACACTATAGATAGTGTCCTCCCTTTCCAACTAAGTAATAGTGAAAATGAGACGACACTATGGTGTTGCTAATTTTAATTTCCACTCCTTTTAGACAGACTGTAGTTATGTGTAATAAAATAAATAATATTTGTAAGTTGGCAACACTGCTTGAGGCATAGTCAGGCGCCAGTAGATATGTGATTTGAGTGCGATAGATAACCTATATTGTACTTAAGTAGCTACACACAACAACTTGATTTTTATTTAAATATTAAAAATTTTAAGTAAAGCCCGACCAGACAAAAAAAACCCCGCCATATTGCGGAATTTCAATGAAACTAATTTTATACGGAAAATTGTTGTCATAGTCGTAAAAATATATACGTCGCGCCGCCAGAGCAGGTTTTTTATTTCTTTAGTCAGGCTTTACTTAATTTCTTACATTTTTTTCCTTTACCGTTACTAAAAATAAATAATATGTAAAATCATAATATAAATTATATTTAACTTTGATATCCAACTCTATGGTTGTAGAATCTTAGAAGATACACACAAGTGCTGTTAAACAATAATACTTATATAGGTTCATCACATTACAGAAGGGAAAAAATAGAATAAGTAGCAATTATTTCATGTAAACTCAAGCTTATTTTTACAGAAGTACAAAACTATCTAGTAAACTTTTTGAGGTCATCACAAACCTTTCTACTAAGTATTCACTAGACTATTTAATTTTATTTACATACATTATAAAACATTATTTTATTTAAATTAAAATTAATATGTACCCAGCACAATAATTCAATTTGTTGTATGAAATATTCACATTCACCTTGTTCCTATTTTATAATTAACTAAAGTTTTGAAGGCATGAGTTCATCTAAAGTAAACTTCTTCCTCATGAAATCAACCTGGTACTGCTCATCTGTTAGCAGACATTGCAAGAACATGTGTGTTATCAGCCCCGTAATGCCCCATATCTTATGCTTACCATAAAGGAATAGTGGTAGTAAGGGTTTGTAATGTAAATGAGCATGGTTTACAGGATTCGTCAGTGCGGACAGCGGCACTGTGAATATCTCATCAACTTCTTGATCATTGCGCACAAGTTTATCAAAATCAAAGTCTTTGATAACTCCAACAACAGGTGTGATTTGCATCTCCTTGTTTCGGCCCTGTACCGTCGACATTAGACCCCAGACGTCTACGTCCTGGGCTGGAACTCCGATTTCCTCCTCGGTTTCCCTCAAGGCGGTTTCCACAAAAGTTTCATTGCCATCCATTTTCCCGCCAGGAAAAGACACTTGGCCGGTATGATTCTTTAGGTTCATCGACCTCAACGTGTAAAGAATACATACCTCGTCGTTCACAACACACATTGGTATGAGAACTGATGCAAACGTTTTGAGTTTCTCACTTTCCTGAACTATTGCTGGTAACTCCTTCATGTTGGCTAGGCACCGCTCTCTAGACGAAGCTGACAATATAACTCGTGGTGAGAACGACATGGCGAAAGTGGTAAACGTTCTTATCATTTATAAAATCATTTTCTAGTGAATTAAAGTCGAAAGGTCAAAGTCGAAAGCAAACTTATGAGAATTTTGCAACAATTTCAATAAGCCATCCAAATATGAATGACAGTGACAGTTATCAGCTGATACTAGTGTCGATCGCACGTAACATCATAGTCCGGTTTTACCGGTTATAAATATCCATTCACTCTTTAACAGCAAGGAGCTGACTGAAAGCTGTCAACAAAAAATGACTTTTTCATTTTTGTTCTTAAAAAAAACAAATAATTTAAATAGCTGTCAAAGTCAAACAAATCGACATTCGAGATAAAACTTTTGAACAAATTTTTAGTTTTAAAAAATAGCAAATTTCTGTTTTAAAAATTGGTTTTCCGTAAAATACAACCTTGATAAATTTTGAGTATAACTATGGGAAGTAAGGCTGCATTTTGTACCAATTACATTTTCTCCCTTGCATCTAGAGAAAGATGTATGGCGAATATAAAAAAGTTCCGCGTTCCGAACGGCTGGAAGGCTGCGACGCCGTCTGCCCCTAATGCAGCCGTGCTGATCCCGCTGTGCAACGTTGAGGAGCGCCCCTCACTGCTATACACTATCAGGTCGCCAAACCTCCGCACGCATAGTGGCCAGATATCATTTCCCGGCGGGAAGATGGAAGAAAATGAAACCCCTATACAAGCAGCTCTCCGTGAAACTCAAGAAGAAATAGGTCTGTCGCCGACTAAAGTTGATGTTTGGGGCCACGGCTCTCCCATACCAGGCAGAAACCAAAAAGTACTCATCACACCAGTGGTTGGCACCATTTTAGACATAAGTAAAAAGGATCTAAATGTGAACAATAAGGAGGTTTCGGAAGTGTTTGCTGTGCCCATCGAGTTACTATGTGATCCAAAGAACCAATTCTACACCCAGTTTAGGAATGGCTATGTTATGCCTGTATTTGTAGCAGATGAATACAAAATTTGGGGAATTACAGCTTACATGACACACACAATACTGAATTCTTTACTACCCAAGGAAGTTTACAAGAATGAATGGACCAAGAAGAAAATTAATATCAAAGATGAAGAAGTGCAATATGCAGATGTACAATAGACTCTTTTGTCTGGTCAATAAAGATGTTTTGAACTAACTTGTCAATATTCAACTGTAAAATCTGATTTAAAATTTAAATAGTTGATTTATTGAGAATAACAAAAACATCTACAAATGTTGAGTTCATATAAAGATTGGTTGTAAAGTGACCTGTATCCTATGTGATTTTTACACAGCAATGTATATTTTTTATAAATAATTTATTCTACTATTTATTTTTTTAAAGATATTGAAATAAAGTATACTTTTATATCGAAATGTTTATTTCATTATAAAAAGCTATTATATAAATATCACATTATTATTACAGCAGTCCATTATAATTTTAATACATAAGCATTATAAAGCAAAAGCTTCCAATATGACAATTTTAACTGTTAATGTAATAAAAGGAGAAAAAAAGGAAAAAAATAAATAAAACGCAAATGTAAAAATAATAATAATTATCCAGGTTTATTCCTTAACACTTACATTTAAATCTAGTTATATTTTATACATTGTCCAATTGACATGTTGATCAACTCTCGCCCTTGTCTAGTGTACTATTTTATTAAATTATAAATTGAGGTCTTTCCCAAACACATTTTCATTACCAATAATGTTCCAAAGATAACATTTACCAAAGTTATTCCACCATATTATGTAAATTATTAAAATCATTTTGATAGTGTGTAACATACAAATGATTTTATTTCTGGGATTTTATCTCCCGTTTTGTAATAGTAAGAATAAATTGAAAAATCTATTTAAAAAGTTTTCAATTCTTTGTAAATTGGTGGTCCAAATAACAGCCTCACATTCTAATCCCTATTGCAGTAACTGATAAATAAATATTTAATTATAAGAAGTGTCTGCACAAGTTAAATAGTACTTAGAACAATATACCTTCATAACAAGGTAACAAACAGTCAGGCAAGAGCTCTCACAAATTGTTTTAGGGTATAAAAGGTGAATTATTTACCATCCTAACTCAAAAAGGCAGAGGCATTAAATGGCGTTGAAATCTTTTCGATTTCTAACCTAAAAACTAAACTACGGGGAGTCCAAAAGAACAAACAAAATGAATACTATAATAAACCAATCTTATAACTATTGTGAATATAATACAAAAATAATGTCTGAATTCTATTCGTTGTGTTTGAACACTGAATCTATACTAAAACTATATTTAAATTAACGGAATCGCAATCAACGTAACAAAAAGTCGCAGTGTGACCATTTTGTGACGTTGACTGCGTTATTTTGTAACGGTCTACACGAAGTGTAACGACGTGAACTTTAACGCGATTTGTTCAGCACCTCTGCCGAAACACTGAAATGCGAATATTGTAACAATAATCACAAATAAATGCTGAGGGTTAATTTCGCCAGAGCTAAAATGGCCACGGTCAACTAACTCAATAAGAACTTAAAATGAAGCAAAATATTTTTCAACTTGCCATTTAAAATAAAAAAAAATGCCGCCTGAAAACAGGCAATTAAGTAACAAGTCACCCACAACAACCAATGACGAACTCTATATCCAACACTATAAAAGGCATTTTTGATTGCACCAAATCATTCATTCAATCTCATAGATTTCAACATTTCACCGACGACGCTTAAAAATACAAAAAAATATTTATAATTTTTCATAAATACAAAAATATTTTTATCTAATTGGCATGGGCGGAGCGAAAAGGAGCAGAAACATGAAGAAGCCAAGAAAACCTGATTCATCACAATCTATTTAAGTTAAAGGCATTATACGAGATAGTACTTGCACATTTTAAAAAGAAAGTAGTGTAATGTTGGCAGCATTGTCATCTCGCGGCCGAGCGCAGAGGTGCCAACGTGACTACACTAACTCATTACCGGTGGATCTCTATGGGCGCGGGCCGAGGCGGGGGGCTAGTTCTCGAATATCGTGTTGTTTAACTATACACCACCAATAACCTCATCAATTGTCTAATCCCATACAACATTTAGCGAAACAACGCAAATTTCTGAACTATAACTTTTCCAAAGTATAAAATTTACACATAAGAGGAAAATTTTTGAACTAATTTACTATTACCACACAGTAAACACCGGCTATTATAATTTCAAAACTACAAATCACTGGATTGGCAGAATGTACATAATATAATACATAATTAAACATAATACATAAATGATACATAACATACTCTGTCTGTACCTCTAGAAATATTTCTAAAACTCACTTTCATGAGCTTTTGTATTATTTTGAAATCAAAGTTAGTTTCAGAACTCTTGCATCATTTCGATAACATAATTGTATCTGCCTATTGACAATTGAATTTTATTCGTGGATATCAATGGTTGCATACTTGCACAGCCCTACCCCGCGGTTGGCTTGGCGCATGGTCTAAGAAAACAAGGTCTTGCAATTAGACCACGTGACTGACACGAGCCTACGTCATTTTGCCTATTCATCCTTGTCGAATGCATGTAATAGACAAGGATAAACAGCGCAAAATGACTTAGCCTCGTGTCAGTCACGTGGTCTAATTGCAAGACCTTGTTTTCTTGGACCATGGCTTGGCGCTTGTATTCGTGTGTGTGTGTGTTGTATGTGTATGTGTGTTTAGTCGGTGTGATTGAGGTCGCCGACCTCTACCGGGATGGAGGTTGTGAATGTGGGAGTCTCCAACTCTTCGTGTTTCTTCATCTTCAGCGCCTGCAGATCAAATAATACTTTTAAAGGATACTTTTAAAAATCTTTTTTTTTAATTGACTTATGCTTGTGTCGAAAAAGTACGACCTATCAAGCTTCACAGGACTTGCGGGGGAGTGGAAGACTCTACTCCAAATTAAAAAAAAAACAATTTACAAGAGCGGAGCTGCTAAAAAAATACACAGAGCTCATGTTATTTTTACTAGTTGTAAAAAATAAATGGTTCAAGTTGAAATTTAGCTTCTTATTCGCTGTAGTAAAAGTTTATTTAGAGGATTAATAATCCTATAAGCTTCTAATGATAATATTTTATTCAACGATTAAGTTATTTCGAAGAATCTCTGGTGACTTAAAATAATCAAATGATGATATATAACTAAAAAATGTTTTGTAATGGGCTTCTATATATTTTAAATGAAAATAAAACATAAAATGGCACTGCATTAAGTATTCAAATGAAATTATAATAAATTAGTTTATTACTTTACTAACAAACACTCCACCACATTATTTTAGCTGACACTAAAATTAATACTAGTATTATATAAATGGTGTAAATATTATATGCCGCAATTAATAATGTGAATATTGTGATTCATGAGTTGATGTCCGTAAACCATAAGTAAATGAAATCTAGCTCGATGTTAGATTGAAAACACGACGAAGAATGCCTACATTGAACACAATATTTACAAATTCTCAGAGAAATAAAATTTACTTTATGTTTAAAAAATAAAACTTCAACTTTTTCTAAGGATTTACAATGTAAAAGAAAAAATAATGGCGTACTCCGAGTTGCCATTATTCACAAGAAACTTTAGAAAAATATTTAATAATTATGTAAACCGGTCTTTTTACGGTAAATGTGCTTTGCTTGATGTACTTTACAAGATTTAAAAAGAAAAAAATCTTAGTTTAATTTTTGAAGACAAAAATCACAATGTTCGCTGCAATCTTTCGCAATGTAAATCCACTTCAAAAATACAGAAGTCTGTATATTTTAAACATCCGAGAATTCGCAAATAGAGTGAGAAGACGTGAAGCTTGTACAGATGAGAGAGCGAGACAAACACAGTGCATTGCGTCACTCGTACCGTGGCGTCGCTCGCTCCGTTGGTGCGCGCCGCCGGCGTCAGCCCCAGACCTTTGGCCGACTGCTGTTTTACGTAAATACATACAAACAATAAGAAAGAGAAAGGGAGCTTAAAGAATACACAGATATTTATGTAGGAGCGAGACAGGTAGTTTAGAGAAATTGAAATATTGACACGAAGTTTATAGAGGTCGTAGTTATAATCGTGGAAAATACTTATTACATAAATACTTAAAAGCTATATTCTATTAAAAAGTTATAGAAAATGAAAAAAATATTGCTTCCGCTTGCTGGATAGATAAACTAAAAGATTTAGCATCATATTCTTTCTTTAATATTCAGAAATATAACAGATAAAACTACCATAGAAACCCAAGTGGAGAATTCCCATAAGACCAAGCAGTAGAATAAAAACTATTCCTTATCTTGACAATCAAACGATAATCCTAACTGTAGGTACTAATTTGTTAGTCATGACAAGTATTTCATGTCGTCAAATACAGCAAGGAAACGAGTGTCTTAAATAGAGCAATGTGCAATCTTTATAACGTGAGGAGTCTTACACTATAGTTAGACAGGGTGTGTGTGTATGTATAGGTGTATGTGTTTGTTTACCTGTTGCAGCTTGTAATGGTTGATGAAGTCCTGGTCGGCGGGGCAGCTCTGTGTGTGTGTGTGTGTGACGTGTGTCTATGTACTGGTGTGTGTGTATGAATGTGTGTATGTTTACCTGTTCCAGCTTGTAATGGTTGATGATGTCCTGGTCGGCGGGGCAGCTGTGTGTGTGTGTGTGTGTCTATGTACTGGTGTGTGTGTATGAATGTGTGTGTTTACCTGTTCCAGCTTGTAATGGTTGATGATGTCCTGGTCGGCGGGGCAGCTGTGTGTGTGTGTGTGTGTCTATTTACTGGTGTGTGTGTATGAATGTGTGTGTTTACCTGTTCCAGCTTGTAATGGTTGATGATGTCCTGGTCGGCGGGGCAGCTGTGTGTGTGTGTGTGTGTGTGTGTCTATGTACTGGTGTGTGTGTGACGTGTGTCTATGTACTGGTGTGTGTGTATGAATGTGTGTGTGTTTACCTGTTGCAGCTTGTAATGGTTGATGAAGTCCTGGTCGGCGGGGCAGCTCTGTGTGTGTGTGTGTGTGTGTGTGACGTGTGTCTATGTACTGGTGTGTGTGTATGAATGTGTGTATGTTTACCTGTTCCAGCTTGTAATGGTTGATGATGTCCTGGTCGGCGGGGCAGCTGTGTGTGTGTGTGTGTGTCTATTTACTGGTGTGTGTGTATGAATGTGTGTGTTTACCTGTTCCAGCTTGTAATGGTTGATGATGTCCTGGTCGGCGGGGCAGCTGTGTGTGTGTGTGTGTGTCTATGTACTGGTGTGTGTGTATGAATGTGTGTATGTTTACCTGTTGCAGCTTGTTAAATGGTTGATGATGTCCTGGTCGGCGGGGCAGCTGTGTGTGTGTGTGTGTGTGTGTCTATGTACTGGTGTGTGTGTGACGTGTGTCTATGTACTGGTGTGTGTGTATGAATGTGTGTATGTTTACCTGTTGCAGCTTGTAATGGTTGATGATGTCCTGGTCGGCGGGGCAGCTGTGTGTGTGTGTGTGTGTGTGTCTATGTACTGGTGTGTGTGTGACGTGTGTCTATGTACTGGTGTGTGTGTATGAATGTGTGTATGTTTACCTGTTGCAGCTTGTAATGGTTGATGATGTCCTGGTCGGCGGGGCAGCTCTGTGTGAACGCGTCCAGTTGGTACATGTGGTACATGTAGCGCCACAGCGCGCGCAGTGACGTCTGAAACACAAGCATCATCAGCAACATTATTATCAGCGGCATCAACAAGAATAAAATGTATTACGAGTCTACATTTAAAGCGTGAGCGTCGAAGTTAACAAACCATACAAAAAAAACACTGTTACATCTTCGAATAAAAGTAAAAAATATGCCACAATGCCAAAAATACCTTTTTTTAATTTACTACAGTAACGGGTCAGTAATCTGAATGCAAATTTTTCGAAACTCGAATACCATAAAAGCCATGATCAAAACGTAAATTTACGCCCAAGTTACGGCATATTCAACAGGCTGCCGAATCCCTCTGCGAAAGGGACTTGTAGTTTTTTTTTTCCACTCCACATATCATCCATACTTTGACTATCGGTAGGAGATTAGCGGACAAACATTCCAGAAAACCCCTTCGCGTAGGGTTTCGCCAGGGGATTTGTGGCATATAAGCCATTGGGCAAGTTACCAGGCGCTCATAACGATAGAGGATATACGCACGGGTATCTCGAAGTCGACGAAGTATTTGCCGGCGACGCGGATGTGCTGCAGCCGCGGCATCAGCTCGCAGTCGAAGCAACACATCGTGTCGCCCGTCAGGAACCTAAGTACCACAACCAACACCATTAGTGTTATTACTCTAATTTAAACCTTCACAAGGCAGTGACCACTATATTGCCACCTTAATTTAAACCTTATACCCTCAATATGAAGTCCAAAACGAATGCATTTTATAAAGTTGTTTTGCCTTATACGAGTAAAGGGTTAATAAATATGTGGGACATCTCACACACGGCCATCTGACCCCAGATAGGCAGAGTCTGTGCTTGCTATGGGTGTCAGACACTTAATAAACGCTGCCGATACGCTGGGGCAATAAGGTTCTAAAAGACGGAGCGACAAGGATGGTTGTATGTCATTGTGTGCTGTCGCGTGTGTTACCAGGCCTCCGTCACTCCATGTACTTGCGCGCTATAACTACCTACCGCCCGGCCGAGCGGTCTCGGGCCGACTGCGGACCTATTCCCCATTCCCTAAACGTGTTAGTAGAGTGGCGCAATACGCGAGAGAGAGAGATGCTGAATTTCACTTTATTATAACGGGGCTAGGGTTGCAATTTATATGAATTATGTCGCCTAGTGCAGCTTCTGTAGGGACTACTATTTGGTATTCTGTGGTGTTACCTAGTGGCGCGGCGTTCTAGAAGCCCGTCGATGCGGGCGAGGTGCGCGCGCAGGGCGGCCGACTTCTGCTCGTCCTTGCGCACGAGCACCAGCTTCAGCTTCGAGTATAAGTTCTCGATCAGCGACGCCACTTCTTTGTCCTGGAATTTACAATGTTAATATATAAATAACCTATATGTTCAAACATGGCGTGGGTGGAGGATGAGGATTACAGCTTCTTGTAATTGCTGGTGTTATGTTCGCGATGAGATTGTATGTTTCATGGTAACAAGACGTGTGCTACATGAGTGCGTGAGTGTGTGTGTGTGTGTGTGTGTTTGTGTGTCACCTGTACGAATAGGTTGTGTCCGCCGGGCACGGACTTCATGATGTGGCGCTCGATCTTCTCGTTCTCGAGTATGGCGAGGCCGTTGTCGATCAGTATGGGCGGGTGCGTCGCCTCGAAGTTGGTGCGGAAGTCTGGCGGCGGCTTTTGCATGTCCACTGTTGTCACCTGAAATGTACGGTTAAGAAAAAATACTTTTAGTTTATGTTTCAATTCCGCGCGCCGGAAGACGTAGTGTGGACAAGCCCTCCACGAGGTGGACCGACGATCTGGTGAGGGTCACGGGAAGCCGCTGGATGCGGGACCAGCAGGATCGATCATTGTGGGGGAGGCCTGTGTCCAGCAGTGGACGTCTTTCGGCTGAGATGATGATGATATTTCAAATAAAAAACATTGACCTAGAGCAGGAATTCGAGCCCGCAACTCCTAGGACACACGTTATCTGCAAAAAAAGTTATAAACTAAGAATATAATATGATTTTAAACAAATGGTATGATAAGATTGTATTTGATTTATTCAAATGTAATAATTGCGGTACGCCGGTTCAAATGGCTCATCATAAGTGTTAAAGAAATACGAGTATGTTCTAACTCAATTACAATGAGAAACAGAGACAGAAAAACAATACAAATATCAAACCTCTCCATTCATATTTATTTATACGTTCGCGCGCAATTTTTTATTTATTTATATATCAGAAGTCTCGAGGAATGCTTGTTCTGTTCATCCCATTCTGGATATGAATTGCGTCGGTATCGGAACGGAGGAATATTTATAATGTGATTGAACGAAACTTGAAAGAGAAATTACCTTTAAACTGATTGTTTTGAGTTCGGCTAAGAGGTAGAGGTCCATAAAATACTCCTGGCAGAACAGACATGCGCCCTTCCGTCGCCCGTCGATTGTCGACGCCTGAAAATAAACACAAAAAATAACGTTAATACATAACAAAATAAAAAGGGTTACAGAAACAAAATTGAAAGGCAGAACAAAACGCATCTGGTACAGGGGGCTATTAAAATAAGCTACAAATCACAAGTAGCTATAGTTAGTCTGAAAAGTTGACCATTAAAATTTTGCCATATCGACTACGCACGGTACCTACTTGTATTAGTAAATAGATTTATGTGACGCGGCCCATTGAATGAACGCATCAGAATTACAGAATTAAAAAAAAAAACATAAAATAGAAAATCAAGAAAGATTTTTAAGTACAACCAGTCCTACTGTAACTGTAAGAGATATGTCATAATCTAAAACTAGAATTCTTATTGTTTCATTTTCATGGAAAACATATTTATATTATACCTAAATAGTTAAACGTGTAAACAATATAGGGAAAACAACGAATTATTCGTTTCCACATATTATTATAGTATATACGGAAAATGATAACACATACCGTGGTCTACTGTGTCACAAATAGTGACGAAATAAAAAAAAACATAAGTCACAAAATTGAGTATAACGAAACGATTAAAATAAATAAAATTTTGATTTTAAAATTTCTAAAACATGACGAAATTATTCAGCATCCTTAAGTAAATGCTAATACAGGCAACCTTGACACGCCTTGAACTCGAGATAAGTAAATAATAAAATTAAATATTCGAAGGAAAAGTCAACAATATGTTAATAATAATACGATAGCAATGGCATGGCAATATATCACTGCATTCTGTGATATATTGCCGTTCGTCGGTTTCGTCCACATATAGGTCATTAATTTAAATAATTTTGCGAGCTAATCAGCTGAAGGTCATAAGTAATAAATAGGTCTTTATTTTTTAAGCTTCGATAAAAAAACCTACTACGCGGTTCCGCCGCCGCCGTCCCAAACACATCCTTTCCGAACGTGACGACGAAACCACTGATGCAGTAAAGCAGTCAAAGAATTTAGATTACACCTTACAGAATGCCCTTCCGGTAGCGAATACCCTTCAGGTAACAATCCCCGTAACCGCTGCCGCCGCCGACGGGGGCGCGGCCATAACCAAAGTCAAAATTGATAATCAGAGACGGAGCCTCTTAGGCGTCGTGATGGAGACACGATGTGTTTCCGTATCAAGCTAGGGCTAGGTCCGAGGCTCCCTCGAGACGCCCCTAGACGCGTATCACACTTTTAAATTGGAATACTTTTTAAGTCTGTACACAAGACATACTTCCGATAGTAAAAATGTCTCGAAACGATACTAATGTATAGTATACTAGTTTCAAAAAAGCTGTAAAAATTTGCTATATTATGTTTTTATTTAAAATTTCTAACTTCTATAGTCTAGTTTAACTAAAGTTTTGCAGACCTGCCTGAATCTCGCAGATAAAACTGATGATGATCCAATGGTTGTTTGTTTGTGCCATAAAGTAAGTAAGTGTCTATAAATCGTGTGCAACAAATGGAAAATCGTCATACGCTCGCCGTCAATCATTATATTTTCTTAATGGAAACCCAAGTCGTATATAAGTACCAACGCGGTACTAGTCAGTAGGGTTGCTTGCTAAGATAATAATTGCTTTTACATTTGAGACTTGCTTTTTGTTCATGTACAAATATAGCAAACAAAGAAAATAGAAGATATTAGAAAATGTGTTTTTAAATTTGAGTGATATACATACTACTAAATTTATGTAAAAAAATAGATATAGAGAGGGATGTATGTAATTCAAAATCGTTTAAACCATAAAGAACACCACCGGATGACCTAATCACATTGAACCACGAAGCTTTGAAATGGATTCAATTGATTTATAAAAACTCTGTATCTGCATCAATGTCAAACGATAAATAAATAAATAAATTTATTAAACTTATTAAACCATACAAAATTGTGTAAATAACTGTCATATTCTTAACGATAAATATCCTCGACGAAAGGGAAGGACAACGTTACACTGACATTTTGAGTGGTGTGGACGGTGATATGGCCGTTGAGCTGAGCATTACCACAGAATGCATTACAAAGGTCACAAGCAAACACGGACTTCTTGCTCACAAAATGTTCCCAGAGCAGTGAGGAGGCTCCTTAACGAGGACGAGTGGCAGCCCTAGAGAATAGGCACTGGCACACGAGATGGATTCTCGCATATTCATGAAGCATTGTTACATGACATCGCCTCGCTCATAACTACCACTACTTACTCACGTCCACAACTCTCATTTGAGACAAGGACAAGTGGCGATTTAACCACTAATATAATGCTAAATACCTAATACTAGTATATTATTGTGTCGTTGGAGAGCTAAGCTAATAGCAGAAATATTTCGAACACGTCGTTTTTCTAAGTCATCATAAGATATAACAAATATAAACAAACTTTTAATAAATCTGATAACTTTTGATAAAGGGAAATTTAAAATATTAAAAACACGAGTGTAAAATTGTAACAAAATACTGTGAGATGTCACACAACACGGGTTTATGGCGATTTACAAAAAAAACACATTAACTAGTAGAGCTCAAGAACCCTTTCCGGTAAGAATATCCTTCAGGTAACAATGCCCGTACCCGCCGGCGGAGGCGGGGCCAAAATCAAAACTAGCGTCGTCTCCTTCACGATGTTTTTCCGTATCAACGCGCTAGGCCGTGGTCCGAGGCACTCTCGAGCTGCCCCAAGACGCGTTGGTACTTTACTACTCTGGGGTAGAGCCACAGACGTAGAGCCTTCTGCTCCCCCGCAACCTTGTGAACCTTGATTGGTCTTACCTTTTCGACACAAGCATAGGTCAATTAAAAAAAGAGCTCATGAACTCTACACAATAGACTACTATTTGGTATTCTGTGACAATAGGATTAGGGTAACAGCATCTTGGGCAAACAAAATATGAACCGTGCAAGTATTCGATACAACAAGAAAAATAATGCAATTCCGATAATTTCCGATACAAAGTACAACATTATTAATTACCGCACTGTACAAGGAATTATTATCCACGTGATCCATTCTTTACACCCTTGTATGGGCATTAAGACATTACGTCTACATTATTTATTATATTCTGTAGTACAAGTTGGTGTAGTAAATTTCCTCTTGACTAGCTAGCAAGTTAGCGACACGAATTACTTCGGCTCGTTAGCCTGTTCGTTATGCTTGTACTGTACGGGCAACACCATTTACTTTCTTTCTTTCGTACCTTTCTACGAGTTCTTGTATGTCACTTGACCGCCGACTCCGTTTAGGAATGTTTTGACGCCTTTTAAGGTATTCTTTTTTTTAACGGTACGCAAGCTTGTTTGTTGTGCTCTGTTGGCGGTTTGAATTATTGACTGTTTTGCCAATTAGTGCCCTCCTCGCTTAAAAAGTTCAATAAAATATGAAAGTACATAATGGGTGGTCAAAGTAATAATTTTACAAAAAAAGACATAATTTTTCATTGTTAGGTATCTATCTATCACAAATGCGAAGGTAAAGATTTGGTTTATTTTAACGCTGAAGTTTTACCGCTGAAGTTTTACCGCTGCAAATAATATGACGACAATATTATGAAATATGACGTTTAATGGTACTATAGAAAAAAAATCGCTTAATGGCCGGAGAAAAACAAAAACAAACGAAACAATATATTTTGCCGTCTCTGCATAATACATATAACTATTGAAGACGTGAACAAACCCATAAAACAAAAATTTCGAAACGTCTACTTTCGAAAATCGGAAGCTATATATAACAAACGTTAGCATCAGATCGTGACACTCCTCGGCCCATCATCGCTAAACATGAGCATTGATAGTCGGGGAAAGCGAGCCAAGCCCTTTGACCCGCTTACGATTACTCATAGTCAACAAAGCCCTTTAATGCGTGCACAATAGGTATACAAAGGAATAAGGTATGTGTGAAAAATACGAATGCAATAATAATACGAACTGTACGGACGTTGAACTGGAAAACGGCTTTCAAATCAATTATTGTCTGCTACAACAGTCCGTTACTGGACTAAGGTTAAGAACTTTCTTTAGGAATATGATGACGTAATCCCCACGCTTGGTTGGGGATCGCAGTTGTTGTTGATAGATAATATAGGTGAACTAACTGACTAACCCTGGATATAATTTTAGTCGCAGACATATTTCTAGCAAGCAAGCAAGCCCTTTTAACTTCTTCAAAGATGCGCGCATTTTCCCCTTACTATAATAGGTTTTCCTTCATCGTAGACACAATTTATTGAAGTAAAGGTAGATTTATTGGCTCTTTCTTTCTGCACGCACAATAATATTTGTACACAAAGTCTAGAAAGTTTTACCTTTTAAATTATCTGGTAAATTCCCAATGATCTTTGTTATGAGTTCGTTCATTCTCACTCAATAAACCCTTCACCATTCAGACTAAACAACAGAGACGGAATAGCATAATAAAGTATGGTATTTATCTTTATATAATAGTTCAATCAGCTTTATGACGATGGAGAAAGTCCCCTTTGAGATGCCTAAGATGATTCATGATGTATTGGCATATTAGTTCAACAGCTATAGAAAATAGAGGAAAATATAATAGATCGTCTTAGGCACCGTGGTATGTTTAATAAACGGCCAAAAATCTTTTTTTTTGAGCCTAATCTTTAGCTTCAAATTATCTAGTTAAAGCTTGTTTGTTGTCGATTTTGCAGACCCGTAGTTCAATTAAAAATAAATTGCTCATGTTGTAAAATATTGATAGATGCCCTCCGTAGCTCAGAATTATTAAAAAACGCAATATATTTTTAAAAATAATCAACTACGATGTGCTATGTGTTGCCTAGTCGAATGAAAACAACAAAGTATACTGAATTGGAATTAGCACGTGTCTATTAAATTTACTAGTAAGGTGTCCAACCATCTGTCGATCGGCGGACAGGAACGCCTTTGTTACATACCTACTGATAGATAGCCAGGAGAGATTAGCAGCTGGAAATATAGTCATAATAAAAAGTGCACCTATTATGGCATTTTATAACAACCTTATAAATCGATAATCTCTTATCTATAAGTAGTGAAGGACAGGTTTTTATACTTCTGTTATTTTATTACTATACCTACTCCAACCAACCTTAATTTAATAAAACATTACGTATTTTACAGACATTTTAAATACACTAGAAAACCGTACAAAAAGACCATAGGAGTCAAAATACGACCATAACAGGCAGCCTTAGGGTACAGAAAATATCTCGGTCATCAGGTCATAAATTCGCTCGACCGGCAATAGGTTGGTCCATTTCCAAGCCGTATCATGAGCAGGCAGGCCCATCACATCACGATGTTAGATGTACACCGAAAGGCTCATCAAGATCCGGTCTTGTCATGATGTTTTCCGTATCAAAGCGCTAGGCAGTGGTCCTAGACTAGTCGCCCTTAGACGCACCGGTATATGACTTCTTTGAGGACCGGACAGCCTCCGTGGTGGAATGGTCAAAAGCTCGCCTGGCGTTACGGAGGTTCCGGGTTCGAATCCCGGTGGGAAACTTGTCGAACAAATATCACTTTGTAAGACTTTTCCCAGTTTGGTTAGGACATTGCAGGCTGAATCACCTGATAGTCCGAAAAGAAAGATTATTCAGTACTTCGGAAGGCACGTAATGCCGTTGGTCCCGGCTATGATCTACGGATATTGTCGATACAGGAGCCACGTCAAAAGCCTTAGGCGGCTCAATAATTCTGACACCAGGGTTTGTGAGGTGGGTTAACCTCGAAAACTCGAAACCCACACCAAGTCCGGTGGAGCATAATATATCGATTTTGCGACACAAGTGTTTTTTTTTAAAGAGGGTGGTTCTGTCGTTAGGAAATCTTTATCCAGATCCTGGAACAACTAAGATTGTTGAAGAGGTCTAGGTATCAGCTGAGATATGATGAATTCTAGATCACATAAGATGGGAACCACAAAGGCTAAAGTAAAGGAATAGATCACAATAATCATTAATAATAACATGGTGGGACATGGTTTTCCACTCCTTTGTTGATAAATATGTAGCCCGTTTGCAACAGAATCACTAGAATAGAAAACTGTCGGCAGGCAATGAAGCGTGACGCCACGTACTATGGCCAGCTGACCACAGTCGACATCAAGTAGGTATATTTTGCAATAAAGTTATTAACTGTGTGGACAATACGTTTAAAATACTTTAAAATCCAGATGGAATGAATCAAACCTACTGTTAGTCTCGCCTCGAAGACGTCACTAAAGCTACATGACCAAGGAATGGGCAGCAGCGTTCTAAACGTGTAAGAGCGTTTCCAAGAAAATATATCGGACATCAACAGTTGTGATCCTCAACTTGGCTGCTAAGAATAGCGGGTTGTTATGGAAGCACCTCTCTTTCAAAGAGACCTAGTCTTATCTAATCCAGCAATTGACGGTAAAACTGTACAGCATTTGTACGCAATATATTACCGAAAACTAGTTTATCTGTTATTAACACCATTATCTATTAACACAAATTAATTTTAATCAATTGAAACGACAAATCTTGATTTGCCACGAAATGTAGGACATTATAGTTAAAATGTGATTAAGGTTAATAAATTAAAAATTACGTAGCAGAAAAGCGTAATATTAAAAGTAATAGCGCAAAGTTAACAGGGCATGTCTTCACACACATAATTTTACGATGAATTACATAAAGAGACCTACTTTCCTTCCGTAGACACTAGATGAATCAAAAATATTTTTAAAAACGTACATTGCTATGAATAATTCATCAGTTTGATAGTAGTAATGAATTACCACCGTTACATAATTGTATATGAATAGGAAGTTTAATAACCGTATTAAAAGACCGACTATTTTAATCAGTACCAAAATGTAGAAATATAATTGCTTCTTAGGAATTGCGTTTTCTTTTCAACATGTTTACAAACTAGAACAAAAAAGGTACAAAATATTCGATAATTTTAGAGCAAATGAATGTTTGTAGAACGATTAGAGCTTATAACCAGCTTAGGTTATAAGATTATCCCGCGAAATACTAAGTTTATGGACCCGAAAATGTGCCTTTATACTGTCTAACCTCAAAAAAGCGATGAATTTTACATGTCATCGTTGAACTTGAAGACAATTTTACCTGTGACTTTACCTAAAACATATCTTCTGAAGCATACCCAAGTATGTAAATTTTGTCTAAAACATAATCATCTCAAAAAAACTACACGAGAAAGCTGTTTAATTACTTTCAATGTTCTCATCCTTCTTAACGATATCTACAACACTTACTAGCTACACTACTTGTCAACTTTTCATCTCACTTGCTTTGCTTCCTGTTTCAACTGGAGCTTCCATGTTGGGTGATATCACTTAGTAATTATCCCTCAGTAACCAGCGGTCACTTTCCCAGGTATAAAGTTGGACGTAGTAGCTTTTACTGATGCGGGTCGCTGACTCTACCCAGATAGCTACGAGCCGTTTTATCTCATATTTCCGATGCTTTGGAAAGCTGGTTGTATTTCTTTATAGGTCTAGATTCTAGAAATTTCCCACAGTATCATAATATAATAGAAAGGAAACTAGCCATCGACACAGAAGAAGAGAAGATAAAAGAAAGGAAGAGTTGAGTTTGTAAAATTCTAAGCCAGACCACTAAGCACTTAGCATTTATAAATCAATTACCTACTTAACTGTGGCGAATCTGTCAACTCACACGAAAGAGTAAACTAAAAACTTAATCAATGTAAATATTGCTCCTGCTTACATCTCACGGAAATCAGATGAAAAAGCACAGATATATTAAATAGTTTTTGCCAAAGCTAAAACGGAGATGCTTCGCGCTCACTCGGTCAATTAATTTGGCGAAGAGTTGAAAGACCTTCTTCACTGTAGGTAGGAGCACTGCATACTGCGCGACTTTCAACCGTAGCCGCAGACGACAAAATATGGTCCGTGGGTGCGCGCGCGCCGTGACGGATTAACGCCTTATTCGATCCGCCGCCTGTTGGCGAAAATGTTGCGAATTACACCGCGGGAGATGTACGCCCGCTTTCGATTTCACGAAACTGAAAGTGCCTATATGTTCGGCTGTGTCGTTGACTCCAATGTTTGTTTGCCACGCCTGGTTGGGCTCCGAGACATCCTATCGTGTCCGCAGATATGGCTGCTATGCAGCAATTTGGCATAGTGATTTATTATGTTTTCAGCCTGTCTTCATTACCGAGCGCCGCGCATCGCTGCATCACTCACGCGCATTCTGATATTTTTTCCTCCGTCCGTGATTTGTATGAGACGCTCGAGTAATGTTTTATTTATGTCCTGTCACTCGCAGATACTAACACATCTGGCTTTATGATCCTGAAAAACATTGGCATTCTGTCAATAGCGAACCTTAGGAAAGTCAATTCAAGGAATTATTGGTGTGCTCTTTAAAGTCAAAAACCTTTTTTCTTTGGTAAATCATACTAAATGCTTTAATCAAATCCACGATTTTCTTCAGGAGTGTGAATCTTTTTCTTCTTCAATAGGCCGATGAAGCTTAATATAAATATGTCGTATTATCAAGAGCATTCAGATGTATTAAAAAATTACCTATCTGGTGCATTGCATTATACAAACATTGATTTGTTAGATCAACACTACACAACCTTTAGTAGGTCAGATTGGCGATCGTCAGAGTCGAAAAGCGCCAGATGTTCAGACGGCCAGATTTGGAATAGGTCAAATTTTTATCTGGGTCGAAACATTAACATGAGTTTGAATGTTTGACCTTTAGATGAGCCGTAACAGTAATTTACATACATACTCACAAAAAGTATGATACCGGGTGTGAAAATGCGAGGATCTATCTTGCGAGGAAATATCTTGCAATATACTGTTATAATGTTAACATTCAAAACAGAGAGCTGCATTTATAACGAAATTCAAATTAATGGCGCTCTATAGATAACAAGAGCTTACAAAATATGAAGCGTAATGTATAAAGAAGTAAAAATGCAAGCTGTTGTCTAAACTCCAAAATTCGAATCAATTATGTTTATCTTCTTACAAGAGGATTGGTAAAAAAAGAAGAAAGTTATTAAATAAAAACATGCAATAAAAAAAGAACTATAATATGTGAGAGGTTGCGAGAGAATCGGTGAAAAAGGCGGGCTTTTTATAATTCCGAATTCAAATAGACATTAGTCATAGTAGTACCTACATCTAATAGTAAGTGGTCTGTTAGGTGTACTTAAAAATAGAATGGCACAGTAATATAATCAGCGGAAGTCATCTTATCGGAAGGAAGCCACTTGGTAGTGCACGTTGCGTGTTCCATACTTAAACCACATCACTCATCTTCATCTAGCACGATTTAAAATGGTTTAAAATGAAACTGCGACCAAGATTGCAAACGTGATATGCCACGACAAATCTGTAATTTCTTCTTGAGGAAGATAAAGTGGCAGCCTTTGTAGAGATGATACTTTAAACCGTGACTGTGATGACGTAACCAAATAGGTAACCAACCCTTTTTGCCTTTTAAAGGATAAAAGAGAGAAGTGGAAAATGTATAAAAACTTTGCTAACATCGTTATTCCGTCACATATTTATAGGTTAGATAGGTCTTACTTATTTAGTTGTCGTCGTCCTTATCAGCTTATTAAGGTCTCCACCGAGAGGCTCGAGTTGAACAGACCATATAATAATAATAATCGACCACGCTAGCCAAGTGCGGTTTGGTCAACTTTACATACAACCTTTGAATTTCTTCGCAGGTGTATGCAGGTTTCCTCACGATGTTTTCCTTCACCGTAAAATCGTCGAACAAATATGCATATGAATTCGAAAATCCAAAACCAAAACTGGTACGTGCTGAAGTTTGAACCCGCGCCTTCCTGATTGAAGACGGTGGTGGCGAGCCACTAGACGACGATGCTCTAACACAGTCCGGTGAAGCTTGATTTGTCGTACCTTTTCGACACAAGCATAGGTCAATTCAAAAAAAAAAAAAAAAAAAAAAAAAAAAAAAAAAAAAAAAAAGATGCTCTAACGACAACGTTAATCAAGATGAATAAATGACTTCCGCATTAGAAAAATAATTAACAGTTTTATAGTTATAGTAGTCGATACTCTTAATACTCTTAACTCTCGCTAGCTGCTGCCCAAAATAGGACCCTTCTAGATACGAGGCGAACTTTTCAACGAAGTGAAAGATTTATGTCGGTCACATTTTAAGGCAATTAAATTTAAAGTATTTGAAAATAAACTTCAACGGAGAAAAAATGTTTTAATATTATTTTTATGTTGCTTAAGGCATTTGTCAATAAAAAAATATAGAGTAATTTTATCCGCAATAACTTCGCGTGACGTGTCACTCAGCTTTTCCTAGGCGAATTGCCTATTATGTTGAGTGCCTGATTATAAAATTTTGTCAATATCCAAAAAGTATTGTGCGAGAAGATAATATTAGTAGTTTAAATATCTCGTCCGTGGTTTTAGACTAAACCTATTATATATTCTGTGACCAAACGAAAGCAGGTAAAATGTGGGTAAGTAATCAAAATTTATGTTCTGTTATAATAGTATACTCGTATTACATTATATTATATATAGTGTAGTACTTGTATGAAGTTTTTAGGTACACACTCAAACAAAGACAACAAAGCGTTTGTCGTTCGTTCACTACCGGCGGACATGAACTGTGCGTGCAAGCAAGCGCACCTCCCCCGTCCACTGTGTTGCACTTTTTGTGGATGAATGAATGTTGTCGGGTTTAGTTTATTTAATATTTATTTATTTTTAAGTACTTTTGCTTGGCTTGTTTATTAAATATAACATCAATAAGTTCACATTGACAGAACACACGTCACGTTATTACAAATGAACCCTACAATTTCCCCGTTTTTATTAGTTAGAATTCCGATCCAATCCCTTCATCTAAACTCCAAGTTATTTATAAAGTTCTAATCCCATCAAACCGGACATCAAGACAGTCATCATCACATAAAAATTGATACACGTATAGAAATAGCTCGAGCCAAGCCATATGGGGTGTTAGGAGCATTCTACTGGCCACTGCAGTTATTGATAGCATTCTTTAGCAGGAAGATTCCAGATAGAGCTATTGAAGATTCCTGCAAGGGCTCGACAGTTGTCATGGAGATTCCAGCTACTTATTAGGGACATTCTTCAGGCTGGAGACATAGCGATACGAAGTTGTTGATATTAGTTTAAAAATTCTTAACATAGTGATTTTATTTCGTGCGAAACTGATAATATTGGATGATGATGAGTTGATCTTCCTTTTCAAACTCATTCTTCAAGTTTCGGTGTTCGGCACTGTACGGATTTTGAATTGAGAGGTATCTTTAACTTAGTGACAGAACACTGGGTAATACTGGGGATACAGACAATATGATTTTATTCTTAATTGAATGGTGCGAAAAATGTAAAAAAATGCAAACGGGTGTTTTATTTTCTACACTAATTTGATAATTATTTTCACAAAGTGATATCACACCAGGTCAGTTAGGAAAAGCGCTATTTTCTATTACAGTGTGAGCATCAAGTGCATTCTATTCTAATTATTGAGCAACACAATAGTGATGCCAAAGTTTCGGTCTAGGAAAACATTTAAACGGATGAATAAAAGATACTGGTTTATTGCAATAGTGATGCAACTGCATGACACCGCTTATTCCAAGGTGTTAGCAATAATCCGACCTTTCGCCGCATCCACCGAGATAAATCGCCCGAATCGGAACCGAAACGATTCGTTTTGAACACTTTTGAAACATCTCAAAATTTTGGATGATTTTACGTAAGAGGTTTTAGTTTTAGGTCATCATCGCAGACTGCGTAATATTTTGTTTCATTTCAATTATTTATTATTATTATTTTTTAGTTCATTATCATTTATTCTTGTGCAATCTTTTGGATATGATATAAATTCCAATCGTTATTTTAATCGCAGATAATTTTCTGAAACTGTGCTGATTCAAATTTGAAATATTTTACAATAAAGAAAATATTTTCAGTTTGTTTGGGATCAGGTGTTACACCTCATTTGTTCCCATTTACTAAAATTGGTATAGTCGTTTTGGTGCGACAAAGACGAATAAAATTCACATAAATTAGGGAAAATCTAATCTACTGACCAATTGGGTATAACAAGGAAACTATATTATAAGTAATAGGTTTACTTGAACACATTTGTGTTGACCTTGATAACTTGCTCACTATGTTGTATGAGTAAGGTTTAATATTTAGCATGACGTAAGTACACATATTGAACTTATTCACCGGCCTTTTTTCCTTACACACACAATGACGAATCTTCTTTAAATTTCCTGCATCTTGGAGTCTCTAAATAATATGTTTTTAATAAAGGCTATAATCGTGCACTAACTTATTTTACATTCGTTGGTCCTATTCGCAATATAATCTATATAAAAAAATCGCAAAAATATTATGTACGGGCATCAATTCACAACGTTTGCACCGAATGGGATAATTCTTTTTTAACCGACTTCATGTTGTTGTCAGGACTAGGTTTGTATAGTGCCAATAGTGCTGGCCAAGAAGTCCCTAAAAAGGGACAGATGATGGTGATGATGCGTTTTCATTTTAGATCAGCAAGAGTAAACGAACAGGCATCTTCTGGGTGAGCGTGTTCCATTGTAGGTCGCGTCGTCGTTTTCCATCTCGTGAAATTATGGGCAATTGCGTGCCCAAAAATTAGAGTGGCTCTGTGAGAAGTAGACCTCAAGAGTAAAAAAAACCCTATTTATAATGAACTAAGTGGGATAATAATAACATTAAATTAAGTAATTTAAAATCCCCGCCGCTAACCGTTACTTGATCCTTTCAACAACAAGAAAAGAGCTGATAATCTTCAAATGGCTGAAGATATTTTCTTGGATCATAGCTAAGAACACTCTCGATTGCGACACCTTGCAAACAAATTTTGAGTTTAGAGACAAGATTTTTTCCCAAGCTTCGTTCATTCTCGCTCGGACAAATGAAAAAATATAAAATTCCACACTTTTATATTGCCTTTACGCTGATGTCAGTGAGCTAACATGTGATGATGATGACAATGACATCATGCCCCCAAGTTAAGACCCGAGTTGCAACTCCGCCCTTGAGGTTACATTTAATTGTGATGATCATAGTCATCAGGCTTGTAATTACGGTAACTTTTCAACGTTTTTATAAACGTGCACTTATTTTTATGTACAATATTTTTTTTAAATATGTTTCATAGCTTTCTGAAAATATTTTCTAGTGTGTCAGTTATCTTTTAGTGGGTCTTGTATCTAGCAGGGCAATGTAATGCCTAATCAATAATAAAATTGAAGAATAAGGAAGTGTCCTAAAAAATCTAATTAGTCGGTCAGTTAGATTACTAAAAAATAATGTACACGTTTTTTTTTTGTCTGGCAAACGAAAAATGCCGACGAAACAGCACTTTGAAAGTTTCAGTGACGACACGCCGCCATACAAATTGAACGGAAGTGACGTCATAGCACTCTTCTCCTACATTTTGAAGCGATATATCTTCGTCAAATTAGAAAAAAAAACGTGTTCAATTTTTTTTTCCGAAAATCGACGCGGTCACATTCGACTTGCAAGTATGCCTTCTTAATGCTTAGCCGGCTCATTGTGTAAGCTGCTTAGGGTTCACTTTAAATAAGGATAATATCATATACTTAGCGTTTTAACGTTACAAAGAGGATTAGTTAATTATTTCAAGTTCATGTGAAAGTAAGACCACCCTGTACACACGCACGTCAGCCTGTATTATACACGAACGCTCTTTTTTTTTCTCTAAGTAGTTTAACTGTGAAATAGAAAAGCAGAAGAGTACTTACATTTATTTCACGTAGTTTTCTAAGGGCTTGTGGACTCTTGCAGTGGGTTAGTATACATTGTGGGTCATAAAATTGTTCAAAAATTCTAATGACAGAATTTGTAAGGTAGGTCAATTCCGTCTCGAAAGATAGCCAAACAATATGTTAGACGCTTTGTCGTCCATTCTTTTCGTTTCAATCAGAAACCCACAATCTTATAAGAAAAACAGACCTATTTCAATCAAAGATTTATGTAAGTCCTACTAAATATCGGTACACTAGTCGCTGAAATCAAGTAATTAAAACTAAGCAAGCTAAGTGAAGGACAGTCAAAGTCATTGCCGAAGTACAAAATAAAATGTGTCGTTCCAATCATTGAACACTATAATACTCGTATGTGGCATGCATTTATTTACCAAATTCACGAGTTAGAAAACTACAACTAGCATCAATTTGCATTACACAAAGTTACCTATATCTGTTACGTCATCACATCAAGTCTAAACGGCATCATGGGAATGGTGGCTTTTCATCATCATTTCAGCCGAAAAATGTCCACTGCTGGACAAAGCGGGAAAACAGCAGGAAAGATGTAAACGAAGTCGCGGGATAGAAAGCTAGTAAAAAATATTACACGCATTGATAATAACACTAAAGAATTTAAGTGAAAGTAACTAACAAAATACAATTAAATCAATTAACATACTAGTAGGATAAAATAACTGTACCATGTAATTTTATATTGAATTAATATGAGCTTTATTTATGCGTGCGCCGCGCATGACAAAAACATCGCCGCGGGCGCAGAAGGCAATGCAACTGGCAGGGCCGGACTTAGCCTTCAAAGTAAAATAAAATTAAAATTGCTTGACTTTTTTACAGCTGCAGAAATGGGTAAATATGAGCTTAGGAATCTACAGATTTTACTTTCATTTTTGGTCATTTTTATGTATGTTGTTTTCACTGGCGAATTTTTCCAATTTTACATAATATTTATTTTTACATTAAGAAATTAATTATCATTTGTGTGTTTCGTCAGTGTCACTAACAATCAAGTACCTACATACTTAGATCTGGAGTAAAATTAAGTAAGTAAACCTCGAAACCCTAAAGCAAGAAAGACCATAATTTAGTTACAATTTAGTTTAGCAAGACGGGTTATCACGGCTTAAAATAGAACTATTCATTATGCATCCCCAACTACGGCGCTGGCAGCCCTCCAGAGCCGGCGGCGGCAGATCAACTGATGTGATTACAATTACGTCAACGGCACGTGTGTGAAAGTGAATGATTTATCGGGTGGCATTGCGCATTATATTGATTTGATTATTTAATTTGATCGTAAATTCACATTATTAAGAAATCAGGTTATAAGAATATTTATTTCTGAGTTGTCGACTTCCAGAAAACCCCTACAAGAAAAAAATATGATAACTTTTCATAAAGTTCACAATGCAAGCCAGAATCAAGCCAGCCAGCCATTTGTCAATACTAGAATTGCCTCTTATTCTGGCTTGCATTGTGAACTTTATGAAAAGTTATCATATTTTTTTCTTTACCACGCACAAAGTAAATATATGGTATATAGGGTTTTAAAATATGTAGGGGTTTTTTGAAGTTGACAACTCAGAAATAAAATGTTCTTGTAACCTGTTTTCTTCGTAACAATTTCTACTCGAATCCTACACTTTTTTCAAGTCTCGAAAGGCTCTGCATTCAACTCATGCGCACATTAACGTCGACACATCATGGAGCGATTAATTACGACCAAAGGAAATCCTAACTGAATGGCGTAAATTACAGCCTAGCGACAATCTAGACTGACTGTGTATAAAAGGTGTGACATATTTATCAAACAGGGTGGATTTGAGGTGACAAAGCAGCATCAACAACAGGTATTGGATCAACCTGCAGTTTTAGTAAGTGAATGTATAATTAATAATCTCCATATAAAACTACTAGCGACCCGGGAAATAGTTATTGTGGGTTATTGTGAGTTATACTTAAGTATATTATGCATGTATTATACATATAAACCGTCCTCTTGAATCACTCTATCTATTAAAAAAAAACGCATCAAAATCCGTTGCGTAGTTTTAAAGATTTAAAAATATATAGGGACAGAGAAAGCGACTTTGTTTTATACTATGTAGTGATAATATATTCTAAATGGGATATTGACTAGTATTTCTCATAACCTAATGGTTGCAGCAGTAATCTGCTGCAGGACTATGCTTTTCCCTCGGTCGAAAGCTGTTACTGCAAACCTCACCTCAGGCTTGGCAAATTAATTGAAGACTGCAGAGACGTAGCCATTTCCTGAATTTCTGATCACGTTCTTTTAGTCGCCGCATACGATACAAGACCTACATGAAAGAGTCGGGTCCAAATCTAAACCGGTCAACCGGTAAATATTGTACATAAGCCAGCACATGCGGTCGGACATTCGCACTACGAAATTCACCCCTACCGCTACGGAATACGGGCGCTCTCAAGGTCAACATGTCCAGGCACATGTGCTGGCTACTGAACATGCTTAAATTTTGTTATATTCTATCTTACACACACTCGGCCGGCGCGGACTTTTCCTACCAGAATTAAATTAAATTTAAATACCTATATATATTTACATACGTAACTAGCTGTGAATGTGATTCTAAAATACTGGTTGATAGCGTAAAGATAGCGTACCACAGATGGCGCTGTATAATGATTGGCAATTATCAGCGCCAGCGCCGCCGGACGGCTCTCTTATTCATTATTGCAAGTTAACATACAAGCTTTCCCGTAATATGCGGTTACCGTGTGCCAAAGAGTCGATGGCGATAAGATATAAAGGAGGAGGCTTCAGTTGTTATAGTTAGCATTTCTATTTCTTTTCTTTAAAAAATATAAAAAATTAATTTTCTAAAAATATAAAAAAAGTTAAAAATCGTTTTGATGAAATGAAAGGATTACCCCGGGATTCGTTTCGCGGCAATAATATTTAAAAACTATTTATATTTAAACCAAGCATAGGTAGCGTTTTGACTTTCATCTTGTAAAATAATTAAAATTATATGCGAATTTTACACAAAATATTTCTGATTACAAATTTTATATTTAATGTTAAACAAAACTAATTGCAAAACACTAAAATTTTAAATTATTTTCGAATTAACTGTTGGAATCACATTACCGAAGCGCATTATAACAGTTTGCAATAATTAACACAGACTAAACTAAAGCAATCTCCCATAATATCCCACTTTACGATCACTTTAGGAATTTTGCGCGAAAGTCTATTAATATGGTAATTAGAACACACGTTTAAAGGATTTTAACTTATAAAAATAAATATAAAAGGTTCCGTAGTTACTGAACCATAATCCTTCAGGGCGCAAAACTACAATACTGCGGGCTACTTTCCTACTTCTCGAATCCTACAAAGCGATTTAAATGTCATTCTAAACCTACCCCTCTAACATGTCCAGTCCACGCGTGACAAGCATAATTTTGTCGTGCGCATTCTCTTATCCTATTGGAGAATATTTCAATATGGCGGGCTTTTTGACAGTTAAATGCGCGACAGACTTTTGTCATAGCACTGCATGTTAAGGGGGCTGGAAACACAAATTTAAATTAGTTACATTACAGGTCGACCTAAAAAAAGCGTAAAAAGGCGGCGGCGGGCATAGATGACCTCATCACTGTCGCAACAGCATAATCCAATAGGAGACCAGAATCCTCTTCAGATAGAAATAACCGTACACCAAGGACCCAATGGAAAGCCAAGTCAACCCGTATAGGACTGCCAAACTAACTAAGATTGAAGACTGCCACAGAGTCCATTCATTTCTAAAAGTAATAAAGGACACTCGAAGAAAAAGAAAGTAATGGCATGGCGTACATTTACGAAGAATGTATTAATAGTTCCTGTTAACGATCGTTCGCATTTAAGGCGTTAATGACCCTATCAGTTGCAAATACCCCTTATTTATTAAGATTATGTGTCTCGATTACTTTACTGCCTAGCCTACTTGTAATTTTCACCTGCAGTCTTGCTCCTAATTTGTCTTGGTAATTGCAAGCCATGGTACTTTGTTTGGACACCGCTAAAATGGCCTTTCTGCAATTAATTTATTATGACTGCAGGTCATTAATTTATAGCCGAGTGAAGGTTAATTTATGAATTTCAACTCAAGTTGCATAACTTTTAAGACACGACAGAATAAATGTATGCAAGAACATATTAGGTGACCTCAAGGAATCGTGCACTTGGCAACCTCGCAGAATTTATATCCACAAGCCTGGCTGAACAGAAATAATACATTATTGAACTGCCGCCGCCGGAAGATAAGCACTTTCTGATCGGCAAAAATACGATAAAAAATTTCTGAATTTTCGTATAGGTTAGTTAGATAGACTAATCGGAGATCTGATACTGAAAATATTACTACCGCAACTTCGGCTTCAAATCAATATTTCTCTGATTCAGATTTGACAGAGTGCATAATTATAGCTCCTAAAATACTTTTATTAAAACGTTGCAAGATTTAAAAAATACTTGTATTGGCCACTGTGTTTTGTATGGAGTAATGTTATTCTGCACAAAATGGAACCACTTTGTGTACGCACAAAATTGCAGGACAGTTACTGCAACCGTACCGTACCTGCAGCCATATTTACGTGCACTTAAAAAAAAAAGTTAATAAGTAGATGCTTATCCCAGTGCATCTGTGGAAATACACTTAAGCGGTGACCTTGCATGAACGGGCTTGTTTGACGAGCACTCTCTACGCGAACAATTTCTACGTTTCCGAGAACGTCGCGATTGTCAATGTTGTCGTTTGCCATGCCACGCGAGTAATTAGAGTACCATTCATTGCTGTTATTATTGCACTTCTTCGTAATGAGCTGCATGCGGCGAATGGTAAAATGTAGCAAAATTAAATGCTTTGATTTGTCTAAGGTACTCTAATAGAACAGAATACAAGCAGGACGCAAAATTGGGAAAAACTGATGCTTATTCTTTATCTTTATTCCTTCAAGAAAAAAGAAATGGTAATGACTAGCAGACTGACAGGCAATGATGATGATAATTTATCTCTAGTCTCCTTTATCGTAAATGTTATCGCATGGCAGTAATTCACATACAGGCGTAATTCCAAAGATTTAAATTGACTTCTGAATTCAACCAATTTTTTTTCATCATCATCATCATTTCAGCCGAAAGACGTCCACTGCTGGACATTTTCATTCCCATTTTTTTTTCAATTCATAAATATTTCTAACCGGTTTTCCCACCTCACTGTTTCTAATCTAACCGTTTCTACCTAAGACTTATGAAAGTAGTCAAAGTATACAACCGACGTCCGCGCATGCGTCTCGTAGCGATCAGATCTGTCCACTGAACGTTTCATTATGACAGCTGAAGACAGCTGTCATAATCAGCTGATTGCAACACGTGATAGCGGTGAATATATTGTGGGAAAGTGTCGCGGCATAGAAGCGGCCTTTAATAGTTCAGGTATTTAACATGATTGCATCTCTAGTTTTTATCTAAATGTGTTGCCATCTGTGGTTTCTCGAATCAAATTATAAATACTCGTGACTTAATACGCAATTCAAGTTAGCCAGAAACATTTATTAATAAATGATCATCATCATGCGGCTTGTGAGGTTAAGACCCTGAAGTTTAGAGTCATTGAGGCACCAATGAATTCTATTCCAAGATGTTTCCGTTCTTGATCAAAAAAGCATTCGGGATCAACGGCTTATTTATTTTTTTCGCAACTCGTAATAATACGTTTGAACAATTAGGTGAACAGCTTGGCTGCCATTTCCAAGCTACCTAAAACCAAAACTTTGACTAAACTTAGCCTAGTTAAAGCATTTTTGAAGATAAATATTTTTTTCCGATTTAGTAGTAGTAGAGGAGCAGTATGCTTCTTGCGATAGAATAGGAGAATTTAGCCCAAATAAAAGGGCACAAATCAACAATCCGTATAGTGGAATACTCGAGTAGGCTGGATGGAGCTGGTTCAAACCGGTTGGAGGATGCGCTTGCGCCGCGAGATTGCGTCATATTTTACCTGCAACAACAACATTTCGCCGTTAGTACGCAATTTTGCATATAGAGTGGATTTTAACAGCTATCTCAAATGGGTTAAGGGATAAATTACTGATAATGTCATCTGAGATATGCCTGTCTTTTATTAACAAATGCGATGACATTCTCTAGATCTAGACCAAAAAACACAGATAAAGATTTTTTATCCTACTATTGGCAAAGACGGAATTTTGTCCATAGTTGACATTTAACAATAACATTTGGACCTTTTAAGGGGCATACTACGTTTATTTTATTTATTGTATAGTCTTGACATTTCGCCACAGTTGCAAGTATTACGATTGACGGAAATAATCGCATTGGACAAATTAAAATTTCTTAGAAATGTATTGATCATAGACCGGTACACTTTGTAGTGGCAATTATCATTTCAGCCGAAGAGATCTACTTCAGGACAAAGGCTTCCTCCAAGGATCCCCACAATCTGCATTCAGCTGTTGTTCCGACAATAACGACAGCCGGTCTTGGTTTGAGCAAAGATTATTAACATCTGAAATGACGTCATTATGTTTGAATTTTAATGTTATGCCGATTTAACGACCCCGTACGTAGCCTAGTTGGTAGTTAGCCTGCCTTCGAAGCACAAGACCCAGGGCAAACATTTGAGTTCTTGTGTCTACCTTATGTCTGGTTGATATTTATTGAAGTATATGCATTCGTCTACATATTTATGCATATCAGACACCTTACAGGCACAATAGCTACAGGCGCTGCCTAGTTTGAGGTTAGACGGCTGTGTGTCAGAGGTCCCGCAAAGTTTCTTTCTTTTTATTTTGCCATCAAAGCATCAAACTATGAACCCATAGTTTGATACTTGGCATAAGCGGACCGAATTAAAGACGATCATTGTGATATTTCTTTTTCTACTCGAAACAAAGCCCCCTTTTCAAGTCTTTTGTTTACGAATTTCTCAAAATTAGTAACACTTTCACTGCTACGGGTCGTTCAATTAGAGTTTTATTAACACCAATTAGAGCTTGGTCATCTATTAACTCCAACGCAATAATTACCGCTGTAAGAGCGCGCTTCACGAATACTTCGCCGGTACTTTCGCAAAGGAAACTCACGTAAACCTGTTATTCGCAACATCACATCTTTTCGGTATAAGATTTTATTGTAAATTTTTGCTCTCTATTAGTTTCCGTTTCACCGTAGCACATAAATGCCTTTGAGTTTTGTAAAATATTTTTACGCCTAATATTTTTACGCCTTACGGCTACGCCTGTTAACAGTACTCTATTTATACTACAATAGTGTTAGTTAGTGTACGTATGGTCTAAATATTTTGTTTTAATATTTTTTGTAGTGTATTGTGCTTTTTTCTATTATATTTAAATGAGATTATCCGAAGATTACTTCACATTATCCTACTTTTCGGATCGATGCAAAGCTCGTTAGATCCATCCACATTTGGTTACTCGAGATTTTAGACTGTATTATAAAGCTTTTTTTTTCTTCCCCTCCATTTTTAGGGTTCCGTACCTCAAAAGGAAAAAACGGAACCCTTATAGGATCACTTTGTTGTCCGTCTGTCCGTCTGTCAAGACCCTTTTTCTCAGGAACGCGTGGAGGTATGAAGCTGAAATTTATATCAATTACTCAGGTCTACTGTCCCTTGAAGCTGTGAAAAAATCAAACTTCTAAGCCAACGCAATCAAAAGATACAGCCGTTTATGCCGCAAATTTTCGACACTTGCAAGGGAATCAAAACCTACAGGGTGCTTCCCGTGAACTCAGAATCTTGAAATTTGGTACGAAGCAACGTCTTATAGCATAGATAAAGGAAAAATTACGAAATCCATAAATTTTTAGTTACATCACATAATATATATTTTTTTAATAATTTTAACCTTACTACCCATTTCCTCATAAACGCGTAGAGGTATTAAATTGAAATTCATACCAAATACTCAGGTCTATAATACCTTTAAGCTGTAACAAAATCAAACTTCTATGTCAACGCAATCAAAAGAAACAGCAATTTAAGCTGCATATTTTGAAACTCGCAAGTACTCGCAAGGGAATCAAAACCTAAAGGGTACTTCCAGTCGACCTAGAATCTTGAAATTTGGCATGAAGCAACGTTTTATAGCACACATAAAGGAAAAATTCCGAAAACCTTAAATTTTTAGTTACATTACAAAATATATATTTTTTAATAAATATAAACTTATTACTTTTTTCCTCATGAACGCGTAGAGCTATCAAGTTGAAATACTTACTTAGTACTTAGTTACTTAAACGATAAAGAGATCTTTGTCTTAAATTTATGCTCCTCCATCTTTCCCCATTGTAATGTTATGAATTTCATTTTGCAATAAGATTACCATAGTTATGACTCGATTGTCGTAATGAAAGAACTTTGTAAACCTTGCAGGTTTGTACGGAACCCTCGGTGCGCGAGTCCGACTCGCACTTGGCCGGTTTTTTGTAAACCATACTGGCTATCATGGTATTAAAAAAATAAACAGGTCACGGTCGTCTTTGAGAATGGATTTTAAAAAGAGAACGCAATTTTTTCGATATAAAACAATTTTGTCCTTATATCACAATGTATCAGAGATTCTTATAAATAGTTCGTTATCTTTTATAACACCCGTCTATGGTTAAAATGGCCGTGTCTAATATTGGCTTTCGAAAGCAATGAGGCGGTCGGCTGTACGCGTCCAAATTGTCACTTTCGCTCATTGTGGTTCAGACTTTGTGAGATAATTTCATTAGTTCGGTCAGTGGCCGAACTATGCGTGACTGTAAGGTTCATTACATACTGCGACTTTTTACACCGATGCAAATCGCATCGGTATAGAGATGAACAACGCACCTTTAGTATTAAGAAGACCTAAATAAAAAAGAAGACATCAAAAAAGACCTCCTTTTTTCTTAATTTACTACTGAAAAACTTCCCATTTAATTGATTTAATTATAAAGTGACACAATCAGTTTAAGTAGGCTTGTACTTAGTTAATGAATCACAAAAATTAAAACCATGTAGCGTCCTCTTAGCAACGTTATCTAGATGACAACATTATTGCGTGAGTCATCCGACTTTTATCAGCTTCACCACAGAAAATATAATACTAAGTAGTCTCCAGTCTTGTTTGGATGAAACCGTTACATGGCCGGGGAACTGAATGGTCGACCAAACGAGATGGATGACACTAGCAAAAAAGGTAGACAAAAACCACAGTAAAAACAGGGCTAAAAGTAAAACTAGGTAAGTAATAAAACCTAGAGTCAAAATAGATCATGACAGTGCGCAGTGACCAGTTATCGCTATAATAGTTTATCTACGGTTGTCGTGACGTCATCTCGTCTCCAACGTAAAAAATAATGTTGCCAAAAATTTCATTCGATTTGCCTAAAGAATTAATAAATCTCATTAAGAAATTAAATGCACATATGTGGATGATTGTCCATTTAGACGAATTTCGATGAAACGACAAGATGAATTCGAATGAAAATTTAGACAGACAGAAGAGGCATTAGATAATATTTTTTTAATTTATTTTTTTCCGGTGCTGTTCTCTTATACTTTTTTGTAAACACAACCAAAATTAAACAAGGCTTTATGGATCCCAAAATTAGGACTGTCTGAGTAACCGTTTGCTAAAAATACACTCCTCCATCTAAAGCGCAAATCTTATGCGCGATGACGTAAATTGTACCCAGAAAGTACGCGTCAGGTTCGCAGTCCGCACATGACATGACACAGTATGAGTGTGTCACGACTAGTAAGTTAGCACTTGCGAGAGGCGATAATGAGGAGGACCTTGCAGATGGTAGGAAATAAATAAATCTTGTGTCATAGTGAAGAAGGATAGACCGATAATTAAAAAAAAAAAACATTTGAATTTTGAACAAAAAAATGATAACAAATCGAGGAAAGGAACACATTGAACTAAATAACACAAACTCTCTCCTACGAATTCGGTTACGGGTTAAAAAAAAAGAGTAGGTAGTAATTTCTTTTTTTTAATCACAAGTTTTATTTATATTATTATACATTCGGAACATTGTTCACTTTTACAATCTAATCACCTAAACACTGATTATAAGTATGTATGTATTATATTAACAATATTCACGAAGTTAGTAAGCAATCACCTTATTTAAATATTCCTTTTTTTAATTTATGACCAAAAATACACACATACAAAATAGTTATCGCATATCGAATCTCCGATAAGGTATGGCAACAGTTATTAAGAATCGATAATCGGCCTTGAAGTTTTATCATCGATAGAGGCGTATTTCAGTTAGATATCAAAAAACAATTATTTTACTGATAAAATAAAAATAGTCGATTTATTTGTCAGTTAATCTGATATTTGAAGTGAAAACTTCTTTAGCGGCGTTGATGGGTGAAAACCATAGGTGAAAACCTTAGATTAGAGCAACGCGGGCCTAGTAGGAAGGCCCGCGTTGCTATAGGGCATAGGGCATAGGGTGAAAACTGTTAAATTCGCGTCGCGTGGCCAACGTGGCGTCGGGACACGATACCCACGTGGCGTCAGGACAAAGTCAAAGTAATATAATTTGTCATCTTTGTGTACGAAATATTGTATTCTACCACATAAATGATAGTACTTTTATACTGATAGGTAATTAAAGCAATTTGCGAATTGCAAAATTATTCCCTGACCATTCCAAAATATCAAAAATGCACATCGTCAATATTCAAGTTTTCACTTCTGTCGGCACTCCCGGAGTGCAACCCGTCGTTTTTTTTTTAATTGATATACGCTTGTGTTGGAAAAATCGACGTAAGTATAAAACTTAGCCCGGAAATACGATTCGATCATCAAATCAAAATAGTACGCCATGTGGAAATATGCGATAATAAAAAATATAAGTAGGTACGTTTGTAGAATCGCGTCGGATAAAGGCAGGCAAAGGACACAGTGACATAACACGTTCGAATTATATTGCGAAACACGTCTTATCGGTTAGAACCTAGTTATTTTCATACGGTATATATTTACAGGCATACAAGAGTTGTTGGTAAAGCAAATAATTTTACTACGTGTTAGGTTATTTAGACTGTATAATTGAACTTGGTGCGAGAGAGGTTATTTGGGGTCGGCCCCTTAGCCTAGTTGGTATTACGTCTGCCTTCGAAACACAGAGTCGCAATTTCAAGAATTCTGCAAACGCTCAGGGCAAACATTCGTGAGATGAGCACTTATGTTTGCCTTGTGTCTAGATGTTGTTTATTTTGTATATGTATAACTATCAGTTATCTGTAATAAAATATCTGTGTCTGTTGTAATTTTTGTCTCTTTACAACAAGGTTGTCTGGAATAGATCGCTTACAGTGATAAGACCGCCTTTGCGCATATTCTAGTTTTAAGATGATTGATGTGTTTCTTTATGTGTTTGCAATAAAGTGTAGCTTACTTAGTTACTTATCTGACACACAGTACAGGCTCTGCTATTTCGGGGTAGATGGCTGTGTGTGAGAAGTCCCTACATATTTATTTTACTAGCTTCCCGCCGCGGCTCCGCCCGTGTTAATAGTTTTTCCCGTGGGAATGAGGAATTTTCCCGCAGTAAAAGTTAGCATATATTCTTTCCGAAGGTCTATTCTATGTTTGTGCCAAGTTTCACCAAAATCGGTTCAGTAGTTTCGGAGCCCATTCAATTATTAAGAATATTTTAGGTATTTTTTTTACACCTTGAGTTACATTATTGAAGTAAGCATCCCTAATTTATTTTTTTAGCCTATATTACTCAGAGTGAATGTAGATTTCTAACGGTGAAAGAATTTTTGAAATCAGCACAGAGTTTTTGAGTTTATTCATTACAAACATACACACACACACACACACACAAAAATACAAATCTTTCCTCTTTATAATATTAGTATAGATTTTGTCAAATACATTGCCGCATGAACTAGGTAGGACAGATGGAGCTGGTCTGCACTCAAAGTACTATGTAGCGATAAGGATTACCTACTGCTTTGAGCTAGTATTATTGGCACAATTCGTACTGCGCTTGTTAGCCCGTGACCCGGGTAGCTAGGGATACAGAGGTTCGAGTCTTGTTGAGTTCAATGTTCCATTTTTCATTTTTGTTTTGATTTAAAAATCTATGAAATACAGATTTACTGACTGTACATTATTATAGGCAGACATTACTTCAAAACTTATTTTTTTGACAATCAAATTAAATTAATAACTTAAATAACAAATCAACAAAAAACTACAAATTTTATTCTAAGGCGACCAATTCTTATAATGATTGTAATACAAAATAAAAACAACATCAATCATCAAAATTGACCGTTTCCGTGTAAGACAAACTTATCTCACTTACGCCAAGTAGTTACTACGCTAGTATAACTTGTACCACTGTGCTAGTACGGTCAAGTGCAAAGTAAGTTGAACACGCGCACTGCGATTCTCTCCCTTAATCAACTGACATAGAAACGGAGTGTCCAAAATTGTGCTTAAAGCTTGGCGTGCTCGCGACTGCACTATTTATCTAGTTATATCGTTGTATGTTACTTGGAGATGGTCACAGGCCAGCTAACCAATTTAGCTGATTGGAACAATTAGTGGGGCGTCGTCGACCCGGCGGCGTCATTGACACTGGGATGGGGTTTGCACTCCTGGCTACTGGTAAATGTTTCAAATTAAGAATGTTATTATTTTTTTACTCTTACCGAATCAGCGTGTGCTTTTTCTAATTCATGATAGACTCGGGCCCTACGATAGGGCCGCATAGAAACCGGACAACAAAAAAACATGTTTCTAAATACATAATGTGTGCTTATCATTTACTTATGATTGTAATTTTTCAGAAACTGGTTTAATAAGACCTAATTACATATCACTATCTGATATACTACATTATCTATCCATCTATATAGATAATTAAATGACATTGGTATTTTAAATGTGAATTATTTTGTTTGTACGTCAAATTTTCAAACGAATACTACTCGGTGATGAAAACTTAAATAAATCTATTACTACAAACCAAATTAAACAAATAAACCCTAGTGTAACTATATTAAATCCCATAGATTGACATATTGGACTCACTCAGTAAGATAGACATAAGTCTTGTCGTTGACAATATCATCCAAAAGACGTCCACTGCTGGACAAACTGGGCTTCCCCAAGGATCTCCACGTTGTGTGACCCATATTGGGGGATATTGCCATAATCGCCACGCTTGGCATGCGGGTTGGCGATCAACAGTGTGGGCTAAAATACACAGAAGAACGCTGCTGCCCATCCTCTGGTAGCATCCCTCGGTCGCCTTCTACGACCCCCACGGGAAGATAGGACACTATTCTGTTCAATCTAGTTTCTTTTATCTATTTTTAATAACAATTACAGTTATTTATCTTCAATTTTATAGGACAGTTGTCACCGATACCAAGCTAGCACGCAACGGAGCGCGACGCGAATCGGAACTAGGCCCTAGAAACCACAACCGTTAGCAGAATATCGTCTATTTGGCGTTTAAAAGAAATGAAAATAAACAAACTGCAGAAAACGGCACTTTGAAGTAAAAAAGGTAGAAAATTGAATCGTCTCTCGGTGAAATCTGTATTGTAAAAACTGTCGGCCATCACGCCACGGAAATTTTATTAGCTGGACAGCAAACAGAATAGTCGTTGACTTTTGACATTATCGTCGTCTTGTTGGGTCATCATTGTCTTGTTATGCGAAAATCTATCGTTTACTTTAGATTTAAAATAAATCTCCTCGGTAATCTATAGCAAACGATAAATTTCTGCTCGTAGTAATCTACAGTCATTTCCAAATGAATTAAATATTTTGATTCGAAATGAACGTTTCGGAGACCCCTAAGAAACGCAAGCGGCTGACAAAGTTCCGTGAACACCCCACAATGGTCCGAATTGATGTTGCCTCTACTTGAACGGATTTAGCTCCAGTACAGTCGAATATTCCAAATTTTTCAGGCAGCAACATTTAAAAAAAAACTGCATTCAATGTGTTAAATAAATGTGTCGAATCACAGAGTTGCGCCACTTAACATGATGATAACATTAGTTGCACCAAAACACGAATATGTCATTCATGACACGATAAAAGCCAGACAGCGCGGTATTGCACAAGAGCCGATTGTAAAAACTGCACAGCTCGTGAACCATTAACCCTGTGAACGGAGCACAAAGGAAGCGCACGCGCAACTGTAACTCAGTAGTTGAGATTGAGCATTCGGGGTTAGTGAGGCGTGTTACGTGATGGGATTTTGGTGAAATAAAGGCCGAATTGACTACTGGCAAAAAAAACTTTATTTTGTAATTGTCTTCACAGTAAACTGGGTTAGTGGGGCGAAGTCTTCAGGACTAGTAAACTATCTGATCTGCACTTTCCATGTTGTTGTTTGCTAGATAAATGTAGAATTTTACGTTCTCATACTCATTATTCATTTATTGATAAAATAAAAATCTCGGGATTCTTCGTTTTATTAGGACGGACGGGGGATTCTATAAGGGACTTTTTATAGCTTTAAGTTTCTGTAATATTTAAATACTTTTGGTTAAATGTAGATTAGATTACGAATTTACGGAAACACCAATAAGTCCATATAAACATAAAAGCAAAAAGGCATAACAGGTCTTCACTTTAAGAACGTTACAAATTCCCGAATAGGTATATAACTATGCATATTGGTAATAGATAGACGTCCAACTTGGATGTGATATAGACTTGTGCGCATTTCTTTGCCCGCGATAATATGCGATAACGAGATAACACCTATCTTTGGCAAACAGTCCGGTTTGCATACATCCTGAATGATATCTATTTTACATAAAGTATGACCTAAAATGTAAACATTATTTGGATGTTTGTTTCTTCACACGTTAAAACGAATAGATTTAAATGTTTAGAAAGAAGATAGTTTGTCTGTAAGAGCATTAAGGCGGCTTTTGAAAGCGGTAAAATGCTTAAATCTTAATTCCACTGGAAACCATTTCAAAAATTGCAACTTACTGCTGCTGTTGATTCTTTAGTCTCCTCGAAACAGGGCCTGAATATATTTATTCTATTAAACATAATTATATTCCTAAAAGACAAAAACGTCACAAAGTAACCTGAACACAAGGAAATTGCCTGCAAAGAAATTCAAAGGTGAAAAATGTATCAACTTATTCTCCCCGTATAAAGTCTACTGAAAGCTCTATTTGCCAAAATTCAGGATAGGCTCAGAGGCTTCTAAGCGGGGACATAATAGGAACTAAGACTATACACAAATTACCACATGTTCTTGTATATGCAAACTACCTTATCAAGTAGGTACTGTGTAAGCGTTATCATATCGCCTGGTTTTATCTTTTATCGCTGTGCGTGATGCAACGGACCTCTATGAATGTTGAAAGCTGTTTGTCATACTATGAAAATGATTTTCCCGAAGGTAAATAGTCTATGCGACTCTCAAGCGCTTTAGTCTCTAAAAAAAAATCACATGAATCAGTTTTCAAAAGTTTTTGTTGAACAAATAAACACATTTATTTGTTTGAAATATTTTAAAATAGTTGCTGTTGCGAACCACAACAATTTATTATTTTTAGAATTTCATTACATTAGCAGAAACCAGTTCAAACATAACAATTTTGATTCAGGATCCAACAAAATTTAATATGAAGGAAAAATAATGGATTTTTAATTCTTATTTAATTAAAATAAACCAATATCAATACTGGAAATGTCCGTAAACACTACCATCTATAAAATGTTAATAAAGAATCTGGTGATTCTAAATATGGGAGCTCAACTGGAGTCCTATTTTCAAGATGGACCAGGATCCGGTTTGCGATGAGTCACGACGAACTAGCTACGACCTCCGCTTTGTTCGTGTAGAAATATTCTAGTTATTACGCACTTAAAAATAGTCCGGTTCGCTCCAGTACTAAATGAAAAAATTCTATCTGTCATTCCTGTAAATGGCAACGACTCATACCGTTGGATTCGTCTTGGTGTCCTGTACGTGGAATAGCGGTCGTCAAGTTCTAAAGTGGTGGAGGGAGGAGGGGAGGGGTAATCAAAGTTGGCGAATTTGTACTTTTGTTTTTACACTGTAATTTGAAAACTAGTGGACCGATTTCTTTGTTACTGGTATTATTTGAAAGTGTATAATATTACCTAAAAGACGTTCTTATAGATCGAATACGCCAATTCAGCGGTTACCGCGCAATAATACGAAACATTGAAAAAAGAAATTGTGTATAAATAATATCACAGATTACGCTAAATCTATAACGTTTTCGTGGAAACAATGTTGACTACTTTAATTCTAAAACAAATTACCTAATCAAAAAGGTAACAATAATTACTATATGATTTATGGTGCCTGAGCTAGAGCTAATTTACGAAACATAGTCGTAGGATCACTGTACTACGAGTACGCAAATATAAGTAAATGAATGAGAAGAGATGGGTAAGTAATCACCATATTACTTTAATTATATATTTCAAGCTTACATTTTTCAAATAATACCTTGAAAAAAGACTTTACGTCGAAATAAAGAGGATAATTTTTTTTTGTTTTTCACTCTTAGTAGTTTTGAATTTGCCTGTAGCATCTGACCCAAGGTACGTGACAAGATAAAACTTTTGTCAGGGGTAGATATTAGTAATACCTACCCATGATAAAAAAATAAAAGAAATCTACGTCGAAATAACCCGGGAAACATTTTTTTAGGTTTTCACTATAGTATTTTTGACTTTCCCTGTAGCATCTGACCCAAGGTACCTGACGAGATTAAACTTACGTCAGGTGATAGATTTTAGTAATCCCTTTCCATGATAAAAAATTAAATGAAATTTACGTCGAAATGACACGGAAAACAATGTTTTAGTTTCCACTATAGTTGTTTTAACTTTGCCTGTAGCACCTGACTCAAGGTACCTGACGGGATAAAACCTACATCAGAAGATAGATATCTGTAACACCTACCTATGACAAAGAAATAAAATAAATTTACGTCGAAATAACGCGGAAAACAATCTTTTAGCTTTTCACTATAGTAGTTTTGACTTTGCCTGTAGCACCTGACCCGAGGTACCTGACAGAATAAAAACTATGTCAGGGGATAAATATTGGTAATATCTAACCATGATAAAAAAATTAAAGAAATTAACGTCGAAATACCGCGGAAAACATTTTTTTAGTTTTCACTATAGTAGTTTTTAATTTGCCTGTAGCCCCTGGCCTAAGGTTCCTGACAGGATAAAAACTATGCCAGGGGATATATATTGGTAATATCTACCCATGATATAAAAATAAAAGAAATTTAGGTCGAAAAAAAATAAAAAAAATAATTATGTTTATTTTAGACAATTCAGTACATACAATTACATGTTAGTACAGTTTAATTTGTAACAATTAACGCGGAAAACAATTTTTTATTGCGTACTCGTAGTATATTGACCTGCGACTACGTTTAGTTAATTAACTCTAGCTCAGGCACCATAAATCCTATAGTAATTATTGTTACCTTTTTGATTAGGTAATTTGTTGTAGAATTAAAGTAAGCAACATTTTTATCACAAAAACTTTATAGATTTAGCGTAATCTGTGATATTATTTAAACACAATTATTTTTTATTATGTTTCGTATTATTACGCGGTAACCACTGCATTGACGTATTCGATGTATATGAACGTGTTGTAAATAATGTTATACCCGTTCAAATAATACTAATAATAAAGAAATCGGTCCACTAGTTTTCAAATTACAACGTAAAATCCAGCGATCTTTGATTACCCCCCCCCTCATCCCTCCACCACTTTAGCACTTGACGACCGACAGTTTCACGTTCAGGACATCAAGACGAATCCAACGGTAGGAGTCGTTGCCATTTACAGGAGTGACAGATGAAACTCAAGTTCTAGAGCACTTTTGGTCTAAAATGAACCGGACTAAAAAGGCTATACTCTTTTTTAAGCTTCCAAGAACGAAAAGGGACAGAATTGTCAATTTCAATAAAAGAACGTCAATTTAGCCCGTCGATCGAACTAGTTTAGGGTGCATAAAGGTCTGACTGAAAATTACGCCTCAAACAAAATGCAACTGCGCCCTTATTTTAAATATCATTCACTGATAATAAATATATTAATCCATTTCCCGTCCTTTTTTATTTCCGTATGAACGCGAAAAAGATCACGACTTAAAGGAGACGTAAAAAGTGGTTTTTTATTCGGGCAAAAATTGAACGGCTATGTAGTATACCTACTTAGAAAGCTTATGTAAGTGGGTTTCAGGATAACTAATCAAATTATTTTATCAATGCTCCGTTTTCGTAAATATTGCAAACTTATTCAAGCTATAAAGTTCTAATGAAACGAACGATCAATGAATTTCCAAGAGCTATTATTCTAATATTATCTTTTTGTATTAAAATCTTACAGCCAAGTATAACATTATTTTTATTTGTAGTCATTTTTTTTGCAGTAATTAATGAAAATAATTATTGAAGAACTTGAGGCCTTTTCGTTTCATTTTTAGAGAAAGTAAACTAGAAAAAAAAATGGAATGTCAACGTGATAGATGACAGGATTGACAAGTATTCAACTGACAGTCAGAAAAATAACCTTAAAACTTATGCTAATGCAAAATAATCACGTAAAAATATCTAGAAATGGTATTCCAATAGGCATGGTATTTTTTTTGTTTGAGGCACTAGTTTTTATTTAGTCACCTATTTCACTGGCGACGAAGACAAAAGACGAAAGGGACGCAGTTATGCGTTAGAGAGAGATACAAATACACCGCGCTTACTCTTGCGCATAACTGCGTCCCTTACGCTTTAGACTTTTGTTTGACTACCGTAAAATACCTGCCTTAATATCATATAACGTTTTTAATTATTATCTGTTTTGTACGCGTTTAGTTTCTCTACCTTGAAAATAAACTTGACAGTTGACACTGGCGCAAAGTAACACTAGCGCCAAAATCAGAAAAAAAGAAAAAATATCGATTAAATCTTAATAAAAATTAAGAAAGAGACAATAGATCATTTTTATACTATGCGCTATCTCTTTCTTAAAAAGCATTCACAGCAACTACGCAACGAAAAATTGGTTTGAAAGGATTGCCAGAGGTATAATTGTATTGCCAGATCTTAGGTTTATTTTTCTACCAACCAATATTCGAATCAATTTATAAAAAAAACGGAGCTTTCTTTATTTTTTTTCAAGTGATCCTGATAATCGTAATAATATACCCTTTTACCCTATATGCGTAGAATACCCGTTCAATTTTTGAAATAATTAAAAACCACCTCCCATACAAAATTTTACATCTCCTTTAAGTTCATAAAGCTAGGTAGGTATGTCATCAACTTTCAATGTGACAGATCGTAACAAAAATAATAACAATATCATTGTCAGTTAATCTGTCAAGGATCAGATACGGATGAGTGAACTCATTAAAATTATCATACCTAATTACCATCTGGTCCGGTTAGAGATAAGCAAGTAGTTGGTGAAAAATTAATGTTTGAGGCGATTACGGAAGTTCAAGTTCCAGGTTCGAATCCCGGTGAGGTATTCGTCAAACAATTATCCCTTGTGAGACTTTTCCAAATTGTGTCTGGATGGACATTGCAGGTCGAGCCACCCGAAGGTGATTCCGTGCTTCGGAAGGCACGTAAACCTGTTAGTTCTGGCAACTATCTACGGATGTAGACGTTACATGAGCCATGTCAAAAGCCTCAATAATTTTGACACCAGGTTTTGTGAGCTAGGTTAACCTCAAAACCCACAAGACCAGCAAGCAAGTAACAATAATCTATAACCAGTAAAAAAAAAACAATTATAGCTTCACAAAAAGTTATTCTATATTCACTGGCTTTGCTCTAAAACTTAAAATTATTATCAATAATAATACATAGTTTAAAAACTAAAAAACACGCTTCCTGTCCGCCATCTTGGACGTCCGCCATATTGGGTTTAAGTCACGTGACTTTTTTTTCGTATTCCTGACAGCAAACCCTTTCATTTGATACCCATATCATGGGGGTGGATTTCAAACAACCAGTTCGCCATCTTAGGGAGGCCGCCATATTGGATTTGTAATAACGTTTCTTAGCTAGTCATGTATTGTCATCAGAACTCAGAGCGTGTGCAAAATTTCATCCTAATCGAAGACCGGGAAGTGGGTCAAATTAAGATTCCAAGATTTTCTTACATACATAGTTACTTACAAGTGAAGCTAATATAAAGCTTGTAAAAATAAAATTATATTCATCATCGATATAATTCTAGCGGTGTTGTATGTAAAGGGGCTATTATATATTGCGATACATCGCATTCAATATTCAGACTATTCAATATTTAGACACGTGTAATACGATTTAGCAAGGGTAGCCTGGGATTCAACCGTGCTAAATGACCTTGACTGAATTAGCATGCGATACATCGCACCCTGTAATAAGACTTAGCACGCTTAGACCGTTCAGTCCGCGCTCGGCAGCCGCAGAGCAAGGTCGTGCGTAGCAGCGCCTTGCATACACAAGTGCGTATGCAAATGAAATACCTAAGTATATAAAGATCGAACAAAATAATAAAAACATTTTATGTTATTTAAATCAATATTTAATCACAAAATGTTTCTATACCGTGGATGAATTTATGAACAACACAATACATTTTTTAAATTGACGAAATTTTTAGTATTGTATTAAAATAACATTTTGGAAATATATAAAATGCAATACAAATATATGTAATATTGAGTATTGAAAAGGAAGTTCTTTTAGTATTTTTTGATTCCGTGACATGCCATATTTATTTTTTGGGGCTTGGGCCGATTTCCTGGGTCTTCGTAAGTTTTCACATGACTCACGACAGACAACCGTCATCGACGCCGGACGCCTTGCAAATGAGTTAGCATGCGATATTTAGCACGCGATATTTAGCATGTAATAGGAAGGTTGTCTAATTCAATATTCAGACAGTCTGAATGTGGTCTGAATATTGAATCTAAATATCGTATAATGAAATATGCCTTTAACCTAGCATTGAATCAATCGCCATTCTGTGCTGTGGTTATACTACAATATCGATTACGAAACTGTCTATAATGAATATAACAAAAGAAGTTCAACCAAGAACCTTCAATTACTTATTATTTTTCGAGTTAGGGTGAATTTCCAATCAATGGTATACTGCAGTGCAGCATTAGGGCGGTTACGCACTACATCCGATTCCGTTCCGAATTCGAGAACGTCTATACAAAAATTGGTTTCGTCCGACACAGTGGGCGCTAAAATATCTAAATTTAAGTTGTTGGTCTCTTTCATTCACATGGGAATCGAAAAAGATGGGAGATGAATGAATTTAATTTTGAATGAATGATATTTAAAATAAGCAGCGCAAGCTGTCAAATTCAGCTTAATTAAGTCGGTATGTTTTTAAATTCCTGCTAAATTACGCGTAAAATCGACGTGTCTAAATGTAGGTTGGCAATCACCTGGCCAGACAGCTCTTAAGAACGTGAATGGGACACATGGTTCTTAAATTTAAGTTAGAGCGTAATATGTAGAATCGGGCCCAGTTTTTATGGTCGTTCTTGGATTCGTAACGGAATCTGACGTAGTGCATAAGCGCTCTTAGTTTGAATTACCACTCATTGATAGGTGGACTGCAGACACTGCAGTACAGCATTGCGATTCGCTTTAAAAATACCAAAAATGTTCTTGCATTAGGTTTCACACACAAAACAGCAAAGAATGTTCCTTAGCTCCATCCGTGCTTATTCATCCTAGCCAGGATTCGAACCTATAATTTGTGGACATGTGTACCACAAACTAACTAACTGACCGAGTATCATCGCTGACTACGCTGCGTTTGTTACTCTTTCAATGGAAATTGACCCTTAAGCGGATACCATAATTATATTATCGAGATGAATAACTAGTAAAAAAACTGTTACGAGTACTCGCGATAAATTGTACGTTTGATTGTAAAATTGCTTTCATTCTAAGAAACAATGAGCGGTTCTGGGCGGGGCCGAATGATCACGCAACTTTTTAATTAAGACCTGCCTGCCTGGTAGAGGAGTATACTATACCATTACCTATCTATTGATATTTTCTGACATCGAATAAAGTTTTCTAGTGCAATTTTCGATACTTCAGATAGAATGGGTTCAGAAATAACAGACTTAGTATCTCTAGCGCCTATAGTCATCCTTGTTTAAAACTATTTTTATTAAATCTCTAATTTCATCGTTTTTAGGGTTCCGTAGCCAAATGGCAAAAAACGGAACCCTTATAGATTCGTCATGTCTGTCTGTCTGTCTGTCCGTCCGTATGTCACAGCCACTTTATTCCGAAACTATAATACCTATAGTCCTATACTGTTGAAACTTGGTAAGTAGATGTATTCTGTGAACCGCATTAAGATTTTCTTATAAAAATAGAAAAAAAAAACAATAAATTTAGGGGGTCCCAATACATAGAACTGAAACTCAAAAAAATGTTTTCTGTTGATAGGTCTTCTGTGAGTATCTATGGATAGGTCTTCAAAAATGATATTTAGGTTCCTAATAACATTTTTTTCTAAACTGAATAGTTTGCGCGAGAGACGCTTCCAAAGTGGAAAAATGTGTGTGTCCCCCCCTCTAACTTCTAAAATAAGAGAATGATAAAACTAAAAAAAAAATATGATGTGCATTAACATGAAAACTTCCAACGAAAATTGGTTTGAACGAGATCTAGTAAGTAGTTTTTTTTAATACGTCATAAATCGTAAACCTCAATTTACCTTTCACTATTATTAAAACATCGATCATAGTCACAACGAACTACAAAAACTTTTATATTATGTTACTGGCTGCCAGTGGCGTGCCTAGGGTCTAACGACTGGGCAAGCCCAGATAAAATGATGTAGATTTTTTACCTTATATTTTTGTTTTTCTTCATAAGCCTCTTCCTTTTTCATATGAGATCAGCTGGCGATGACTTTTGACGAGTTATTCAAAGCGCACTGAAGGCATGATGTCAAATTATGGGACTTACTTGTCTGTGAAATGCACAAATCTGGTGTCGGTTTTGGCGAAGAAATTATTTTCTTTTTATCGGCAAAGTTAAGTGATTTTGCCTTTCCTCCGCTTAATAAAACACTCACACAGTTCGTGTTATTACAGGGAACTGTATCGACACTCATTTTAGTGAAATCCAAGTTGTAACACAAAAAATATAAAAACTGCACTAATTTCACTCACCCGCACAACAACAACTAAAGAAAACTCGTCAAATGTCAATTACCATTATGAATGATGAGGATGATGAGCCTAGCCAGTCATAGCCAGTGATTACTTGCTCAGTGAGCCTAGCCTAGGTTCATGGCGCCAGTTTATTCGCATTTCGCACGAATTTCACACTGCAGCATGCCCGGCTTCTTTCTCATACAAAATCTGCTATGCGCGTGTGTGTGTCTGCTATGTTGGCTACGCACACATAGCCAATTTTTCTATACATTTGAGCGTAGAAAAGAGACGCGCAACGCAAGCCAAATATGAAGCCCATGCGTGCAAGCGAGACAGCAATGATGTTATTTCATGTTATGCGGCGCAATGAAGGCGCGAGTACATTGCTTGTTTTGACATAATGCAGAACTAGCGACACTATACCAACACATCGATGTATGGATAGACGGATTTGTCGCTCGGACGGATGTTTTCATGTTTCAATAGACGGGCGGCGGCGGCGGCGCGGCGGCGCGAAGTTTTGGCGGCGAGGGGCGTTTTTAAATTGTGGGAAATTTATAGGTACGTTAGGACCTAGGGTCTAGGGCATGCCGGGCTTATTGGCTTGTATGAAGATCCCGCCACTGCTGGCTGCTATGGAACCCTTCATGGGCGATTCCGACTCGCACTTGGCCGCTTTTTTTTTTAATCTTAAATTAAAATAAAAACGCGCTCTCAGAATCTATCACAAAGTTTGAAACATTTATTAGAAACGAAAGAAGACCTCATTCGCTTCAAAAGAACAGTTCTAATTTAAGATTGTTGAATTTCTAATTAGTTACGATTTAGCACCGAATAATTTAGCAGGACTACGTAACGGAATCAGAGCTTAGCATAAAAATCTAGGTTTTAAAAGATTGTCACCGGTAAAGTAGAATATATTTTCTTTAACCAAAAATGTAAACTCCTCGCCATACTGCAGAATATCAAAAGAATTATTTTCATATAACGATAACTACAATAGAAATCAAGTACTTACTAAGTTGTTTAGAGCTACTTGTAATCTTAAGTATATTTTTTAAGTGACAAGGATCCCATCAGTTCATTTCAACAATAAAGCCTCGGTCACACACATGCGAATTGGCACTCGCAGCGAGAACTCGCTCAGTGTGACAGAGCTATTCGCTGCGAATTCCATACTGACCGTCTTCATTTTTAGTCGTAGCGAATGCATTCGCTAAATGTGACCGAAGCTTTAGTCACTTGACATTTATTTTGTCGGTCAATGTTTTGACACCTGTCAGTCAATATTTTGACATCTATTATTACGGGGTGTGACATTCGCGCCCTTTCGTGCCTATGACATTCCTCATTAAAGCTATTTATAAAATGACAACATTAAATTAGAACATGCTGTTTCCGCTGTTCGCAGCACCTTCTTTCTGTTCTGACCTTTACATCAATTACACCATATAATTTAAACTACGCCTAGCTTAGCTAACGCTTGTCATTTGAATGGCCAGTATTTACATAGTGGCTTCATCGTGATAAATGAAAGAATATTAATGAGGATAAAAATAAGACACGATAAATAGGTTTATGGTTATAGGCAGAGAAAAAACAACTGAAAGAGTAGACAGTAAAGTAAGGTAGTAAATAATTATGAAAAAGTCAAGACAATTCAAGTAGGTTAGTGGAAAGGGTCGCTATGATCTAAAATGGTCTGAAAGAAATCGAAACACTATAAAAACTCGATATTGAAAATCATACTGCACGAAAAAAGGTTGTGTATGAAGTTGACCAACCCGCACTGAGCCAGCGTTAGTTAACTAAAGGCTTTTCAACCTGATTTCAACCAGTCTAGTCCTTGGTATTTATTAGCTATGACGTCGTAAAATTATTTTTAAAGTTTTACTTCGAATAAAAACATTTTGATTTAATTTGATGCAATGGAAGGCTCGACCCCTCGGTGGGGACATAATACATAATAATGGGCTGTTAATGATACGAAAACTCAACTGAACAAATCCGCCATATTTATAATTCACTTGGTATAATTTTCTCATACACGAGTTTATCTATGGTGCGTATCATGTCAAATTCGCTGGGAGCCGTTAACGGACAAGACAGCTGCGCAAGAGTTGCCATATGTTCAGCCCTCGAGAGCTAAACGAATTATACGATACACAAATATGCTTGTAATTTTGCAGGCTAGGTAATGAAGTACCGGCTTTAGGCTAAAAGGTGTTTAAATAGGATGCGGCGATGTGAAATATAAATGGTTTATTGAAATTGTTGTTATGAAGTATTTTTTTGTGAAAAGTGTAAAATGATCTTTATAAATTTAATTGAAAAATTAAAATAATATGACGACATATTTTAAAGTTTGATAAAAAGGTGTGTCAAGCGTTAATAATGATGACAAAACTTAAAAAAAACTGTATAAGAATATAGTGTATTTTTTTAATGTTGTTTTTTTAATCAAAAGTTTATTTATTTCAAATTCAATTACACTTAAATTCATACATGTCAAAGAAAAGTCAAAATAAAACAACACAAAAAATAAAAGTCAAACAAAATATTGGCACTGTATGTCATTTACGGGTTCTAAAGATCGATAGACCTCATTATCCATGGTGTCAGAATTATTGGCACCATCAAAATTAATGCAAAGCATATACAAGGCACTCAGCTTCCAAGTACAGTAGCCAGCACATGCAGCTGGGCATGTTGACTGGTAGAGGTGAATTTCTTAGTGTGAATGTCCAACCGCATGTGCTGGCTTCTGTATTTTTCTGAAGTAACAAAACCTTACACTTGTGTGAGTAATTAATGTTCAATACGTGACAGATGCATGCAAGAAGTGCAGCGAAGACACTGATTGATTTTGATTATATTGCTTATGAGCAAAAAATGTCATTGAATGATCATACAGAACTTTGATGTTCGCTCTCTCTACCTACCCTCTGAGGAAAGAGGCGATTAAAAAGATAAACAAGTTTATTGTATAAAATATCAAAGAGTTCAAAGAGTTTATTTTTTAACTTTTGGACATTATTACATCACTTGGTTAAGTCATTTAAATAGTGTCAGAAATCGCCTTTAAAACTACGGGTTCGTCACTAACGAAGAACATTTTTGCAAAATCACAAAGGTTACGAAAGTGGGCGGGATCAGTAATGATAAACGCGCTTTTTTTTACAATAACAAGGTGCAACCACATCTACCGGCTGGCACGGCATCGGATCGGGATACAAACAATGTTTAAGTTAAATTGTAATATTAGTTTTGATCCGATGCCGTGCCGGCCGGTAGATGTGGTTGCACCATAATTCTGACATCATGGATAGTGAGGTCTATTTCTACAGTTTATTATTTAGTTAGATGCAGTTTTTGCTGTTAGGAGATTCCGCTTTTCCAGACGTAAATCTTTTAAATTATTTTTTGTTTTTGGTTTTAGTTTGGGTATCTTGCTAAAACTCTGCCCAGGGTGGGCAGTTTGGGAACTGAGCAATTCTTTATGTGGGTATGTAATGTAGTATAATAATATAATGTATGCAGTTATAATTATAAAATTCCCTATTTACGCGGACTTCTAATTAATGGAGATTATATCGATCTAATTAGACTAATAGACCCTTATTTCATGCGAAGATATAAGATAAATTAAAACTTTCATAAACTTCGCATAATAATATCACCCGTGCCATAACTTAAAATTATAACGTCTCAATACTAATATTCTGGAATAAATATACGGACGGACAGCAAACCCACTTAGGGGTTAATTTACTTTAAATTTACCTGCCAGAGCAAGGTGTGCAATCACCATTACTCCAATAAACGTTGGAAATGCGTAATTAGGTATCGCATCGCATCCCCCTATAAGGCGTCAATAGTAAAAGGGAAATATGGCCCCTATTTCTGCAGAAACAATAAAGTTCGATTTTTTATTAATCAACCATAAAAAAGGTTTAGTGGCGTGATCTAATCGCCATTTTGCTCTGGCGTTTTTATAAAAATAATACAAATTTAAGGATTTTTTTTTCAGTATATAATAATACTAGCTTTCCGACGCGGCTCCGCCCGCGTTAACAGTTTTTCGCATGGGAATGAGGAATTTTCCCGCTGTAAAAGGTAGCCTATGTTACTCGGGGTGAATGTAGCTTTCTAAAGGTGCAAGAAATTTTGAAATCGGTTCAGTAGTTTTTGAGTTTATTCATTACAAACATACACACACACAAAAATACAAATCTTTCTTCTTTATAATATTAGTATGATGACTGGCTTGGGTATACGACGACGTACCTATTTGTTAGTCATATGCTGTAATGGAAAACCCATTCAGTAATCCGATATTCATCAATGTATTCATACATATGCAAATGCATGTTAAATACTTTTGTTGTGTGTAAATTTTATGAATAAAACGGTTCTTTGTTTTATAATAATTGAGAGTTTAAAAAGTGTTACGCAAAAAATGTACCATAATAAGAACACGCCATTGTCACGGACATAATAGATAAACTAAACAAGTCCTAGGAGGCTCCATTTTCCTTAAAACGATAGATTGTAAAAAAATGAAGACTATGTTGATGTAATTTTAAAGGAAGTCCACAGGAATCATGGCCACTGCATATAAATAAAAAGGAAAATGATGAAAAAGTGTACATGCGCGTGCGCATCTCCCCTCCCCCTTTTCCCCTCGCACGAGCCAACCCACCCCTCGGGGCAGAACACCTGTCCTGTATGGCTACCGGCAAAAACAACCCACTCAGCTCACTCACTTATTCAGAAAGCAATTTATTAAGTGTTCAACTCGAAGTGGGCACATTATGTAGAGTTGATGCACGCTTTCAGAAAGCTCATTATATCTAGTCGATGAATTTGAACCTTTAGATAAGTATTAATTTATATAACGTGGCAAAATTAAGTTCTTAAACTTCTTCAAAGACTATTCTGTCTTCAAAGTTATTGAAATTCGTTTCTTATGTGTATGCAATAAAGTTATCATTTACTTCTCTAGTAATAGTCGACAAAAAATCTCGATGAGTAATCTAATCTCCAGGAAGGAATCATTTGTTGAATACACAATTTGTTATGTTTCCTAATAAGTATGACGAAGAATGGAATGGAAAGTCAAATTCTTCTGCCAGCATTTTCTAAACTATAAATATGAAATGAAGTGATACGAAGCCAAAAATAACGCTATGATATGATCGCTGTGTCGTTAAATTCTGGATCTTCATCAGCTTAATATAAATTAATTTCTACCTTCCATTCTGATTATAAGTTCTACAATAATTAATTACTAAAACCAACTAGTTACTTATAACTTCAACAAATGATAAGAGTAACAATTCCGCACTTCGTGAATGAATTCTGACTACAAAAACCCATTCACTAAATAGTGGAATACACACTAAAAGCGAAAGTGTACAACGACGAGGCACCACAATGTAAGAATGTGACTAGCTGCTAATTGGACATTGAAAATAAACACAAAAATCATTAACCGACCGCGCGAGATCACACGTGGAAACTAAACTACGAAACTCCGAAAAAATCCGTAAGATTTTCGATATCCGAATGAAACTCGTGGTAAATTTCGTTTTGTAACCACGGCGGGTATTATGTATTCTCATATCATTCCCTAAAACAGGATGACCGACCGTGCCATGTTAGTCCAGGCAAAATAACATTAAAAGAATCCTAAATTTAATTAGCAAAACTATTGCTACGTTTTGAATACACTCCATGAATGTTTGTTTTAAAAGGACGAGTTTCTGCATTGATTCAAATTTTAAACACAACGAACTAGATTTATGTCTAGTTTATAATCAAGTTATTATTACACACAATTTTATTAATGTAAAACTTAATGATGTCGGATGTTTCGTTTTTTATTCGGGTAGTTTGTTAGAAATAGATAAGCTCATTACCGTATAACTTGAACTTCAAACGCGCCGCCAAGTTGGTAAAACAGCTTTTAGTTTTAATTAGAACATAATTATTATTTAACTATGCAATATTATCCGCTCTAGTTCTTTTGCAATCTGGTTTTAAAGGACACGTTTGTTTAATAACATTGCATTGCAAATAAATAAAAGCGTTAATTCTGTGCCGAAATGTTTATGTTGATGTGATAATTTATTTTTGGTGATAAAATTTATCTATTTATATATGCAATGCAATACAAGGAAATTATCAAATTGATGTTAAGTTGATGCGAGAAATGTTTAATTTTAAGTTAGTGAAAATGTATTAGTCTCATAATAATAATATAATGAATTCTATTATAAATGTGATACTTCAGGAACTTGTCTTGAAATTAAGTATGAAACCCTGCGTGGTATCATCATACTAGTCATACTAATATTATAAAGAGGAAAGCTTTGTATTTTTGTGTGTGAGTAAACTAAAAAAGCGGCCAAGTGCGAGTCGGACTCGCCCATGAAGGGTTCCGTATCAGCAAGTAACATAATATAAAAGTTCTTGTAGTTCGTTGTAACTTTGATCGATGTTTTAGTAATAGTGAAAAGGAAATTGCGGTTTACGGTTTATGACGTATAAAAAAAACTACTTACTAGATCCGGTTCAAACCAATTTTCGTTGGTAGTTTGCATGGTAATGTACATCATATATTTTTTTTAGTTTTATCGTTCCCTTATTTTAGAAGTTAGAGGGGGGGGGACACACATTTTTCCACTTTGGAAGTGTCTCTCGCGCAAACTATTCAGTTTAGAAAAAAATGATTTTAGAAACCTCAATATCAATTTTGAAGACCTATCCATAGATACCCCACACGTATGGGTTTGATGAAAAAATTTTTTTGAGTTTCAATTCTAAGTATGGGGACCCCCCAAAATGTATTGTTTTCTTTCTATTTTTTTATGAAAATCTTAATGCGGTTTACAAAATACATCTACTTGCCAAGTTTCAACAGTATAGCTCTTATAGTTTCGGAAAAAAGTGGCTGTGACATACGGACGGACGGACAGACAGACATGACGAATCTATAAGGGTTCCGTTTTTTGCCATTTGGCTACGGAACCCTAAAAACTACAGTGCCGATTTCAAAACTTTCATCATTAGAAAGCTACTTAAATTCACCTTGAGTAACATAGGCTACCTTTTACTGCGGGAAAAAGGAAAAATCTGTTAACGCGGGCGGAACCGCGGCGGAAAGCTAGTACATAATAAATAAGTAGCGATAAAATACAACTCGGAACAGACATACAGACAGAAACCACAAAAATTTAAGCTAAGCCAGATTCCTCGTGAAAAAATAAAGAAATATAATACCCCTCTTTTTGTCCGGGGTTAAAAATAATGTTAAACCATATAATTACTTATAAAAACTAAAAATGCCAACCACAATGATAACAGCAATAAAAAGACAAACACGTTGAATTCTACGGAATCAAACGTACAAATTACCCACTTATACAAGATAACATCGATTTATTGATTCCAACAAAGACAATAATAAATAATATAAGGGCCAAGATAGCAAAATTGCTATTCAATTTATCATGGTCTACTTCTGAAACCACCGATATTAAAAGAGATATTGCCCGGCAAACGAAATGTCGACGCTTCCCATCGTTATCGATTATTTTTATTGATAAATTAATCGATACAGAATCGAATGCATTTAATTATCAACTCGGCTAACCTGACCTTTTAAATAATTTTGCAAATATGTGTTAGCGTATTTTTGTAAATACATATTTATAATGATGCATTGGCGTTGCATTCATTGCAAAAATAACCAGTGTCGGTTGAGTGGGTGGTAAGTTATATTATAATTGTGTGGGCCCGTGAATAGCAATTACTGCAAGAGAATTCGTAAATAGAACTGTTTAATTCATTATGTATAGATAGGTACTTTTAATTATATAGGTATAGTATCATTTGTATTGTAAATATGAACGTGTGATTATTTAATAATTCAGAAATCTAGTTTGTTACTTTTTCAACAGATGTCGTCGTCTGTTAGCGTATATTTACTATCTATGAATCGAATGGTGGTACAATTGGTAGTGCGCCTGTATGGCCCGGATAGCCAAGGAGATGCGGGTTCAAGTCCCTGTCCAAGCTCAATAATTTTCATTTTTCGCTTCGATTTATGGATAGAAATATAGTTTCTCAAAATCTTGACATAAGATACAAAATAAGTAGCTGCTAGAAGAACTTGCATTTACAGTGTATGGTGTAAATTTTACACCATTCCGAAATAAGAATTGATTCGACTTAATAATATTGAAACTATCGTCTAAGATCAGCCTTGGACTTAGATTGGCGTTCGAAGATACTCGTAGTTTATTTAAGTGTTAAAATTTGGCTCATTGAATACTAAATGTAACGTTCTAACTTATGCAAGAATAAATTAATTTGCAATCTCCATTATAAAATACGAGATAAGAGTTCTGTTCATTAAATATGAGTTGGACATAAATAATTTTATTTCTAGCATCACACATGCTCATAAGTATTCTTTATGTTCACTTCTTTTTTATGTTGTTTTTTTATGTGTATGTGTATTATTTTGATCAATGTTTTGCCATCTGCGCTCTTTTCGGCCCTTTTAAGTACTTGTAAATACTTTTTTTACTTATTTCGTTTGTTTATTTGTTTTTAGTAAAAAGATAATTATCATGCATAACTCACCATAATTTAGTGTTTCCAGCTGGGATAATAGGAAACTACAGTTGGAGTAATTCGATAGAGGTTGAAGAAGTGAAGTAGAACATACCTGAAAAAAAAGAGAAAATATTTTAGGCTACGAGATTATACATGGGTCGTTCCATGTCAAACGCTACCACGCCAAAAAAATTAAAGTCCTTCTTTTTTACACAAGCACTTGCTTAAGTAAGCCTAAATACATGAAATCATATGAATTGACTAAAGTTTTCAACAACATATTTTTTTTAACATTTTTTTTTACATCTTGAAGTATGAGAAAATAGTCGCCTAGTGATGGAGCTTTTGAAGCGAAAGTTTACAACAACTGTAAAATTATTATGACGTTAATTGTCAACGTTAACTGCACACTATGTTAATCAGTGATATATGAACTTCGAGATAAACATAAAAATTTTCGTAAATTAGCAAGATTTCTCTAGTTTATAATACTTTTTTATAGGGGAATTTGCATGTTACGCCCGTTACGAAAATAAGGAAAAAGTTTTATCTGTAGCTAACTTATTGCACTAACGGCTTCATGGCTTTGGGAAAGTAAAAATATGTCTGCAAACTAATGGCCTACGCATTAGATTTTGTACTAAGCTTTGTAAATTATGATAAATTCGTTAATCAAATTATGTTACACCCGTTACAAACCTTATTCGATGAAGCTTTGCAGATGCAAAAAAATGGCTTTAAGTAAAAATAAGGGGGTATTGGATTTTATTTAAAATAACAAAGTGTTAACTGTCATTTCTACTTTCATTATAGCCTAGTAACACGTAAATTTTTAAAATTTTAGTTCATTTATGAAGAATATTAGTTTTAGTTGCTTTTATGTAACTTGGTTTGCTGTTAGATGTTTTATATTACTTTTTTTCAGCCGTTTTGAAGCAATGTGCGTAATTATATTTTATTTATTTACTTTATTAATACAAGTTGTCTGATTCTGAGCTTTACTAGCATTATATCTTTAACTTTGTCCTGATAATGACGAACACAAAAATATAAATATCCAATTTGATGCAGATATTCTGAGATGATACACGTAAATACATTTCCGGGTAACATTTTTATTAAAATAGTAGATTTAACTAAATCTAATACACAAAATAAGTATTTCCAAACATACTACAATTTTCTTTTACAATTTGGGTATCTTTTTATATTAATGGTGAAATTTAACAATTAATTACATTTATTGAGTTCCTAGATCATTTGGTTTGCTTTGTTATTCAAAATGTTCTCGAAAATGTAGTTTTTTTCATAAAATACTGATTCCCATTCGTACTCGTTACACCCGTTACAAAAGCCTGTTACGCCCGTTACGTTTTAAAATATGCGTAACTTTTTAATAGCTGCCAATTTTTCTTAAATGAGGTTTGTAAGTGGTGGGTAATTAAACTAGCTACAACCCAACAATAATTTTTATTCATATAACAAAGACATTTCGCAGAGTTTCGAGAATATGTCGCGCTACCCGAAAGTGAGAGGCAAAATCAAGTTACGCCCGTTACGGGTACTTGTGGCTGATTTGCTCAAAAACTAGAAGACATATGAAAAATTTTAATTGATAGTAATTTAATACAGAGTAAAATGCGACTTATTAAACTATAAAACGAATATGCTTTCCTTATAAAACATTACTAAATTACCAGTTGAAGGTGTACGACCTGTTACACCCGTTACATGGAATGACCCACATACAACCCTATGGTAAATAAGGGCATTATTTGCGTTACAATTTTTGTTATTTTATTATCTTACACCTTTCATAAAATCAATGAAAACTTGAAGAGATGTTTTTTATTTTTTTTAATCATCATCATCAACATCATCTCAGCCGAAAGACGTCCACTGCTGGACAAAGGCCTCCCCTAACCCCCCCCCCCGGCCTTTTTAATGATCAACAGAATTTCGCACGGTTTCATTCTAAATCCAATTACGTAATCCCTAGTCACCAGACCAGGTAGAGGTAGCGTTAATATAATAAACCACACGAATAATCACACACGTTAGGACGTTTCCAACACAATGGAGGAGTAAATAATAAAGATAACTCGCTCGGAAGTGACCATTGTTACGGGAAATCGAGATAAACAATAATTTTATATAATAAGTTTAAATATTTTACGTATAATCAATTATTTTGGTTGCATTTGTATAAATATTCGAAATATCAGAATATTAATCATCATCAAAGTTTAAGAATATTTCGAACTCTGTTGACTTCCATATCACAGTTCCCACCACACCTAACAAATACCTATATTAGACAATATTATTTTGAGTCCCTTATGGAACCCTGGCTTATTAGAGTGATGATAAAATTGTCGTCATATCTGTGTCAGGTCATGTGGGGGAGATCTTTCGCGACTTGTTATCTCTTACATCATGGTTATTGATCTGACAACTCACACGATAAGAACAACTGTCAGTTTATATAAAAAAAAAGAGTTCTATTTGTTGTTATTTGGTATTTTGGTTAGGTGTGTAAACACGTAAATATTTTAAATACGTAGAAAAATAAACAGAAAAATATAAATTCGGGTATTTAAGATCATGTAAGTCTACTTACTAAAACGACATGAAGTATTATATTTTTAATAGACATAGTTTATTGAGTTCCAAAATAGCGGAATTCTCCAGAAAAACGACAAAAAAATCTTTGACGTATTATAAATATAAAAATAGTATACTACATAACATATTTGTTTTGTATTGTAACGGTCAGATTTAAATTTATTTCGTTCAGTGTCATTTTTTGTTTATTTACAAACAAAATATCTCACAAAACAGACGTATCATCGAAATAAATCTACAAACTGGTCACTAGAAAAATCATGTTTAAAACATACGTCAAGGTAAAAAAATGAAACTTATTGTTAACATTATGTAAAATGCCAACTTGTGCGCAATACAAAGCTTTGGTAATTGAAAGCCTTCGTAATCGGCAGAACAATGAGGATCCCAGGGTCTGACAACAGCCTTGATGCGATCATCTTGTTTAGAGTCACAGCTTCACAAATATTGAGAACAAAAAGTGTTAACGTACAGAATTAACATTAAAGCCTGACCAAAGAAATAAAAAATCTGATCTAGGGCCCCACGCGTATATTTTTACGACTATGGCAACAATTTCCCTAATAAATTAGTTCCATTGAAATTCCGCAATATGGCGAAGTTTTTTATTTCTCTGGTCGGGCTTTATATTGAAATATCAGCAAGGGAAGTGTCCTCGGAAAAAAGTAATCGATTCTAATTAATCCCTTTGTTAGATTATCGAATTTAACACGTTTTTTTTTTTTTCAATTTGACGAAGATTTACCCATTCAAAATGTATGAGAAGGGTACTATGACGTCACTTGTTTCGTACAATTTGTATGGCGGCGTGTCGTTACTGGAAATTTCAAAGTGCTGTATCGTCGGCATTTTTCGTTTGCCAGACGAAAAAAAAAATAAGTGTACATTATTTTTTAGTAATCTAACTGACGGACTAATTAGATTTTTTTAGGACAGTTCCTCCTCGAAACCCACACGCTAAGCAAGCAAGCAAGCAGTTTTGTACAGACAACTCAGTTAACGTGGAGGAGGAAATATTTATGTGCTACAAGTTTTTTAATTAAATAGTTCTTCTATAAAACATTTACAAGACTTTAGGCTTTGCAAGATTTTTTATTCGCTGAGTGTAGAGATTTTAGTGCTATTGTAAGAATAAAAAAAAATTCGTAATTGTATCCGTGAACATGAAAGTGATATAAAATTATGTCACATCCAACTCGTTTAATTAAAACGACGACGACGACGCCGCCGCCGCCGTGTCGTTTAACTAGGATCTGAATGATATTCAGTTGGTGCATTTATTGTTAATGACAGTGACCGTGAAACTTTAGAATAGTACGGCTTGTTAACCTGAATTACGGTCCCATCTGGCAGAAAGCATGAAACTTAGCATACATGTAGCTTTTATATATGTGCTTCAATGTCGATATGGAAACACGCTGAGAAATGATTACCCCCCCCTTTTTCCCTCATTTTACCTCCCTCATTTTGGTTTTTTTCATTTTCTACAAAAACGGTAGGACTGATGAGTTTACTTTTCAAGAACCAAATAGTTGTCGATAAATTACCTACAAAATGATACTACATTTTATAGTGCTAAGATTAATATATTTCTATATACAGCCATCAACGTATTATGAAATTTTAAAAACAGGCACACTTTTTTCTTCCTTACTTCATTTATAGGAAAACGACAAGAGTGGTGATAAAATGGACTAAAGAAGTCAACTACCTTATACATTAAGCTAAAAAATGACATTTATTTCATAGTCGTAAAGGCATTACTTCTAGAGTTACAGCTCACCGCGTCTGACTCAAGTACTCTTTTTTTTACCTTTTTAGAATACATCTTTCTGTTAACTTTGTTTAGCGTAGATTAGATTCAGATTTTCCAATTAGAAATAAAACAGTCCATGTACTAATCCAGGCCACAGTCTATTTACATGTAAAACTAGCTGTCTGCCCGCAGCTACGCTTGCGTTGTGTTTCGACATTTCCGTATTAATTTTTAACTATCCCACTTTTATCCGTGATTTTAAAGTATCCAACATGTTGACCGAGTATATAAGGTACCACCATGCAAAATTTCGTTTCAATCGGTCTAACAGTTTCGGAGATAAGCCCGTAGAATATACTGCGCCGTATGAGTTACTAAAGTTTTTTAACTATCCCACGGGAACATTATAATTTTCTGGGATTAAAAGTATCTAAGATGTTGACCGGGGATATAAGGTACCACTATACAAAATTTCATTCAAATCGGTCGAATAGTTTCGGAGATTAGCCCGTGCAAAGAAAAACAAAAAATAATCTATAAAATCTGTACATAGAAAAAAAATGCTATAAACCTATTCAAGGGGATGTAAGAAGCGATATTACATACCCAGATTTTTTTAAAATATTTTTTTTTCTCTGTTTGTCTGTTTGTACGGGTTAATCTCCGAAACTATTCGACCGATTTCAATGAAATTTTGTGTAGTGGTACCTTATATCCCGGTCAACATCTTAGATACTTTTAATCCCAGAAAATTAAAAAGTTCCCGTGGGATAGTTAAAAAACTTTAGTAACTCATACGGCGCAGTACATTCTACGGGCTTATCTCCGAAACTGTTAGACCGATTGAAATGAAATTTTGCATGGTGGTACCTTATATACTCGGTCAACATGTTGGATACTTTAAAATCACGGAAAAAAGTGGGATAGTTAAAAATAATACGGAAATGTCGAAACGCAACGCAAGCGTAGCCGCGGGCAGAAAGCTAGTTTTACATGTAAATAGACTGTGGCCTGGATTAGTACATGGACTGTTTTATTTCTAATTGGAAAATCTGAATCTAATCTACGCTAAACAAAGTTAACAGAAAGATGTATTCTAAAAAGGTAAAAAAAAGAGTACTTGAGTCAGACGCGGTGAGCTGTAACTCTAGAAGTAATGCCTTTACGACTATGAAGTAAATGTCATTTTTTAGCTTAATGTATAAGGTAGTTGACTTCTTTAGTCCATTTTATCACCACTCTTGTCGTTTTCCTATAAATGAAGTAAGGAAGAAAAAAGTGTGCCTGTTTTTAAAATTTCATAAAACGTTGATGGCTGTATATAGAAATATATTAATCTTAGCACTATAAAATGTAGTATCGTTTTGTAGGCAATTTATCGGCGATGATTTGATCTCTGAAAAGTAAACTCCTCAGACGTACTGTTTTAGTATAAAATTCAAAAAACCAGAATGAGGGAGATAAAAGGGGGGGGAAAGGGGGGAAACAATAATTTATCGAAGTGTTTCCATATCGATATTGAAGCACATATATGACAGCTACATTCATGCCAAGTTTCGTACTTTCTGCCAGATGGGACCGATATCCTTATATTTTTTAGCTAGCAAGCCGTACTAGAATAAAATCGCACCTGCTTTAAAACAGAAAAAGATTTTTTAAGTCTTAGATTATTTGGCGAAATAACTTCTATACATACATATATACCTCTAGACTCACTGTCTACAGTGTCTACAATATAAAGTTAACAATATTTTTGTACAATCGTATGATCCAAAACCGCAAAACAGCATCCGTCCAGTTCCAAGAATTAGGTGGTTGAGGTCTGCGAATTAACATCCTCCAGTGCGCATGAGTGTCTAAAACCGGTTTTGCCAGCGTCTGGTATGGTCAGTTCTGTGTTTGTTTTGAATTCTCATTATTTATTAAAAAGAACAAAACAGTGAGCACAACAGTTATATTTTTATGTGCTACGTTCTGCATGTCGTACGTTATGTCCTACGATTAACAAACAGACTAACAATAATGTATTTTATTTCTTTCTACACATAGCTTTAAAATCTAAAGATTTGGGTGAAAAGCACGTACCAATTTAGACCAAGTAAACCACGTCATAAATCATGTTCATAAAAATAACAATAATAATGAAAACGTCTAAAAACATAACTCTTCCTTTGCAGTCGGGTAAACACGCTGGCAGAGTGTTAGATACAGATAAAAGTTTTACATTGAGGAAAATGTTACGCACATTTTAGCATTGATTAGAACAGATAGATTCTTCAATCACAAAAGTAGACAGCTTGTGGTGAATAATCATTAAACTGCAGCTGAAAACTAGTAAACAAACAAGCCCAATTTGTACCGAACAACGAAGACATCGAATTGAGGCATTCTCTCACACCACACCGGCTTGTAATTGGCTCCCGTCACGACACGACACACGTCATAGTAATTACTAAATACACCTGTAATTGGTGGAGCGATTTACGAAATCCAAGTGGATTAATCAAAGCGGCAGTTGGTATTGCCTGATTCATCAAAACGTATCAAAGTTATACTTACCGCAGCTATCGTAGATATCTTTGCCTTGCTATCAGCGTATAGGACAAACTCAACTCTTCCTGTGATTGTCATACGGGACCAGTAAAGTTAGCCCAGGGAACGAACAGCAGCGTTCACATGTGTCGTAAAACAACTTCTATTACGATTTTCAACTCGCCTGCCAACCAAGAAGATTTAAGCATAATATCCCGAAACAAGAGGCCTTTGTCCAACAATGGTACATCTTTAAGCTGAAGCAGTATATTCGTTTCGCCAAAGGTCATCAGCAATATCAAATCTATGTGAAAAGGCCTTAAAACCAAAGGAATTTCTAAACCCATACTTCCATCGCCAAAAACTCGTTAAACAAGTCTACACGACTATTCACAAGGTACTTGCGACACGTAATATTGTAACCGCCGCGGTATGGTTGCGCAAGCGCATGTCCGGAGTCTGGAGGCGTGGCTCTTAGCAAGTCCTTCAGCGTACGTGTGCAAACTGCTTGATCATGTAAGCGCTTTAAGTTGGTGTAACATGTACTTAGTGGAAAGAAACGTTAGCACGTTTAGTGGACGATGTGGTTTCGGAACATGTGGTAGCGTTTAGTTATTTTGTTAACCGGTTTCAACATATTTATCTAGAAGAGCCGCTTGATTATCTTCAAATATAAATTAGAGAGAGCTAGTCACCAAAAACTACTTTTTGATGAACTTGGTTATGAAGGCAGGACAGCACATCTTATTTCTTAATACACTACATAAGAAAAGACCTAAAAGTGGAATAACTGAAATATTTGCGATTGAGATAGAACGATCGAGACGGTTAGCGTCAGCAAATCCTTCTATTTAATACATAGTGTACAAACAATTTGAAAGATTCTGTTGTTGACATAGCGTAGCGTGTATGCTGGATGTTATTGCCACAAATTGATATGCTTACAGTTAGGTATACATACATATAGAAAAACCTATTTTAAAGCTTCCAGCGGTTAATATAGTCAACTCAGCTGAAATCTCAGAAATTTAAATAAAGTCGAATGCAATAGATAACCGAGTATTTGCAATAATAATAATAATATTAAGATATTTGCAATACGAAGACGAAGACAGCAATTCTTCAGTTTATGCTCCGTAATAAGCGGCTTATAAATAACCGACTCCAGGTGAGGGTCGGAGTAAAAAACACCAATGTCAAGGATCCCTCCGTTACTTCGACTTTAGACTATGAAGTAATAGTAGTTAGAGTTTATTTTAGACTGGAGTAATAAGTACCAGCCGTGGGCGGACTTGTCGTGACAAAAGCTCGTGTTTTTGCGATTTTGCAAGATGGCCAGTTTTTTGGTGCAATGATCGATGGCCGCGGAAGTGACAAACTGGATGAGTTATAATGGAATATTACAAAATTACTGTAATATATCGGTATACAGCAAAAGCAATCTCCTCATTCGTTCATATATATCAATATTATGTACACAGCCATGCTCTTGTAATGTTATATAGTTAGCTGAATTTGGTGCTGAAACTGTCACAATTTTCCAAGAAAAAATGAACCATACATTTTTGCACTATTTTTCATTTGATGTCTGTGTTAAGCCCTAACTCATCTCCAAGTAAACAATAAAGCCATAAAGTTGACTAACTAAAGAACACAAAAGATAAACCGCTGAGATTTCTTCGTGACTTCACACATAAAATACTGGAACATGCAACACGTATCGCTTATCGAAAGTGTTTATCGATATCAATATAAATGGCAACAGTGCAAGTCGAAACGCTAACGAGCAAATAGCATGCCTCTATCTTAGAAGGAGAGAAAACATTGAATTTCTATCAATTTCCTTGACTGTCGTCGTTCTAAGTATCATGGATCATTCGAGAATAAATCGATTGTGAATAAATTGTACTGAACAAGTGTAACGGATTGTGGTTGTTACCATTTCTGATGGCTAAAGCCTAAGGCATGGAGCCATCGAGAAGCAAGGATCAGGCAGGTCTATGAATAGTAGTGAATTATACGACCAAGATTTATGAAATACTATAGAAATAAGCAAGCAGTTTCAGTCGAATCTCTATTTACCCATCCTAAGTTAATTTGTATGGATCTTTTCCGTATGTTTACTACAATGTGCTACTAAAGAAAATGAATGCGATTGCCTTTTATAGTGAAAATAGAATGCACAGAATCAATAAGGAAAGACAATTCCGTTATTATATTAGTCATTTTCAAAACGGCAGAGACAGAGGGGTTGATAACAGTTCGCAGAGCCATTAGTATTTACCTACAGATCTCTTTGAGATCGCTCGATCTAATCATCTCTATTGTTAGAAAAGAAGCAAGCATAAAAGGTGACAGTTCATAAATGTTTTAACAAGCTCTAAAACAACATTTTTATTATATTGTCACTTTCACAAATCAATCAAGCAGAATGACAGAAGAAAGTACTATATCTAGACACTGCACTGGGTCCTAATGAGAGTCTAGAGCTCGTCACGAAGGAAATGAGTTGTGTCAGTATACATTAAACATGAGCCATTCTTAATTATTAGGTTCGGGGCATCTTGACTTTTATCTATCAAGAGAAAATGAAACTAAACAAAATATCAGAAAGCAAATGAATGCCCAACGGTGGGCGAAAGAATGCTGCTGAAGAAGAAATGAATATATTGAATTATCGTCTATTTACGATTATCTTTTTTTTTTAATCGACGGTGATAAGATTTTGTCTCATCGCATACTATCTTGATGCTGATATTCGTACAGCACATCAGCAGTAAAATACAGCAAATATTTTTTATCTTTGGGTGACTGTGAATGTATTTCCAATTTGATCATTATTGATCTATCTCCTCTATTTAAGTTTGTAATTTAAGTTATCCGACAGTATATTTTGTTTTTCTTTTGGACGAGATTTATTTTCATTTATTTCTTCATTTTGCGAAGGTTCTTAGTTCTTACGGAATTTAGAATCACAATATACACAGTTGCGCTGCTGCGTTGGACAATCAAAAGCAATAACAAATTACAGTTGGCCGAAGAAACTCTTCAACTTCATCTAGGTTCTTGCAAATCACGAGGCAAATGAAGCATGTAAATTTATACATATCATGAATATGTCATGCTAATGTTGTAATTGTTCTTGTCAGTAGCAAGTCGGGGCTCTCTCACTATGTGTCGCGTGTACTGTCACTTTCCCCGCGCCTGCGCCTTGCGTCGGTTTCTGTTTCATAGGCGCTTGCGTTTCTAGCTCGGAATGTGGGTTTACATAGTACTCTGGCTCCAAGTGAAGCCAAGAGAACCTTCTGGTAGGTCTAATGATGCAATGAATCAGGTAGTTCGGTGGTTGTAATGTAATAAGTCGTATATAAGTCGGGCCTGCTTTTTTTTCTATTAAACTAAGATGGCAGATTGACGTTAGAATTTCGGAATTGGTATCCCGTTGTGCGTACGTACTTCCTCATTATGTTGGGCTATCTCCTGCCGTGCTTGACTTGTTTGGTGGTAATTCCCTACTCACACTATAAACTTAAATTTAAGTCGTGGTTTTTTTCGTTCATATGAGTATCGAAAAGGGTAGGATGTGAATGTATCTAATTTGGAATGAAAGATATTTGAAATTGGAGAGTATGTTCAAATTAAGGCTCTAACAGACGAGCGACATATCGCGACAGTGAAACGGTCGCTGACTTTCGCTGATCACCTAGTCTGTTAAAGCCCTAATTTAAGTCGGGTGTTTTTACATTATCATGATCCCTGGATCTACGCGTCAAATCGATGATTGACGTCTCTTAAATGAAATTGTCAACCTCCTGCCCCTTTTTGTTCTTTTGCGTATAGCGTGATTAATGACTAGAATTAGCGCTATTATTATGACAAACGTAAAAACGTTAAAAAATAAGGAAAATAGTAACCTGCCTCATACAACCTCAAGAACTTTTTTCATACGAGCAGCATACAGATTTATCAGACATCGCTCTAAATATCCTTAAACAGCGTATGTGCCTGATGGCGTAATATTAGGTTGCCTGTTAGTATAGTACTCATAACGTTGTGTAACTGCGTTGAGACGATTAAATTAACACATAAAACTACGAGTACTTTATGGAAAAATTATAAACCAAGACGTAGGTATGCCATGCAATAAATCAGCGAACATGAGCGTTTTTTAATGCTGGAATACGGGCGCTCTCAAGGTCACCATGTCCAGCCGCATGTGCTGTCTACTGTACCATTGACAAAATAAATTGGCTAACATTATTTTTAAAGATATTTTCTTTGAATCCCAAAGTTTACAATGCAAACCCTCCATGCTTTCACGCAACGAAACCAGGTATTATTACTTGCGGTTCTGCTCCACAGAATTCCATCTTAGTATCGAACGTGCCAACTATGGACCACTTCAGTTCTTGGTATTAAAATCTTGCTTTTAATAAAAACCTTTGTACTTTTTGTTATTTTTTAATGTGGCGTAGGTTTCTTGTCAACAGACACCCATCAATAGCCAAGCTAAAACAGACCATTTGTAAATGGTAGACAGAACATAACGGTAGAAAATTTAAGAACCTATATTCCGTGATGTGACGTTCCCGGGTATATTCCTACCATTCCCAGGAAATTTCAGTTCCCAGGAATATTCCCAACGGAATTTTCTGTTCAAGGCTAGATGTTGGAGATTTCACTGACTTGTCCTAGTTGGCCCCAAACGGAAAGTAGCATTCTTAGTGTGGAAATATTCTCGGGATCGGCACATCACTACCTATAACCTAAGACAGATGCGGCAGTCTTCAATATTTCCGGTTGCGGTCTGGCAATCCCCGGACATGCAGCCGTAATCTGATCACCAATTAAAGTTACACAATTGGTGAACGCATCCACCGAACAAGCCGTGATGGACGACCAAAACAAGGCGGTTTACGACTCTTTGGCACGAAATGTTCAAGGCATTTCACTTGGTGTACAGATTTCAGCTGTGCTTGGCAGATTTAGAAGTGCTACGCAGAGCGTAAAGGAACGTGGTTGGCAATGGCAGTTGGATTAACAAAACAAACGCTACGGTGGGCTGCATCGTCTTCCTAGCCACCATAGCACAACCTATAAGAAAGAAACCCTCTTGAATATCCTCAATAAGATAAATAAAAAATACACGCACGACAAAACTATATATCATGTGAAACCTTATGCTAGCCCCCGTGGTAGATACCACGTGAAAGATGATGATAACGAACAAACCATAATTATTTTATACCTAGAAACAGATAAAACATGAACGATTCTAAAATGGGACGGCAAAGAGATGTTCAAGCACCTCTTTTATCACAGTGAAAATACAACCATAGGAAGGTTAGTAAAAATTACATTTTGATTCTAGTGCACTACGTGGTTACAGCAATGAAAATGCGACAGTAATAGGAGAGAATAAGGTTGTAATCAGGAGTTTACACATGTGTGTCAGACGGTCCCAAGACGGTCCAATGCGCTATTAGTATGACGCGCTAATTCTAGAACCTGTTATAAACCTTGACCTATCTGACCTAAGTCACTGTTGTTTCCAGGAATTTTTTCTTTAGGTAAGTTGCTCAAACCTATTGAATAAGCATCCCTTCAGTGTTTGATAAGCCGCAAAACACCCTTTATAGACTTAACATTTAGACAAGTCGTTTAAATTGCTAGTTTCCTGTTTAAAAACAACTAAAGGGAGTATGAAATAAAAATATAAGCTAATTAAATGTGCATTAGCCATTTCAATGAGTTAAAGCCTGCCTTTATCGTTAATAGCGTTTCTTGCTAACCTATTATAGGCCCTTGCAATAAGCCTGCAGGCACAAGAACGTACGTTTATGACACATGTTGACACATTTACATTCGCAAAAGGCAAAGAAAATGTCATAATTTACACGTATGCATCCGAAGATGTACAGTAGCCAGCATAATAATATGCGGCTGGACATGTTGAGCTTAAGAGCGCCCGTATTCCGTAGCGGTAGGGGTGAATTTCTTATTCTTAGTACGAATGTCCAACCGCATGTGCTAGCTTCTGTACGGAAGATAGCGGTCAAGTTCTCATTTTTAATTCAAGTTTAGTTTCTCAGTTTTCAGTTTACTTTTAAATAAAGAAGAATTACCTATCAACATCTTGTCCGTACGTATCTATCAACATCATGTCCACCGTATCCTGTGACAGACAGCGACTCCAGAAAATAATAATATTAGACTACAGAAGACTCGCAATACATTTTGAATTAAAAGCTACGTAAGTACAGGTGTTACTGAACAGTTGGTTTTGACAAACGTTGGTTGACATGAGTCTTTTCTTACTATTTGGTATTCTGTGGTAAAAGGTACTTTATTTTTCCACAATGATTGTCCATTGCGACCCTAATAAGTACATTACTGTATTTTCGTCTGCTGTTGTTCAAGCTACGCAATGTATGTCGTTTACGCTTGCAAGTTAAGCATTGCACCGAGGTCCGAGGGCTCTTGCGAAGTCGCGTGTATGTGTCATCCCGTCATCCGTCAGGTCAGCAGGTGTGTATGAGCCATGAGCCGGTGGTCTGTCGGCGCAAGCGCCGCTTTTGTCGTCCGATGAATAAGTGAAGGTAACATTTTAGTTTTAGAATTCATATGTACGTTTACTCAACGCTCTTAGTAAACGCAAACATCGCAATGAAACTTGCAATTACCTGCGAACTGCCAAGTAATTCAAGGGTTGTGTGTGAGGCTGATAAACCCGCACTGGGCCAGCGTGGTCGACTAAGGCCTATTGATTCTGATTAAGGGAGGCTGAGCTCCTCGGTGGGGACATAATATATTCGGACTGTTATTAAACGAACATTTTTGTACCTATAGTGTTTATATATGTCTACTTATAATACCGATTAAAAAGTTACATTCTCAACATAATTTTGACTATACAATAACAAAGCAATCATTCGATTATTCTACAAACATTTGTTTAGAAAGTTGCATACTGATACTGGCATACATCCAATTTGTTGTGAACAGTAAACAACCTTGCTACAGTTTGAATTTCTGAAGAAAATTCAACCATTATGTCACAAGAATAAGTAATTTTTACCTCATTCATTACTAATACCACACCAAAAAATTACTCAGCAGCTTAGAATGAAGTTTTCTTTCACTAGCAAAAAGATTTGTCATGTCTCATCCTATTGGAGAAAATTTCAATTTAGCAGCTTTCTCAAAATGTGAGATAATTCTTGACACAGTGCTTCATGCTATGGGGCTCATTGAATATAAATTTTAAAATGTCTTCTTTTTCTCATAGGACATCAACTGGGTATCTCTGCCTTTCCTGCCAAATTAACCATGGATGGGTCTGTATGATTAGGGCCAACTTTACAAGTTACAAAGTCAGACTAATCTTTTTTTTAAACCTACACATTTAACATCAAGAGTCTAACAGACGGATAAAGAAATAGAGATACAATCGTTTATTATTAGTATTATAAAATATAATGTTTTACTATTAATTAAGCTTACTACACATGAATAAAATAAAAGGAATGGCTTATCTGTTTGATTAGTTATCAAGTTGATATCTTGAAAGAGTTATTTACTTATCTTGAAATTCTAGTCATTTAAAGGGAATATTCATATTGAAAATGTGCGTAAATAGGTACCTACATTAGTTTAAACTTTAAATTAATTGATTAAATAGTTTTATAACAAAATATCTTCTTTTTCTACTCTAATAAGTGTGGTTTTCCTAATTTCCAAAATTAAGGTCACATTCAAAGTGCAAATAAATGTGTTTTCTTTCTTTCTTTTTCCTTTCTATTCAATAATTCAATTAATTTTTTTCTTGTATAGCAAAATGCAATAGGAAAGAAAGAAAGGCAACTTCTATCAATGCTGTACATAACTTTTCTTTTAAATTATTTTTCAGAGTTAATCTTTTGTATGCCACACTACTAATTCAATTATATTTTCTGTGGAAATGTTAAAAATTTTGTTTTATTTCAAATACATACATGTGCTGTAACTTAAATTATAACCAGCAGTAATATACAAATGTGACAGGAATATTATAATGAGTTAAACAACAATACATGCAACAACAATACGATGGCTGTCCCATACGTCAAACCCGTGAACGTGGTGCTGCTTGGGGGGACTGGTCTGCTCTAGTCGATTGCCGATTGTTTTATTGTTTATATAGTTTAGTTTTTCTACTTTGACTGGTTGCCTTCCTTTAATTTCATATTTCGTCTGCACTCTTTGTTATATTAATCAAATTGTATAAAATAATAATTACCTATGTAATAATATTTTGAAAAGATGCAACGCCTGTGGAGTTTCTTCCGGCGGGTTCTTCTCCACAGAAGACAGCCAAATTGTGAACCCGCCTCGACGTCAAAAAATGATTTGTGAAATCTTACTTTGAATAAACACTATTTGACTTTGACTTTACATGCAAGTTATTGAAGGTTTTAGCATGATGGCATGACGGTACAAGTTACACACTTCATTCACGGCTAGATATTATACAGTTTTGTGCTAATATGAGGAATAACTATTAAGATTTAAAACGGGATATTAATCTTAATAGTTATGAAAACAACCGTGAAACTTTTAAAAAGTAATATGAGGAATTCCAAGGTGCATTGAATGTCACCAACATTGTTTATTAATTTATGGAAAGCAAATTTAACTGATTTAGTTTTGATGATATTTGATATGATGCTTAACTTGCATGAAAAAAAAGTGTGATTTAATAATATAAAGCAGAAAAGTTTATATAAAGCAGAATAATATAAAGCAGAAAAGTTTATAATTGATACTTGAGAGCTATGGAAGTTGGTTCTCAAATAGTTTGTGATTTTTGATGTTAGATTTCTCGAATAGAATGTTTAAAGTCAGCATAGATAGGAATAAAATTTGAAATGTTTTGATTATTAAAAAAAAATATCAACACTATAATGTATGGACAGACTGAGAGTAGGTACTTGTAGAAAGAAGTGCTTGAATGAGACACTTTAAAATGATGTCATTTATGCACTAGCAAAATCTCACAACCGTAATAAAACACGCGCCAAATGTACCAGGAAAACAAAACAACGTAGCGAGTGGCCTACATAGCGCGCATTATAAGTGCACTCGGTAATAATATACTTTCATGCATACAACTCCGTGCACGACACCGTCATCATTCGCCGATGTGGTGCATTCTATAGAAAACATACAACATAGGGCTTGGGGGATATTTTATGCCAAAATGATAGTTTTAACGGTTTTCCTCGTGAAAACCTGCAAGAGTGCCACCTCCTCAACATCTACACGAATCTTCGAAGGCCGAGCTACGCGTGCCGTAAGCCGACTCGCTCGCTAATCTCATTCAACACGTGTAAAAACTAACATTACCTTTATAATCAGCTCGATTTCTGGCACGTCTCCGTTCGCTGTTCCATTCTCAGCGATTTCATCCGACATGGTGAACTGTAAAATCACAAAATTTTAACAGAAATTTACTTTTAGCGCACACTTCAACACAACCGCCACTATTCCAAAACACCGTAAGACTGACTGACTTCACTTCACTGTACATCTCAAAACGAAATCATTCGCGATCGTTCGTTCGATTTGCAGCAACTTGCTAACTTCATTACAATCACGTCATGTGGCCCTTTCTTAATTAATTAAGGAGACTAATTAGTCCCTCAGTGACGCAAAAAACATTTCTTATTTTGATATCTAAACCATAAGTGACGCTACTTTGTAAGAATGATTGGCATTTGAAACTGGTACACACGAAATGACGCTTGAAATTTTGGATGCTGGAAAAATAAAAAACTAGCCAAAGAAAGTTCAATTTGACTGTAATGTTGCACAGTGACGCAGCAATAAATAATATCTAGCACTCGAACAACATACGAAACACAAAGGATTTCATGAAATTCTTTTTTAAACATGATCCACACAGAATCCTGTGGATCAGTTTTCATTTGTCAATATTTCGACAAATATACCATTTGGAGACAGATTAAGTATACTAGCACCGTCACGTATGATACGTGACGGGACCCAGCATCTGAAATCCACTCTCGTAACAACATATAATTAGAAAAAGCAGAAACAAGATTTCGAACCGTCATTTCCTGTGGCCCATGTTTGATACCGTCACATTAGCTGAATTTTGCCTTAATTAGGTTGTAAAGCTATTTATAGCAAAGAAAACTTCCGTCACTGAGGTTCTAGATTTATCTGAAACCAATCGGTGCAGTATTTACGATATAATTCGAAATTAAAATTTGTATGGAAATGAGCTAGGGTGACAACGAAGTCATCCTTTTGCGGACAAGTTATTTCATAAATTAAATAATTAAATTCATAAATAAAAAAATAGTGCGGCCGACTAAAATCAAATACTGAAGTATAAACACAAAAACTAGTTGTACCACGTATTAAGAAATCGATTTGTGTGAGTTCACCCCTTATAATATTTATTTATAATGGTAACACTATGTGATTAGTTCTGCATGTTGGCCACTGTGTGGCGCCACTTCCTGTTTTAACTGCCACTTCCTGTTTTAACCTATGGCCGCTCTTGTGCTGCGTAAGTTAAATATTTTAATCGTTTTTCATCGACGTTTAATTGATTGTTATTGAGTTTACTTTGGAGTATAAATATACTGAGTGTATTTTACCGCCAGACCCTGTTTTATTTCCACATCCACAGACAACCTCGCTTCCATTGCCTAGACTCTAACTTAGTCCACGAATATTAAAATAATAAACCAGGTAAGTTAAGTACATACATATTCATTGTTGGGTCTGAGTGATGTATAACAATGATTATCAATCACAGTACAGAGAATTAAACATACTCACAGAGAATAACCAGTTAAAGAGTTCTTGCCTGAACATCCAATGCTTAACAATTTTATTGTATTGAACGTATGTTCTCAAAATATACCTACTTCACTACCTGCAAGTAAACAATTAGATTAATTTTACAAAAACACAAGACTGCTACTGTATTATATATTTGATACTAGATTAATTTTACAAAAACATAGACTGCTACTGTTTTATATATTTGGTTGATACTCGCCTTTGAAAAAGAACCGACCAAAACAAATTATTAGAAAGTAAATTACTACTACTACTTAGTAAATTACTACTATTAATTTGTTTTACTTGCATAAATGTATTTATAGCCCGACCAAAGAAATATGACACCTCGCCATATTGCGGAATTTCAGAGGAACTAATTTTATAAGGGAAATTGTTGCCATAGTCGTAAAAATACACACGTGGCGCCCCCAGAGCAGGTGTCATATTTCTTTGGTCAGGCTTTAAATAAAATTATCCAAACTTTACTAATATTTTGTGAGAATAGTGTCTAACAATAACTTTTTTAGATTTTTGTTTATTCTGGCCTGGAATTGATATGAAAATACTATTTTTTGATGGCTTAAAATTAATGTTATGTTAACGTTAATGTTGCCAGGATGATTCACAAAAAATAAATAATAATTTCAGCTAATAAACCATAGATCAAAGATCAACTGAAGCGAGACTTTCTCCCACCTCTCTGGCTAGATCAACTGATCAAAATAAAAATATTAAAAAAAACTAGTAATAGACAGGCATAAAAACGTTAAATATATAGAAATACAAAAAGTCTGTTGTTTTGGTTTCAGATAAAGTAATGCTGCCAAAATAAATAATAACCTGCTCTATTATTATTTTCATTGTAAAACTTAAATCTTTACTTAAATATAAAAGCCTTGACCAGAAAAAAAAGGCCTGCGATGGGGGCGGGCAACCATTTCTCAACCATTTCTATTACTAAATTAGTTTAATGGAATTTCCACCACAGAGTTTTTTTTATTTTTCTAGTCGGCCTTTAAAAATTCCTATTAGAATTATTTTATAAAACTAGAAATAAATCGGTATTTCATTTCCCTAAATTTGATAAAAAACAAAGTTGTAAAACTAATTAACTGACTGAGTACAGTTATTATATCAAGAAAGCCTTTCTATCCATAATTTTACGTACATTGTTGTCACCCTATCTTAAAGATTTCATACAAATTTTAATTTCGAATTATATCGTAAATACTGCACCGATTGGTTTCAGATAAATCTAGAACCTCAGTGACGGAAGTTTTCTTTGCTATGAATAGCTTTACAACCTAATTAAGGCAAAATTCAGCTAATGTGACGGTATCAAACATGGGCCACAGGAAATGACGGTTTGAAATCTTGTTTCTGCTTTTTCTAATTATATGTTGTTACGAGAGTGGATTTCAGATGTTGGGTCCCGTCACGTATCATACGTGACGGTGCTAGTATACTTAATCTGTCTCCAAATGGTATATTTGTCGAAATATTGACAAATGAAAACTGATCCACAGGATTCTGTGTGGATCATGTTTAAAAAAGAATTTCATGAAATCCTTTGTGTTTCGTATGTTGTTCGAGTGCTAGATATTATTTATTGCTGCGTCACTGTGCAACATTACAGTCAAATTGAACTTTCTTTGGCTAGTTTTTTATTTTTCCAGCATCCAAAATTTCAAGCGTCATTTCGTGTGTACCAGTTTCAAATGCCAATCATTCTTACAAAGTAGCGTCACTTATGGTTTAGATATCAAAATAAGAAATGTTTTTTGCGTCACTGAGGGACTAATTAGTCTCCTTAATTAATTAAGAAAGGGCCACATGACGTGATTGTAATCTAACTTCACTCTGCGAGCGAGCGTTTTTTTTTTGTTCTTTTATCCCTTATGGGAAAGGCAAAGGGATCAAGGCCAATACAGCCTAGTCAATGGTATTTTATTATTTTATAATATCCTTCATTGTGTGACTGTGTGACATCAAACGAGCTTTCAACACTTCCAAGAGAAAGATATGATATCACCAGGCTGGTTGGGCTCTTATCTTACCATTAACCTTTCTCAAACATTTTTTTTTGTTCTTTTATCGCTTATTTATGGGAAAGGCAAAGGGATCAAGGCCGATACAGCCTCTTTTACAAACAACTAAGGGCCTCCGCCCACTGGCGACAAAGTCAAAAGACGAAAGGGACACAGTTATGCGTTAGAATGAGATACAAATACACCGTGGTCACTCTTGCGCATAACTGCGTCCCTTTCGTTCTTGTCGTCGCTGCCGCCAGTGGGCGGAGGAGTGAGTGATTGAATGAATTATTAAAGCCTGACCAAAAAAATATATGACACCTGCTCTGGGGGCGCCACGTATATATTTTTACGACTATGGCAACAATTTCCCTTATAAAATTAGTTCCTCTGAAATTCCGCAATATGGCGAGGTGTCATATTTCTTTATGGTCGGGCTTTACTTTTCGTGACAATCGTGACGTGTGTGGCGTGAGAATAATATTGGCTTGCTATTGTTCTTTTGTATATCAGAACAATGTACTGCACTGTGCACTTTTTAATTGCTTTAAGTTAAATGTGGATTGCCGATTCATTTGAAAGCTATTTTATTTCATTTATTTATTTCATATTGTCTTATATTTTCCTTAAATCTTTCAAAAAATTCACAGTGCATAGTTTTGTTCTAATTGTACAAAAAAACCGTAGCTAACCACTGACAGGTACATAATATTGTGCGCTGTGCAAGCTTGACACTGAAAAAAAAATATTTAAAAAAAAAAGAAACCGGGACAAAACAGATAGCGCTTCATTCAAAATCAGTTGGCATGAAAACACGCGAGAGGGCACTCTTCCCCCCGTAATTAATCTTCTTCTTCTTTGCGAGTCGATGACAAATCGAACTATATGTTTGCCGCCCAGAATCCGGCCATCTGTACTGCACCATCCGTGGCGTCCATCAGGTCCTGCTGAGAACAGGTGACAGGACAGGCAGGACAGGACACCAAGTGGGCCATGGACTGAACTGCTGCTCCGCACATACACTCCAAGTTTGGATCATTAGAGAGTCCCCACCTGAACATGTTTTCTTTGCTTCGGCCAACCTGGGTCCGAAGTCTGTTTAAAGACTTCCAGATTGGCCACGGAAGTCGATGTCCGGCCGGGAGACTCTCAGAGAGCGGGACAAAAGGATCCGGAAGCGAGGTACGCGCACGCCACATGTTGCATCTCGCTTGTGAGGGTTCGGCTGTGAGGGGGTCGACACACTTTAAAAAGCTTTTTCGGCTTTTCAACCTTTGCGGCGGTAGCTCGTGCCCATGAAGGGGGTGCCGCATGTCGACGTCCATTTTAGCCCTCTCCTGCAGGCCTGCCACAGTTCTGCGAACATCTGGAGGCGCTATGCCAGCCAATGGATACAGCAGCTTGACCGGAGTTGGCTTCAAACATCCAGTGATAAGCCGGCAAGTTTCATTTAAGGCTGTATCCACCAGCTTGGCGTGAGCAGAGCGGCCCCATACGGGGCACGCGAATTCGCCGGCAGAAAAAGCTAGCGCCAGTCCAGAAGTCCGCATCACTTGTGGCGAAGCTCCCCACTCAGTCCTCACAAGACGCTGCAGTATATTGTTGCGAGAGTGCACCTTTCGCTTCAATGCCTCACAGTTCCTTCTGTAGGTTAAAGACCTATCTAACAGAACGCCTAGATATTTAGGGGAGTTATTGTGAGCTATCGAGACCCCCCGCCAGGAGATCCTGAGCTTACGCCTCGCTTGTGCGTTGCGGAGGTGGAAAACGCTTGACTCAGTTTTGGTAGGGTTAGGCTTGAGCGAGTTATCGTCATAGTATTGGCCTAAACTGTTGAGGGCTGCAGTAAGATTATTCTCAACTTCCTCAAAACTGGTCGATTGAGACGTAAGCGCAAGATCGTCCGCGTAGAGGAATCGGGAGGTATTTGGACAGGATGGTTGGTCATTTGTGTAGATATTAAACAACATAGGGGCCAACACGCTACCCTGAGGAAGGCCATTCTTTTGTGACCTCCAGCGGCTAACGTCCTTAAGGAGATGAACCTGGAAGCGACGGTTGTGGAGAAGCTCTCGGAGAACGTTGACAAATTTGCTGTCGGCGGTCATAGTCTCCACCTTCCACAACAATCGCCTCAGATTCACTGTATCGTAGGCCGCTGAGAGGTCGACAAACACAGCGCCCGTCACCTTCCTCTTTTCAAAACCATCCTCTATATGTTGCGTAAGCTTAAGCACCTGGTTGCTACAAGACTTTATAGGTCTGAAACCTGCCTGCTCTGGAATTAATCTAGGGTCAATAAAGTTTGTGAGCCGAGTTAATAGTAGCCGTTCAAAAAGCTTATACGTATGGCACAGTAATGAGATAGGCCTAAAATTTTTGGGGTCATCTACTGGTTTTCCTGGCTTTGGTATAGCTATGACCTTCGATTTCCTCCAGAAGCGGGGTATTTGGGAGGTTTCAAGACAGGAGTTAAACATTTGAAGCAACCAGGATACTGCCACTGGTCCAAGATGTTTAATTTGCTCAACAGAGATGTTGTCGACTCCGGAGGCTTTACCATTTTTCAGAGCTTTAATACCTGCGATGATGTCCGGCAGGTCAAATGGCTTGCTTATGTGGGTAGAGGAGCTGTCACAGTTGTTCAGCTTTGGGACCCTCGAGAGGCGGCTAGATGGTTTGCCATTTAATAAGAGTTGGTGGGCTATTTGGTTGGCCGTGACCGTGCTCGGTATCAAGGGTCGAGGTGGATCATTTGTGAGCTTGCGTATCGTGTTCCATGCTTTCTTACTGTTATGAGTCATGTCAATGCTGTTAACAGTGTTGATCCACCTGTCCCGACGGTTTTCGCAGATCTTTGACAATAGTTCCTCCCCAGCATGTGTTGTTTCCTCGGAGAAAGGGTCGCAGTTGTATAGTGCCTCGTACACTTTAAGAAGTTCGGCAGAGTCGTTCGTTAGCCCTGGGATATAAGATGTCCGGCAGCCCCTTGGGATATGTTTGCGTGATATTCTGGACACGAGGTCGACAAACTCGCCATATCCCTCCGGGGTTGGGGGTACATACAGTAGGGCATCATCGACTTCCTCTGCAAACCTCTCCCAGTTGGCCTTTGCGTAGTTAAATCGGCGTTTAAAAGGGACTTGTAACGGCCGAATAACTGGAGTTATTTCGCACATGATGGGCCTGTGCTGCGTGCGAGGAACCGGACCGCATACGGTCTTGGTGCACTGGGAACTTATGTTAGAACTGACGAAGACCAGATCCGGGTTATAACCACGCTTCCAACGGCCGCTATTAAAGGATGCCGGTTGTTTTGGGTCATGAACCAATATCAGGTCGTTCGTTTCAGCCCATTCTTCAAGTGCTTGACCACTCTCATCCAGGTCTTTATAGCCCCAAAGTGGACTGTGACTGTTAAAGTCACCGATAACAATTTTTGCTGTGTGATCGTCTATTAAGCTCTCAAGAGGGTCGAGTGTGAATGGAGTACCGGGAGGCTTGTATATAGATGTAACGGAGCAGTGATCGAGGTATAAGGTGATGACCTCGATGCCGTTCTGGGTCGAACATTTCGTTGACCTAATGCTCACTCCGGGAGTAACAAACACTGCGTTACCGTGTTTCGGATGGTAAGTCTCGGAGATGAGAGTCAGTCCAGCTACGTGTGGTCGACTTTGCGTTTCGCTTCGGTGGGTTTCCTGCACACAGAGAACGTCACAGCGTGTTGTGCGACACAGTTCTGACAACAGTTCGGACTTGTCCGCAGAAAACCCTTCGATGTTAATCGAAACTACGCGTAAAGCCGGCTTGAGCGCTGGACTATTGGGTGGATGGTTGGGATTTGTCATCGTGGTGAAAGGATTTGCCAGTCAGCGTGAGGACTCGCTGACTGTTGCCCAGGGTCAGAGATGGGCACGTACCCAGGTATTTACCCAACCACCCGGTAAATACCCGTATCTACCCGGTAAATACCCATATCTACCCAAATCAGTGGGTAGATTGAATTCAATAATTTGTACTAGCATTATTTTGTTTGTTTATGCGCCGATTTCGATGAAACTCGGTTTGTGACACTATTTTGACAAGGAAATTAGAATGCTATGTGAAAATTATCATAAATCCAAGATGGCGGTCAACTTTTCTGTTTATGGACCGATTTAGGTAAAACTCAGTTTGAAACATTATTTTAGCATAGAAGTTAGAATAGAATGTCAAAATCTACAAAAATCCAAGATGACAGCTAACTTGCTTGTTTATGGACTGATTTTGATGAAACTTGGTTTGTTACAAGTATATTTTTTGACTAGAAACTGAATGCAATGTCGAAATTGTCAAAAATTCAAGATGGTGGTTAACTTTTTTGTTTGTAAAGTGATTTAGATTAAACTTGGTTTATTACACTATTTTCGCAAGGAAATTACAATCCAATGTCAAAATTGACAAAAATCCAAGATGGGAGCCAAATTTTTTGTTTACAGACTTATTTCGATGAAACTCTGTTTGTAATACAATTTTGTCGAAGGAATTAGAATGCAATGTCAAAATTGACAAAAATTCAAGATGGCTGCCAACTTTTTTTGTTTATAGACCGATTTCGATGAAACTCGGTTTGTGACACTATTTTGACAAGAAAATTAGGATGCTATGTAAAAATTGATAAAAATTCAAGATGGTGTCTAATTTTTTTGTTTATAGAGTGGATTTAGTTCAAAATTGGTTTATAACACTATTTTGACAAGGAAATTAGAATGCAATGTCAAAATTGCAAAAATCCAAGATTGTGGCTAACTTTTTTATTTATAGAGTGATTTAGTTCAAACTTAGTTTATAACACTATTTTGACAAGGAAATTAGAATCCAATTTCAAAATTGACAAAAATCCAAGATGGGGCTAACTTTTTTGTTTATAGATTGATTTCGATGGAATTCGATTTGGAACACTATTTTGCCAAGGGAATTAGAATGCAACTTCAAAATTGAAAAAAAATCAAGACAATGGCTAACTTTTTTGTTTATAAACTGATTTAGATGAAACTTTGTTTGTAAGACTATTTTGACAAAGAAAATTCGAATGGAATATCGAAATTGTCAAAAATCGAAGATAAGAGCCATCTTTCAAGTTTATGAAAGGATTCGGATGGAACTCGTCACTATTTTGGGAAGAAAAGTATAATGCAATGTAAAAATTCACAAATATCTAAGTTGACATCTAACATTTTGTTTATGTTCTGATTTCGATGAAACTCGGTTTTACAACACAATTTTAGAACAAAAATAAAAAAAAAGTCCTAACAAGTTGGTCTAACTTTGCTTCAGTATTTCGAAGAGCTCAGATAATTATGTCTTGAACAATGAAGCACCATGTCTGAGGAGGACTGTAGAACGCTGGTATTTAGAATTCCAGAGTTCTGGATTTGGATATAGGGAAATAACAAAGTTAGATTTCAGCACAAACTTTTGAATGATAATACATTCTTCTTCTCATTTTCTTGTTAAATTAGTGTTACAAACCGAATTCCTTCGAAATCAGTCTAAAAACTAAAATTGTTGCTGCCGATATAGATTTTTGTAATTTTTACGATGCATACCAATGTTCTAGCTAAAATAGTAGGTACTACAAACCAAAATTAATAGAAATCAGTCCGTAAACATAAACATAAACAAACAAAAAACAACATAGCTGTATACTCAGTTTTTTTTGTTAATTTTAACATTGCATTACCTCCTTTCCGAACCTGACGACGAAATCACTGATGGAGTTAAAGCAGCAAAAGAATTTAGATTACACCTTACAGATTGCCCTTCTGGTAGCAAATACCCTTCAGGTAACAACGCCCGTACCCGCCGGCGGGGGCGCAGCCTTCACCAAAATCAGAATTGATAATCAGAGACGGACCCCCTCAGGCGTCGTCTCCTTCACGATGTTTTTCAATATCAACGCGCTAGGCTGTGGTCCGAGGCTCCCTTGAGCTGCCCCTAGACGCGTTGGTATATGACTTTTTTGGGCTAGAGTCTTCCGCTCCCCCGCAAGTCGGATGAAGCTTGATCCGTCGTACTTTTTCGACTCAAGCATAGGTCAATAAAAAAAAAATTGCATTACCTATAAATTTCTTAACAAAATTGCCAAAGTTAGGCTGAAATCATGGATTTTTATAAATATTGACATTGCATTGTAAATAATTGTAATTCCCTTGGCAAAATTATGTTACAAATCGAGTTTCATTGAAATCAGTCCATAAACAAAAAGGTTAGCCGCCATCTTGAATTTTTGTAAATTTTTACATTGCATTCAAATTCCCTTGACAAATAGTGATACAAACCTAGTTTCATCGAAATCAGCCTAAAACAAAAAAGTTAACCATCATCTTGAACTTTTGTCAATTTTGAAGTTGCATTCTAGTTCCCTTGACAAAATAGTGTTCCAAATCGAGTTTTATCGAAATCAGTCTATAAACAAAAAAGTTAGCCACAATCTTGGATTTTTGCAATTTTTACATTGCATTCTAATTTCCTTGTCAAAATAGTGTTATAAACCAAGTTTGAACTAAGTCCACTCTATAAACAAAAACTTTAGACACCATCTTGAATTTTTATCAATTTTTACATAGCATCCTAATTTCCTTGTCAAAATAGTGTCACAAACCGAGTTTCATCGAAATCGGTCTATAAACAAAAAAAGTTGGCAGCCATCTTGAATTTTTGTCAATTTTGACATTGCATTCTAATTCCCTCGACAAAATTGTGTTACAAACAGAGTTTCATCGAAATAAGTCTGTAAACAAAAAATTTGGCTCCCATCTTGGATTTTTGTCAATTTTGACATTGGATTGTAATTTCCTTGCGAAAAAAGTGTTATAAACCAAGTTTAATCTAAATCACTTTATAAACAAAAAAGTTAACCAACATCTTGAAATTTTGACAATTTTGACATTGCATTCAGTTTCTAGTCAAAAAATATACTTGTAACAAACCAAGTTTCATCAAAATCAGTCCATAAACAAGCAAGTTAGCTGTCATCTTGGATTTTTGTAGATTTTGACATTCTATTCTAACTTATATGCTAAAATAATGTTTCAAACTGAGTTTCACCTAAATCGGTCCATAAACAGAAAAGTTGACCGCCATCTTGGATTTATGATAATTTTCACATAGCATTCTATTTTCCTTGCCAAAATAGTGCTACAAACCGAGTTTCATCGAAATCGGCGCATAAACAAACAAAATAATGCTAGAACAAATTATTGAATTCAATCTACCCACTGATTTGGGTAGATATGGGTATTTACCGGGTGCGTGGGTATTTACCCGGTAAATACCCGGGTGGGTAGATTGGGTATTTACCCGACCGCCCATCTCTACCCAGGGTGCGCCGGACGTACAGGTTCTTTCAGTACATCGCTCGGGGAGGCTCCTTCCATGCACACCCGTAATTAATTATTTTTTCTCTTTGAGAGAGAGAGTGAGTGAGTGAGTGAGTCATGAAGCACGGTACCTAATGGTAGAAAGGGGAAAAATATTTATTTTATTTCTTAGAATTTCTTTCAAGTTTCAATAGCAGAAATGAGTACTACAGATGCAGAAGCCTCATCTTCAAAACCAAAAGAGTTGTCGTTTGCAGAAAAACAGGCGGAACGTATGAAAAGATTGCGGGAGTTACACACAGCTCGAAACGAGGCTAGGACACAAAATCATCAAGAAGTCGTGGCAGAAGAAGCCAGAAATAAGCTTCCGACGAACTACGAGGCCAAGAAACGACAGGCAGAGTGGCTCCTCGATGACCAGGCTAAGCGAGAAGCCTCAGAAAAACAAGGTAAAAACTATGACAGAGTCAAGTTGCTAAACATATCTGCGACAGAAGCAGAACGTTTAGAGCGTAAGAAAAAGAAGAAAAATCCCGATCAAGGCTTCTCCACTTATGAACAAGCAACAGTTCGCCAGTATAACAGACTTGTGAAGAACATGCCTGCTCCTGATATAGAGCAGTATGAAAAACAGAAGGAAAAATATGGAGATGCCTTCTACGGTGGACCTAACGTAATTATACATGGCATGCACGAGGATCGTAAGGATGCCATAGACAGAATGGTAGATGACATAGAGGGACAGATAGCAAAACGACAGAAATACTCCAGAAGACGTACTCACAATGATGATGCCGATATTGACTACATTAATGAGAGGAACGCTAAATTCAACAAAAAGTTAGAAAGGTTCTATGGAGAGCATACGGCTGAAATCAAACAGAACTTGGAACGCGGCACAGCTATCTAAAATATTTTCATATTAATTGTATCATCATAGGATAACTTAGTACTTAAGTTTTACTGTAAGGCCTTTGAATTCTCTGTAAATATAAACAAAATTGTATGAAAGTATCTTTGCTTATTTTTTATCTTTATTCAAAGAACACTAACATTTTTTTACAGACACTAAACAATAAAGACAAATACTACTGAAGTGTAATTTAATTATTAAATCTACAGGTGGCCTTATTTATTGCTAAGGCAAGTAATATATTCCAATTAATCTTTGTAGGTAGATGGCAATTTTACAAACATTTTAGTGTACTTCATAATTAAAGCTTCTCATGCTTTTTTTATGAAGATTAGGTATCATGGGTTGCATTGTGTTGGGTAAACATTAAGTAATTTTAGTTTCTTTTCTCTTTGATATTAAATTATTGTAACTAACCCAATCTTACACCAAATAAAATGGACAAATTTCAGTAACAAGTTTATTTTGATAAATGTGCTGATTAAATAAAAATAAGTACATGTTTTATTAAATTTTATTCTATAAAAGCACCTAAACAAAATTTCATATACATTCAAAATGTTGTGTTGTTTGTTGATCTGTGCAAATAATTTATAGCACCTATCACTCACAATATTCAATTCAAAAAAATATAATGTTAGACTGAATTAAGGCAGATTGTATGTGATTTTATATCCATATCAATTAGCTTTCCCATTCATGACTTACAGATGGGAACTTGGTTTGTTATGTGATAGATAATATAAATTATTTTAATTAAGTTTTAAGCTGTAACAGCTTTTACAGAGGTCTCTTCAAAATAATAATAATTTCAAAATGAATTACCAGTAGGCACCAAATAAAATATTTGCACAGCAACATTTAATTCATGGATATTTACTTGAGCAGTGGGCTTTACATATATAATCAATTAGGTAACCACATTTAAAAATATATAAAGTATGTACCTAACTGCAGTCACAGATAAAAATAATAGTACCTACTACCCTACTGCAGTTGTCAGCTAGCAATGGACTCCCTTATCTGTATCAAATTAATACAAAACAAATACAGGAGCAAGAATGAAATAATTAAATACTCTGTATTTTTAAAATAACTAACTCCCGTTTCATATAACTCTGCTATTTTAATCGAAATCCATCCAGCCATCCATCATTGCCAGCTCTCCTATTATATGCATAGAGATGTTTTAGGACATTTAAAACAATAAGTAGGTACATCCTACAACATACTTATTTCGTACGGTCGGTAAGCTAAACACCCGCACTGCGATTTTCTCCCTTATTCCACTGACATAAGAACGGTGCAAGGTTCAAAGTGTTCAGCTTAGTAGTATTTCGCGCGAGTCATTATGTCGTGCGTGTCTCGTCTCGCTCGACATGATACAGTCTGTCGTGCACTAGATGGATGCAGCTATACTATTCTAATACTCTCTTTTTTTTTCCATTATATAGGTACTTCATGCATATAATCAAAGACTTTAGCTTCTTTTTTTTGTATAACAGATTAATTCGTTAAATAGTGATCGGTGACATTATTGTTGCAGTCTAGTAGGAACTACATTAAAATAATTTTCATAATACTAATTAATTACATAAAAATAGATGTTTAACATCGTAATATCACGCCCACTGCTCATAAATAAATACAATAATTTGGTAACCAATTGTAGACAAGAACATAATAGTAAAACTCATATATACAATACTTATAAGTGAGCACAAGTTTATAATATAGGTATATAATCTTTATAATACAGAAAGAAATGCTTATTCTTATAATAACATACACAATTTATCAGAAGTTCGGAGCATCGACTAGAAATCACAGTGTTTGTTTTATCATAAAAATGTTGAGGATATTTTATCTAAAAGTTGCAAAACAAGAATTGAACGTCGTAATACATAGTGAAAAATAAATATCTTTCTCATACGTAGATATCGATGATAAAGCCCGACCAAAGAAACAAGAAACCTCGCCATATTGCGGAATTCAATGGAACTAATATTATAAGGGAAATTGTTGCCATATTCGTAAAAATATACACGTGGCGCCCCCAGAGTAGGTTTCTTATTTCTTTGGTCAGGCTTTACCACAAAAAATATATGTTGCCAAGTTAGCACAGAATGCGCAGCCTTTGATGAAAGGCACCAATAAGAAGAATTACTAAATTTATTTCGGAAGATATAAAAACCACGGACATTCAGTACTTAACTGTTTTTACATTGAGCAACAAATGAATAATTTCGTTGATTGCAGGCAGGATTCGAACCTGTGTAAAAGAAAACTTACCAATGCACTAACACACATTTTCACGGGTTTTCTCCACGATTTAGTTTTATATTGAGTTAGCGTATTTAACAACCGCCAAAATCTATGAATGTTCAAAACCTACCAATGTGTTTTTTATTATTTCACGGTTACAGTGAATTTATCTCTTGGTTCCGATTAACGAGGAGAGGCACATTCGAATTTTGTCCAAAGCAGTCCAAAGTAAGTTCTTAGTCCTACAGTTCATAAGCCGTTAGCTTCGCTTTTCAGTAACTTATATTAATACAACTTTTCGAAATACTTTTCGCTTTACAAAGTCGTAGAACATTGTAGTCCGTTTGAAAAAACGACTCTCGGCATTAATTAAGGTGGTATGTGGTTTGTTGTTGTGTGTAGTTATTTCGTTATGAAATCTTATATCTGAGTAGTTTCACGTCCGTAGATCAATTGCCAATTTATTTTTAATTTTTTAATTGAACTATGCTTGTGTCGAAAAGGTACGACCAATCAAGCTTCACCGGACTTGCGGGGGAGTGGAAGACTCTACCCCAAAAAAAAGTCATATACCAACGCGTCTAGGGGCGGCTCAAGGGAGCCTCGGACCAGGGCCTAGCGCGTTGATATTGAAAAACATCGTGAAGGAGACGACGTCTGAGGGGCTCCGTCCTGATTTTCAATTTTGATTTTGGTACTGGCCGCGCCCCCGCCGGCGGGTGCGGGCGTTGTTACCTGAAGGGAATTGCCAATTTCAATGGTACATTTTTCTATCAGTTTTTAGATACCTTTAAAAATACAATAATATGTGGGGCTGGGGACACGGCCATCTGACCCCATGCCCCATACTAGGCAGAGCCTGTACTATGGGTGTCAGACAGCTGATATACATACATAATATAAATATACAAAATCCAGACACACAAGGCAAATCATCATACGAATGTTTGAATAAATAATGAAAATAATTTTATATTTTAATTTTTTTCAGAACACATTTACTACTCCCCAAACAATATAAAATTATTTTCATATCTAAACACAGAAAATGTAGGTATACCACCAAAATTAGCAATTGATTTACGGACATGAAACGAAACTTAACATTTAACATCTTTTTTGTGTCCATGATTTTCACGTACGTGATTTTCGAGCGTGTAAAAGAGGAGCATTCCACGAGGTGTCGCTTACGTGACGCTATTGTAAATCCTGACCAAAGAAATAAGAAACCTGCTCTGGGGGCGCCACGTGTATATTTTTACGACTATGGCAACAATTTCCCTTATAAAATTAGTTCCATTGAAATTCCGCTATATGGCGAGGTTTCTTATTTCTCTGGTCGGGCTTTATCCCTAAATTTGTTGCCTAAATCGGTAAAGGGTTAAGGTCATTCATTACAGGGCTTTTTCTTAGTTGCTGCTACTAAGAGGAGGTCGTCGATTGTAGAAAATCTGAATATTAAAATACTTAGAACTTTAAAATCTTATTAAATGTACATGTTAAGCTTGAATTTTGATATTATTTGCAGTAAAGCCAGAACAACAGAACAAAGAACTAGCTCTGGGGGCGCCACATGTATATCTTTATGTTGATTTCCATTACAAAATTAGTTCCATTGAAATTCCGCGCCTTAGGAAGCGAGGTTTTTTAATTTTCTTGTCGGGCTTTACATAATGTATCACTTCACTAAAAGTATAAAACAAAGTCGCTTTCTCTGTCCCTATGTCCCTATGTACTTATGCTTAAATATTTAAAACTACGCAACGGATTTTGTTGCGGTTTCTTTTAATAGATAGAGTGATTCAAGAGGAAGGTTTATATGTATAATACATGCATACTATATGTATAATATACTTAGGGATAACCTACAATAATCATTTTCCTGTGCGAAGCCGGGGAGGGTTGCTAGTTATATATAACACATATACTCATATTATGGTCACAGATATAGAACTACTATTGGTCACAGATAATATAATACCTACTTGTATTGGTGCACGTTTCGTGTTTATTTAGACTTGCTTTATGTTTTTATTCTTTTATGTTTTTCCCCTGCAGGTGAATATGTATTTTTTTTTAACAGCTCAAGCTTATAGCTTAGTGCCAGTGTTTTCCAGGATAAATAGAGCACGTCATTTTTCATTACGTACTGTTAGTTACAAGTCATAATTTTCGACAAAAAGGCTAAAGCCCGACCAAAGAAATAAGAAACCTCGCCATATTGCGGAATTTCTATGGTACTAATTTTATAAGGGAAATTGTTTCCACAGTCGTAAACATATACACGTGGCGCCCCCAGAGCAGGTTTCTAATTTCTTTGGTCAGGCAGTCAGGCTTAAAATAATTAGATACAATTAGATATTTTCATTCGACAAAAGATGGCGCCACATGTTCATGTTTTTGGCTACTTTTTGGTCAGGCATCGCATCACGCAAATACTTAGCAAAAACTAATGTGTAAATGGGATGCAGATTTTAAAGATTAAAGGTTATGGCAAAAATATCATTATAGCTACTCTTGTAAGGGGGTGTCATGTCATCAACCAAGGCGCTGCTTTCTATATAAATGAATGTCCAAAATTATTTTACTTTAGACGGGGTGTTGGTTCCTTCTTTGAGATGTCACTATGTTTGCTCTCGTGCATTTAGATTCTTATCTGTAGTAGGCAATAACTACGTACTTCATCTGTTTTATTATTTTTAAAGTTGATAAAATAGTAATACATTTGTAGTGAAATACATATAAATTAATACTTAATATATAAATTAGATACAGCAACAGTTGCAGTTACATAACATGAAATAATGGAGTTGTAATATTAATAAACGATACGAATATTTATATCTTCTCTAAGAGATTATAATTTCCATTACCTTGTAAATAACAAAGAGTTTCAGTATCTTTGTTACATGTAAATAAAATAGGTTTAATGTAATAATATTTGATTTTGAATACTTCCTATCCACCTTAAGTGCAGCAGTGTTTCAATGAAAATAACAAAGTTATTCGCATTTGGCACAGAGCACTCAGAGAATAGGGTCAGTTTGCTTGAACAAAATAAAAAAACATCAATCTCAAAATATCAGATTTGGAATGTGATAAATCAAAATTATAGTTTAAAATAAAATCAGACTTAATTTACCAAATGCGAATATCACAGATCAATTGATATTTTGTACTACTGCACTTAAGATAGAGTTTAAATTACTTCACCGAGGCTCTTCTACCTCATAAAATCCACGATCGAACAAATTCTGAAAATGAGAATGTGCCAATTAGATGCCAATTGAATTGTTCCAGGAAAAATATCCTTTCTTTTAAAAGATTTAGAAACAAGTAATTTTGAGCTGTATTTTTGTCAGGCTGATTTCTTGTATTGACGAGTTAAAAGATTGTGTATCAGGACCACCTTTACCAAAGATCAGATAATATGTATGTACTTACTTCGTCGTCCCGGCATTAATCGTATAACAGTACGTCCATCCGCACCCCGTTCTGTACAGAAAATAAAAGCTAAGTATCACATTTATTAACTAGTTATTAATTATTAATGAAATAATGATCTTGTAATACTAGATTTCATTATTCTTGGGGCTTGTTCCACTAGAATTTCAAAGTTACAATTCATGTCTATTTCGTAACCAATACAGCAAAAATAAAACTGATGAGTAATTTCGCTACTAAAATTGTATTCGTAAAATTCGTAAAGTCCGAAAATAGTTGTGTAAAACAGTTAATATTTAGGTAAAATAAAAACACAACATTGCACACCACAACATTATGGAAAAGGAGTATAGAAAAGCGAAAAACTTACCTAAATTTCGACGATCAATTGAGGGTATTATAAAAAGGATTCATGGTTAATTTGATATTTGAAACGGAATAACAAGCAACAAATTCTAATAAACAATTTATTAATCTCTAAATATACATAAAAATTCAATTCGTAGATCACATGATTTTATTTTTTTACTTACGCCTATTTTAAGTACCAAGACCAATCTGCGGTACCATTGAAATCTTTGATATGTAGTATTATAATTTCACATTAATCTCTCAATATAAAGTACAAAATTCTTGAAAATTGTGTTAAGTAGAAAGGTACTAAGTGTATGTGTGCGCCTCAAACCGTAAATCAGTACAAACTCTATCTTATTTATAACTATGTGATGTAACCTGTTAAGTTTAAGTCAAAATGTTCTCACCACACAAATTGAAGCAGAATCAAACCGAAATTTCAGAAATAATTTCCCAATATTTCTCGGATTAGAATGTAATTAAATAAATCTACCTTTCCTAAGAGTGTCGTACGGAGAGACAAAAGACGATCAATTTATGGGCAGTAGCATCTTTCGACTATTAAAAGCCTAAAGATACATTGTTATAATTCCAACTCTAGTAGTATAGAAAAAGGGTTAGAATTAATGTGAGAAGCAAAGTCTTGTAATAAGTTGCTAAGAGAGCTTTTCCTGGGTTTTGCGCATTGCTGAATCCGAAAATCGCTATTAGGAGTTTGAAATTCCCACCGAAAATTAGAGCGAAATTTCTATATCTTTCCTAGACTATACAAAGAACGAACGATCAGGTGGCTAAGTCAATTTGTTTGTATAAAAAGTAAAATTAAAATTACAAATTCAGAAAACTTGCAGAACAAAAGTTGTTCAGTTTTAAAGCCGAGTTATCTTATCATATCACCCGAGAGGTTTTGCATTATTTGATTAACATGTTCTACACTACAGATTATGGTAACACCAGAAGTGGGCAGTGTGGAGCAATTTTAATAACTATTTTATTTCAATCGCTATGTCAGAACTGGGATAATTTTTTAAACTGATTCCGCGTCGAGAAGTGTGGCGAGACTATAAATAATGAATCTAATTCAAATGTAAAATACAACAATAGTAAAAACAGATATTAAAACCAATTCTAGGAATAGACATTAACCTATCACAGTTAAATTCGATAAAAATAAATACGATAAGATGTATAAAATGTGTGATGATAAGTGTGCTTTATGTAAATGTTATCTGAGCTACCTACGTATAATGTAAAGGTCTCAATTTAGTATTATTAAGTTATTATGTATATCTCAAATAATACTTTTGAATGAGCAATGAAATATTCTTGAGCAATTAAGGAGGCAACAATCTCGTTACGTTTCTTTAACAAATTCATTAACTTTTGGTATTATGTATTTATTGTCCCAAGCAAAAATAATTTTCAAAAACGAGTTGCTCTAAATTGTAATAGTTACGAAAATTGAAATTTAATAAGACACCACCGCTATTTTTTTACATATTTGTATGCGCACAAATAGAAGTTTTTTTTAAAGAGGCATCATGTTCCGAGTAGGCAATAAATAGTTTTAGGCAAAGCGCATAAGAAGTCTTTTCGTGAGATCTTGTTTGTGATGTTTCGGTTTCAACAAGTGATGTATCTTCAACCTAACTTAGCAAGAACAATAAATATTTTACTAAATTTAACGTAGCGTAATTTAAATATTTTTACCAAGTAACTACTACGACCGTTATCCAACTTTGTTTGTAGTCTATGTTTTTGCAGTCTGCTCAATATTTTTTTTGCAAATATTGCTCTTAATGTTACTAAAAATAAAATTTAAGCTTTCCGAATACCCACAGACTCTTGTAAGGGCAGCCAGAAAGCGAGGCCAATTTATAGTACGCTCGGACATCGGATTGCAATGCGTCTTTCGCTTCTGTGGGTTCGGACTTTTAAAATCATGTCTGCTTATGCCTGTTTTTTTTTCATTAGCTGTGTGGAAGCCCTTAAAGTCACTGCTCTCAGTAAAATCATTTATTGGTCTAAATAAAATAAAAACTGCCAGTGATATCGCTGTTTTTATCCTACAAAAAATCTACTAACAGTAATATTTTTTATTTTTAGAAAATTATTTCTCGACTGCATTGACTAGCTGGTCAAAAGTAGGATAACAAGTAGATAAATTAAGATACAACAAGGAAAGGGTTAATCAGTGATATGAAAACCTGGACAAACAATCGCACATGCATTCTGGTTGATATAATAACTACGTTCAAACAACAACATAATATACAACAATAAACCTGGAATGCACAGAAAACTCTAGACATCTAACAAAAATATACAAATAGTCATTAATTATAAAATATACAGTCCCTCTAAGATTGGGAGCGATTTATCGCAGAACATGATATAAGCTGATGTTAAATTGTCTTGTCGTTTTTTAAGTACGACATTATTTTCTCGTAATCTATGCAGGAATTGAGCTGCCCGTTTTTTTATGAGATATGAAGCAATATACAACAAACAATTTGATTTGCTACCTTATGCATGTAAGAAAATCTTCACAGAACTAAGTATTTCGAATAAACGAAGTTCAAAATTTTGTGTATTTATAACTGATAAAGAAAAGGTATATTTAATTTATTTTCACAAAAAATCTTTTGTATTATGGCAAGTACGAGTACCAACGATTGATTTGAGAGACCAATTGAGTCTAGCAATAAAAAGCTCAGCAAGCAGCAGAAAGAGATTCTGTGACATTCATAATAGCTGAATCAAAACGGTAAATTCACAATTGAAACTTTATAATTATTACCAAAAAAAATTTCATTATAAAAACGCAGTTGACCAAATAAATAATTTAGCATCAGCTTGAATCAATTCATGTGACTGTCCTGGCATTACATCTAAAACTGAATCTGAGATTGTAAGGCACACGAAAGGGACGCAAATGCGTTAGAATGAGATACAAATACACCGCGCTCACTCTTGCGCATAACTGCGTCCATTTCGTCTTTTGTCTTCTGTCGCCAGTAAAATACCTGCCTAAGAATAGTCAATTCCGTCACTAGCACTTTTAAAAAGTTCCATCAAATCGACGTAACATTATCTAAAACTGGCTCAATCAGTCCAAAAAGATTTAAGTCATAAAAACGTCAGTAATCAAAATAGCACTCTATTAGTTCATGCCATGCGGGTTAACTTCACAAAACACTTCACGACACAATCACTTCAGCAGTTCAGTTTCGGTAAGGCACAGTGGTCTTCAACAACATTTGGGACCATTACAAAGTCCAAGTTTGTCTCGTTGTTATTCGGCTTTCTGTTGCGGTCTCGGAAAGACCCGAAGCCGGAGTCGTGTGTCCTAGAGGGAGACGTACCTAGGAATATTCGGAGCATGCCGCACTCTTCACACTTGTCTAACAGAGGGTGGTTACGGAAAGTGCACATGTGGCATTGCCAAGACTGCGGCGGGCGTTGGCCCGTGTAGATGTTGCTGTAGAAATTGTCCGAGTCTTGTTGTTCTGGAATAATAATAATAATAAAACATTTATTTCAGAATAAAATTCCATAGATCGGTTAGTGGTTAGTAACAAGTATACCTAAGACTATATTAGTGGTTTTAGTATTAAAAAAAAGACAAGTTAGGCAATGGTGCCGATGGCAAGGCTCATCCAGTGTTTCTGGAATAGAGATGAAAATAATACGATACTTGTTGTACACACACAACCGGGGAGACACAGGTAAAAACATTTATTCATCATTAATTTGTTGGATGACTGATGGATGGATGGCTTGCTTATTGCGTGGGTTTCGAAGTTAACTTGGTGTCAGATTTATTGAATAGCCTAAGGCTTCTGACATGGATCGTATAACAACTACAACATCCCTAGAGAATAGTCGGGACCAACGGCTTTACGTGCCTCCCGAAGCACGGAATCATCTTTTTTTTCGGACAGTCCGGTGATTCAGCTCTCTTTAAAGTACTCAGTAAAAAAATCCAGAAGGACCAAAAACTATTTCAAGCGGGTTTTTTTTATTTACTATTTTTCTGATACATTTTTTGCATGGCAGACACAGGAGATGAGGTAAAAGTTAAAACCATAAGCTATTTTAATAATCTTTTTCATAAATAAAAAACTTATAGTTTGGACATCAAAACAATAATAAACAAAAAAACTGCTACAATCGTTGGAGGTGTTACGCATATCAAATACGTAGTCACAATCATTGTGTAAGATGAATCAGTCCTCGGCTCTGTATTTTCCGTCCTCGATAAGTAGGCTGAGCGACACGTAGAGTTGTATAACGGTGCTTTTCGGGCCTTGAAATCCGGTACACACATTTCTATAAATTTATATTAATGTGCCCAGCTATAACTTATAATAGCTTAGCTTAGCAGCTTAAGGACGACGTTTTATTTAACTGGAAAGATGTGGACAAGAGAAGCAAAGGACAGAGAAATATGGAAATTTTTGGAGAAGGGAAAAATAAAAGAAGTACCTACAAATTCGTACCCTAAAATAAGCTATAAATAAATAAATAACTTATATTACGTGGCAGCTATATTGCAATATATATTTTCGCATTTATTGCGCCTATACGTATGGTTTATCAAAAATATATCGAGATATATCTGTCTATATAATTTGGTGACGTCACGGGAATATGCTAGTGGTGGTTGGGGCTAGTGTCGTCGCTTGCAGGTGTATAAAGCCTGACCAGAGAAATGAAAAACATCGCCATATTGCGGAATTTAAATGGAACTAATTTTACTATGGAAATTGTTGCCATAAACATAAAAATATACACGTGGCGGTCCCAGACAAGTTTTTTTATTTATCTGGTCAGACTTTAAAATTTTTCGTATGCGTAATATGTCTTGCTCTAATATAATATTATAGCTACGTGTGTAACACTTCAAACATGAATAGCCGAAACCACAGAATTAATGAGGTAGCGTCGAACGACACTTAATGCATATTTACGCAAGCTATTTGCAAGTTGGTGAGTCGGTGTTGTTTTTTTAATGTTATGCTCTCTGCGAGCCAACATAAATTTACTTTTTAGAATAAGAGAGTGATTTACTTGTATGTAACTTCACGCCCAAAATAGGATTTGACTTTGGACTACAACAACCGTTATCTGTGTATTGTGAACCTGAGATGTTAAATATTTATATCTCCACAGATTCCACTATTTACCTCGTTTTTAACCCCCGACGAAAAAGAGGGGTGTTATAAGTTTGACGTGTGTGTCTGTCTGTCTGTCTGTAGCATGGTAGCTCCTAAACGGATGCATCGATTTTCATCTAGGCTCGAGCCCCTCAGTGGGGACGTATAATGAGTTGTTAATGATGAGTATTCAATACTCTTTGGAACTTAAACTCACCATGCTCGCAGCCCATCTCCAGCCTCTTAGCCAACGTGTCGCACTTATCCCTCAGCTGTTCGACGTACTCGCGCAGGTTGAGGGCGGCGCGGGGCGGGGGCGGCGGCGCGGCAAGGATCTGCGTCTCGCGCGTCAGCTGCGCTAGCCGACTGCGTTCCTGCGCCAGCGCCGCCGCCAGACGGCCCAAGCGCTCCTTCTGACGCTCGATCAGAGCTCGGTCTGGAACACATTGCAACACGTAAGGATTTAGGCTTTTGCTGTCACTATATTAATTTAAAAGATATCTAGAATAATCTAGATTTAGCGCACTGCGCTTGCGGTCACTAAGTATATTAATTTATAAGATATCTAGAATACCTTGATTTAGCGCACTGTATAATAACACAATTGAAGTGGAGATACATAGACATACATATATACAATTGAACACAATTGAAGTGGAGATACATAGACTGGCCACATGCTAAGAACCTCGAAAGTGGAGCAAAATCCTTACAAACAAAAGAAGAAAAGTGGAGCAAAATCCTTACAAACAAAAGATGGGAAGAAAAACTTAAACTCACAGCTTAAATAAGTAAAATAAATAAATGAATGGTGACATTTCACACACGGCCGGCCATCTCACCCCAAACTAGGCAGAACCTGTACCATGGGTATCAGACAGCTTATGTAAATACATACATATATAAATGTACAATATCTAGACACAAGGCAAACACAAGTGTTCATCACACGAATATTTGCCCTGAGCTGATCCTTTTTGGAGAAAAAATCATTGGGAGGCCTATGCCAGAAGGCACATTGAGCTGAGAGATATCCTATGAATGAACGACAATAGTTACCAAAAAGACAAACGGCTTTTTAATTGTTTGACAATAATGCATTAAAGACTGACTTGACTGTTTGACAAATTTACAAAATAAAACCTTATTCTTTCTCATTACGATTGTATTTTCGTAAAACACTCAACACGAAAATATCCTTCCCATGGGAAAATGGGAAAAGCAACGGGGGCGTAGCTTAGCTATAGCAGAAATGGCAGAATGCTAGTACATTTTAATTACTGAAAATTATATGAAAACATTTTATCATCCTTTATGATTCATTCATGGATATGTGCTTTATCTTGTTTTGAAGAAGAATAACAATGTTGAGAATGTGTGATGATGATTGCATCATTGACCAATGACAAATGCTTAAAGAATATTGTCCACATACTTATTACCTATATACAATATGGACATGTTTTCTTTGTATGGTAGAAATAGTTCTCAGTCAGTAAATCAGTGTAAAGTGATTTTCCTTATTAGGTCAAATACTTACAAGTAGGTATGTATGTTTTACACTACTTGATAATTATAGGTATTACAAAACTCATATTCCTAGGCTCCACTTCTAGTAACATAGTTTTCAGGTATTTTCCCACAGTTAAAAATAAAATTAATGTAAAGTTAGACATCCAAGATAATTAATGACCTATGAAAACGGCATCTAATTTGGCACAGTAGTTTTTATGCGATGCGATAACGAAAGTAGTGCCGCCGTTGACAAGGGTTTCAAATTGGAAAACTAATTAAAGTTTTAAATGACCTTTTTGAACAATGTTATAAATGCAAAATGAAATAGCAGTCTTGTGTAAATATAGACAGAACTGCTTAATAATAATCATTCATATCTATTTCTGGCTGAAATGATGATGATGATGAAAGTTGATTTAAAAAGTTATTGTATTGGTATAAGAGATATTCCAATAGACAATGTTTTATATCAAGAAAGGTGTAAAAAGAAATAATAAAAAATCTTACCAACTGTAGATCCTGGTGGATCAGGAGCTGCTCTCGAAGGTCTCGGAGACTCCAACCTCGATGGTCTGCTGGGAGGAGGTGGCGCAGGCCGTCGCGGCGCCCTTGCTGTACTCGGACTCACAGTCACTGTCACATGACCCTCAAAACCCCCATCATCATCCCTCGACTCTCTCACAGGACTCGCCATATTCGAAGTCGGAGTACACACTGTTAAATTCACAGATGTTATTGCTCTTGGACTACTATAATCTTCAAACCACGGTTCATATCCACGGCTCAAGTCCATATGACAATTGACATTTACAGAGAGATTTAATGGATAGCCTCTTTCCGCTCTGAATTGCCCTTTCTCCTTATCTGACTTTTCTTTTGTTGGAGGTACTTCTTGTTTTGGTGCCGGTGATACGGTTCTGCATGGATCTGATTCTGGCTCTTTTAGTGTTGTAGGTTTAAATGCAATATCTGGATTGGGCTTTATGAAGTTAAGTGTAGTCGGTCGAACTGGTTTTTCTTGAGGAACATCTTTTGTTTCTTTTGAATTTTCTTCTGGTTGTTCTGATTTTTTTATTGTCTTTTTTTCCTTAACTTTTTCTAATTTCTCATGAAGATTGCATTTGACTTTATTACTTTTTAGTATTCTATAGTTTGTGCTTTCAGAAAGTTCATCAGTAACTTTCTGTGATATACTAATTTGCTCATTCTTTGTGTTCTCATTGGTCAATTCTGCTTCACTTGATGACTCCACACTATATTTTGCAAAACAATTGTCAATGTTTATGACCGTAACAGGTGATGTATTGTTATTTTTCCCATTACTTTCATCCTTGTAGGGTTCAACAACATTCTGATTATCATCTGTGTTTGGATGTTTTTCATAGTCATCTGTTATAGTAGCAGTACTAAGAACAGCAGTCTGTGGTCCTTGGCAAGTGACAGACTGGATGGCCGTTGATTTGGGAACCTCGTGTTTGATTATGGGTTGATTGCGGCACCGGCCAGGTGGATTGACTTTGAGCTCGTTGAGCTGACGCGCGGCGGCTGACGAGGACGCATGGTAGGCGTGCGTTAGGGAGGCTTTGGCTTCGGTGTGGAGATGAGTCTCACATGCCTGCTTGTCATGACAGTACAGTTCAATAGTGTTCGATACAACATGATCAGGGACGCCGGGGAACTTCTGTTTCAGCTCGTGGAACAATTGCATAAGCGATATGTTAGTGCATGCACACGGCGAAGGGCTGGTCGCGCTTTCGGAGGGGGCAGACATCGCCGCCCATCCTCGCCGAGCCCGCCCCTGCCTGCCAACCGCGCCCGCGCAGCTCCCACACCACCCACAAACACCACTCACCGACAAAGGCAGACAAACATCTGTAAATAACGTATTGTCGATATCGTGACGTCACAATCCTTAAAGCCACAATTTGCACAGTTACGTATACAAGCACAGAGTTATGCGTCTCCCAACGTCCATGACTCGCTAATCTCGACGGCACACATGTGACGAAAAAGAGCACAGAAAAATACAAGGCTGAATTTTTATATCTTTTGTTATCATCATACCAAAGCAATTTTTCGAGAAGTTACAACATTATAAGCGATGTTATTGTGCACTAATTCACAACTGATCTTTAAAGTACATAGTTTATATATACCTTTTAAAGAAACACAATAAACACTGTAAGCACAAAGGCAGTAATAAATTGCACCCAAAAATAAATTACGAAAATTGCAAGACTTGTCAGTCAAAATCTGCCATTTTGCCTCTACTATAGACAATTTATGTATTTTTTTCTTTCTTCATGACATGAAAGATTGATATGAATTGAATCTGATTTTGCTTCTTCTTGTTGTCTATGATATTTTTAGTTAGGCACCTATTTCACTGGCGACAAAGACGAAAGGGACGCAGTTATGCGTTAGAATGAGATACAGATACACCGCGCCTACTCTTGCGCATAACTGCGTCCCTTTCGTCTTTTGTCGCTGTCGCCAGTGAAACACCTGCCTGCCTTAGGCTGCTGGCTGGGTGGGCCTTTGAACCTTTCCCATAAATAAAAGAAAGAATTTAAAAAAACAACTGTCTATTTAAAAAAAAAGGCTGGGCCTGTCTGTTTGTTTTTTTTCGGAAAATTGCTTTTCTTCTCTTCACAACCAACAACATTTCAAATAATTTCAATAGTTGATTGAAAATTATTAAAAATGGTCGACGATCTACGAAAATACCTAAATCAATTACTGGAGAAGTATGTATTATGTGCACATACTAAGATGTTTAAACGCTTTGGAAACATTCTGCTAATGCTGACTACTATTTGTTATAGGGTGAATGGTCTGCATTGCATCCTTATTACGGACCGCGATGGAGTTCCACTGGTGAAGGCCGTGACTGAGAGAGCGCCTCACCTTGCTTTGAGGCCTAACTTCATATCCACTTTTGGTATGGCGACGGAACAGGCTAGCAAACTGGGACTAGGACGGAACAAAACTATCATTTCTATGTATTCAAGCTACCAGGTTAGATTAGCACCTAATTAACTGATTAGAAGTGAACTTGACTCTCTGACCCTGTTTACTACTATTTATTAATTAAAGACTCATTGTTTGCAGGTTTAGCTCTTTGTACACATTATAATCACTACATAGTATAAAATAAAGTCGCTTTCTCCGTCCCTATGTCCCTATGTCCCTATGTCCCTTTGTACGCTTAAATCTTTAAAACTACGCAACGGATTTTGATGCGGTTTTTTTTAATAGATAGAGTGATTCAAGGGGAAGGTTTATATGTATAATACATGCATAATATACTGAAGGATAACCCACAATAACCATTTTCCCGTGCGGAGCCGGGGCGGGTCGCTAGTATAACTTATAAATACCAAAGCAACTCATAACTTTAAAAAATTAGGTATCATTAAAAGACCTATACATAGAAGTATGTTAGGTACACTATCTTTTAATCTGCGAGCACTGATTAATTATCTCACAAACTGCAAAAGTCTTTCCAAAATAACTACTTGAGCTATTATAAACTTGCCAACTGAGTCATTAATCAGTATGTCAAAGGCATTGTTAATAGTTACACAAAACAATAGAAGAGCGAGCAAAAGTTCTGATATGCCTAAAAGTGTGAGCAAGAGGTCTGATAAAAGACTCAGTTCTTACATTTGTAATGGCTCAAGTATAGTCCTGCCTCCCTATCTGTGCAGCTCACATTAGATCTAGCTAGTGAATCCAATCAATAGTTATAGTTTAATATTATTATATTGTACAAGATTCTCAACTTTCTTTTCAGGTGATCCAAATGAATAAACTCCCTCTTGTGCTAACATTTATTGGTAGTGACAACTGCAACACCGGCCATATTCTCTCCTTGGAGTCACAGATAGAGCCCTTCTTGAAAGATTTGGCTGCTGTAGTGCAAGACTGATTCTAACTCTTATCCTTTTGTTTCTTAAAAAAATACGTATTTTCCACACATACCTGGCACAAATACTGGCTGGTCAGCTGATAAAAAAAGAAGACAATGGTATTTAATGGTAAAGCCCAACCAGAAAAATAAAAAACCTACTCTGGGGGAGCCACATAATATTTTTTGTTTATAGCAATTATTTGTTCCATTGTAAAGCCCGACCAAAGAAATAAGAAGCCTCGCCATATTGGGGAATTTCAACGTAACTAATTTTCTAAGGGAAATTGTTGTCATAGTCGTAAAAATATACACGTGGCACCCTACGTCATTTTGCGCTGTTCATCCTTGTCTATTACACATATTCGACGAGGATGGATGGATCGAGGAGGCACAATGACGTAGGCTTGTGTCAGTCACATGGTCGGAGTGTTAGACCTTGTTTTCTTGGACCATGAGTTTACCCAATATTAAACAATAAAGTAAATACTAATGATTTAAAAGGCATACAACTATAATGTAGGACATGTGCGATGAAATTTGACTGTGAAACAATGTTAGAAAACTTCAAACAGCATATTCTAGAACTCCATTTAAATGAACCTGACTTGCAGTGTGTGAAATGCAAAAAGTATTTACTATGATTAATCTAGCTAAGAATAGATGGTATCATGATTGTAAAGAGAAATGAGTTTTGAGGGAAGATTGTTAAAAACATAGTAATTGAATGCAATATTCAATTTTTTTGAAACTTCAAAAAAAAAAAAACATATTTTGTACAGACAAGCTAGCTAGTTATAACTGTTCATGTTTTGTATTATTTTATTAAAGTTAAGGTAAATAAACTCTGAATATGTTTAATATATTTCATCTTTATATTTATTTAAATCACTTTTTGTTAAAACTTTTCTAACATAAAATTATATTAGAATAAAATATTCATGGGCAGTTTTATAATCATAGAGCGAAACAATAAATTGTAGAATTGTTAAGAATTCTTTTAGCTTATGTTACAAAAGTTATTTATTTTCTACACAGGTATTTTCTACAGGTTTTATTACATAGGCACACACAGTGAACTTTGTCACAATGTTCGATGAATGTCAGTCTGAACGTTGTATCACAGTAAAACCAGTAAGTTATCTTTATACAAACGTGCCGCTGTTGGTTTAAATGCGTGCGTTCGCGCCGCGCGCCGTGTAGGCACATGCTATCACGCACACAATAAGGGGGAATAAGGGGGCGACGACAGTATGGGCTAAATGCAAGCGTGTGCGTGACGTGCCTATACGGCGCGCTCACATTCAAACCGACGCGGCCAGGTATGGAGATAACTTTATTCTAAGTGTACTGTGGCTGTATCCTTGTCGTGTCAGGGGGGTTTCACTCGGAAGAATAGGTATGACGAGCGAAATATCGCCCCGGCCGATGAAAGGCAGGGCTACATCAGTCAGTACGCGAGCAGTCGCCGCCGCGCCGGGCGCGCGTGACGCGCCGCGCGCCGCTCCGCTCGCTCTAATTACGAGATTGACTTCACAACAATACGACAAATGCTGTTATGTTTATGGATGCCTTTTCTTGTCCTCATAATTTTCTCTGACAAACCTACAGTAACATTATGACGTATTTTCATAAACTAAAGTACTTACCTACCTACCGGCGAGTAAATAAAGTTGGCAAACATTATAATACGAGTAATACTATTACTTAGTAAATAGTAGTAGCATTGGGTTATTTGAACCATCATTTGTTTGAGTAAAAGGTAGGTACCTTATAGGTTAATAAATCACATGTTTTATTTTCTCAAAGACGACAGCCCTAAAGGTGTTAGTAGAGTGGCACAAGAGTTGGCGCAACGCGAGAGAAAGAGATGCAGCAACTTCGTCTTTTCGCCTAGCGCCGTGCGATCTGAATTGCACTTTATTGTAACGGCGATAGGGTTGCAATTTATTTGAATTATGTCGCCTAGTGGAGCTTCTGTAGGGACTACTATTTGGTATTCTGTGGTCGTGTGGTTCAAATGTTACTCCAAGACGGGTGAGAGCAGTTTGTCTCCTCTGAGCGCTCGCACAACGTTGTTAGCGGCGAGCTCGCCCATGTCGCTGCGCGTGCGCACCGTCGCGCTGCCGATGTGTGGGAGGACGACTGTAAGACATTCATTATTATTATTATAGATACACGATGTGAAATGGGTCCGAAAGAAAGTCATAAACCTAGTTTTTTTTGCTAAGGATGGATATGGCACGCATAAAATGTTCTACCTCCATGATGGCACGTGAGGTCTTTGAAGGGTACGTGAGCTATAATGTGCTTTTCCATGTTGTCCACGTTAAAAAAAGTGGAAAACCTTCAAGCGTTTTGAAAACTGCTACAAAAGTGCGAGAAGCTCGAGGTGTCAAAATGACTACTAAGGTGGGTGGACCATGAAAGGCCACTCTAACGAGTAAACGCTTTTTATTCGTTTATTAACTGGATAAATGAAAAAAACAAATTATCAAATAATAGTTTGTTTTATTGTGTAGGTACCATATAAATCACTTTTTTTTAACCTAGCTTTAATCAGTATTCATTAAACTTAAGTTTTGTTAAGCTCTTCTAAATGGCCTTGCTAGGAACAAGGCTCTTTAGAAGGCCATTATAATAAATCAGTCGTTTAAAACTAAAAGTTAATAAATAGCAATTAAATCTACAATAAAAAGAAGTGGTTTATATGTTACGTAATAAAACAAAGTATTACCTAAATATTTGTTAGTTTCATTTATCCAGTAAATAAACGAATAATAACTGTTTATTTATTAGAGTGGCTTTCCATGGTACCCCACCTTATTTTAACGTCGTCGATTCTCAATATCAATGAAGCGAGGGACCGTCCGTACTGCCAAAATAGTAGCGCGAGCGATTCGCCGCCGCGTCTGTGATTTCCAGTTCGATGGGTGTTTGTGTAAATAGAAGGAATTTGTCATCACATGGCAATAACTACGAAATTTTAATAATTGGCCTTCGAAGGAGCATGGCCTTCCATGGTCCACCCACCTTAATATGATTATTGTAACTATGTCTATAAGTCTATAGTTCTGACATTTCGAGCTTTTCGACCTAGAGGCTTAGAGCAACGCGGGCCTTCCGTTCCGTTACCAACTGCCTTGCCTCCGCCAACACGTCAATAATAGCGTGGTGGAGGATGGCCAAAAACTTCAACGGATAGCACAGAAGAAAATAATGGTGCCGATAGGGAGGAAGATGAGCTGAAAGAATTTAGTTACGTCATGTCGTCGTCAAAAGAGTCCTTCAATTGAGCTAAGCTTGTGCTGTGCCGCCGCTAAGTAGACGGTATCAAGTTACACCAGAATTAATGAATATACCTATTTTATAACTTGCCTTGACTTGACATGATTTTATGATTATGACTTGGTTTCAGACTTGTCTTAATTCTTTATAAATTGCTACCTTAGCAATAAGGTCACCAATTGTTCACTTTTGTTGGGTTGTTGTAAATTGTGTTTTTATCTTGTAAGTACTTTTTCTGTGCATTATCATCATTCATCATCATAATTTCAGCTGAAAGACGTCCACTGCTGGACAAAGACACCCCCAAAAATTTAATAATGTATATTCTACTACTATTACTAAGTTCTACTTTTCTATTCAACTTACAAACATTGGGCAGTGTGAGCAGTTTGTGGTCTTTGGGCAGCGGTTCAGGAGTCATCACGTCGAGGCCGGCCGCGTATATCTGTTTGCTTTTCAGAGCTTCATACAGCGCTTCCTGGTCTACTAGATCTGGGAATTTCAATTAATTTAATAATATTATAAACTTTGGCTCGATAACATTCAACAGTCTTTGTTAACTTGTAACAAATTTTATTGCACTAACACACTTTTTCACGGGTTTTCTCTACGATTTAGTTTTAAATTGAGCTTACCGATATTTCGACCGGGTTACACCGATCATGGTCACGGCAGTTCTGCGCGAAATTCTAAGAATGTTCAAATTTTATTGTCTAGCGTTTTTTTATACAGGGAACTGTTGCCGGGTTTAAGGCTTTCAGCGCCAGTATAAAGTATAAAATTTGTGATTTGTTAGTTTTTTTGAATTATCTACGTTTTGCGGAAATGGGATGTTTTATGACATATTGTAGAATAATATCAAGTATTCCGCGCGCTTCGCTCTTTTTTAACCCCCGACGCAAAAAGAGGGGTGGTGTCTGTCTGTCTGTGGCATCGTAGCTCCTAAACGGATGGCGCCGATTTTGATCTAGTTTTTTTTTGTTTGCAAGGTGTCACAATCGAGAGTGTTCTTAGCTATGTTCCAAGAAAATATCTTCAGCCATTTGAAGATTATCAGCTCTTTTCTAGTTGTTGAAAGTATCAAATAACGGTTTTGTGTGGTGGATCTAAGTCGTTTAAAATATGAAATAAGAACTCACCTCCACGACCGACGTTGACCAGAATGGCGTTCTTCTTCATCTTGGCCAGAGTGCTGTTGTTGATCATGTGTTTGGTCTCGTCAGTGAGCGGTACAGCTACCACTATGAAGTCACTTTGCGATAGAAGCTCGTCTTGGCTTACGAATTGCGCGTTCAGGGCTTTTGCTGAAATATAATTGTCAAATCTCGTAAACGTGCAGAAGATTATTATCATCATAAAACTTAATAATACTTTGATCTACAGCCGGAAAAGTGGGATATTCATTTTATTGACGACTGATGGAGGGAAAAATATTGAAAAAGAGAGACTTCAATGAAAGATGCCTAAGGCTTAGGTTCAAGTATAGTTTGGTGACAAAATGTGACTTAGTGGCAACTGGTATTATGACAAGGTACTGTCTGTCTCTATGTCGCTTCTGAGGTACTCGTGCCGGCCGAGAAAACAAAAGATGAATCGACGTTTGATCTGGTAAGGGTTGCAGTTCGTTGCAGCAAGTCGCTGCAATTTTGATTCCTGTGCAAGAAGACCTGTAGGCCTACTATGTAAGTAGCGACAGGCTCGAGAAACTGTTAAACGCGACATATTGACGGAACTGCTATGGCTCAAATGTCACTATGTCGCGTTTGACAGCTTCTCGAGCCTGTCGCTACTTACATAGTAGGCATACTGTGATTCTTCAGCTCGCTAACCTTCAGGTTTTTCCCTGTGGCCAGTGTAGAGGAAGCGCGCGACCTCGAAACCAGCCAAGCGTTTGACCACGGCCTGTCCGATCCCTCCCAGACCGATAATGCCCACGGTGCTGCCGCGAACATCCTGCCCCAGGACTTTGTTAAAACCGATCTCCCATTCTCCCCTGGAAAAAAGATAATCTCTTTTTTATAGCGGGAAGAGCAAGTTGATGATTTGTATTAAAAACATTTTGTTTAGGTATTTAGCCCTAGAAGCTCTATACTGTAGGTATTAGGTCTGCATTCTGTAACCACTTCTCTAATGGCTCATTGCCACTCGCGTACAAGTCGCACGCAAGATGAGACAGAAGACCTTGACCCGAAGCTGTTTTTGAGCACAAGGCAAAGGACCTTGCGACAAACACTACACGACCTACAATTTGAACATTTTTTTTTCCGAAGATCACGCGATACATATCACGGTGCGAGAGCGTTCATCATAGTTTTGAACTGCTCCTATAAGTATTTACTATTCGTTACTTACTTGTGAACCTGTTCCAAATTCTCGGTGAATCTCCTAGCTGCGCCAAGTATCAGGGCCACAGCAATTTCGGCCACGGCTGAGCTCAGTACGTTGGGAGTGTTTGACAGCTTGATATTGCGTGCCTTGAGCTCGTTCACATTGCAATGGTTGTAGCCCGCTGAGGCTGTTGCCACTATCTTTAGTTGGGGACCTGAGAAAGGTAGGTACAAACAAAGTTATTATGTTTCGTATTTCCTCCGGCTCCGAACTGAATATTCCCGGCTTAGAACTGATTGGACCAACTCTTTATCTTTCTGTAAATATTTTGTACTAGCTTTAGTACTAGCGTTAAGGCGGCCTTTGTACCTACACTTCTGTTTTGTTTAAATTGTGATTTTTCTTGTACGTGTTGCGTAGGTACAGTAAATTATATTTATTCTTTTCTATTGTAATTATTTATAATCAGAAGCGAAGCGCAGTTTCCCACATCTCTGGTCCGATCTCTCTCAGATAATGTTGTAACATTGTTTTTAACCTTGCATATTTGAGCAGCTGTTTAGATAAAGAAGCAGAGATAGCGTCTACGTGACTATTATCTATCCCTTCAAATAAGTGAAAGAGAATTCGCATAGACTCCCAAACTCAGTACCCTATTCTGGCTATCAATATTAGGGTCAAAATGAAGAAGCTTACCAGCTTTATCCAGCAGTTCCTTGGAGATGGGCAAGTTGGAAACCCAGATCAGCGCTGAGCTGCCAGGGATCAGGTTCAGAAGCTCCTCGTTATTCTTCGTCCTACCCTCTTCATCGAAGTTTAAGAAACGTGACTGGACCACCGTTAACCTGATTTAAACCACGCTTTTACTAGGTACATAAAGCATGTAGGTACTGTCATTTTGCAATAATCATATCAGTATCACAAATTTCATCAAAATCCGTCTAGTTACTTTTGCGTTTAAGATGTAATGATTTAGTTATTAGTAGAATTTTGTTAAGAGCTGATTGTTTGTCCTTAAAAAAGTGCTCCTTTTAAAAAGTGGAAATCTGTACACAAATAAATACCTAGGTACATACTAGGTATAAATACTAGGCGGGTGCACTGCCCTACCAATATGACATATGGCATTATGTATGTAGGTATTGTTTGACAAATATTCTACTATTTACCTATTGATGTTAAGTAATTACTGGAACAAATTGCTGTAGATAATTAACGCGACTGATTCTGTTATGATGTCAAGTGTAGTTACAAGGTTAATACTGAAGTAAGAAGTGTAATTTGTAGCACTATTAGTTAAAGTAATACTTATTGCTCAGCTCGGTACAGGGCAGTGAAGTGTAATAATTATAGGTAAATGATATGATAATAATAATAACTCACCCATTGTCTCTGAGTACTTTCAGTCCGCTCTCAGGAAAATCATTGGACGAGACGAGTACTTTATTTTGCGCCATTATTGTCGGGTTTCCGAGACTTGCCGGTACCACACAACCTAGTACAATGGCGGCGATGACACAAATAAACATTTCGGATTCGGATTATGTAACGAGCACTTGATTCTTTATCGCCTTCAAGATCTTGGCGGTAAAACGGTAATAGATAAGGAAATTTTTACGATTGCGCTAAAACCACTTAAAACATACGAATATCAATCATTTGCTTCCGCAAAATTAAAAGTTATGAATTCGGAATGGTTCCCGCGCAAATTGATTCACTCCATAACTTTTTAATAGGTGTTTTATCGGTGACCGGGCGGATGTTTCTGAGATTTTTGTTTGACTATTTCAGTCTGATAACTTTATACACAATCGATAGTGGCCGACATGATACCGTTTATTTATCCGCTGACCGGTCCTTGAACTAGCGGTATTTTATATCTTATCTCTTTTTCTCTCGTGTCCGCGTATGAGATGCGAATAGATTCTGATTAACGGCAACAATACGGCAACGTGTTTACGTTACAACAAATTAAAATGCAATCTAATAATACTTAATTTATAATTATTTTACATAAATAGAAGGCAAGTACTACAAATTAAATTGTACCTTCACAACAATCAATTATTTTCCTTATTGAACAGGTAAGTTAAAATTATTCTGAATCCATTATTAGACGTTGAAAAATTATTTTAATTAGACCATTACTTTAAAGTTGTTCGATTGATTTTAAAGTGCGTCTGATTATTTTCAAAGTAGCTTTAAATCATCCTATTTTATTTTTTCTAGTCAGGCGTCGGTCAGCAATGATAATTTTTGGCAAGCTTAGTAAGCCGGGCACTCCATGGGTTTACTCTCCAACCCAGCGAGGACATTCCTTGCCGCCATCAGCGCCATATCATTCCTCGTCTCTATGGTGGCGCTCCCCACGTGTGGTAGCACGTCTGTAAAAAGTCAGTCTTTATTAAAGCCCAAAGAGCTTTGAAGAGCCGCTTCGCTTTCGCTTTCTAAAGCGAAGCGGCTCTTCAAAGCTCTTTGTTAAAGCCCGACAGGAAAAAACCTCGCCGCATATTCTGGAATTTCAATGTAGGTAACTAATTTTTATGATGATTCCGTGCTTCGGAAGGCATGTAAAGCTGTTGGTCTAGGCTACTATCTGAGGATGTAGTTGTTATAGGAGCCATGTCGGAAGCCTGGCGTTCCGACAGGGTTTGTGAGGTGGTTAACTTCGAAACCCGCACAATAGGCAAGCATGGCGATTGATGCCAAAACACATAAAAATGTGGTGTCCCATTTTTCTGGTCAAGTTGCCTACCAAGAGCATAAAGCCCATTTTGTACTCTCAAATTGGAATTCCATGCATTTAAGTAGTTTCACTTACAGCAGTTCGGCAGCGCAAGAAGCTTGTGGTCTTTGGGGAGCGGTTCAGGGTTGACCACGTCTAAGCCGGCAGCGAAGATACGGTTTTCTTTTAGAGCATCGTACAGGGCTTCTTGATCGATAAGACCTGGACAAAAAAAATCATTCATGAAAAAGAAATTACACTTCGCATCATTGGCTGAAAAATTATATTACCTACCTATACTATAAGTAGCTTGATTGATTTACATATTGCTTAAGAGATAAAACGTAACTAACAGGTGTTACTAATTCATAGAAAATTATTAACAATGTTATTGTTATGCTATGCACATTTTTAGGTAGGTACTCTACTGTATCTAAGTAATAGAATATTTTGTGCTAGAAAATACTAAGAAGATTATTAACTTAAAAGTTATAGATATTCAACTGGGGCTTTATTTTCAACATCGTTTATTAAATTTAATATTGCACAAATAATATAATTTTTATGCAAGCAAGCGATTATCTCATTTATTTAACGGGCATAAGAACGGTGCGAAGTCCAAAGCGTTCAGCCAGTTGACTTAGTTTTTGGACATGATCATAATATTATGTAGGTATTTACGATATTTTCATATGAATCAATCTTTTTTTAAGAAGTAGGTACCTAAATAATGTTTCAATGCTCAGTACCTCCTCTGCCAATGTTGACCAGGACACAGTTCTTCTTCATAATCCCGAGGGAGTCAGCGTTTATCATGTTCTTGGTCTCTGCTGTCAAGGGACAACTTAGAATAACGTAGTCGCTTTCTTTTAAAAGTTGTTCCAAAGACACGCGCGTTGCTCCTAGGTTCTTTGCTGGTGGTAACAGAAGTAAAATACTTATTTAATTTTATGAATACGAGGGGGTAAGTAAAACAAAAATATATACATTTTAAGAAACTGGGCCAAAAATATGTCCCTGTAGAACTAGTGTTTTAGTAGTAAGGTAGAAATGAGAGAATTTATGTTTATTTTATAGTCTCGATTATCTAAGTATTATTTATACTTATAGAATAAAATATTGTTATTTTATCTTTGACTGAAATTCTTATTACTTTTTATAGGAGATGCTAAAAAGTAATTAGAATTTCAGTCGAGTTAGTCAAAAGCCTTATACAAACCTTCCAAGAAAAAAAAAAATATTGTACAATATTCGATTCTTTCTCATAATTATATACATTTTTATTTAAAGTTACCTTCAGGCTTATCAGAGCGTCCGCTGTAAATGAATCTGGCGACATCGAAGCCTTTCAGCCTTCTGACAATTGCTTGCCCAATGCCTCCGAGGCCGACAATCCCCACCGTGCTGCCAGAGATGTCCTGACCGAGCATCCATTGCACGCCGTACTTCCATTCCCCACTGCAAAAAAAAAATTACTTTGTTAAACTGTATAATATTTATATTGAACATGGGAAGGAAAGATTTTATATTGCAACATACCTCATGACTTCATCAACGCCTTCTTTGAACCTTCTAGCAGCAGATATAAGCAACCCCATTGCTATATCAGCCACGGCATTGTCTTGGATTTTCAGTACGTTGCCTAGAGGCAAAAAGACGATATAAAGTATTTTTATTCGGTGCATCTGGCATTTCATAATATATTTTAAATTTTCTTTAATTGATTATAATTGAACTTCCATGTGATGGGCCAAATTCTAATAAATACTTACCTAGAGGAATACCACGCTTCTTCACTGCTTCTACATCGACGTGATCCAGACCGGATGACACAGTGGATATGGCTTTTAATTGTGGTCCTGAACATTAAAGGAGAACAGTAAAAAAAGGTCTCGATCACATATGAAATATCCCTAGACTCAGCTCTCTCTACTATTACGTTCTACAATTGTTTCGATCTATAGTAGACACATTTAGAACAATAGTAGTGCACCCTCCTCTCCTCGAAAGGTACTGAAATCTTCATAATAGAAAGAAAGTTTATTTTTTATAATTAAAGTCTTACATAGGAGTATAACTTAATATAATAAGCAAAACATACGTGTTAAAACGGAAAACAGATAGATAAACATAAATAACGTGTTAGGTTATGGTAACGTAGGGATCAGCGTTATGGAAATATTTTTGGCCTTTATCCATAAGAGGATGAGACTGAGTCTAAAATCGTAGCGACATTTTATTTTTATTTTTGTTGTAGATGTAGGTACCCGCTACGGAGAGAACCTCCTCTGAAAGACGATGTTTGCTGTTCCATATTAAGCCGTCAAACCCTTTGATAGCACGTTTGATTTCCTGCAAGCTTTCTGGCTGGTCGTCTGTAAGCGGCAACACTACTGCTTCGACTCTGAAAATAAATTAAAATCAAAGATATTGGTGCCTGTGCATACCCTTTCATTATTAGCTAAGAAATCGGTTCAATAGTTTCGGAGCCTTTTCAATGCAAACAAACAATCAAATATTTCCCCTTTTATAATATAAGTAGGAAGTAGGTATATCACAATGTTTTCACGGTTGGTTTCATGTGCCCCCTCATATCATTGGCTAGGTATGTCTGTTTTCTTTGTTACCACGTGAATAACTAGGTACTCATATTTGGCTATAACTATAATTGGCTATTCAATTAGTAAGTGATATTGTAAAATATTTTATATATAAACTGCTGTTGTTATCTTAAATACAATAAAATAAAATACCGATAGCTGACTTTTTGAAAAATCGCAAAACCCTAAATAAAAATAAAAACAACTTACTTGCTTTTCATAAACTCCAACGCAACGACCGGAATTTTTTTGTTCACTATGAGAACACGTTTAAGCGGGAGCGACATCTTCGTTTCAGTGATAAGAGATATCTATCTTATCAATATCGTGACTGTTTAACATCGAGCAACAGTAACTCTACATGAAAATTAATAGTTTATTGCATTTTGCTTCGAATAAAATATATAAGTAGATGAAAATTAATAGTACGAGTAATTAGTGATTATTAGATCATAAAGGTAACAGACGAACGAATTAGGTAATTCAGATTAACAAAGTGCCTTTTACTAAAAAAACATGTGAGAGACTTTTACAGGAGAATAGTGAAGAGCACGTTAAGCTGAATAATTTCGACTTTGCACCGTTCTTATGTCCATTAAAAAAGAAACAGAATCGCGGTGCGCGTGCTTAGGTTGTCCTGCACTTGATTGTACCTATTAAACGAAATTAGTGAGATAAACGGGAAATACATACCATCCAAAATTGTTTCAAGTGTTCGCGGAACTAAAAATAGTAATGCTGCAGTGCAAACTTGGGGCTTACGACGTAAGAAGCGACAAGGTCGAGGAGCTGTCAAATGCGACATAGTGAGCGACAACGACAACGTGAAATAGTTTCAGACAAGGTTCAATTTTTTCCGAATTTATTTGTAATTTATTGTATCATCTAGTGTTGAGCAGCGGAACTGAAATACTGCCATGTACACAAACTAGGTGGCGCTATGGACAAGTAGTGAGTGACATCTAGTATCAAGTAGCGGAACAAAACAGTACCATCTTCACATAATAGATGGCGCTACATACAACAGGGCAGTGACATCTAGTGTCGAGTAGCAGAATTTAAAAAGTACTACTTTAAAATACTAGAAAGCGCTAGAAGCTATAATCTGAGTTAAAATTTCGCTTACACCTATGAATATCCAAGTTTCAATATTTTATTGTCAATCGTCGAATATTACTGGGGGCCAATTCTTATTAGTTATCTAAGGTGTGCTAGCCTGCAAGCTGCTTAAACAGGACTGTCATTCAGAATATCTAAAAAAGTAGTATAGGCTAGATCTACCTAAACCGTTTGGTGAATCAGACTTTATGTTGGAGACAGTGTACATCCGCTGGCTGTCTGGGTGTCAGGAAAGTGGTCGCCACTCGGACGCCACCCGCCAAGCAGATGGACCGAGACATGTGTATCCGTAGCTCTAAGTTTTGGCATTCGTTCAACTTTACCAACAAATGGTCGTACGTACGTAGATACCTAATTGCTATCGTTGTTATTACATATCCGTAGAAGATTCTTTGTAGATTCGAAAAGAAATAATAACAAGATTGAAAAATACAGTCTATAACAACGTGTAGAAATGGGCGGCCTTATTGCTAAGGTAGAAACTTATACCAGGCAACCTAACTTGCTTTGCCTTTAGGTGCGAATCTCCTCATTTAAGTATTTCATTTTGTCCCAAATGACCCATAATCTTGTGGAATAAATGGGAAAAACTCCCTTCTCTTCTCTTTCACACTGTTATCAATCAGTTGTTATCACATTAAGATAAATCAAATGTAGAGTAGAGAAGAGAGTTATTATAGGAGAAACGGTGTGGGTAGGACTTTTTAAAAAGTTAGCTAATTAAACGACGTGTTTATGTGATTGAACCTGTCTATAATATACTGTGGATAGTCTTGATTATTTTACCTTAAAGACATCAATTGAGGCCGCTAAATGAAGGCTTCCTTCTAGAATAAATCCGCAACGACCGGTCAATCAACGACCTCCAGACCGTTCTACCTTGTAAGGGCCCATGCTACATCTTTAAATATTAGCCACTAAAGAATGATGTACGGATTTAGATCGCCATTGAAATACTTAATACCGCCTTATAAGAGCTGGAAAAATATAGCACCACTTTCCATAAAAGAAAATTAAGTGACCATCTGGTAAGAGCTTGATAAAGTTCTGTAGCGCGCGCGACCAAATGGCGTCAACCTACGGCACCCATTTCACGACGCTACTATAAAATAATTTGATATTCTATGCGTAGAGAATATCTAATAGAATCAGTGCCAGCCAGTTAGAGTTACATATATTATTATGCTCTTACATTTTTATCATATCAGCTAAGTACCTAATGTATGGCGAATTATACTTGTAACTTGTAAATTGTATCCTTGCAAAATACGCTCCTGCTACCACCTACATAATTTATATGGGTTGTGGTAAATTAAGTCATGTTATTGGCTTAGCTGGTTTGGCTAAAGATGTTATTGTAATTTCTATGTACTATTATTTATTCTGTGGTACGGTCAAGAAGTGTAAGATTATTTTCTAGATTTCGATGCAGTAGGTGATATAGATACGAGAGGTTCGAGCCTACCCTGAAAATCAGGGTGAATAAGCCATAGTTGACCACGCTGGCCCAGTGCGGGTTTGTCAACTTTACACACAATCTTTGAATTACATCGCAAGTGTGTGCAGGTTTCATCACGACCTTTTCCTACACCGTAAGAGCGTCGAATAAACGTACATATTAATTAGAAAATAAAAAACACATTGGTACGTGCCGAGGTTTGATCCCGCGAACTTCTGAATGGAAGTCAACAGCCCTAGCCACTTGGCCATCGACACGCTCCTTTGGGAACTTTAGTCGTCTATATTTGTCTTTATTTTATGGAAGATATTTCAGAATAAATCATTTAAATACAAGTGTAATTGAATTGAAGTGTAAGCTGTCTACAAATTGTAGTCTGTGAGCTCTTAATCTCGTACTAATATTATAAAGAGGAAAGATTTGTATTTTTGCGTGTGTGTGTGTTTGTAATGAATAAACTCAAACACTACTGAACCGATTTCAAAAATTCTTTCACCATTAGACAGCTACATTCACCCTGAGTAACTTAGGCTACCTTTTACCGCGGGAAAATGCCTCATTTCCACGGGAAAAACTGTTAACGCGGGCGGAGCCGCAGCGGAAAGCTGGTAGGTGATGAGTTAAGTACTGGGAGATCAGATCAACCAGGAGTAGGGGACATATCGATCGAGACTGGCGCCGCGCTGGCGGGAGCGGCGAGTGCGGGAAACTACTTAATCGAGTTTCAAATCTTTTGTGTATTGTTTGAAAGAAAGCTTAAGGTGCTTGTCACTAGTTCCACCTAATTCAGCCACGTCAGAGAGGTGGTCCAATCTGTCTGAGCCATGTATTTACTTGACTGGACGTCACGTGATTATGAACAGCAAAGAGATTTTCTTTGCTGTATTTTGCTACCTACTTTACTACTCGTACAATTTTTGAAACTGTTTTGATATAATACCTACTCACACTTTCTTCAAATCCACAATAATGTTGTAAATGCCAAAGTGTCATCAAGCTGTTCATCCTTGTCGAATGCGTGTTATTAGACAAGGATGAACAGCATGATGACGTAGGCTTGTGTCAAGTCACGTGGTCCGAATGCAAGACCTTATGTTTTTTAGACCATGCACTGAATCTAAGCAATAGATCGACCTTGCACTTGCACAGAGGAAATTTAGGGCTGGTGGGTGAGTGACATAGCATAGGTTACTACTATAATAGATACTTTACCGCGGGAAATATCATACTCCCACGGGAGTCGAAAAACAACGCGGATGCAGCCTCGGGCAGAGGAAAACAACGTGATGAATTATTTGACCAACCCGCACTGGGCCAGCTAGGTCGACTATGGTCGTATGAATGTGGGTTTCACGAGATATGCCAGAAAAATGCAGCATCGCGCCTATAGGCCGTCCACTATTATAGATAGCCATAGTATCAACAAGTAAGGCAACTTGCGGTGAACTGTCTGTCAAGCGAATTCGCTGCGAGCTGTGGCCTACCATCGCACCGCCTTTCGCGTCTCCGGTCTCTTCGCAGTTCGCTCCGCTGCTGCGCTGGTCGCGCGAAGCTATGGCCATGCCTTAGGCGGCTCAATAATTCTTATACCAGGGTTTGTGAGGTAGGTTAACCTCGAAAGTACTTGAAACCCACCCAATAAATAAGCAACCAAAAAAGCGCATCTTCAAAATTTTATTGCACCTGACGTAAAGTACCCGAAAAGAGGGTAGTATTTAGGTAGCAGGAGTGGCGTCCGTCACGTGACTGCCGGGACAATGCGAGGGTGGCATGCGGAATTTCCGTTTTCCTTGCGCACGCGCCTTCTCACCTGTCGGCGCCGGCGCAAGGTGGCTGCTCCACGGGTCGCTCCCAAATGTAACTTGTATTTTACTTCTCTTGGATATATATATTTTGTATGTGAAGCGTCTATAGGCGAGGGAAATACTGATTATTGGCTTGGCGACTGTGGCGAGCGTCGCGTGTCGGTAGCCGCGTTGGCTTACATCCTACGACTCGATTTTTAGCAAATTTTTTTCTATGTACAGATTTTCGACCTCTACAGTTTTATTATATAGTTAAGTAGGTAGGTAAGTTATATGCATAAAAAAACCTGTGATAGGAACAAATATAAAAAAAATATGTTTTCTTTAGTAAATAATGTGTGTATAGCGTGGCGACCAAGAGTCGGGGGATGTAAGAAGTGATATAGAATAAAATATGTAGAATCAATCCCATTTTTTTGTTTCTCTGTTTGTCTGTTTATACGAGCTAATCTCCGAAACTATTGGCCCGATTTTAATTAAATTTTGCATGGTGGTTACCTTACATCTCCGCCGGTCAACATTTTAGATAGTTTTTACCGCGGGAAAACATCTCATTCCTACGGGACTGCACGGAAAAGTTAAAAAACAACGCGGGCGTAGTCGCGTCAAGCGCACGGGTTGATAGGTATATAAAAATTCATACTGCTTTTTCATCACAATAATCTTATTTAGCCAATAATTAATTAAGTTTACAATGCTTTAGTAATGTTACTGTGATAAATACTGTAAATATTTTATGAAATTAAATGAATAAAAATAATATACTGTAATGGTGAAAATGGTAATGGCCTTCGCAGCCTGCGTTTTGCGACCCCTGCCGCACCTGTGCTGAAGCCATCATGTGGCGAAGACGTTGCAATGGCGTAGGCGCAGGAGGCGGTGCGGTGAAAGGTCATAATCATTCATCAGACGAAACTAGACTACAACAGCTTATAGGTAAGGCTGTTTTTCAATTAGATGTGGTTTGTGGCGGGCCAGGACAGATGCGTATTTCCGTGTACGAAGCAAATCACGTCACGTCACGTCAGTGGAACTAGAGAAATTAAGTGAACAACTTGCGACAGTGAGTGATGCATGCTACAAATAGAAAATATTTGTGGCATTTGCGGCATGCGGCAGCCTATTTTACGCCAAGGCAACGTCGTGGCTAGATAACATTTAAAGCATTTTACTGTTTTTTTTTTATATGTGGGACATCTCACACACTGCCATCTGACCCCAAACTAGGCAGAGCCTGTACTACTGTGTCAGACAGCTTCTTCTTTTCGAGTCGACAGCAAACTCAGACAGCTGATATACATACATTATATAAATATACAACAACCAGACACAAGGCAAACACAAGTGCTCATCACACGAATGTTTGCCATGGGTGGGATTCGAACCCGCGACCTTGTGCTTCGTAGGCAGACGTACTACCAACTAGGCTACGAGGCCGATTGACTGTAAAATTTGTTTATCAATTTTGTGGCATGCTACATTAGTGAATGTTGTAGGTTCAGCGTAAATAACTTAAGAAACATCGTCGATATCTCGATAGATACATTCGACTGCTACATTTTGTATGTCATAAAAATACCAAAATTATGATTCAAGGTGACATGATTCGATCCTTTGTGCTAAACACGAACAAAGTACTTTAGAACACTGTAATTAAAGAACCTTTGAGGTAATCGCTTCTGCGAACCTTCTAAAGGGAAAACGAGCCAGTCACGATCACTAAAAAATTACAAATACAATTCCGTGTTCATTGCTCTTTCAGTAAGTCTGAAATGTGGACTCTTATATTCGTAGCATATCAACTACGCAGTGGAAATTGAATTTAAAATGTATTTTGGTAATTGTAACGTCAAGAGACCCATATTATCATCATTAAGAGATGTCAAAGAAAACGTGCTAACATTATGGAGATGTTTGTGAAACATCTGTTGCCTAATTACTGAACGAAAATTAGGAATGACATTTACAGTGACGAAAATTATATTGTACAATATCATACAATCTTACTAGTTAAAACATGAAAGTATAAATGTTTGTCTGAATTTTACGTTGAAATGACTTAATGGTGTGTCGAAATAATATAAGATTAATTCAGTCACAACAGAACCCATACATACTTTGTTATACTCAATCCGATGATCATGCATAATGAAATGATTTATATAAAATAAAATTCATTATAAAATAAAATAAAATTATGACTACATAGTACATAATAAATCAGGCACAGATTAATAGGAGAACACAGACAAATTTCCATTCCAGAAAAATCTTATTCTAAAAGGTAAGGTGGAAAAAGTATTGATGCTTATAAGGCCACCTGTCTTATCTTGTTAAAACAAAGTCGAAGTGATAATTATGATAATTATAGGTAATCCCCATAATAGTCCCATTGGATAGATTGATATAAAAAATTTTATCTTTCCTAAGAATGCCTAAGATTAAGGACAAATGTAATAATGAATTCGAGAATACGTGGGACAAATCTCTTTACTTTGGATTGAGAAATGGTTTACACGTCAGCTTAATCGTTTCTGCTAAACAGAAAATGGTGACACCTCACCAAATAAACACAAGACAAATAGTCATCATGCCAAAGGTTACGGAGGCGAAAATTAAACACATCCATGCAGCTGAAATCGAGTTAAAATTTGCTAAAGGCTCTTATTTCAAAAGCTTAAAGTTTCAAATGAAGACTTAGCAGAAATCACCACTGAAAACTTCAGTTTCGTCTAATGATACTAAATATTTACCGTGAAATGTGAATGCTAGTATGTTAAACCAAAATAGACTTTAATGATAGAGGATGATGGTTGAATCGGAATTGGGGTTTCAAAAACATCAAAATCTTTTTCATTCAGAAATTTGAGGCTAAGAACACACATGGGAGCATGCTGTGCATCGTTAGTTTATGTTTTTTCGTGATAAAAAATTGTGTCAACAATTGACACAGATGTTCGACAAAATTTTAGTAAAATTGGTCGTTGGAGCAAAAAAGTCCAACTCAATATTCTACTCCGCGATAGCGCAGTTTTTGTATTTTCCTATAATAATTACGTGTTTTAGCGCAGTAAACTGTGGCCTTTGTTGATAATTGATAGTGTAGCTTTCTAAATCATAATTAAAGGGGGCAATTGTTTTTGAACCCTTTCGATCTATTAGTTACGAACAACAAAACAAATCTTAAGGTAACATTAAATTAAAAAATTAAAAAATCTCCGCCAAACTGTTACCTACTTGATCCTTTCAACAACTAGAAAAGAGCTGATAGTCTGTGCTGATAGTCTTTAAATGGCTAAAGACATTTTCTTGGATCATAGCTAAGAATACTCTAGACACCTTGCAAACAAAAAACACTAGATCGAAATCGGCGCATCCGTCTATGAGCTACAATGCTACAGAAAGACAAGCAGACACACACTCGTCAAACTTATAATAACACCCCTCGTTTTCGTCGGGGGTTAAAATAATATACTTCATTGCCTATTCAATCGTTCGTGTTTTGCGGGCTTTAAGTTACACCCACCACGCTCAACGAAATTGATTTTTAGTATTTAGTTTTAGTACGGGTTACTATTAATTTACACGTCGTCGCTAGTAAAAGACATCAACGAACGCGTAACTGTTGAGGTTACGTACAAAATTAATATAAGGCACGATTTACACACACAACTGAACTTTTGTATAAAACAGCAGCTTTATTTTTGGTCATGTTAAATATTGTTAATATTCATACGTAAATAATTCTTCTAAGGATAAGAGTCAACCAGTTTAACACACTATGTATATAATTCAATAAAACGTTATAGAGGAAGTATAACTCCAGTTTTTATCAAGAGGTTTATAACATTTAAATTCCGTTTTTTTGTGAAAGCCGCGAATAAGTTTGGCGAAGTTTTTTTGCGAGTAATTGAGTTAATTGTTAATCGTTACCTGTTTTGGATCAGATTTCGCGGAAGCTGCGTCTGACTGTACTCGTTAATATTTACTTTTGAGCTTAATGTGATCGGTTACCTTATTAAGTGGTGAATGGAGTTTTTTAATGAAAAATCAATATGTTTTTGAGAAGCCGTGTGGTTCTTGGCTTAGATTGTTTAGTTAGATTTTATTTGTTTTTGTTGGATCAAATCAAATGATCAAATGATTATGTCCTGTCGGGGAGACAGAAGGTCCTGGCCGGTTCTATACTACATAAAAAAGAACTTTATGTAGTAAAAAAATATGTTTATTATCAATACGACAGAATCAATGGGGATGACGACGACGTAATGGAATATTACCTAAATAAACATTACCTAACTAAATTTAAGAAGAAAAATATTGCAACACCAAAAAAGAACGCAGAAATATTTATGAATACCTACCAATAAAAACAAACACATACAATATACATATTATTATGCAGAAATGTAGGCGTGGACCCACTTACGAATGGAATGCATAGTACCACAGAGTATCATTCAAAACTTAAAACTATTACTCCGACTTCCATATCAAGCTCAAGTGATCACCGATCTTGCCATTTACATCCGAAGACAAGTGACGAATGGGTGACAAATGACTGTAATATGCGTATCAAATTAAGAAAACGGCCCGGTGCGCGCGCACCTTTCAAAAAACGAACGCTTTACTTTTTAATGCAATCGAAAGATAACTTTTTAAATTGGCATGCGGCAGGCAAAGACGATGTAAAATATGCCACCGGGATCACACTGGCAGCTGTGCGCGCATTTTAAACCATAAAAATATATTAAACAAAAACATTTTTTTTATCAAATTATAGCCGAATAGTGGAAGGAAATTGCATCGTTTCTTTTTTATAGGATTATAGTCATAACTGGTGCTCAAACTGGATTGCATCCATGAGTAGTATTTTAATTTAATTTATCATGTGTAGTCGATCTTGAAATAATTATACTATTATGCTGTTGGACAACGATATTTATTTCTTATTTTGAAACAATTTCTATATATCAATAGATACTTTCAAATAGAAAATATTTTTAACTATATCCATATTCTCTGGACTGTATTTATTTAATTGCCATTATTTAGTTAATTCTAACATGCTGATACCAACCCCTTTGATGCTACCTCTTGCCATTTCTTGCTTACTCTATCGTGGACTGTAGAGTTAATTTTTTAAAAACACTAGTTAAGAGAGCTTTTTACCAGTGTCAAGTACTTAATTCATTTATTTACATGGGTAGATGACAGCTGACAAAAACAATTTCAAATTTCGAATAATCAAACGCTAATGCTTCTCTTAATTTTCTTTTTTTTCGGTCAGCTGTCTTTTCGCTCGACCAAATCCGGCCAGTGCCACCTGCACGGATTTTTTAGCCGAGTGTTCTTAATTTTTTACCTTTTTCGTGATACGTTCGCCTTGACACCTGGCTGTGTCCTGTGTCTAGCACACCTTTATTGAGGAGCGATCTGGCAGCTGAAGAATGTAGCCGTTGCCCGCTGTATTTTATAAAAAAAACAGTGAATGAATGAATTCATCAGTCCATCAATGCGCCGCTCAGAGGACCTACGACGTTTTTGCGCGAGTTTGGGAAAGGAATGATAAATTATCAGCACTTTGCGTATTTTACACATTTCTATTAATAAACGCAGTTTATTGGCTGCTTTCGGAAAAACGGGTTGGGATAAAAAACGGCATCAATATGTACTATCTTCGGGCCTCGCTAAAATATATCTTTGTAGGCTTTTAACAAAAGAAAATAAGTAGAAAAAATAATTGAATATGTATTTCCTTAGGGAGAGGCAGAGTATACTATACTAGTATTCCTATTTTATGAAAAAGTGCTACTCTTATATCTTTGAAACCCAAATGAAAATAAAAAGCTCCTTTTTTTTATTCCTGTACCTAGTCTATTTTTAGATAGAGGTGCTTGCGTTTATGATGTGGCTCGAATAGTTAATTTTATGTATTATTAAAATGATATTCTTAACCATTTATGAGTGATTACAGCTGATTGTCAGCTGACGGCTTGTAAGCGGTATTTAATCGTACCAGAACTGACATTTAGGTATTTCAGATATCGACCCGCCCCGGCTCCGCACGGGAAAATGGTTATTGTGGGTTATCTTTAAGCATATTATGCATGTATTATACATATAAACCTTCCTCTTGAATCACTCTATCTATAAAAAAAAACCGCATCAAAATCCGTTGCGTAGTTTTAAAGATTTAAGCGTACAAAGGGAGGGACATAGGGACATAGGGACAGAAAAAGCGTCTTTGTTTTATATTATGTAGTGATGAAATAAATGAAATGAAATGTATATTGCTCTGGGCGTTGGTGGCCAAGTAGCTAGGGCCGTTGACTTCCTCTTATTGTTTGGGCAATCAAGCTAAGCCCATGAACTAGGCTAAGGAATACTGTTCATCTTGCATTAATTTTCTCTTATACACTTAACGCTAAAATACCTATGGTGCAAGTTGTGAGTGCGGGGAAATAACATATTTAAAAAACTACCCCACAAATTTTGCCGCCATACATCATAGAGCCATAAAAAGCCTAATAGGACAACGAACGACCTACCGTTGGACATATGGAAAAATGGGATAAAAAATTGACCTTACGTTCCATTCCACCGTTATTATTGTAATAGTAATACAGCTAATAGGAACTAACGCAATGAGGCCAAGGTGTGACGCAACTGTCAGTACAGGTGGTAAGTCAGGTGTAACCTCACCCTAACTCAAGCAAACTTACTTTTGCTACCCCCAAACAAATAATTCACTACATTTTGTAAAAAAGACATAGTTTGTAAACGGTAAAAGTAAGTTGGTCAAATAACCCAAGCAAACTTACTTTCGCAACTCCTAAATAGATTCTTCACTATACTTTATAAGAAAGATCTAGTTTGATAACGGTAAAAGTAAGTTGGTCGAATAACCTTTGTCTTTTCAGACACCATTAAAAACATTTTGTCGCATTTAGGTCGTAAAACACCGTTTGTAATAATTAAACTTCTGAATTGTGCTATTATTGTGTTGTAAGTAGATATGTTTATGCTGCATTTTTAGATCTACTCCGATTACGGGGTAGTTCATTCTTAATGATAATTGCAACTAGCTCAGCAATAAACGACAACCTATTTGAACCTACTAAAAAAACTTATACAGAGCGTCCCACGGCTATGCCACATGGAGGGAAAGTACCTTAAATAATAATTATAGGTAGAACATTTTACTGAATGAAGATTTTATTTTATTTCTAAAAACTATTAAAACTGCATTCATATATTTTTAAATAATTACATGGTTGAACCGGGAATCGAACCCGCTATACGAGAAAAAAAAATCCTGTAGTTTTATCATACCGATCGAAAGGCTTCATGGATTATTTTTTGCCACATAACATAGTGTCAGAAATAAAAGGAAGACTATGAATTTTAACATGATCGCATGATCCTGTGGAGTTTCTTCGGCGGGTTCTTCTCCACAGCAGCGCACACATTTTCGCAAACCTGCCAGTTATGTTCAAACTGATATCGCATCGCCTCTTTTAGATTGTTTGATCTCTTTTTTTATTGCTTAGACTTGTCGTTTGAGAAGAGAACCGGTCTTGGTTTGAAAGCTTTTTAGCTTCTTATATGACGTCATTAAGTGTACTTAGGGAGCATAATATCATACTTCATACTAATATCCTAAAGAGGAAAGATTTGTATTTGTGTGTGTGTATGTTTGTAAACTCAAAACTAGGTACTGTCACAGAATAAGTAATAGTACTAGGTAGTACTCGTACGTGACTCGTACTGTACCGTTTTCAAAAATTCTTTCACCATTAGAAAGCTACATTCACCCTGAGTAACATAGGCTACCTTTTACCACGGGAAAATGACTCATTCCCACGGAAAAAAACTGTTAACGCGGAGCAGCCGCGGCGGAAAGCTAGTACTGAATAAAAGATTTTTGAGTTTGAATAAGCTAAGACTAGATAATATGTGCCATAATAAGCCTCCTTCACGATGTTCTTCCGTATCAACGCGCTAGGCCTAGGTTAGTTTAACTAGGGATCGGAACCGGTCTTGAAATACCTATAATTCCGTTAATTCCGTTCCCCAATTAACCGGTAATAACTTAATGAAACAAACAACAAACCAAAATCATTCTGGTTACCCGGTTTTTGATAAAGAACGGAATTATATCGGTTTTAAAGTTTAAGAATTATTAAAGTAATTGTATTTGCGGCAGACGAAGGCCAGGGCTGCCGGTTGCTTTGCATATTATGTTCCCCCAAAACTAAACCGATACTTAGTGTTCTTAGTTAGAGCTCTATAGTCGGATAGGATTTGAACTAGTGTGATTTAACAAGTATATGGCTTGAAACCGCGCGCCCGTCGACTGGAAGATATCGGCGCTAGCCACTAGGCCATATAACCGACGCTCTCTTATAAAGCTTTATAGGATTGTAAAGCTTTTTCAAAAATTTCCGAATCTCACTGACATTACTAAGCGCCGCGCTGATAGACCGTCAGGATATACATGTCCCACGAAACACACCTCACAAGCGACTTTTAAAAACACCCAGCGCCATCTGGTTCACTTTCAGGAAGCTTGAGAAAAGTTTCCCGCAGTCGTCGTCATCGTCGCGTCACGGACTCGTTCCTCGTACGGCCCACAAGCGAGATTCTTCCTACGGCCCTTCTGGGCCCTTTTGGGTCGTAGGAAGAATCTCAATTTTTGCCTGTGGGCCGTACGAGGAACGAGTCAGCCGTACGAGGAAAGAGTCACGTCGCGTCGTCGGTGCGTTTAAATAAAAAAGGGTCTAAATAAAAATGTTTTTATATCTCACGGTGTTTTCCATAACCGTAAGAGTGTCGACATGCTGACCTTAAAAGCGCCCGTATCCCAGTGTAGTAAGAATGTCCACTGCATGTGCTGACTTCTGTACAATGAATTCGAAAATCGAAAACATATTGCTACGTGCATTGAGCTCGCGGCTCCCGAATGAAAGGCAACGGATCTAGCCACTACGCCACCGACGACGCTCTAACTAAGCTGTTTAAAATATTACAATTATATTAATTACTACTAGCCTTCCGGCCCGCGGCTCCGCCCGCGCTTACAGATTTTCCCATGGGAATGGGATATTTTCCCGCGCTGAAAAGTAGCCTATGTGTTATTCTGATGTACTTATAAGCTATATTATTGTGAAGTTTCATGGACTCCTGAGCGAGCCTGCGGCGTAAACTCTTGAAGAAGCGGTAAACTCGACGTGAAACTAAAATTTCCAATTGCACAGAGTACACAGATTTATTCACAAATTACAGTATATAGAATTACAGAGTTTATTGAATTTAAAGATTTAACATGATGAAATGGCCTTGTTTAAAGGTTGAGGCAGAAGGAAGAAGTGAAAAATAAAAATGGATGATTTGACGGATGATTTTTGAATGAATTCCAAAATTAAATATTCAAATTTAGAGAAAGAAATGGTAAATGAGATGAGAAATGAAGTAGAAACGAGGCAACAAGGTAGCATGCAATGCACCTTGTTACAGTTTTTGTGTGAAAGAGTAATAAACATACATACATCCATCTTACAAACTTTCGCCTTTGTAATATTAGTGGGATGTAGTTTTATCCCTATTCTAATGTCACACCACTTTTTACACGAATGTTGAGAGGGAAAGGACGAATGTTCAAGAAACCCGTTTCCAATAATGACTGATTATTACTTTGTTCCATTCTCTTTGATGTGTCTCTACATGGTTGGTACTTCTTCTTAAAGAACTTTAGATACGAAAAGGCTTAATATTCTGGCTAAAAAAAATATTCATCGTATTCGTTTGGGCAGAATATATGAGCATTTCCTATATGTACCTATAGTAAAGAAGTGCAGCACTAAATAAAACTATATTACCTACTTAATCAAGTTAAGAAGCGATATCATCAGATTTGATTGAACAAATATTACTTCAGTACCGTACGTAACACTTCAGTAAAGTTTTTTTTTCAGCTAGGTTAGCAGCAACTCACTCACTATACAACTGTTAAATCTATTTAAATAAAACTAACTACATCAAGATACACAGGCATAGTACGCATAACTATATCCTATGACTAAACAAAGACGGTAAAATAAAAAAAAATCATTTATTTTAGGCACCTGCCAGAATTGGAGCCAAAACGCACATGAATTTAAGTTAACTATAAGCTCTTTAGTCAAGACGTCAAACAAGTTATAGGTTGTCCGATGACAATAATTTACTACCATTTTTTGTGCTTATTACTACAGAATGAGATCAAAAAAGTTAACAATTTGTAACGTACGATCGCGCTAAAATATCAATAAATGCCAGCGGCGGTCGTGAAAAGCCTGTTGGGTATATCGATGAGTTTATCATCCATTACTTGTTTTATAAGTAGTGATTCAAGTAAAACCCTAACAAAAGCGGCGATGTACAATGTTGTATACGATGTTTTATAAGCCGTGTCGTATAGTGGTAAAGGCGAAGGGTGCCTAGGACACCTGATCATGCGCACAGGTGCTGCGTCAATGGGCGCTGCTACAGAGGTATCCAAATGACTCGAGATAGGTCTCAAGATATCCTAATTTAATTTAAACTAGCTGTCCACCCGCAGCTACGGCCGCGTTGCTTTATGACTTTCCAGTGGTAAAAAGTATCTAAGATGTTGACTGGGGATATAAGGTACAACCGTGCGAAATTTCATTTAAATCGGTCCACTGGTTTCGAAAATTAGCCCGTACAAACAGACAAACAGAGAAACAAAAAAAAAACAAAAAAATCTGGATAATGTTTTATATCACTTCTTACATCCCCCTTAACCGACTTTTTTTCTATGTACTGATTTTCGAAACGAAACCACAACGAAAATATATGAAAATATCTCTATTGACATCTATCTCTCTTTTCCGTCCTTCGTAATTCATTTTATTCGCGCTGTCCTGATTTGTCTAAGTTAGTAATTGTGTAGCTAAATAAATACATGTCAAGATCATAAAACAACACAAACAAAATAAATAGGTCAAACAAAATATCAATTATTTGTCAAATATTGTTATAATAATTTATTTCAGAGTTAAATCCATAACATAACATAATAAAAGTAATAAAAATGTTAGTAGACTTATGTTAGTAACAATAATTCTTAAAATTCTATGTTACTCGTAGTAATAAATAACCGTCCCGAATAGTTTCAGAGAGAAATAATAAAAAAAAAAAATATTGCTAACAATTTTTTGGATAAATTATTACTATCACTGTTAACACTTTATTTACATTCCAAGATATTTTCACCAAAAAAAATTCGGACATAAATATGATCTCCGGATATCAATCCCAATATTTTTAAGCTACTGTATGTACTTATCCGAAAGGCGGTTACGTGCCATGTACCTAATTTTTTGAATATTTTATTAACGTATAACATTTCCTGGCTTAATTATTCACGGGGGACTTTGGATTACTATAATTTAATGAAGTTTTACAAAATGATAATGTTGGAGCTGGAATTAACACAGCTGAGCCTTTGAAACTAGGTACTTAGCTTTTTTGTAACTTTTATATGCTTTTTTGTGGTCGGCAGTGTTGACGAATTATACCAGCTGACCAAAGTGTGTCCAAATACTCCAAAGGGGAATTATTATGCAACTTTTTCGTAACGGTTGCTATACTTGCTACGAATTGACGAACTATGCTACGTCTTCGTAGCGGTTGCTACGCCTGCTACGAGTTGTAGCCGCAGTAGAATAAAAGTGAATAATAGCACTAGAAACGACTTTTATAGTTGACCTACGCTTATGTACCAAATTGACCTAGTGGGGTTGTCGTTAACAGCGCATATACATACATATGTCTCCACCGAGGGACTCGAGCCTATGCTGATATCAGGGTGAATAGGTCTTAGACGTCTGAGTCGACCGCGCTGTCCCTGCCCAAGCACAATTATTTTCATTTTTCGCCTCGATTTATATAGTACTAGTGACCCGCCCCGGCTCCGCACGGGAAAATGGTTATTGTGGGTTATACTTACGTATATTATATATGTATTATACATATAAACCATCCGTAAGAATCACTCTATCTATGAAAAAAACCGCATTAAAATCCGTTGCGTTGTTTTAAAGATTTAAGCATACATAGGGACATAGGGACATAGGGACAGAGAAAGCGACTTTGTTTTATACTATGTAGTGAAGCCCTATTCACCCTGATTTCAAGGTAGGCTCGAGCCTCAAGCTGTTAATGATGATGATGATAATGATGACTTATCTTATCACGTGACGCTATAACTTCTATGTCAAATTTAGATGACATAAGCTTGTTCCACAGACTTAGGAGAGCTTAGTATGTTATTATGCCCAAGACAAGACGGTCTAAATATTTATCCATCTATCCAAGCTCCAGCATAAGCGTTGATGACGACTCTCTTACAGCCATTAATTTTTCACTACCCCACAGATGCATTTTATACTGCACCTGTTCGCACACAATCGATTGAAATTCTTGTTTAAAACATTACTATTTATTATCTTACTTCAATTCGCTTTTAAGATCATCAATGTTAAGATCTAATAAAACTTTCCAATGCCATTATCTCGAACAATAAAATAGCGAAGGACCACTATAAGACCTATTTATTGTAAAAGGTGTTTCTTTCAAAAAAGTAGTATAAGTTGTTTTTTGATCAGCTGTTCGTCGCACGTGTCCATTATTGCACCTTTTGTTAAATGGGAGGTACAGTTTCTTATTGCAGTCGATGGAAGGAGTTTTCTATAAACACAAGTATTATTATTGTGCCACGAACTATATTTCGAGTATTCTGTTTTGATGTCTTATAAATAAAAGATTATGATTTCTGAAAATGACTTACCCACTGCATGTTCTTGTTTTCTCATTTTTGATATTAAAGAGAAAGTATAACACGCTTAAGTGAATTAAGTATGTACAGAAGCCAGCACATGCGGTTGGACATTCGCACTGCGAAATTCACACCTACTGCTACGGAATACGGGCGCTCTCAAGGTCAACATGTCCAGCCGCATGTACTGGCTACTGCATGTACTATTACGTACCATTTTTTATTTATCATACTAATAATATTATAAAGAGGAAAGGTTTGTATTTGTGTGTGTGTGTTTGTTTGCAATGAATAAACTCAAAAACTACTGAACCGATTTAAAAAATTGTTTACTATTAGAAAGCTTCATTCACCCTGAGTAACATAGGCTACCTTTTACCGCGGGAAAATGCCTCATTTCCACGGGAAAAACTGTTAACGCGGGCGGAAAGCTATACATTTATACGATACATTTTATAATTATTCTAAACTTCTCGCTTGACTGTACTGAAGCAAATTTCGCTCTTGAGCGAATGATTTTGGAATTAGTCGTATTGTAATCTCTCTGTTTGGGAAAATTATATATTTTTAGGAACAAACGAGCCTGCTTAGCCTTGTTAAAGGAATAAATTAAATAAATAACTATAGTGCACTTAATATCGGTAAGCTCAATTTAAAATTAAATAGTGAAGATAATCACTAAGAATGTGTGTTAGTATTTGTTATAATGGATGCATAAATTAAACACTGATAGCTGCTGAAAACTACTGAATTTTATTAAAAACAATCACCGATATGAAGTACAGACATTTTTTATAAAGACAATGGACAGTTGACAGATGGTTTTCACAAAAGTGATACTAGATGGCGCTACGAGTATTAGAATATAAGATTATAAAATTTACCCCAATTACAACACGCCTCCTTAAATTTATAATCTTACCCTTCTACATAAACAAAATAAGTAAAAACTAAATTAGCCTTAAACCTAATCTATTTTTCAGAAACTTTGTCTTATCTAGACTTTTTGTTAGCATGTCTGCCAAGTTACAATTTGAATCAATTTTTACAATATTAATTAATTTCTTTTCATAGTTCTCATTTATATAATGATATTGCACTTCAATGTGCTTTGAGTTTTTTGTAAAGTTACCATATTTTGCAATTGCAACTGCACCAGAATTATCTTCATACAAATTTATCGGACTACTGAATTTTACATCAAAAGATTCATTTAACAAGTTTCTTATAAAAAGTATTTCTGTCACTGCTTCTGACATAGCGACATACTCTGCAAAAGTTGAACATTTAGCTACAGTATTTTGTTTACGCGTTTTCCAATAAATTAAGTTACCAAACAATCTAATAATAAAACCTGATGTGGATTTTCTATCCACATTATCCCCTGCATAATCAGAATCCACCATACAATCTAATATTTCAGTGTCCACATTATCATAATAAGTTAACTTTAGATCCTTAGTCTTATACAAATACTTTAAGACTCTCATTGCATATTTGTAATGAGTTCGGTTATAACAACATTGGTATCTACTCAAATAATTGACACTGTATGCCACATCTGGCCTTGTGCCAGTACTAATATACAATAATTCACCTATTATATTTCGGTACTTAATACTTTCATCTACTTCTCTAGCTTGCTCTAGCTTTAAATTTGTTTCCATCGGTGTATCATACAACTTAGTATTTTCCAGATCATATTTAGCAGCCAAAGATTCAATATATTTTGTTTGATTTAAGGTCATCACCTTTTTATTATCACTATAATCAATATCTATACCAATATAGCTTTTAATTTTTCCTAAATCTTTCATTGCAAATCTTTTCATTAAACTTGTTTTTACTTCATCTATCTTGTTTTTGTCTTTACAGCAAATTAGAAAATCATCAACAAATATTAATATATATATTGGATCTTTGCTTGCTCTATTTACATACAAACAGTAATCATAGTTACTTCTAACAAAATTGATTGTTTTGATAAATTTATCAAAACAATCATACCACACTCTAGGGCTTTCTTTAAGACCATAGAGAGCCTTTTGCAGTTTGTAAACTTTATTGTCTCCAGTTTCATAACCTTTCGGTTGATTAACATAAACTTCTGACTTTACATAACCATTTAAAAAAGCTGTCTCAACATCCATTTGTTCTACAAATAAATTATTTTTACAACTGTATGACAATAAAATTTTCAATGTTTGCATTTTTCCTACTGGTGAGTAAACATTATCAATGTAATCCGTTTGTTGGAACCCTCTTACAACTAATCTAGCCTTATAAACATTATTGCTTTTCTTTTTATAGACCCACTTTACATCAATAACCTTGGTATTTTTTGGCCTTTTAACAATTTCCCAAGTATTATTTTTATTTAAGCTATTTATTTCTGAATCCATTGCTATTTTCCATTGTTTATGATCATTGGAGTTCATCGCCTCCTCAAAAGTATTTGGAACATTTGCATCAACATAGTTTACATATATATAATGAGAAACTGGATTACCATATCTAGAAGGTGGAATTCTCTTTCTTTTAGGTACTTCTACATCTACATGCCTGTCTCTAGCATTTAAATTATCACCATTTACATTTAAATGATCATCATTTACATTTAAATGATCATCATTTACATTCAAATTATCATCATTCACAAGATCTTTTAAGGTATCACCGGTAATTGTCTCTACTGTGTCTACAAAATTTTCATCACTTTCATATTCAACTCTATCTGTTTCATTTGATGCATTTGAAGTTTGTTGATCTGTTGTCCTGTCCTGTTGATCATCATGTTTTTCTAAACAAATTAACTGAGTATTTTCTTCAACTATGTGTACATGCCTTGCATTAATTACTCTATTATTTAGTAGAACTCTATAACTATTTTCATTATAACCCACTAAAATTCCTTGTTGTGCCTTATCATCCCACTTACTTTTTCTTAAAACTTCAGGAACTCTGACAAAGACTCTACTTCCATAAATCTTTAAATGCTCTACATTTGGTTTGATCCCAAAAAATATCTCATATGGAGTTTTATTTTCTACTGTATTCGCAATAGTTCGATTTTTTAAATATGCTGCTGTTTTTATTACTTCGGGCCAATACCTTCTATGTATTCCAGCTTCTCTCATTAAACACCTACCTATATCCATAGCGGATCTATTATATCTTTCTGCTACTCCATTTAGCTCATGGACGTAGGGTGGACATGGTAATAACTCTATACCCTTTTCCCTAATGAAATTATAAATATCCTTATTTAGATATTCTTTGCCATTGTCACACTGTATTTTCTTGACCCTTTTGTTAAATTTATTTTCAACTAAATTTACAAATTCTATTAAGCAACTAGCAACATCAGCTTTACTTTTAATACAAAATATTCTTGTGCATTTACTGTAGTCATCGATAAAGGTCAAGAAGTATTTTTCTCCACCATAACCAGTCGTGTTATGTGGACCATTCAAATCAGTATGAATTAATTCCAAAACTTCAGTTGTCTTTGTTCTATTATTTTCAAAAGGTACATTAGTCATTTTACTTTTAATACAATTTGAACATTTCATTTCCGTGTTTTCAATCTTATCCGGCAAACCATCTACTAATTTATTAGTTATTAATTTACTTAAATATTGAAAATTTACATGACCAAGTGCCCTGTGCCATTTCTCTTTCTGAGTTAATTTTACTGCATTTGCACACATTTCATTTTTCAATACAAAACCTTTTATACAATATAAATTATTTATTTTATCAGCAACAACTATTAATTCTCTAGCCTGATTATAAATTTTTGCACTTCCATTTTTGGCTACTATTGTACAATTCTTAGTTATTTTTGAAAAACTCAATAAATTTTGCTTAATACCTTCCACAAAATAAACATTTTTCAAATCTACCTGTTTTTGATTAAAATAATTTTTGAAATAAATTTTGACAGTACCTACTTTTGTTGCTTTTAACATTTTGCCATCTGGAAGTTTTACATCAACAGGAACTGTCAAATCGATATAGTTATAGAAATATGTATCATTATTTATTATGTGATCAGTACACCCACTATCTAAAAGCCAATTAACTTCATTGTTATTATTACATTCTTCCTTTTCAGTGCACCCCAATACCTGATTAACTTGCGGATGACATACCTGAGTCGTCCATGACTCGGATGAAGAGTGGTTAGATGCTTCACCTCTAAAATGACCCCGGCCTCGGCTGCGACCTCTGTAGAAACCACCTCTATTGTAACCTCTTTGTAGGCCTCGCTGAGCTTGGGTCGATTGGTATCTTCCTCGAAAGCTTTGGTGTCTATTATTATTATTCTGACCATACCAGCAGTCTTGTTTGAGATGGCCAGTCTTTCCACAGATAAAGCATTGCATTTTAGTTTTGGTTGCAAATGTACTTACATTTTTCTTTTCAGAGTCGCTAGTAGTCATGTTCTTCTCTTTAATTTTTGAACGCACATAATCAACTGTTCGTTGCTCATCAGGAATCACATCAATAAAATCTCCGATAAAACTATAGCTTGGTGGTAGAGCTCTAAGCAAGTACCTTAACTTCTCGGGTTCATCAATTTTTCCTCCAGCTGCTTTGAATTCGTTAATTGTTTTTTCAAAATCAACAAAGAACTCTTCGACTGTTCTGTAATTGTTCAATCTAATCTCTTCTATTTTTCCTCTGCATATTATTTGCATAGCTGTAGACTGTGTCAAATACATTTTATCAAACCTTTTTATCATATCATATGCTGTTTTGCATTCACCAACATATTCCAGTTGTTTATCTGAGACGGTACTCATTATTATAGTCCTTGCTTTTAAATCCTTCTTATACCATAGCATCGCATTTTCGTATTTAGCAGGCATCGTGCCAGTAGCTGGCTCATCGCATTCTTTGTACTCCAACAAAGTTAACAACCTTAATTTCCAGCTTGTATAGTTTGCACCGTCAAAAATAGGTATTATTATATCTTCTATCTTTGCTTGTTGAGCCATTTTGATGATTAATAACGTATTATATTATAAACAGATGTATTTTCACGATAATTTTATTCCGTTGCCGTGCACATGTCATGTATAACCTCAATTGTATTTCGTATCTTCTTTGTACTTTTATATTTTACTTTTTGCACTGACTTTAACTAAGTGAACACGAACTGCTACCATGTTATAATGGATGCATAAATTAAACACTGATAGCTGCTGAAAACTACTGAATTTTATTAAAAACAATCACCGATATGAAGTACAGACATTTTTTATAAAGACAATGGACAGTTGACAGATGGTTTTCACAAAAGTGATACTAGATGGCGCTACGAGTATTAGAATATAAGATTATAAAATTTACCCCAATTACAACAGTATTAGTTGAGACTCACGAAATTCTACGAATGTTTTTTACATAGTATGTTGTATAGAAATTGAATAACATAGACTGTACTTACAAGGACTTGCCGGATATTTATCAGATGAATAAAGTATTTAAGAATGTGGACAATACTGGCAGTTAAGGTATGTAAGAGTAATGGTTTTGGTACTATTTAATTATAACCTTCAGGTAGGTAAGTGGCCATTTTAAAATGATGCCTATACGGTACCTATCATGTTTTTTTACTTCTAGAATAATGACTGCACCGCAAACGCTGTTTTAAGGTACATAGCTACGTTTCGAGAATTGACAACATTTCATTTTAAACACATGCATAAAATAAAAATACCATTTCTTTATTTATGTATCCGCTTCATGAAAAAAAATATTTCATATTTTTACGTTGCCTTATTCTTAAGAAAATCCTTAAAAGCCTCAAATCAGGTGATGACGTCATAGGTACGGCCGAATACAAATAATGCCTTTTCTTGTTAAATTACTTTTTAAACGAATGTCAATCTTGTGTCAGTCATGTCATCTGTCAAGCAAGACAAGAGTGAGTTCGCGCTTATCTTATCTTTTGAGTCTCGTCCGTCTCGTCTATTTTTCTTTTCAGTTAGTGTTTTTTTTTATTGTGTTTTAAAAATTTCTACCACAGTTTCAATTCAACTAAAAAAAAGTTCCAGCACTAATGATTTTATTATGTATCCAATCTCGGAAGATAACTCCCTGATCAAGATGCGTAGGTACTTGACATTGACATTTACATATTTTATTTTTATGAAAAATGTATTTAATAGTCTAGTTAGTGGATATTTATTTCAAATTGATAACTATCTTACTATTTGTTTTAGTTAGAGGAAGATGTACCGGTACTGAGTCACAATGAAAGAACAAGTTAAACTTAAACCACGCCTGCCTCTATCTTTTGTTGGGTAGGTACATGTGTGATGCTCTGACCAGGCCTAGCACATCAGCTCAGTTAACAGTGGATAATGCATGCAAGACTGTTGATAGAGGGACTGCAGTTATGATCCAGCCATCACTAGTAGTAAAGGTATATTTTATTTCACTTTGTTAAGTTTTATTTCTAATTTGTAATAATTTTCCCTCATGTTTTTTTTTTTATCTGTATTATAAGAGCTTAAACAATAAAATGTTATTCTGTTCTAGGTGTCCAAGTAAACCCGAGAACTGCTGACAGGTGTATCCAATCTTCAATAAGTTATAGCAAAACAAGACAGCTTACACCTAAATAAGAGGAATTTATGGAAGTAGACAGTTTAGGAGAAATGTTTCCTTCAACTCAAGGAAGTACAACTAACTACTCAGAAACATCTCAACAGTCATCACATCAGAATCCTGCTTTAAATAAAGAAAGAAAAACAATCCAGAATTTTCATGCTGAAACCGATAGAAAGTAACCCTCAAGTTTATTTACATTTACCGAAAGACTATTAATAGATATTTTTTTAAACTTACCTCACTGATATTTCCTTTGATTTTGTAGTAACATTTATATACAAAGTAGCAAACATTGCTTTGAATATGATTAGGTACTGATTGATATGTTTGAAGTATCCCTGACTACATTGTGGAGAATACTGTCAAGTTTAAAAAATATGATTTTTGCTCCCAATGTGCTTGATGAGAAAAAAAAATTGTCATCATCTTTTAATACAAATAAAGAGTAGGTACTCAGATGTTTCTACCCAGGCATTAACATGGTCGCAGTACAAAAATGCCAACACACAAAATTTTTGTATCTGCTGGGTTCGGGGGGTCGCATTTATGATGCTAATATAGTGGAGAGCAGTTGTTTTATAGACTTATTGCCTCCTAACTGCTCTATATTGGCAGATTGAGGATTTAAGCATATTGACACTGTGCATAGAAAAAATCTTCAACTTCTGCAACCGCCTAGTGTTTTGAATTGAAAGAAACAAACAGGAAGTCATCAAAGGGAAAATTATAGAAAGTCTGTGAATACATTTTGAGAGGGTTATACAAAGGATGAGGTTGTTTAAATTTTTAAAACCACATTGTAATTAATAAAAAGTTTATTCAACTTGCAGATGATGCGATAATTGTAGCATGTGGCTTATACAAAGTCCCATTATAAAAGAGGAATAATATACATATAAGTATTAATACCTATGGTGTTTTATTTTATTAGATATTTATTATAGTACCTACTCGTAGATAATAGGGAGAGAGGAGGAGGGAATAGTACCTGTACCTAGAAATGCCTAAACAGCTCTCTATTACACTAATATTATAAAAGGCGAAAGTTTGTGAGTGTGTGAGTGTGTATGTTTATTACTTCTTTAGGTCTAAACTGCTGGAGCGATTGTAATAAAAAAAATTGGTATGGAATATTAACACTAAAGGCTATTTTTTACCATGGGAAAATTCCTCATTCCCATGGGAAAAACTAAAACGGGCGATCCTCTCTGGGCGGAAAGCTAGTCTATAGGTAGGTACTATCTATATCCATAGGTGCTAATATTATAAAGAGGAAAGATTTGTATTTTTGTGTGTGTGTGTTTGTAATGAATAAACTCTAAAACTAGTGCCGAATTCGAAAATTCTTTCACCATTAGAAAGCTATATTCACCATGAGTAACATAAGGCTACCAAAGGATAAATAAAGCATCCAAGCAGGCATTGGTCTTATATATCTGGGCAATCACATTTTTTTAGCCCAGGCTTCATAGTAAGATTTGCATTGTCCTATATATAAACTCAAAAGAATGGTTGAATTATTGAGCTGCCAAATGAAATGAAATGAATTAAGTTTAATAAATTAACATTTAAATTTACATAAGGACCTCAGACATGGCACAAGCCAGAACCAACAGCTTAATGTGCTCAATGGAATCATCTTATTTATCAAACAAACATAGTGTTTTTGATTGACTGGGAATCGAACCCTGAACCTTTGGATTAAAATTGAACCCTCTGACCCTCTGATTACCCTCTCTGACCAGTAGAGAACATAATGCTGTACCTATTTAGACTGTTAATGAAAACTAAGATTATGTAGAAGTTTTTGCTTGATGTATTTTTTTACATACATAACATACCTACACATAGCAAGAGAACCCTCGGACATTTTTTTTTTCAGGATTATGCCACTAGTAGTTATTGATTTATTTAGTTTTTAGGTCGCTGGTTTACACTATCATTTCCTGCAGCAAGTCTCATCAGCAGAGGCTCCTGGACCGATTTTCATACATTTCTGTCCATTGTCTGTTCTCCCAGAATATCTCCTATTATAAAAGAGGAATAAAAGACAAGTATTAATATGGTTTTTCATTTTATTATGACAGAACAGGTAAACAATTAAAATAGCTAACTCTATTTTGCACTATCTAAAATATGTTTAAAAATAAATTTCTCCCAGAAAGCTTCACCGGCTCTTAACAACTTTAGGGTATATGCCTTATCATAGTCAACCCAATATTTATGCAGGGTCTTAGTTTGTTCATTATGTAGGATCAGCCACACAAAACAGTCCTTTACTTTTTTTTCACTGCATACATTTGGATCATTATTTGAGCTTTACATTTTTCCTGCAGCTTGTTATCTTTTATGTAATTTTGCACAGTTTTTTCTTTTATTGAATAGAATAGAATAGAATAGAATAGAATATATTTATTACAAAAACAAGGGAATTTTACATAAGTATCTTACGTTACGCATACAGTTTAATTACTTAAAACTAATGTAAAACTACCCGACTGCAAGAACAGGGTACCTAAAATTCCACACTAGGCTAAGCCTGTCCTGTGGAATTTTATACCTCGTTTTTATAAAACATCCGAAACAGCACTTGCTTTTTATTATTAATAAAAGAAAAGTAATATTAGTATTTACTTAAGAAAAAAAGTTAAAAGTTAAAAATGAGCTAACAACCTAAAATAGTAAACAAAATTAATAAAGTAAATGGAAAATTTAACATTTTCATTACCTTTCATAATGTCATGTGTCCAAATTAACAATTCCTAAGCCAAGATCGAATTACAAAACGCTTCCGTTTCATCATAACTCCAGTTAAGTAACTCGTTAAGCACCCTTAACTTTGCCTCTTGGGCTGATAGCAAACAGATTTTACAAATTTTATTGAACCTTGTGTAAAGGAATGGCTTTTTAAAGACCAGAAAACGCCTGGCAAATTCCGTCCTGGTTCGTGGGAGTGGGAGTAAGAAGATACGTTTCGTTATGAGAGCTGAGTAAGCTTCGGAGCTTAACACTTCCTTGTGAGTTTGAATGATTACTCTAAAGATATACAGCCTTCTAACACTAAGAACTTCAGCGTCCCTAAAAACATGCTGGGTGGGGTATCTGGTTGGTTTCATCAGCATTGTTTTCAGGACAGCTCGTTGGGCTCTCTCCAATTGAATAAGGAATGTAGTAGCTGCACCTCCCCACGCTAGAATGCAATATGACAGAATAGATTGACAGAGGGCTGTATACACTGATTTGAGCAAAAGGATATCAGTTATGACCCTGAGACTGGGCATTTCACTTCCACAACAATGTCTTTACAAACTGCATCGGGTGACACTCCAATAATAGGGGATACTAAAATTATCCCTGCATTTTTATATTCCAAATTTAATTCTGTTCTGCTTTCTAGTCTCTTTCCCCTTTTGATGGCTTTTGTCTCGGGTTCTTTTTATAACCTCCTAAATTACCTTGGACTAATGCTCCATCTTCTGTTTTGCAAGGAACAGCCTCATATATTCTTGACCCTGTCACTCTTCCCAGACGCATGGAATGCCACAATTTGGAGCTTGCTTGATTTATTGTAGCTTTAGTGATGTCCTCCACTACTTCTGCAGTTAATAAATTTTCTCAAAACTTTTAAAAACTATCATAGCTTAAATCACTTCCACTTTCATGCAAAATTAGATAAATAGATAGATTAAATACACTGTAGTCCCTTAAGGTAATTTAATATTACACCAGTACCTACCTATTTACTTTGCGCTTTTTACATTCCTGTGTGAACATACTGGAGTTTATGTCCATATAACATTTTGTGGTGTTGTGACTTTTCGTTTGCCAATATTTTTGGTCAAGTTTAGGTTTACTCCAATAATAGCATGTAGTTCACGTCACAGATGGTTCATCAGAACGTTTGATCAGCCACATGGCTAAACAAATAGCATGTTCGCAGCCTCCAGCAGAAGCCGCACAATCCTTGCACTCCAAACTGACAATCTTTTCTGTGGAAGTAACTCGATACAGCTTCCCTTTCACCTTAAGTTCAGGTGTTATTCTGCTATTTGTTATACGTTATAAGCAAGTTTCCTTCTCGTTTACGTAGCCAACTACTGCTTATACCACATAGGTACGCTTCGCGTGTCGCTAGAGCCTTTGCGCTACGTTTTCGCAGCATTATATAGTAGCAGTCGTCGCCGCTGTCGACAGCTTGAAATCCGTCCGTAATTTTCATCGTGTTATCACTATATTTACGTATAACTTCTGAAAACAAACCAACAACAAACCGAAAATAGCCGTTGTGATTGTGAGTGAGCGCTTTTTATTTGAAATCGGATGTGTCAATCAATCAATGTGACAGTTTTTTTTTTTTACTATAACGGTTTCATTCAGAGCATAATGCATTAAACTTTATTAAGGCGTACCTATGACGTCATCAGGCGCTTACGACGTTTTAGAATGAGACATTTTTTAAACTCGAAATTATTAATGATAATGATAGAATTAGGAGAAAATAAAAAATACGGGTATCGTATTTTTTTACCTAATTTTATTTTATGTAAAAATATCAGGGTGTTAGAAAAATGAAATGTTGTCAATTGAGAAGACAAAGACAAAGAAAAAAATATTTATTTGCTTAAATACATGTGTAGGTATACAAGGATGTTAAGTTTGCATAATTTTAGTTCTAATGTATGAAACCGAACGCAGTCGGTGTGCAAATATTCGAATTAATAAGAGGCTAAAAAATTATTTTACCGTAGTATGCACATACTCAGATCCTTCTTTGAATTCTAGGTATTCTTTAGCACTGTAAAAACAGTTTGATAAAAGCCATTTAGATAATTGGGTTTTGAAAGTGTTGCAACAGGTCAAATTTTTAACTGTTTCTGATTTAGATTAGAAAGAGATGCTAAATTGATTCGGTGACATGGAGAATCTGAGATAAGACATTGAAGAAGCAAAGGCAAGGTAAGGCACTGATTGTATTGTGTTTGATTTATAAGGCGAAAGTGGAAGGAAGATTCGAAGGGAAAACCGAGGCGAACGTTTCAGGGTCAAATTGGGGACGTTCTGACAAAAGGTCAGGTCAAGTCAGAAGTACCTACTTTAAAATGACAGACATGCATGATGGATGCGATTAATTAATGTGAATGAAGCGAATGAAGTTCTGGTTTGTAGCAAGAAGCGGAAGGATGTTGTATCTGCCTACCCCCTGAAAAAAGAGGAGTACCGCTGACATTATGTATGGATTTCGTTTACGTTACATTAAACGGATTTTGAATTATTTTTGTGTCTAGTAAATAACTCTATATAGCCTGATAATTTTCTACTGTAAGTACTAATATATCCCCTTGAAATGAAAATATGGTCGCAGTCTCCACGTTTAGCTGACGTGTACCATAATGCTAAATTAGTTCATGTCAAAAAGTAAATAATTCATGATCATAAATATACTTATGTCCGAAAAATAATAATGAAGGGTTATAAATCAATACAGAAAATAATTAAATCAATTCAATTTAACTAAGTAAAAGAATAAATTAATTGTTACATTTATTACATAAGCCAACAAAATATTTTTCAATCGATCAATCATGAGGGGCCGACCCCAGAAAGAAAGAGAGTACTAACTATCAGTAAAATATAATTATATTCTTAATTCCTATGATTTTAATTACATCTGTAGGAGTTTATAGTGTCTGTGACTCTGGCTGAAGAGGTGTCGATGTTGACGCGAGAGCTGCGCGTGGGCAGTTTCCAGATAACGCGGAGCGCATACAGCGACACAACGTTTTGATATTTATTGCTGGGCAAAAGTCTAGAGGTTTTCATTCGAAGGCGCCCCACCCTCGGCTTCATCTCACTCTGATTGAGACCAAGAGCAAGCTCATAAAAAAAACTAGTTAATTTAGTTAAAACTAATTTGATTGTAATAATATCATAGTATTAAATATTATAGAGTTAACAAAATGTTATCTAAGTAAATCAAATCTATTTCAAATTTAGGATAGTATCAAACGGTCGCAAACGCAAGTGGTCTATAGTAGCAACTCGTCTAACTAGCAATTTTTACTCAAATTATAGCAATAAAGGGTCTCAAACGTGCGAGTTGTCTATTGTTGCAACTCGTCTAAATTGCAAATGTTCTAAAGTCATCTGTCAAAAACCATAAGCTGATAAGAAGGATCGATGTATCCTATTTAAAAAAATGGAAGTAAGTTTATGTTTGTTTTTTCGCTTCGATTGTAGATAGTAAGTTTGCTTGCGTCCGTACCTTTACCGTACTTTTAAGGGAAATTTGAAAAATGAAATGATGACACTTTACTAAGAAACCAATTGCAGTGGTGTGCTTACTCGTAGTAATAGTATAATACAGCGGTTCTCAATCTTTTTTGGTGACGGAACCCTTTTGAAAAGCAAAATACTTGACGGAACCCTACAATAAAACAACAGTTTTCAAAAGTGTATTCTTAATAATAAGCATAATAAAAGTACAATGTAACAGTCACAAGTAGATATCGGGGAGATATCAAACTTTGTATCACTATCTATGTGGAGGACGTCTGTGAGTGGCGCAGACGGGTGATCAGCTCCCGGTATAGAAACTATTTCACCCCTAATCCCAGCCTGATGATGCCACTCATCCGTTTGTAGTACCTAAGCTTTCCCTCCTATCCGCGCGCATCGCCTTCAAGAATGTGTCGCGCGGTCCGCTTCCCTTGGCCCCCAGTCGCAAGTACGGTAACCGGGGATGCGCGGAGTGCGGACGGACGAGCCGCGGGCGGATGGCCACGGTGAGCGGTGACTCTACCGGGCCCCCACCCCGCAAGCCCGCCGCACCGCCCCAGCCCGCCCTGCACCCGAGGGATTTGAGAGCTTGCCCTACAGTTTTCCCTCCTCTATCAGGTTCGCGAAGAGTAGTAGTTCTGCCTCTACTCAGCATCATGGCACCATCAAGGTGCTTTGGTTTTACTGCTGCCCCTGCGTCATCCCCTCAAACCTACTGGTAGGCCTACAAAATCTTTAAGATGTTTCCTAACGTTGTTGGTTCAGCTAATTCGTTCATTTCTATCCTGTCTGTACCTATAATCTACCATCTGGGAATCGAAAACGTTGGACACTCTGCGAGGAAGTGTTGTTGTATCACTATGATCATTACTAAAACCTACCATTATACTCTTCCCGAAATTTTAAACAAATAACAAACAAACAAATATTTTACATTCGTCTCATTATCTTAAAGCCAAAATTTTTAAAAGTTTCTCTTCTACCACGTGTGAATTGTACACATGACCTTTTTTTCTAAATTCTCGCGGAACCCCTATAGAAGTATCGCGGAACCCCAGGGTTCCGCGGAACACACTTTGAGAATGGCTGGTATAATATAATATCCACATAATATTGAAAGTATCAAAATATTCGTTCGTAGTATGTGCGCATGAGCAGTGGGAAATGGATCCTATTTAAGTATGGCTATTGGTGCCCGGTACCTGCTACATTTTTAACAGGAACGAGATTTTTATTGACCCCCGTCTGCTGTTAAAAGGGTATAACTTAAATATCGAAAAAAAATTCTTGATAGGAGGATTTTCTTATATTAGTATATAGATATTTGTAGATACCTACCATTTAGTTAATTGGTTGCTTGGTTCTCAGTCGAACTTCTCGAATAAACCCACAAAAAGAGCAGAAATTTTATGTTAGCTATTTTACAAGACAACATTTCTGAAGTTGAAAAATAAGTGAAAAGACTTTTGAAAAAATAAATGAATATGTTCTTGATTGCAAGATACCTGGATCCACCATATTGGATTAATTCGAGGGACCTATTATAAATAAAAAAAAACTGAGCACATTTTCGTCGGCAGTTGTTTGTTACAGGTGTCCATAACGTTTGAAGGAGACCACTTCCCATCAGCTGTGCCGTCGCCTGCCCCCGGCGACCTTTGCGATAATTGTAACAATAATAAACTATTTCATAGCATTTGTTATGTGATATGAAACGTAGCGAATTCACCTGTTATTTTTAATTTTGTTGTTGGAGTAAATTGCGATGGTTTTTGTTAATTATTAAGTTGGAATAAACTTAGCGAGCTAACCTTAGTTTATTTTTATTTATATATTTTATAATTTGAATGCATTCGTTTTTTACGTAAAATATTTATTTGCACAGTAGCCAGCATATGCAGCTGGCCACTTGCATTGCGAAACTCGAGTTGTCTCAGAATCAAAGTGTGTACCTTTGAGCCCATTTTGAAACCCTGAAATACATTTAAACCTAATTCAAAAAAATAAATGAAAAAACGTATCAAATCAGATTTAAGCTGTTTTGAACAGCGCCGTAAGTGTGGTAGAATGTGATCGCAAACAGAAGTTAGGCTATCGAGTGGGTGTCAGCCGCGTGAGAAAACTCGTGGGAACCGGGAAGCCGTGTCGCCATGGCAACGATAGGGATTCCATATTCGTAGCTCAACTGTTTGACCAATTTCACGCGTGATGATGACGAGATGACCGTTTATTTGACAAGATTACCTAAGGTGACTTGGTAAATTCTCTTTTCTTCTAATTGACAATACTAAGACATTTCTTTCTTACTGTATAATATTAAGTGATGGGATGTACACCTAAAAGTACACCTATTTGAGAAAGGTTAGGTTAAGGACGTTGGTGGTGTGCAGTGTAGAGATTTTCAAAATATTCGATATTTTCTCGTCCAACATAAAATATTGCCATTTATTGAAAAATAGTATTTGATTAAAATCTTTCCTAATGCGAGTTCTATTATATTTCATTAGATATTAAATAAAAATATGGTTTATGGGGTCTATATTAAACTTTAATAATTGTACTACAAAGCGGATTAAAATTGATTGTTACAAATATAACTATACATATTTAAAACAGTCAAATTGAGCATAATGATAATAATTACAATCTAGTGATTTCTGAGCTTACATTGGCCTCCTTCTTTTTGTAAGAATGGTTGGGATATATGAAGTGTTGAGAATAGTAACCCGAAGAGTGGTTATCTGCTGGACTTTTACTAATACTGACTCTCCCATAATACTCGACGGTTTCACCACAATCGCAAGTTAAACGGCTTTCAGATCCACTAGTTTCTAACTGGTGTTTGGGTACAATGAGACTCTCAGTAGATTTCGTAGGAGCACAGTGGCTATGACTTCTTCCATATACTGAATAGTAATGATGCGCAGATTGTTGGTGAGAATGCTTGTCTTGGACATGATATTGATACTCATGGTGACTTTGTGTACTGCGCCCACTGTGGCTACGGCCGTGACTTTTGGATCGGCTGGATTGCTTCGTGCTGGTATCTAGGTAGCCGTATCCAAATCCATAACCTCCAATTGCTTTGGTCGTCAAATTGTCCCAAGATTTAGGTTTGACCTGCTGATGAGAGCTCTGGTATTGTATTTTTGGCGATGTCTTTGCTTCGGATCTGTCGTTGTCCCAAAATAGAGTGTCGCTGCTTAGAGAAGTGCTGTAACTTGAAGTAGGGTTGTCGCAAGCAACCGTGACATTATTCGTGGCATATGATTGCAGACTGCTTTGGCTAGTTTGCGTAGATTCTGTAGTAAGGTAATGATAACGTCTCGAACACTGACTTGACGAACATACGTGTTTTGATCTCGAATGAGAACAGTTATCTGGTTTTTGGGTAGATTTGTCCACTTGTTGGCATTTCTCTTTTCGTTTATGTTCCTTAGAGCTTTCCTTCTTACGTCTGATTTTCTTTCTGGCATTAGGCACGCAATGTGCATCACAACACGGGCTTGCGAGGTCGTATGCATCTAAGCTGTTCGCGTCTTGGTTATTGGGGATGCAAGGGATGTATCCGTGACTTTGATTGTTCCTGTGACTTTTTGAATGTTTTCCGTTTGTAATAGTATTTCTGCAAGTCTCTGATGCTCTACTGCATTCTGTTGATTTCTTCGCTACGTAATGTTGGCACTCTCGTCTGTTTCGTGGTGATCCTACAGTTATAACAAAGCTTCCTGTGCGTATGTTCGGTTGGATGACACAGGCTCCATATCGAGGGTCGAGGTATTGGTACATGAAGACATTGCCTTGAGGAGGTTTGGCTGACGTGACATTTTCGCTAGATAGAGTAGGCCTGCAATAAGCATTGATATTGTCGTTAGTGTCTTCGTTGTCCGAAATAATATCAGAAGGAGACGACTTCTTCTTCTGCGAGGGTAGACTATGGGTTTTCCAGTTAGAATCGAACAACTGTCTTTCACGTACCGACAGCTGTTCTAACTCACGCATTTTAGATTGTAAAGTTTGTTTGAGTTTGATGTACTTGAGGTGTAGTTCGACTTTACGAACGCAATCTTCGAAGATGACGACCATTCTCATGCGTGAGTCGCAGTTGTTAATGGCGTCCACGATTACGGCATGTTCGGCGCGTTCTACATCTACGCCGTTTATTGCCAGAATCACGTCCCCTTCCCGCATGCCCGCCGCTCCCGCTGGCCCCTCTGTCTCCACGTGGTCCACATACGTAATCACCTCTATTTCCTGTTCCTGCGTCAAATAGAAACATCGTCTGATTAATTGGTGCTCATAAGATTCTTTGTTCTCTTACTTGAGGTTACGTTAGTAACAATTTATTAATCTGTGCTGGAGGACATTTTATAAGGACGTTCTTATTGACGGATTCAAAGGGCTAGATTCTCAACAAGGTATGCCTTACTCGTACAAGACGAGTGCAAACTATTCTATGTCGTTATTAAAGAAGTTGCAGAAATCAATTCTAGGGTAATAATAATAACTGAAATTGGGAGTTTTTTTTTGTTTGTATTGCAGAGAAGTGTGGATATTCTAAATAGTACTTTTTTACCATTTGTTAACTTACTTTTTTATAGTGAATCCCATAACTCTGCAGTGTGAACCCGTAGGTACCATTTTTCTTCTCAATGATAATAGTCCGTCTTCGCCAGTCTTCTTCAGTCTTCCCTACGTTTCTATCAGACTTTTCTCGCATCTATAAAAAAATTGAAGGTCAGGCAAAGTATATTGTTTTTATTTTAGTGTTAGGATAGTGTAGGTGAAGTCGGCAGTCTTGTCTCCGATAGTGCAACCAGGGTGGCAGAATATTGGGCCAACAAAATAAAGGTAATTGGATCTGACTTGCCATCGACACAACAAAAAAGAAGGAAGAGTGAAATTCTTTTTAGTAAATTCTAATTAAGCCATGCACTAGCCGTGTAATTCCCGAAATTAAAATTCGACCAAACTTAGACAATGGGCAGCAACATTCACCCACCAGTGATAACTGTAATACCTCAACCAATTTTGTCTTTTCAAAGAAGCTTTCAAAATTTATAATACTAATTTACTACGAAACCAAGAGGAGTGTTTTGTTTTAGTAATTTTTGTAGTATTTTAAATATATAAATAGAAATGATAGTAAATAGTAATGATGCGGGAAGCCACTGAATGCGGACAGCGCAGGACTGATCATTGTAGAGATATTTGAGGGAGGCCTTTGTCCAGCAGTGGACGTCTTTCGGCTGAGATAATGATGATGAGTAAATAAATAGTTAATAAATAGTGTACTTACAGCATTGTCAAGAGAATCTTCATTACAGTCGTTACTAAGCTGTTTTTTAGCCATTCCTCCTTGGTCATCTCCTATTCCAAAACGGCGAATTAACCAAAACCTTGCACCACTTCAACTATTGATATAAATTTCACAGCCAAAACTCCATTGCCCCCTTTCACTTTCAAGTCATTGTTATATCCTTTTATAATGAAAAAATGCTGAATATAAGTGGTTTTCGGTAAATCATTAATGTCTAACCGCGCATGTCCGTATTGGACGCATGCGTGGAAACTAGAGGGTTGTTTGGCGAAGGGATATAAACTCTGTTTGGGTGTATTATAAATACTTATATTGGGGTAAAGAGGTTGTTAACCTGATCACCCTTGACCATGAGGTCCTAGGAGCGTAAAACCGTTGGTGTTATGGTGCCTAAAGTTGGAGCCCCACTATTAGTTTTTTCGGAATTCCTTACTTACTTTTATTTGAGACCCTTGAGAAAGCAAACGTTGATCTGGGCCAGCGCAGTCGACGTCTTCTTTTCTTGTGGGTCATCGACCGACCTGTTTAACCCTGGGACATCTCACACACGGCTATCTGGCCTTAAAGGTCCTGGCCTGTACTATAGGTACCAGACAGCTGATATACATACATACATATATAAATATAAAACATCCAGACACAAGGCAATAATACAATACAATACAATATAAGGCAAGACAAGACAAGTGCTCATTACACGAAAGTTTGCCCTGGGCGGGGTTCGAACCCGCGACCCTGTGCTTCGAAGGCAGACGTACCTACTACCAACTAGGCTACGGGACTGTCACTGGCTGTGATAGTTGCTAGGATCGATATTTACGTGCCTCCGAAGCATGGAATTATTTTCTTTTCAGACTATCACTTTATACAGGCCAGTGATGTCCTAACCAAAGTAGGAAGTCTAATATGAAATTATAATTTCTTTCGTAAGTCTGTCAACCGCCACCAAAAACCTCATCATAATGCCAAATGTCTGATTATAAAAAAATAATAGTCTGATTGATAATTAATTATCCTACAAAGACCTAACTACGAACCATCTACGAACTTCTCAATACTACTGCTTTTGTATTCCCATCAATCCCTAAAAATCCTATAAATACGTAATGACAGAGTAGTGGCAAGCGTAGAGGCCTTCGAAGTCTGGCCCCAGCTGAGGCCTGGGCCTCTAATTAGCCGACCCTGCGCCCGCGCCGATTGATTCCACCTCTGTCATTTCTTATTTATTGCTGCGGAAAGATTTTAGTTTTTTTTTCTGGAGATAGCATTGTGTGGATACGTCTAGCTGATGTTAATTGATTATAGCTTATTATATTATACTAACACACATTTTCACGGGTTTTCTCCACGATTTAGTTTTAAATATTTTATATTGTGTTTAAAGTTACTTGGGTAAACGTAATCTACGGGCAATCTACGGATGTAGTACGGACGACATCGGAAGGCGGCTAATAATTCTGGTAGTTTAAAGAAAGAAAGAAAGAAACATTTATTATTAATGAAGCAACAAATATTAATAAAATACAAAAATTAGGCACATTAAAACAAAAACAGAACATATTAACAACAAAAAAAACCAAAGAGCAAAAACAAAAGTGCCGAACGATGCGTCATGACGTCACAATTAAAGGACCACATTCAGCGTAACCTTAATCCCAACACCCAACCCCTTAGCTTAACCTTTAAACCCCTACTATAGCTTATCAGCTAGCTTACCGTAATCGAATAGAATAGAATATACTAATAATGAGAAAATAGCAGTTTTGGATTATTCTATAGGTAATCATCGTTGCCACTTCAAAAGCCACAAATGCCCTCTAAGGATTTCAGTTACGTCAAAGTTACTGATATAGCCTGAACTATTACAGAGCTTGATTTTAGTAGCAAAAGTAAAGACACGACGGAAAAGGGTTTATTAAAATTAATATGAAATATCCATACTTACCTATCCTTCATAGTCACAGGGGCGTCTGCACCTATGTTTGACAGATGATTTAGTAAAACGAACGCGAGTGCACCCTATTTTTATTGTTTTTTTTTAATCCACCGGCCAGCATCACCTGTTTCAAGGATATTGGCCTCTTCCCTTTGTACTAAATGATCGGCTGATTGCTTTTGGCGTTTGGATTCCCAACAACCCAAATTGTTTTTTTATTAATTGTTCTCAAGTCAAGGCGCACCGGACTTCTATTATTTTGTCATATCTTTTGTCATGTAACAAATTTTCACATAACATTAAATAAAAAAAATTAAAAACCCTCACAACAAACCGTTACTCGATCTTTCAACAACTAGATATGAGCTGATATTCTTCAAATGGCTGAAGATATTTTTTCGAATTACTTATAGCTAAGAACACTCTCGATTGTGACACCTTGCAAACAAAAAAACTAGACCAAAATCAGCGCATCCGTTTAGGAGCTACGATGCCACAGACAGAGAGACACGTCAAACTTATAACACTCCTCTTTTTTGTCGAAGATTAAAAATAGTTAAAACATCGTTTTACCTGTGGTTTTACTCAGAATGATTTTCTCAGTATACCGAATTTTGAGAAAATGTGTCATTATGCTCTTTTTGATTAGGTACGATAACAGTTTTTATTAATACGGTAACGATGAGTTTTCAGTGACTAACTGTTACAACTCTTACCAGTCTGCTACTGGACTAAGGTCTCTCACTAGGAGGGATGTTTTCCCATCGTCCCCAAGCTAGGCAAGCGGTTTGGGGATCACAGTTGTTGTTAATACGGTGTTTGCTTGTGTTGTGTGGACTTATATAATAAGTCGGGTTTGTGTATTGTTAACTTGTGGATGTTTTATTTATATTATTATTAGATAATTTTTATTTAGACCCTTTCTTATCTAAGCGCACCGATGACGACGATTCAAGTCCGGTGAAGCTTTATTCGTCGCGTCATACTTTTTCGACACAAGTTCAATTAACTCTCGCCTCTGAAGGGTTCCGTAACAGCAAGTAACATAGCATAAAAGTTCTTGTAGTTCGTTGTAACTTTGATCGATGTTTTAATAATAGTGAAAGGTAAATTGCGGTTTACGATTTATGACGTATTAAAAAAAAACTACTTACTAGATCTCGGTCAAACCAATTTCCGGTGGAAGTTTGCATGGTAATGCACTTCATATATTTTTTTAGTTCTATCATTCTCTTTTTTTATAAGTAACAGGGGGACACACACATTTGACCACTTTGGAAGCGTCTCTCGCGCAAGCTATTGAGTTTAGAAAAAAATGATATTAAAAACCTCAATATCATTTTTGAAGACCTATCCATAACTACCCAACACGTATGGACTTGATGAAAAAAATTTATTTAAAGTTTCAGTTCTAAAGTATGGGGAAACCCCAAAATTTAATTATTATTTTTTTCTATTTTTGTGTAAAAATCTTAATGCGGTTCACAGAATACATCTACTTACTAAGTTTCAACAGTATAGCTATTATAGTTTCGGAATAAAGTGGCTGTGACATACGGACGGAAAGACAGACAGACATGACGAATCTATAAGGTTTCCGCTTTTTGCCATTTGGCTACGGAACCCTAAAAAAGACTTCTGCGATGAAGCGAGGGATACTTTTCTGAGCTTTCCTGAAAGTGATGCCAGATGGTGTTGGGTGTTTTCTAAAACTCGCTTATGAGGTATGTTTCGTGGTAAATATAATATGACCAAGCGATTTGCTTTGCGCTCGCCGGTTTTTAATAAATGTTAATTGATTTTTGAAAAAAGCTTTATAATACTATAAAGCTTTAATGACCATTGACCCGTAAGACTTATAACATCCTTGTTAATGACATAGTTAAAGGATTCTTAGGCCAGGGTCGATAATTTTAAAAATGGTAAAAAGTGAAGAAAATTATAGTAGGACGAAACCCATTAGAAAAGGAAGAGAATAAAACAAAAATGAAAGAAAAAATAAATTACAAGCGATCTATTGTATTTAAAAAAAATATAATGAATAACATAATCAATATAAACTATACTATCTAAATTCAATAGTACGATTTCCATGTATATTTATATAAGAGATTTTCTGTGATATAAATGTAATTAGAATAGGCTATTTGACAATACGAACAATAAAGTGTTAATTACTGTAATCAGTATGTAATGTAAGTTTAAAAATGGATATTTACTATGGGAAGTTGAAAATAATAATTAATTTATGTAAAAATCCGTAAATAAAAATGTATTTTTCTTTGGCGTTTGTCACGTGACTCAAAACGCTCCTGTTTGGTCGGGTATAGGACATATGTCACTAGCCAGTAAACATCGTTTTCTACTTAAGCAACTTGTAGTAGTAGTACTGGCTAGTGACGTCACCGATGCCATTGCGACACCATATTGTCAAAGTAGCGTTTTGGCGCGCTACTTAAATATTGAATTTTTATTTTGATATTTTTCAGGAAATATGTACCAGAATTAAAAAATACAACTATTACTGGGATCCACAAACTCTACTGAATAATAAAAAATATATTTTAAAAACCAGTCAAATAGCCTATTTAATAAATCAACTCTATTACTGAAAAAAATTGCAGCAGTCACATTGATTAGACGATATCCCCATTAAACCTTATATCTAATATTTAGAACAACAATTTTTGCATGGTTTTTGATTTTTTTATGTTTTATGGATTTGTAATTTTATTGTAGGTATATCAAAAATTTTCGGGTTTCAGTTTTTTCGTGTAGTGCATGTTCTGAGAATATTCAATATAGCAATGTATTTTTTTATATTATCAGAAAGTAGAGATTTCAACGAACAAATAGCCCAGCGACTTTTTTGAAAAAGCAGATATTTTGACATGAGAATTTTTGATTGAAAATTAGGGTGCTTTTTCGACATCAACTCAAAACAAGGTGAAAAAAATTACTCGTATGTTTGGGACATAAAAAGGTAAGTATTCTATGCTGCTATACTTTGAGAGTCAATGAAACAATAGCTAAGTACTTGGGCGCAGAGCAATGACGTAATGCTATTGATGCTATTCGGGAGTCAGTCCTGTCCCGTAGCCCAAATACAGCGCACGCACACGCAACGCGACCTCAAGGAATAAAGTACGATTTTTAATTAGATGGAGCAAACTGACAGCTGACAGCGCTGTTTCTTTTTTAAAATGTTGCACGCTTAAGCGCTTGAAGGGTTGCGACGTGAATCATTGAACTGGTTCATTGAATCATTTTCAACGACATGACTACTTGTTTTAGCATAAGTCTTTTGACGTTTTTAAACTTAGACAATTAATCAGTTGAAATAGAATAAATGTTAAAAATTAATAAAAATCTTAAATTTTGTTACTGGATTACATACAAAAATTTAGAGTTCAAAGCCTGACCAGTAAAAGAAAAACTTGCTCTGAGGACGCCACGTTTATATTTAATATTTACGACAATAATTTACAAAATAAAATGTCTTGACGTACAGTTCTAACTCAGTTACTCTGTGAATGAGTGATCCAAAAGGGTACATCATAATATTTTACGTTGCGTTAAATGGCAACACTCCAAACGTCAGTTTGCTCCATCTAATTATAAATCGAGGTTTAATTGGATATAATTAACCCCTCTGATAGTCCGCCACCGCCTATGACGACATATATATGACATCATTATGTGTCTTTTTAAGAAACCTGTGATGAATAAAAAGAAATTGAATTAAGATTTTTTTGAATTTTGAAAGTTAAAAAAAAAACTTTTTCAAACATAAAAAATCCAAGTATCCTGGGAAAATTTCGAAAGGTCAACAGTCAAACACTGCCGCACCATATTTGAGTGTTTACCCGATCAAACAGAATAGGTGGCGACGCGTTACCTATTTGTAGGGGCGTAGCGTCTTGTGCATATATTATTTGTTTAATAGCTAGTCGGTCGGTTGAAGGGAAACGTCAATAGTAGGTGAAAGGTCATAGGAATCTTGTTTCCATTGCATGGTAGAGCGCATGGTCACAGAATACCAAATATGCCGTCATAAAAAAAGGGCGCAAGATCTGCCAGATTTTTCAAAATTTTGAAGGTATGTTTCTGAAGAAAACGGTGTAATTAATTATTTTTTTTCAAATTATTATGAATGTAACATTATGACGTCGTAGAGATGTTCAACGGATTTATGAGAATATCTGGCGCGCTCTACCAATACCCAATACCTTATTATATACCTTGTATTGTAACCAGAGATCGGAAAGTAGGGGGCTATATATACTATCAAAACTATAATATTGATGTGCCCTTGAATTTGCGGTATTTCGTTTATTGGTAATGCCATATTACATTTTACCTTTTTTTACACTATTCTTCACTTCAAAGGAAGTTAAATTAAAAGAAAATATCGGTGCATAGAACAATAGGTTAGAAAACGGCCCCCTTTTTCCGACCAATGATTATAACCTTTGACACTGATTAAAATAATACTAGTTACATACACCTTTATAGCCTTATCCTCATAACCTTTGATATCAGTATAGTTAGTTGCTAGCTACATACATACAGCGTCAATTAGTGTGTTAGTTGGTTCGCTTCCTCCTCAACTGGCCGTCTTATACACTGTTTCCTGGTTATCCACCAATATACAGGATGTCGGCATCAGTTGAACCACTTGTACCTAATGAAGTAATTAGAACAGCCCAGCCCGCCATAGCACATAGCGTCTATTATCATAGGAATTAAGCAACGCCTGTTCCGGCCAGTTTAAGTTGATACGCAAAACGGTGAGTAATGTAAATGTATTATTGTCTTCAACTTAGCCGGTTAAATTGAAACGTTTGTTTACAAAAATATGTACTTGCATTATTTATTTGCGAAAGTAAGTGCTGCAAAAACTAGAGCCGTTTCTAACATATTATAATGAGGGACTTACGTACTTACAGCGGAAACAAAGATTTCTTTTTGTAAAAAAATCTACCGAAAGGTGGTACTTTATATTGATATTGGGTATTGTTCCAACAATGATAAAAGCTATATTATATAACAGAGTAACATAGGCTATTTTACAGTGGAAAAATGTGTCGTTCCCAAACGAAAAAAACTGGCAATCTAAACTTTCACAAAACACTGGCCTTGCAAAACAACTATCACATTTTTAAAATTGGAATAATGTTTGAAGTACTACACAAGATATACCTACCTACTTTCGAAATAAAAATGACTCGAAATGTTACTAAAGTCACTGCTAATGTATATGTCGCAGTCATCTGGTTAAATTAGCCAACTAACTGGATGCCTAGGCCGTTCATTAAACGCCGGCACCCAATTGAATTCCTAGGCCGATAGTTAACTGAACTAGAATCACTCAACGTTTAACAACTTGACGTATTGAAAGTCAGCCCTTTCAAGATGACTGACCAAGACTCAGCCAAGTGATTCAAATTTAGTTCAGTTTTTTACCACTGCGGCGCTGTCACCAAAACAAATATGGCGTCAATAGCGTAAACCTAAGCGCGATTTTCCTTGCTCTTAGGAGTAAATCGTGAATGTTATGTACTAGTCCGGGTCCAAATCTGAAAATACGGTCCCATCGTGAAGAAAGCATGAAACTTGGCATGAATGTAGCTATCATATAATATGTGCTTCAATATCGATATGGAAGCACGTCGAGAAATTATTGCTTCCCCCCTTTCCCCCCCCTTTTATCTCCCTTATTCTGATTTTTTTGAATTTTCTACTAAAACGATACGTCTGAGGAGTTTACTCTTCAGAGACCAAATCATCATCGATAAATTACCTACAAAACGATACTACATTTTATACTGGTAAGATTAATATATTTCTATATACAGCCATCAACGTATTATGAATTTTTAAAAATAGGCACACTTTTTACCTTCTTGCTTCATTTATAGGAAAACGATAAGAGTGGTGATAAAATGGGCTAAAGAAGTTAACTACCTTATACATTAAGCTACAAAATGACATTTATTTCATAGTCGTAAAGGCATTACTTCTAGAGTTACAGCTCACCGCGTCTGACTCAAGTACTCTTTTTTTACCTTTTTACAATACCATCTATCCTTAACTTTGTTTCGCGTAGATTAGAATCAGATTTTCCAATTAGAAATAAAACAGTCCATGTGTTAATCCAGGCCCTAATATATTTATATGTAAAACTAGCTGTCTGCCCGC